>CM053506.1:80663121-81223149 GCA_028627145.1 Eidolon dupreanum | reverse complement strand
AGAGGAAAATTCTTACTAAAATGGAGATGAAGGGAGCATTCCTGGCAGAGGGACCAGCTTGAACAAAGGCCTGGTAGTGAGACAACACAGGATGTATGGTTAGCATGGTACAAAACAAGTGACTGCAAAATAGGGTGCATGATATGAGGATCGGGGAGAGACTTAGATGATAGGTTGGAGCCTAAGCTGGATAAGGTCCTGAATGCCTGGATAAAAAGTTTGGCTTTATCCTGAAGATAATGAGAAACTGCTGGAGGGCTTTAAATAGATGTGTCATCAGATTTTGAGATGGGAAGGTAGCTCTGATGATGGTGTAGACCAGTGGACCCAACTTTTTTAGCACCAGGAACCCGGTGCTCCTATGAGAATCTGATGCCTGGTGATCTGAGGTGGGGCCGAGGTGGTGATGCTAACCATGGGGATCAGCTGCAAATACAGATGAAGCTATACTCGCTTGCCTGCCGCTCACCTCCTGCTGTGGGGCCCGGTTCCTAATAGGCCACAGACTAGTACCAGTCTGTGGCCGGGGGTTTGGGGAGCCCTTGTGTAGATAATGGATAGGAGAGAACTGAGACCAGATAACCACCTACAGCAGTAGTCTAACAATCAGTAGGAAGGACCTAAGTCACCTTGCATCCTTACAGCTACTGTGTCCCCGCTCCACCTGAGAGCAGGCATTCCTTGCTGTCTATTCCCAGGGCCAATGCTTGGGGAGAAAAGTCATTCTGATGTTCTCCAGAGCCACACTTTGACCTTGTCAGAAACCTCATCCTGCCGGAGCCCTGTTCATTCTGTTTCCCCACTATGCCTGTATCCTGGCTCTAGTTAGGGTATGTGGAACACAGAAGGTGTCTATATATCTACCCTCATTCAATCCACCTGACTGAAGAATAGCCAGATTGAAAGCAAGTCTTCAAATAATAACAGCTTAAAAAATAAAGAGAACAGCCACCATCACATACTGTAAAACAGTATAAACCCTTGCCATGGATTATCTCATTTAATACTCTCAGCAACGCTTTGAGGCAAATTCCATTGCTCCGTCTACTTAACAGATGAGAAAAATGAGTCTCTGAGTCATAAATGCAATAGCCACTCACTCTAGAGGCTCCCACACCATTTGGGCTCCAGTAGGGCGTTACCTGCAGATTCCACCCCCAGCAACTGTGAAGTCCTTGGCCTTCACGGCTGGAATGCAGTGGCCCACTTTCTACTGCTGCTCATCTGTCCAAGCCCAATAAGAGTGTCCCTTCCTCTAGGCAACTCCCAAACACCCCAGTTCCATGGGAAACCTGCCCCAGCATCCATCGTGTACTGTAATGCTTTGCTTGTCTGTACTAGGGGGCCAGCTTCCCAAGGAAGAGTGACAGCTTTCACTCACCCTGTCGTCCCAACGCCAGCAATAAATGGTCAGATGTTGAAGTGAAGGGTAGGAGGTACCCTGCTTCTGCACCCACTGTGGGCCTTCTGGCTCTCCAGATGAATGGGCTGCCTCCCATACTCACCTGAAACCTGCCCACCCCCTACCCTACACAGAGGACTGAGAAGGTTCTTTCCCAAGTTGTGTCACCCATCATTGTACTACCTTCCCTTCCTCTGCCTTCTTTCTTCGAAATAAGGATCTAAGTTCAAAGGTTGTCGATAATCTCTAAATGAGGAGAGGCTGGTATTGGCTCAGACTCGTAGATCAGGGTGCCCTATCCATGCCCAACCAGGAAAAAATGAGAAAGAGGGAAAGAAATGCGATGGTCACTGAGCTGGAGGCAGATGAAGAATTGAGAGAGCATAGTGCCTTTTTCGAGGCCTCCTTCGAGTCAGAAATGCTTAGGGGTGGGGGAGAAGTCAGTGCAGCCTTCAGCAGACAAAACAGGGCAGTTGTGTGTGGCAGCCCGTGATCCTTAAACGCAATAGCTGATCTAATCACTTGTCTTGTTCTCTGGGAAGCTTTTTGCTGCATTTTAGCACAGAAAAGTGTTGCCTTTCTTTCTTTTGTGGCTCAAGCTGCTATTTAAGAAAGCAAAAAAAAAAAAAAAAAATCAATATGTCTTCTCTGGCTTTCAGTCTTTTTCCCCCAAAAGGTGTTTCTTTGGGGAAGAGGAAGAGGTGGGGGGGGGGGGAAGTTGAGGAACGTTTTTGTCATTCATAAGCCATGGTGACAAATCCTTGACATCATTCGCGGTTCCTATCGATCAGCTCCATCCGCGGCACCAGAGGACAAATAGAAATCATTTGTCTGTCTTGGCTCCCAAACAGCCCGAGACAAAGGGCTCCTCGGCAATCAGCAGCTGGAGGTATTAGCAGCAGGTCAAGTTCGGAGGTCAGAGGTCAAACAGGTTGTCATCAGTTTCTCACAGCTATCAGAACAAGGGCAGGGGAGGGGCCAAGTAAAACCCACTAACAACACAGCTGGTTCTTATTAGCCAAATCCTGCCTCCCTGTGAAGAGAGATAGGCCAGCCGGGTCCACACCCACCCCAGGGACACCCCGGGGTGCAGGGTTTCACGGGATGGCGGCAGGGCTGGGGGTGGTTAGGGGCCGAGGAAGAAAAGAAGCAAGATCTGAGCTCTGCTTCTCACTATCCATCCTTCACTCTCCCAGGGGAAGCCCTGAGTTATTCTGTCCTGGGCCCTGAAAGAGAACCAGAGAGAGACCTGTGTTTCTTGGGGAGTCTGAGCAAGCAAGTTAATCCTGTAAAATTGGAAGTGGCTTAGATGGCCTGGGAAACAGGGGTTGCAGCCAGGGGACAGTTGAGTCATTTTAAGTCCCTGATTACACACCACCTGTTTTGGTTTCTCCTCCCACCCTTGGGAGGAGGAAACCCAATTCTTAGGGCGATTAATCTCTTAGAGAAAGATATAGAAAGATGAGGGTGGCAAATCCAGCCCCTGGGAGTGACACACATAGGAAGTGACTCAGGAATTCAAGAGAAGCATGACAACAAATAGAATGGCAACTAACAACTCTTTTCAATGAGTACTTAGCTCCAAGGCTCTGGGCCTACTGCAGGGTGATCTCACTTTAGTACCAAGAGAGCCCTGTGAGGGCTCGTTGGTCCCATTTTACAAATGGGGAAGGGAAAGGGGCACTAAGAGATTGGATCACCGGTATCGTTGAAGCCACAAAGGACTCCAGCACATACCTGAGAATGAATACCTGAGAAGTGGACTCCATGGAACAAAGGAAGAGGCACCTTTGATGGGTCCATTCCTCAGTGGATTATGGTGAGAGTTCAGGGTCCCTGGTCTTACAAGTCATTCCCTTGGTATGCCCTCAAACACCTAGGACTTTATTGCCTCATGAGGATGAAAGGACCCATAACTGAAACTGGCAGCTCCAAGGAGGATCCCCACTTAGAGAGAGAAAGGTGACTCAGGAGTGCACAGCTGGCCAATGTGAGCCCTCATTGGCCCAGGCTAGCCTGCAGTACTTGATCACACTAACCTGGTAAATCCAGCTCTCAGGAGCCTTCTAATCACCTAACAAGAGTGATGGTTTCTCTTTGGTACCACAGTGTCACAGAAAGACAAGAATGGGCAGATGTAGTGCAAGTCAGAAGACATGAGTGGCCTGAGGGATCTCTGATGGAACAGGGACCCTGCTTGGGCCCAAGGGGCTCCAGGGGACATAAGGATGCACTCCAATCCAGATGATTAGGGAATTCTCTGACTCTCTAAAGGACCTTTAAGATGTGAGAGGAAAAGAAAGGTAACGGGGTAGTGGTGTTGGGTAGATTGCAATGTCAGTGATCCCTGGGGTCATCTCCTGTCCTTCTGGAACAGGAGCCTTTAATAATAAGTAAGGGCTGCGGCTACAAAGGGGTAGCAAGAGGGATCTGCGAATCTGCACATGCGATAAACTGCACAGAACTAAATACACACAAATCCGTGCACCCAAAATTGGTGAAACCTGCATAGGGTCAGTGGATTGTACCAGTGTCAATTTCCTGGTTGTGATATTGTACTATCATTTTGCAAGATCTTACTGTGGGGCGAAACTGGGTGAAGGTGTATGAGATCTCTCTATTATTTCTTACGATTGCATGTGAGTCTATAATTATATCAAAAAGAAGAAGGATATACAAAGGGAAACAACTAAGGAGCATTCTGTTCCCTCAACAGAATTCTGGTCTCTGCTGCTTGACATAGAGACAGGGAAATGCGTAGGCATTTGACATCATTCGCGGAAAGGAACAAGCCCTCCATCCATGATCTCTCGCAATGTAGAAGACAAATAAGAATGACTGACACTGTATTTAATCATACATTGTTATCCCATTTATTGGAGAGGAAAACTGAGGCTCAAGGCGGAGTACTCACTGGCCTTAGGTGATAGTGGCTGGGCTGGCATCTCAGTCCTGATGGGCTGACTCCAAAGCCTGGACTCTTTCTACCACACCATCAAGTGGTAATGTTCCTATTTCCAGAGCCCCAGAAAGTATGCTCTCCCAGGGTAGACTTAACCCAGGAAGCAAAACGTGTTCATCCCATCAAGTGTTCGTTAAGTACTTTGCCACCATGAGTATGGAGTTAAAAAAAAAAAAGAAGAAGAAGAAGAAAGAAAAATCAAGGTCCCTGTCCTCCAGAATCTGAGGCTGTGGTTGGGCACAGAAGACCAGCATACCTGGGAATGAGCTGGACTTTCATAAGAGCAACACAGGGTCAGAGAAGTGGAGATTTGTGGAGCATGAGCAGATAGGGAGGGCCTCTTGGAAAGTGGGGGCTATGTCTTTTTTTTCCAATTTTTAAATTGTGAGGAAATATACATAATGTAAAGTTTAATATCTTAATAGTTTTTAAGTATACAGTTCAGTGTTATTAAGTACATTCATATGGTTGTGCAACTATCAACCAACAGCCTTCTTCAGAACTCTCCATCTTACAAAACTAAAATGCTATACATATTAAACAATAACTGTTTATTCTCCCATCTTCCCAGCTCCTGGCAACCACCATTCTACTGTCTGTCTCCATGATTTTGACTAGTCTTACTACTTCACGCAAGTGGAATTTGCCTTTCTGTGACTGGTTCATCTCACTCAGCATAGTGTTCTCAAGGTCCTTCCATGTTGTAGCATGTGTCAGAATTTTCTTCCTTTTTAAGGCTGAAGAATATTCCATTGTATGGATATACCACATTTTGCTTACACATCAACCTATTGTTGGACATGGGTTGTTTCCATGTTTTAGCTATTGGGATAGTGCTGCTATGAGTTTGGATGTACAAATATCTCTTCAAGACCCTGTTTTCAGATCTTCTCAGTATATAGCCAAAAGTAGAATTGCTGGATTGTATGGTGATTCTATTTTTAATTTTCTTATGGAGCAGTTATATTTTAAAGATCTTAAGGTTCTGGTTTTAGTTTTTAGTTAGGTTTATTTTGGCTTCTTGTTAGTTTTTTTTTTTTTAAATAAGTAATATGTGTACATACTTTTCATATTTCAAAAGGTCCAGAAAAGTATGCAGTGAAAAGTCTCTCTCCCACTCCTATTTGCCAGCCAGCCAGTTCTCACCCAGTTACCTCCCTAGAGGAAACCAATGTTATCAGCTTCCTATTCTTCAAGAGAGATATCAGGCATGTAGAAACAAATACATGTATTAGAAAGGTTTTGGTAGGTGGGGAAGAGAAGGAAGAAAGGGCACCAGGAGGGATAGAATAGTCATGGGGAAACATCCTTGTACTCATTTTTTTTTTTTTTGACTCAATCTTTAGGTCTTTGTCTTAATAAGGAGGTTTTACTCATTTACTGGTTTTTTTTTTTTTTTTCCTGTATTTAATTTAGTCGTGATGTACAGAAGGGAAAGAATCCAAATGCCTATTGGTTTTACCTCATGATTAATTTTTGTTCTTTTAAAGATTCTGATTATCTGATCTTCACTGTCCCTTTTACCATTCTTCTCTAGTGTTTTGGAAGAGTTTTTTATTTTCCAACTGGTTAACTTTAAAATTTTGTTTTAAAATTACTTAACTGGTAATTATCTAATATTTTAAAATTTACGATATCCTTAAACTACAGAGAAATATATGATGAATAATATAATGAACATCTACATTCCCACCACCCCTCATTAGCGTGCCAGTTATCAATGTACTGCCTCTCAGCTCCAAATCCACCATTGTTCGCCCGGCTTTGTGATGCTGGAGCTGGACCCTGTAAACACTTTATCAGCTGACACAATGTTAGGCATTGTGAGTAGAGGGTGCTAGAGCACTGCAAGGCATAGAGGAGGAAAGGGCTTCTCTCCCTGGTTCCTGTGTTATTCTTGCTCCCCCGGTGTAGCTGCCAACAGCATATGGGAGACCCAGCAGTTCTCATCCTCCAATGAATTACGCTGGCACCCTTGTGGGCAGCTTCCTGGTTGCCAGCCACGGCCTGCCAGCTGTGGACCAGCTCTGGCTGAAGCAGCTCAGTGAACTCTGTGGGGTCCACAATCACATCCTCTGTCCAGTCTGACTTTCAGTCTTGGGTCAGGGGGCCCTCTCCCAAGTGTGTTTCTTCCTTGGATACACTCTCTTTTCCCTGGGCTAATAGTAGCTGCTCCTTACGTTTCCTACTCCTGCATCCTTTAGTGGTCTCTTTTATCCCTCGTAGTGATTAACCATCTTTCATAACTTAATAATTTTTTTTATATTAGATTTTCCCTGTGTAGTTCCTGTCTTCGGATTGGATCCAGACTGATAACACTTAGTGAAGTTAATATTTTGTCATATTAGCTTGCTTTTGTTTTAAATAAAAGACATTATAAATATAAAGTCTGCTCTAACTGACTTTCCCAGTTTTATACCCTTTCTCCAAGAAAGAACCATTATTCTGAGTTTGGAGTGAATCCTTCCATTAAAAAAGCTTTTAAATCCATTCCTATGTATTCATGAATAATATATACTAATTTTGCATTTAAACATATATGAATGCTATACTTTCCATATCATTCTGAATCTTGTTTCTATTCACCCAACATTATATTATTTAAAACTATGCATGTAGATATGTACAAATCTAATTCATTCCTTTTAAACTGTTATATAATATCCCATTATATAAATATATCATATGTCATTAATTCATTCCCCTATAGATAGTCATTTAAATTGTTTCCAATGTGTAGTATATACTGTGTATACACATGCCAGAATTTTTCCAGGAAACATACCTAGAAATGGAATGTTTTGATTAGCTCATAGAGTACGTACATTCTAAAATGTTATTAGATGCTACTTATTTTGTCTCTGAGTGGCAATATTTATACTTCCACCAGCCATGTATAAAATAACTATTGTTTTCCTTACATCCTCACTAACACTTTATTGTTCAACCTCTTAATTTTTCCCAGTCTGATAAGTGAAAACAGTATATCATTTTTCTTCTCATGGTTTTCATGGTCATTTGAGTATACTCTTCTGTGAATTGTCTGTTCATATTGTTTCTCACTTTCCTGTTGGGTTGTTTATCTTTGACTTACAGATTATAGGAATTTTTTATATGTTCTGATAGGTACATTATATATTGCAAATATCTCCTAGTAAATTCCCTGCCTTTTACTCTTGCTTGTGGTATATTTTGCCTTTAACAAGATGTAATTTCAATAAAGTTAAATAAATCTACTTTTTTATTTTAAAAGTTATTCATATTGTGTCTTTCTTGTTTGAGAAGTCTTTCTCTATCCTGGGCTATGAAAAATTCTTTTCCCTAATTGTTTTTCATGTTTAGGTCACTAAAATATCTACATTATATTTCTGTGAATAATGTATCACAGCTTTATTATTAAGTAGTCTCTCTTTTCTCTAGTGATTAGTTGGGTGACATCTCAAACATATGCAATGTTCTCATATATCTACATGAAAGTGTTCCTGGGCTCTCTATTCTATTTTATTGGTTTATTTATCTCTGCCTGTGTTAATTAGGATTCAAAACCAAGGTTCTATAACAAGCATTCCAACAATCATGTGGCTTAAAGAATAAAGTTTATATTTTACACACATGGTAGTCTAAGATGAGCTCTGCTCTGTGGAGCCATCAGGAACTCATGTTCCCTCCATCTTGGGCCATAGCCATGTTTGGGTTCCAGTCTGAGAAGGAAAAAGAAAGCATGGAGAAAACACTCCTGCTGCTTTAAGAATTGTAGCCCACAAGGGGGACATATCACTTCTGTTCATATTCCATTGGTGACAACATATTTTCATAGCCTCAACTAACTGCAAAAAGGACTGGGAAATGCAGTGCCCAGCTCGGCTGCCATGTGCCTAACTACCACTCAATTATTGTACCAAAAGGAAACACTGGATTTTGGTGGACAGTTAGCATCTCCATCACAACCTTGGCCAGCATCACACTGTTTTGATTACTAACCTCATTCATTAGCTTCTTCATGTTGGTGAGTGGCTACCATGACTCCAAATGTCTTATCCTCACACATGTTAATTACTTATCTATTGCTGCATTATCAATTACCCCCAAAACTTAGTAGCTTAAACAAGAAGCTTACAAGTGAAGATGGCAGAGCAGAAAGTGACATCAGTGAGCCTTTGAATGAACTAATTCTGCTGCAGAACATCTAATGATAGAGGTAATAAATATCTCCTTATAGTTTAAGCTAACTTGAGCTGGGTTTTCTGTTTCTTCACAGCTGAAAGTAACCTGCCTGATATGTATTTTTAGATACATGTGGTATCAGTCAAGATGAATTAAATTATGCTACAATAATAACCAGCAAAATCCCAGTAGTTTAAAACAGTAAAGACTTATTTCTCTCTTATACTACTGATCTATCATGGATTGGCTAGGGGCTCTGCCTTGTGCCATATTTACTCTGGGCCACCAGCTAATGGAGTAGCTGATATCTGAAATATTGGTGGTTGCCATGGCAGAAAGAGAGCACTGGATGATCTCACTCCAGTAATTCAGTGTTCCTTCCTGGAAGTGATACAGGTCACTTCAGCTCATAACTCATTGGCCCCATGTAACCAAAAGCGACCAGGAAGTGCAGTCCTACCAGTGCCAAAGCACTGGATATAACTGGTATACAGCTTTAATGACTATGACACATACATTTAGTTTATAAATTTTCCTCTAAATATTGCTTTAACTGTTTCTTACAAATTTTACCTAGTGCTTTCATTATCAATTCTTAAATAAACTTTTAGAATAGTTTTAGATTTACAGAAAAACTGTAATGATGATACCTAGAAAGTTCCCATATACCCCACACCCAAATTTCCCTATATTAATATCATATATTAGTATTTGTCACAGTCAATGGAGCAATACTGATACATTACTGTTAACTAAAGTCCAAACTTTATTCAAATGTCCTTAGTTTTTACCTAATGTTCTATTCCAGGATCCCATCAGGATACCACATTACATTAGTCATCAGTCTCCTTAGGCTTTGTTTGGTTTCGACATTTTATCAGGCTTTCCTTGCTTTGCATGACCTTGACAGTTTTAAGGCGTATTGGTCAGGTATTTTGTAGAATGTTTCTTAACTGAGATTCATCTGATGTTTTGCTCATGATTAGACTGGGGTTATAGGTTTTGGGAGGAAGACCACAGAGGTAAAGGGCCATTCTCATCATCTACCAAGGGTACATAGTATCAACGTGATTCATCCGTATTGATGTTGACCTTGATTACCTGGCTGAGGTAGTACAGACTTCTCCACTGTAAACTTACTCTTTTCTCTCCCTTTCTATACTGTACTTTTTGGGATAAAGTCTCTATGTGCAGGGGAGCTATGCTACACTTCCTTGAGAGCAAAGTATCTTCATAAACTATTTGAAATTCTTCTGCACAGGAGATTTGTCTATTCTTCCTATTAATTTATCTTTCTAATTATTTATTCATGTCAGTATGAAGTCATGGATATTTGTTTACTTTGTGTTATAATCCAATATTATGTTATTTATTTTGTTGCACAAATTGTTCCAGCTCCAGGCCACTGGGAGTTGTTATTTGGCTCCTCTGTCTCTTAGACATACCCCCATCAATGTAAGTTGTTTCATACTTGAGCACTTTCTTACTTTCTGGCACTACAGAATGCTTCAGGATCATCTTGTATATTTCTTGCCCCAGTACTAGAATCAGTCATTTCTCCAAAGAACCCTGGTTCCTTTTATGGAAGAATGGTATTAGAAACCAAGATCTGGGTGCCAGGTCTGATTGTTGCTACTGGCATTATTCTTTCTAGGCCCTCTTTAGTAAGAGCAAGAAAATATATGTGTATACTAACCCATGTATGTACCCATATCTACATAAAATTCTATATGTAACGTCTATATTTATATTAAACTAAATGTAAGTTCATTCTGATGTTTTATTGCCACATGGATCATTTTAGCCTCAACTCCTGGCTAGCCTCAACCCCTGGTTATCTGTAACCTCCCACTTTACCAGTGAGAAGCCTGGTTTCTATCCATTTACTTAAATGTTCATTTCCAGTATACATGTACAGTAGTTCAGAATTTTTAACCTTCAGTATCATTTAATTCTAAATATTTAATTAATAGTCATTGATTTACTCTTTAACAATGAATTACTTAGAAGTTTGGTTTTTAGTTTCAAAACATAGGTCTTATTAGCTCTGTGGTTGATTTCTAATTTCCTTGCATCGTGGTCTGAAAAGGTGTCCTGTATAATGTTGATTCTCTGGTATGTTTTGAGACTTTCTCTATGATTTAATATATGCTCAATTTTGGTAACAGTAACATATATGATTGGAAAAAAACCATAAATTTTGATACATCTACTCTATGTCATTAAAAACATCATTATGAAAATGTAGAAAGTACACAAATGTTTGAGATAATGTGAAATGGAAAAAGAGCACTAAACACATGCAATGTTTCAGCAATGTAAACTATTCAGGCATAAAAACAAAGAGTGGAAAAGAGTAAGCAAAAACGAAAATAAGTATTGACATATAGTGGTAGGATTCTAGATCATTTTTTTCTCTTCTCCTAATTGCATTTAATGTTATTGTTTCTATAATTTATAAAACTCTAACAACTGTATACCAGAAAATATTGGTTTGGTAAATTAACAAAGGAGCAAAAGTATTTAATTCTACAGACATTTTTTGAGCCCTACTATGTGCTGGGCACCATGCTGGATCCTAGGGATTCAAGAGCAAGAAGTCAGGGTTGCTTTCTTCAGAGACTCTTAGATCAAGAGGGGCAGACCAAGCACAAGGAATTCCTACACCTGGCAGATAGTGAGGGGCCCCAAAGAGGTCCATACATGGTACAGCCGGAAGACGGGATTGGGAGAAATTAAATTCAGCGAGGAGGAGGAGATATTCAGTGTCCCTATGGGAGTAGAGGTGACGATAGAATATCTCAAGGATCCCTCTGTGGTAACAGGGAGGTATACAGGCCAAGGGGAGACCTCAAATAATAACAAAATTTGATGTTTGTATAAGACTTTGTAATTTCTAGAATCTCCCAACACATACACAGACACGCACAAAATCTCATTGCTGTTTACCAGTCTCTATGCTTTTTATCCTGTGAGGCAGATATTATTTTTTATTTTTTATACCTATTATTTATTTTTACCGAGTTGGAAACTGAGGTTCAGAAAGGAGAAGCAACTTGTCCAAGGTTATGTAAGCAGTAAGAGACAGAGCCAGGACTCATATACTAGTTTTCTAGCTCCAGGTAGAGGTTCCTTTAGGTAAAACCCTCTTATACAAACAACTTTTGCAATGCACGTAAATGTGGCTCAGCAAGGCTGTCCTACTCAGCAAGAAGAAATATGATCAAATGTCCTCTCAAGGAGGAGCTACTGTGAAAACAGGAATTGAGGCCCAGCTGCCTTTCTGGTCTAGCTGTAAAAAATACAGTGTTTACATTTTGGTATATTAGTGTATATCAATACAATTAAAATGATTAAAAGATTATAAGACTTGAAAGATGAAAAAGTTGTCCAGAAGAGAAGAGCATTTTGAACTGAAGGAAGACTGCATGTGAGGGCCTTGGCAAAGGCGGGAGCTGCAGGCTTTGGAGACGTCGAAAGCCTAAAGATGGCAGGGTGGCTGAAGCAAGCGAGGTGGGAGCAGGCAGGCTGTGGTAGGGGTGAGGTAGGCAGGGGCTGATTTATAAATAAATTATTTATGTCTATGAACTATAAATTCATTTACAAATGAATATAAGTGAATAATAACCATATTACATTGTAAGAGCCAATCATCCCTCCAAGTTCCTACCTCCCAACCCCCACCCCACCCTCAAGAAGGTACAGTGTGGCATAGACTTCATCCTGAACTGGTTTAGAGTAAGAAAGACAACTTAGAGGGCCAGCACATCCACAGTCTCTGCTTCCCAGCTGCCCGCGCCTCAACCCCAGGTTCCTCACGTGGGGGTGATAATATCAAGGTTCAGAGCTCAGGGGAGATCGTAGCTGGAAGGCCTGCCTCATCACAGGTTTTCACAACTGCCAGTGCCCGGCTTCTGTCCTGCCTCTCTGTGTTCTTTCATCCTACTTGGGGGCTTCCAAGTGGAGGTCCAGTATGGTGCTTTGAAGGGTTCCAGTTGTGCAAATCCCACTCTCTGTTAGCTGTCCCTGGGTCAGCTATGACTTTGGGTGCCTCTGTGTCTGCACCTGTGAAAATGGGGACAATCACTATATCCACCTCATTTGTTGGGAGGTGGGGGGCGTTCAATACAAGAATAACTCACTTTAAGCACTTGGCATTGAGCCTGGTACACAATAAGCACGCAATAAACGTGCATCTAATTTCTGTTCCACTACCACGGTTGGCTAAATGATAACTAGGATGCGGGGTGGTAACTGCTGCGGAGGGGCCTTTGTAGGGAAGAGGGAAACCCCTAGCCCCCACCCCACAGCCCCATCCCTCAGGCCTGGCCAAGGGCAGCGCCAAGGGCGGCTGCCGAGGGAGCAGCTGCCCTGGCGGAGCGCCACCCCCACCTTTGTGCGGATCCTCCTGAGCATCCAACTTCATTTCCACTTCAATTTTATCAGCGGCCCGGGAGCCGTGCAGCAGATAGGAAGCTGGCCCTGACACGAATTACCCCGGAGATTGCCCGATACGCTGGGCCCAGGCTCAGGCGCCCTAAGAACGCTAGCCGCCCTCACCTCTCCTTTGTGTCGCCTAGCCTCCTTCCGCCGGCCTCACGGCTCCCTCCATTCTCGCTGTGCCTGTTCTGGACAAGTGAGCTCGTTTGCATTTGGCCACATTTACCAGACGGAGGCAAGGCTAGTGACTGCATGGGGCTCCCACCCCTGCAGGGCTGGGCAAGGTCACCTTGGGGCCACCCTGGGGCACAGGGGCCTCCTCTAAGTCTGTCTCACATTCCTGGGGGAGGGGCTAACAGAGGGAGCACATTGGGCTGGGATGTCCAAATGAGCTACCTGTCCATGTGCAGTGCCTCATGCATACCACCCCACATAATCTTCCCAAGAATCCTAAGAAATGAGGAGACAGAGAAAAGGAAACTGAGTCTCATAAAGGCAGCAATACTCACCCAAGATCACACTTGCACCTTAGTGGTCTGGTCAAGATTTGAACTCAAATCTATTCATTTCAAGAGCCTTGATGAGGCGCGGGTCAGGCACGTATACACAATAGGTATTTTCCCTTTTTCCTACTACAGAAGTAGAGGGAATTAATTATTGCCCAAATTTATTGCAGGAAAGGAGGCCATGTAAGATGGAAGTGGTGAGGCCCTTGGAGTTTCCAAAGGGGGTGGATAATGACTTCCTCCCACCCTGCCCCAGCGTGCCCCCCACCAGGACATACCCCCTCCTAAAACCCCTCCCCACTGTCCCCTATAATCCTCACCCTCTAGACCTGACCCAGAGAAATCACTTTGCTATATTCTGGCTAGACGAAAGGCAGAGGCCCAGGAACCAACTCTGGGACCCAGGGGGTAGATCCCCAGCCCCTCTGCAGGGCCTGGGGGAGGGGAGGCTGGCCCTGCCCAGCTCCCCACCTCCGTTTCTGGGGTGCTGCTGGGGAAAATTTATGTTCCTCTCAGGTTTGGGAACAGATCCCACACTAAAAAGAAAGAAGAAAGAGAGAAAGAAATGATTTTAATTTTTTTTAGGTCCAGAAATGAAGCAGAAGTGAGTAAATTTTAATGAAACGGTGCAAAAATGACATCATTTACTCAGAAATCATTAATTTGTCAGCATTAATATTTCAGCTACAACATTGCCTGTCATTTTGTGCCTGCAATGACTGATAAATCTATAAAAGCGTGCTGCTAATTTACTGAATATTTATGTGCAGTGTCATTTGCAGAGTAAGAATGGAATTTATTTCGTGCCGAGTTCTGCGGGAGAACATTCCCCACAAACCTTCACCCTAGTGGGTGGGGGAGGGCAGGGGGAGACTCCAAACTTCCTGGAAAACTGGTGGCAGGATGAGGACAAAGGGTGCCTCAGGGCTCAGGCCCCCAGCTCCAGCGAACTAGAAAGGGACCACCTTACTTTTGCTCTGGTGGTGCAAAGGCACTTTTGGAATTCCCTTCCTGCCCCCATCTTGGCAAGTCCAAATTTTACCTCTCTACTGCTTCAAATGTTTCTGCTCCTGGGAAGGTACCCTGGCTGCTGCTGCTCCTACAGAGCAGTGGGGTGGGGCTGCAACTCAGGGGATGTGGTGTGGGCCCTAAGTAGAGAGGATGGCAGGGCAGGTGGGCTCCAGGTCCAGGGGGAGTTATCAGAAGAGGGGATCAGAGAAGAGGTTAAGTACTGGAAGTGGGAGCCAGGCAGCCTGAATTCAATTCGGGCTCAGTGAATGGTCTCAGAAATCTGAGTCTCAGTGTCCTCATCTCGAACATGGGGACACTATCAGTAGAGACTGAGGATTCACTGACCTAATACATGTAAAGCTCTAGCAGAGGATTCAGGAAACATTAGCTGCTATTGTTTTTGAAGGAATCACTGCCACAGTCCTTGCTTGTGAAGTGTCCCTTTCCAGGACCTATTTCCCCAGGGGGGAAGTAGAAGGCCCTGAGACCCCACCCCCACATTCCTGAGAGGAACATGACCCCTGACAGGGTTCCTTGCTCCCCTACATGGGTCTGCCTCCCCAGCATCAAAGGAGAACATATCCCAGCTCTCCACACCCTTCTCATTTCCACATGCTAGAGTGACCAGAATTCTGGAGTATCTTTCCAGAGCAGATCCTTGAAGCACCAATTTGTATTTCCCTGGTCTTGGGAGCTGTTAGGAAATAGGACAGTCAACACTGTCCTTTGAAATACCTCCATTTTACAGAGAGCAAACTCAAGGCTCTGAGAAGGATACTGGAGCCTGACTACCCTTCGCCCCCATTTCCCCATCCCCCATCCCAACAAGAGCACAAATCACAAGCCTTCAAGTTTTGCACAATTTTGCTCAATTTCCTGCCTGAATGGCACAGGGCCTGACCCTCTGCAGGTGCTCAGGAAATGTTCGTGGAATCAATAAAGAACAGCTAAATCTCCCATCTTCTGAGAGCTCTTTGTCTCCTCCTCCCCCCTGCTCTCCATACTCCATCAGCTACCGATTCCAGTGGTGTCCTCCTCTGTGATGCCTCTCAAATTATTCCTTTTTTTTTTTTCTTTGCCACTGCCCCTGCTCCAATAGAGTCCTCTGTTAGTGCTTATCTGGACCACCGCAGTAGTCTGTTCACAGGTCTCCCTGCCTCCCTTTTCCCCATTCTAATGTAGTCACCACAGAGCTGCCAGAGCTTTCTAAGGAGCGGTCCTGACAATGCCACTTCCCAAGTATAAGAGCTCCTGTGGCTCCCTGCTGCCTAAGGAAATGGCACCAACATGCCCTTCCAGGCCCGTAACACTGGCTCCTCATCTTCTCTCTTTGACAGACCCACCCACTATTTAACATACATGTCCATGCTTTTTGATCTCCAAACCTTCGTTGTCCCTTTTGCTGGCTTATCCCTCCGTCTCTCATGGCCAGATCTAGTCTGTCCTTCAAAGCCCAATACAACCACTCTAGAAAGCTTCCTGATTTCCTCAGAACAATGCCTCCTTATTCCACACAGGGCCACGGATAGGGAGCCACCTTCCCTCCCAAGTGGAGAACCTGCCAACTTGAGGAGGGAGGAGCACCCATTGTCTGAATCTAATGGTAAATGTTGGACTGGTGGTTAGGGGACCTGGGCTCTCATCCTTACAGCTTAGCACTGTGTGGCCTTCACTTTGCCATACTCTGTCTATGAAATGGACCAGTCCAACTTTCACTGGTCTAGACTGCGTCTGTCATGTTCTTGGCTGCATTCTGGCACCAAGCATAATGCCAGGCATACAGTCATTGCTCAGTAAATATGCACTGAATGACCTCCATGCCATGGTTCTGAGGTCCTGTGACTTGGTATGGTCCAGGTAGACCTTCAAGGGCTCACTGAGGAACAGGTGGAGGGGAATGCTCTGATACTAATACTGAAGAACAGCACACTTTCACATAAATGATGTTATTTAACCCTCACGGCTGCCCTGTGTGCTGTCCCCATTTCACAGGTGAAGAAGGTGAGGCTAGAAAGTAAGTGACCTGCTCAGGCCTCACACTCAGGCCCTTGGTTCCAAATTCAGTGCTTTTCCTGCTGTATACAAATACTTTCCTTTCCTCTTAGAATAAACTCCAAGTCCTCTGAGGCCCTACGTGATCAGACCCCCAAGACCTTCTCCAACTTTGCTTT
Source organism: Eidolon dupreanum (assembly GCA_028627145.1). NCBI lineage: Eukaryota > Metazoa > Chordata > Mammalia > Chiroptera > Pteropodidae > Eidolon > Eidolon dupreanum. The sequence continues at coordinate 81,206,493 of CM053506.1, read as the reverse complement.
TCCCCTGAGTCAGAGCCACACTGGCCTTCTGGCTGCTCCTTCTAAGTTCATTCTCACTGGTAGGCCTTTGTACTTGCTGTTCCCTCTGCCTGGGAAGTTCATCCTCACCATCCATGTTTCAGTTCTAATGTCACCTTCTCAGAGAGGCTTTCCTTGCCCACACAAACCAAAACAAGTGTTTCTTTTCCCTCATATACCACCTGCAGTGGTCTTATAGGGTGGTCCTCAACCTTTTTGGCACCAGGGACCGGTGCTCCTATGAGAATCCAATGCCTGATGATCTGAGGTGAAGCTGAGGCGGTGATACTGGGGAGCGGCTGCACATACAGATGAAGCCCACTACTCACCTCCTGTGTGGCCTGGTTCCTAAGAGGCCACAGACAGGTACCAGTCCATGGTCTGGGGATTGGGGACCCCTAGTCTTATATATCTATGGCTTGTTTATTGTCCGTGTCCTTCCTGAAGGCAGGGACCTAGCTGCCTGGCTCACCCTGTGGGCATAGCGCCTGGCTGAGAGTGGCTGTTGGTTAGATGGATCTATGCTTTATATCTTTCCTTGGATGTATTGGAAAGTAAAACTGAACTCCTGTCTTCCAAGAGAAGTGGTGGAGGCTCTGTGCTGGTGGAGAGGTAAGGATGCTTGGGGACAGGGATACAGGGATAGGTTGAGGACACCAAGAATAGAAGGTGCAGCCTGCTTCCAGAAGCTGGATCCAAGAGAGGCCAAAGCTAGGAGGCACCTCCCCACCCTCGTCCTCATCATTGCCCCCCGCCTCCAACCCTGCGCCTCACACTCATTTCCTTCCTGGAGTCAGTCTCATTTGCTTTCCCTAAAAGCCACTGGAGGAGCCAATATGTACGTGATGAATATTTTATCTCCTGAGCGTGGGTTTGCAAGAGAACTGTGATCACCCAGGGAGGGAACACTGCCCAGCCGTGCTTGGGAAGGAGGGGGCCTAAGAAGGACACTGGCAATAGGGTCTCAAAGATGCAGGTTCTAGGGCCCACCCCCCGCTCCTGTGGACACCCTTGGCATTAGGAGGCTCAGAGTGGCTAGGGCAGCCCTGAATCTGGGCAGATACTTCATGCTCCCTGGGGTTTTCAGGCCTTTCTTGGAGTTCACTTCTGGCTATGGGAAGATTTTGCCATTAGCTTAGAGGCTCCAGTTGCTTAGGCTGAAGGTTTAATAGGCATAGCAATGGCCAAAAGTGTGGAGTCTGTCCTGGTTGTCATATACAGTGGCTTCTCAACTGGGATCCTATGAATTATCTCACCCCAGAGACAGGCTGGGAAACTGCAGACTGAGGAAGGAAGGAGGGGAGAGATAAAGCACTGAGGAGTAGGGAAGCATGAGGAGTATGAGTAGTCCGTCCCTCCTGTGCCATGCCCGTTCCAAACCCCTCCAACACCCATGGCCATAGCATCCCTACAGGGATGGCCAAACTGAGCTCCTCTGGCTTTGGAGTCTGCTGGTGCCGGCTGCCAGTCCTCTGCTCCTTCATCAGTGGAGTGACCTCTAAGCCTCTCTGAGCCTCAGTTTCCCCATCTGAAAAATGGGTTGGTCTCACCACTTGCCAGGGTGACTCTGAGGGGCCAGCAGAGTGCCTGGCACATAGTAAGTACTCACAGGATTTAGTGTTCGCATACCATACACACCACACACACACACACACACACACACGCGCGCGCGCATGCCATTACAGTTCCTCTAGCATTCACCTGCATTTGGAAAACAAAGGACCATTCATTCCGTCCTCCTTCACCCAGGTTCTCTCTCCTCTCCCTCTGCCCTGTCCACCCCCTTGCTGCCCACCCCACTTTACAACCTTGAGTCTCTGCTCCCTAAGGAACTGAGGCGGTGGAGGGAAGGAAGGCACCTTGCTTCCTGGGCCTTAGCCAGCTTTGGGTCCAGATGACCCTTTGCCATGTATCCCTTGCCCCCAGCCCCAAACCTCACCAGCCAGCTCCTGCCCCTCCCCCACTGTCCACGAGCAATCCCATTGCTCTTGTCCCCACCCACCACATCACCCTCTGAACACTCTCATTATACCATTACTAATTAGGGCTGCTCAGCAAATTGGCGGCTGCATTAGAGAGAGACAGTGTGCGGGAGCATATGGCATAATATCGTATTAATGAACACTCTAAATTCAAACCCGGGTCAGCTGCTCGCTTCTCGCCGGTGTCACCCACGCTAAAGGGAGGGAGGGGGAAAAAAAGGCATTCAACCTTTCCCTCACTTTCCTTCGTCTCTCTCCAAACACACATTCCCCAGCGTAGGCTGGGCTGGCATAGGTTTTTATTATACCTGGCAAATGGGGAGAGAAATGAAAGAGTCTGGGCCTCCATGGGGGCTGCAGAAGGACCTCCCCCTCCCTGGTCATATATAGTGTATGCTTAGCATGGTCAGGAAAAATAATAATAACAATTAACCAGGGCCTGGAGCCAGACTTTTCACCTAGATTATCTCTGCCTCCTAGTATTTCTTGGAGAGAGTTTTAGCACAGAGGGACAAACTGAGGGCCACAGAGGTCAGGGAGCTTTCTCAAGGTCACAGGGTGGCAGAGCTGGAGAGTCAAATTTGAGTCTCTGCTTTTGAAAACATGCTTTTCCTGTTCTGTCCAGGGGTAAGGGACTAACTAGTCTGGGGAGGCTCAAGAGAGTCCTAGCACAATACCCTTCCCCATCCCTGCCACCCTCATTCCTAGTCCTGTAACATACATAGACCCACAAAGTACCAAGGTCACTGGTTTTACCAGGAGGCACAGGGATCTGGGAGGTCTCCAGTGAATTCAGAGACAGAACTCAGACAGGCTTCCTTATCTTCAAGCTCCTGAGGTGATGCTCGGGGTCCATTCTCTCCCACCCCTACCCAAACGGATTGAGAGTTTGGCTTGTAGAGCTCAAACTGGCAACCTGGGCGTAGACAAAGGTCCTTACTCTTCTCCTTCTCTCTCCCTCACCTCTTACCCATGTTCCTCAGAGGAATGCAGGATGATGACTTTACCGGCTGTCTGTAGTCATGGAGGTGCCTTGCTGCCTCCCTGAATCTTGAGGGAGGGGGAGGGGGAGGAGGAGACATCTGTGAATGGGGCCACGTTGGGGTCAGTATGAGGAGGCCTCCAAGAAGAGGTGAGCTCTGACTGAGGATCCTGAGTGAAATCGAAAAGACCTGAATTAAAGCGGTCTTCTCCCATCTCCCCAGGCAGGTGGTGCAATGCCCACTGGTGCTGGGCCTGAGCCTGTCCAAGGTGCCCTAACTCCGACCCAGCTATGAGCCTGAAAGGGCCTCCCTGTGCCATCCATCTCACTGTCTGATGATGTCAGTGATCCACTAACAGAAACCAAGTTCCTGAGCTTGGAATTCCTGCCTGCTGTCTGTTGAACCCAGAGACTGGAGTAGGAGAAGGGGCTGGTCCAGTCAGGCCAGGGTTTCCCAGCTCTCTACAAGCTTGTCCTTGCCCTGCTCAGAGTACCCTTGACTTTGCCTTCCCTGGGAAACCTCCCCTACGACCACAGAGCCCTTGGCGTCTGAGCGTCTTAGAGGCTCATTGTGTTGTCCCCCAATTGAGGACAGTCTCTCTCTCAGAGAAGGGGGTGGTGGGAGAGCCTGTCCAGATTCTCAACAAAACAAAACAGCCCCTCCTCCTTCTGCCCACCCCATCCCAACTCAGGGATACCAGTGCCCCAGGAGGACGCATCCTTTTCGTGTCTCCGTCTGCGTGTGGATGCCCTTGGCTAGGAGTCAACATGGACTTCAACTCTAAATGGGTCAGTGCAAACATCTTCCTCCGCCTTCTCTGACTTCAACCTTTGTGAATTCAGTTCTTGACACCCTCCCTGTCTTCCTTACCTGGGACTGTGAAGGTCAGCAGGTGTTCCAATGCATGAAAGGATTTATTAGGGCATACTGTTTGGAGGACCCCTGTCAGAGCATTGGATCCCTCAGAAGGAGACCCTCCTCTCCCAAGTCTGACAAAGACATGGGGTTGCTCTCCACCTCTGGGTGTATGTGATGTATATGTATGTGGGGTAGGATTAGGGGTGGTGGAATGCTGGCCACCTTCAAAGGCCCAATCCAGAATCAGGGAGAAGTCACCTGAGCTTTAATATCCCTGTTGCTGCAGGACCCCAGAAGTTAGTGCCTTCTCTGTTTACTTCTCTGTCTGTGAAGGAACTTCGCCAGGATTGGGGGATGCTTCTGTGAAAGACCTACCTTCTGAGGTATGAGGCTCTGGCCAAGCTGAGTACCACCATCATCTTCCCCAGTCAGCTCCATGGGAAAGAAAGAGTGGCCTGGACAAGTGACTCTCTCTCCTCGAGCTGTCACACAGGATGCAGACTGGGGGCACCCCTATATCACTGCCACAGACTAGAAGGCTTAGAAGGCTATGAGGCCTCAGAGGCACCAACGAGGGTATGAAAGGTGCCCTTCTCCACAGAACTGCAGCCCTGGGAGACTACACCCTTCCTCTGGCAGCTTTGGCCTCCTTTGGACTCTGGCCAGGGGTGTCCCCTAAGTGTACATCCCGTACCCCACCCAGCTGCACTGGCTCACGTCTGCACGTGCTCCTGTCCCCGAGCTCTGCCCACTGCCACTCATGCTGCTGTGGTCATAGGATCATTTTCCTTCACCTCTAGAACCTTGAGACCTTCCCCATAGCTCCCCGGCAGGGGAGCCTGGGAGGAGTAAATAATTGTCACCCTCCCCAGCCCTGGCCAACCAGGCAGAACACAGGGGGTGTCCTCAAGCCATGGATGCCAATCACTTTATCCAACCCTCCCCCCCAATCATAATCACCACCACCTGCAGCTGGAGCGCCCCTACCCCCTTGTAGGGGAATAAAACAACCCTAGGAAAGATGTTGGCTGGTCTCTGGATTTTAGAAACAGCTTGTCAGGACTTGCCTGGGTGTGAGGACACCCGCCCCACTCCATCACTCCAGAGGCAGTCATGCATCTCTGTTGAGGCTTTAGCTGTGTGTGTGTGTGTGTGTGTGTGTGTGTGTGTGTGTGTGTGTGTGTAACCAAGATTTCAGGAAGGTCGGGCCTCTTCCCCACTGAGCAGTGGCTGAGCCAGAACGGAACAGAGAGGTCATCTCCTTGGAAGCCTGAACCTGGGACCCAAGAAGGCTAGGTGACTTGCTTGCCCAGGTGACAAAGCCAGCAGGACAGAGCTCCAGGTCTTGGTACAGTGTACTTTCCAAAAGTGACCCTCGTTGCTAGAGTTCTGTCTAGGGATGCCCTAAACAACAGAACCCCAAACTCACACTTTGCACACAGCCTTATCCCACTGGCCCTATGTCAAGGGCAAGAACAGGACTGGCTACATCATTTGGGGTGCCCAGTGCAAAATGGTAATGCAAGACCCCTTATTCAAAATTATTAAAGCTTTGAAAACAGCAACAGAAGAGTATTAAATCATTAAGCCTTCTAAGCATGGGGTCCTGTGCATACACCACTGGCCCTGAGACCTGGCCCTGGGCTAGGACTGTGTCAATCTATTTCCTCTACAGCTGTGGAGGCCTTGGGTAGAATCCACACACACTTTCTAGAAGCCTCCCTGCCTGGAATCAGGGTTCTACAGCCACAGTGGCCCCACCACAGCCCCTGCCAGGTGCAGTAAGCTCAGCTGACCCCAGAATCAGACTGGATCTGTCTCTTGTAGGGGCAGCAACATCCCAGGGAGAAGCTGCCCAGAGCCAAGGCCCTGTGAATCTCAGAAGAGAGCAGGGGCCAGGGTTTCCTAGGGGCTGTGCTTCTTCAGTGTTGCCATGTGTCTTATAGAGGGCATTGGCCGTGTGGGTGTCATCCATTTCTGTGGGTGCGTCGTGTGTGTGTAGGGAATGCCTGTGCTGGGTGTTCCTTATGTGGACATACACCTGTGCGTGTGCTCAGCCCATGCACAGGGTGGCAGGCTTACCCCTCCCACCCATGCTGCCCCCACAGGTGCCCTGGCCTCTGTTATGGAGGGCATGTTCCTATCCTCGGGCATTCTGCATTGGAATTCAGGACCTTGCCACTCTGTTCCCTGCTTGCTAACTATAAACTATCTGATTTATATTCATTAACCAGTGCTAGACAGCGGCAGGCGCAGCAAACTTCAGTGGGGGACAGGCCTCCATCGACAGGCAGACTGCATTCCAGTTAATTAAGGTGCTGTAATTGTTGTCCAGGACAAGGGTCCCCAGGGCACAGGCTTTGTAAATAACTACCTTCCACTGCCCCTTCCTCTCACCCTACCCCTGCCCTCCCTCCTTCCCTCCTTTCTAGGCCTCAGAAGCCAGTTTAAGGGACATGGGGGCAAGAAGGCTGTGTGTGTGTCAGGGGAGGGGTGTGGAGGACCAGGATGTGGAGGACGCCCTTCCTATATCCTTGTGCCCAGAAAGGCCACAATTCTAGGGCTTGCTGGGGGCGGGGGAGGGCTAAGAGGAATCTTGGGCAGAGCATGGTGGCGCTGGATCATAGAAACCTGAGTTTTTCTGCTCAAACTGGCTCGGTCCAGGAAAGCAGGACCCACCTGCACATGTGCACTGGTGTGCATGCACACACACCTGCCCCTTGAGGCCCAGTTATTTGTGCTGTTTTCTCCTCATCTGCCTATGAGCTCGACCCTGGAACCTAGGCACTGGGCAGGCTTTCTGGCAACTCATGGGCATTGAGGGACTTCAAAGGGGTTCAGCAGAGAGCTAAACAAAAAGGAGGTGTCATCTCACCAGCCCAGATGAGTGGAGGAGGGACCTTTTACAAGGACCTAATGAGGAAGGCTTGCTCCCTTTGGAGGTCGCAGACTAATGAGAGAACTTCCAGTCTGATGGAGTGGGATTGCGTCCAGGAGCTCCTGCTTTGACAGGAGGGGGCCCCTCCTCTCAAGAAGCTTCTGGTCTGATGTAGACCAGGAAGTAGGGGGTGGTCTCGGAGGACAAGTCTGATGAGACATGCTAAAGATACCCAGAGCAACCAGTGTAGGTGTCACACAGGTGAGTAGGCAGTCCCTGAGAACGTGACAGAGCCGGAGAGACCTCCTGGGAGAGGGAAATCTTGAGCAAAAGTTTAAATTAAAGGATGACCCAACTATGTGCACAGATGAGCTTTGCTGGAGGTGTGTCTCATCCAGCTCTTTGTACAGACGTTTCCAAGTGCCCACTATGTGCCAGGGATAAAATGGAAAGTAAGACTGCCAGATTCCCTGCCCTCCCAGAGAACAAAGAATGGGAGGCAGTGAGTGCTCATGTGTATACATGCCTGCGTGTGAGCAGGTCACGTGTATGCATATGCATGTGCTATCCGTACAGTTTCCAAATATCTGTCGAGTGCCTGCTACATTTCAAATGCCCTCTGGGCACAGGAGAAAACAGCAAGCACGACAGGTAGTGTTCTGTCCCCACGATGTAACTTACACTGGGCCGTGTGTGCACGTGTGGGCACAGAGTACCTGTTCTCACTATGTCCTCAAGTCTGCATGTGTAGGCCCCTACACGGGAACTTCCTTCTGCCCACTTAGGACTTGAGCCAGGACCCATACTACTTTGTATGAGTAGTAGTAATAATAAGAAGTAATAAGTAGTATTAATAATAATCCCCATGGAATTATTATCCTTGGATGTTTTGAACCTGTGACCGCTTCTGCTCACATGTCACCACCTACACCTTGCTGTGGGCCCAGGGAAGTTTTGTTTTGTTTGAGCTGCCTTTGAATCACTGAATAGTCACCTTAAGCCAAATCAGAATTGATATTTGTTACCCTCACTTGTAGTTTTGGATTATTTGTGCTCATTCTCCACCCCACACCCACCCAACCCCTGTCGTGGATCTCAGGGTTGGCCACAACCTTTAAAATGACCTTTGACAAGATGCTCCTGGGAGTAGTTATTTAACTTAGATCTATCTAGATATAGTCCAGCAAAGAAGAGAAAATGAGTTTCCATGTCCCTCCCCTACCTCCTTTCCCCCCATTTCCACCTATCAGCCCTTATCTGATAGAAAAATTAGAGAGTTATTAGGAGTTTCATTAGGGGTGAGCAGGTTGGTAATGAAATTACATTTCAGCTCCTTCTCAGCCTCTGTAAGTATTAAGTGGTTTGATCAATGGTGTTCACACAATTAATTCTGCATGATTGCAGAGAGTGACTATATCGACAGTTGGGTTTCACACCTCGAACTTTGTCTCTTAGCCAAAACGTGCCTTCAGGAAGCCTAAGGGTGAGGGTGGGGGCCGCTGTCAGTGAAGGCCTTTGCTGAATGCCACATTGAAGCTCATATAGATTATTTTGTGTCTTTAAGCTTAAAAGAAATGCAGGTATCACACTAAAATTAAATTATTAAATTCTAGGCCAGGAGAGATGGGACAACCCACGGTCCTGCCTCCAGTTTATTCAATGCACCTGCATTGCTTGAGCAGCCGCGCTAACTCAGACCTAATCCGTTGCAGGCCTTCTTCTTGGGACAGGGCAGCACAGCCGTCTTCTCTCAGCCACTCCTTCGTGTTATCCCAGACTATCAAGAGAGCCTGCTTTGCATCCCACACAAATCTCTGCTGCTTTAATTTAATCCACTGACTGTCGCTGGGTCTTCTGGGGATATGGAAGGTGGCTTGGTAGGGGGCCCTATGTGAAACAACACTACCAATGACAAAGGTTGTATGCTTGAGGTTAGGGAACCTCCAATTCCCGGGACCCTGCCCATCAGGGCCTGTGTCCTCCCTAGTCCCCCTACCCCACATCCTCATAGCTCTGGATCCCTGCTCCAGCAGGGACGAGTGGGCCCTAACACCAGGGCTTCAGTAACATCTCCCATGGGAGAGCCCAGTTTACTGGAGAAGAAGGCCGTAAAAGTGTTGGTGACAGTGAGATGCTGGGAAAGGGGTACAGGGGCAGAGAGAGGGGATGAATAGACTAAAACTGAGAGATGGGAAAAGTTATAATAATGGCAGGAGCTACATTCTTTGAGCCCTCAACAAGGGGCATGTACTGTTTTACAGGCGTGGTTTCATGAAATTTTTCCAGCTGCCCCAGGAAGTAGATGTTCTTTTATCCAGCTGTGAGGGCATCCAGAAGGGCTTTAGCAGGTGAGAAAACTGAGGCTCAGGGGAGTGAAAGTTTTTTCTAGATTCCACCCTATAATGATCGCCTATTGTTGGCCAATGCTTTCATATTTATAATCTTATATAAAAATAGTCACCAGTGAGCATGCAATAGGGTATACAGATATTGAATTATAATGTTGTACACCCGAAATTTATGTTATTAACCAGCATGACCTCAATAAATTTAATAAACAAAATATTCACATCTACTCTATAAAGCACCTATTAATGAACCCATTTTATAGATAAAGAAATTGAGAGAGAAGTTAAGAGACTTGCCCAAAGTCACGGTGCCCAAAGTCACGGTGGCAAAGGAAGGATTCAAATTTGAGTCTGTACAGATGTCAGCCCTGCACTATTTCAAGGAAAGAAAAGAAACACAAGAAAAGCCAACACAGACAGGCATCAAGACAGACACAACAGAGACAGAGCAAAGCAGAAAAGGGAAGGAAAAGCATTCGCCTTCCTTTGCCTGTCTCTGCTCAAATGTAGAGGGGAAAAATCATTTTAAGCAGGCGCCTTGCAGCCTTGCATTTAAGAAAAATGCATGGAATTAAGTTCCTAAAAAGCTAGGAAAGCTGAACCAAACCATCATTGGGGCTTGAAATGAGATTTTATGTTTTTCCCGTTCTGGGCACTGAGCCATCAATGGTGCCACGTGCCAGGCTGGTGAGGACCACTTGTTCCTTAGGGGCACCAGGGGCTGGTGGCTGTCCGCCCAGCCTGGCCCTACCCTGGTGAGTGCCAGCTGCTTGTGGGCCCATCAGGGAACAGCCATGGGGGAGTTCTAGCTCCTTGCTGCTCAGTGTGTCCACAGACTAGCAGCATCACTTGAGTGTTGTTAGGAATACAGTGTTGGGCCCTGCCTAAGGAATCAGAATTTGTATTTTAACAACATCTGGGAGTGATGTGTCTTCCCATCACAGCTTAAAAAGTCCTGCTCTAGCCAAAATCTGAATAGATGAAGGACAAGTCCAGGTCTCGAAGGCCCCTCTTCACCCTGCCCTGGGCCCCTGAGTTCTGAGCAGCTCACACAGACTCAGGGATTGCTAAAGCCTAATAGCGTATGGCTGTGGGCACAGGGGAAGGAGGGAATGAGGAGGCCCACCCCCTCCTGAACCGCTTGGGGTGCCTGTCAACCAGAGAGAGTGGGGGTGGGTGAGTTTGTCTCTGTCAGCAGATCTTTCTGGAAGGAGAGTCAAGGTGCCCCTCGTTCCCTCCCCTCCCACTGAGTGTAAGAACGCCGTGTGCAGGGAGGCAGGGCAGGTGGCCAAGGGCACTGGGTTCACCTTCCCCACAGGCATCATGGTTTGCGTGGCCTTTCTCTGCCCTTCCTGACCTGGCTCTCCCCGAGCTGGCCCCAAAGGGTCAAACTAAGAAGCTGCTTCTGTCCAAAAAAGGAGGACGCTCAGTCCTCTGCTCATGCTCCAGGCCTGTTGGAGTTTGCCCTCCTCCCTGGCTCCCTTTGGAAGTTTGCCTACTCAGCTTCTGCTGAGACTGCAGCTCCTCCCCAGCCTTCTCCGGCCACCTGGCCCACAGGGCTGGGTCCTCTGCTGGCTCCCAGCATGTCATCTCCTTAAAGAGACAGCTGCTCCATGTTTCTGCACCGTGTAACTACCCTGAGAAGAAACTCAGAGGCAATAGTCTCCAAGCGTGGGGAAGATACTGACCACACAGCTTAAATCACCTAGGCAGCTTTAAGAGATACTGATGCCTGCAGCCCAGTCCTGACCAATTAAATCAGAATTTCTTGGGCTAGATGGGGGACGGGGAAAGAGGCATCAGTACAATAAGTCCTCACTTAATGTCAATAGGTTCTTGGAATTGCGGCACAATGATGTATAACAAAACCAGTTTTACCATAGGCTAATTGATATAAACAAGAATTAAGTTCTTTGGCATCTCATTAATGTTATAATGAAACAACGTTATTTGAGGACCTGTTGTGTTTTTTAAGTATTGACTAATATGCAGCCAGGGTCAAAAGAACCACTTACCAGTCCATCAAACTCACTTTACCAATGAGGAAATGTAGTCCAGATAAAGATGATGGTAGTGTAGCTGTGTCCCAGGAGAAGGGCTCACTCAGGGTCCCACAACAGAGCCAAGACTAGAACATACCAGGTAACACGAACTGTCAGCCAACCTCACCCTGTGATCTTGGGCAAGTTGTCTCACCCCCTGATTCTCAGTTTCCTCACTTATAAAATGAGAATAATCATGCATAAGTTATAGAATTGTGATGAGAATGCCTGACACATGTATGTGTGCAATAAAAAGTTGCTGCATCAATGAATGAACAAATGAATGGAAGGATTTACACCTGGACCATTCCCTGGGAGAGGTATGATATTCCCACTTAGAAATCTAAGATCTGCAAACCAATCACAAGAGAATCCTGATTGTCTAAGTTTCCAGACTTTTGAAACTTCTCCTACTGGAAGGGTGGAGGCAGAGGACCAGGCAGTGGGAGGCTTTACTTGAAGGGGCAGAATTTATCCACATGGTTGAGGCCCCAGGATTTCAGGCCAAGGCGTGGGTAACTCGATAGAAGAATAAGCATGTCATTCATCTTTCAGCCACCTTCTGCCCCAACCCTGTTCCACTGGAGTGGCTCTGGCCCCCCTGTGGGAGGGGCTAGGATATTCACCTTCCCTTCACCCCTCTCCCCCACTGGATCCCAGCCAGGGCACCTGTGAGGTCACTGAGATGCTGGCACAGCCAGCCCCTGGGATAGAGCGGCTGGGCAGGGGCCCCCCTCCTGTGCTGGCAAGGATGAGGTCTAGCCAGCCAAGGAAGAGGAGGGGAGGGGACTCTCAGGTCTGGAGACAGGTAAGCAGCCTCCTCTGGGAGCTAGAGCAGGGCAAGGAGTGAAGTTCCTCTCAGCTTTCCCCCTGCCTACAGGCCCCAGCAGGCACCTTTCTGCCTCTTCTCCCTGCCAGTTTCCTGGTTCTCAAACCTCTGCTTCACTGCCACTGCTCCCCCTCCCATTAAAGCCGTAGTTCCTGGCCTTGCTCTCCTCTCATCCCCATCCCCCAGCAAGTCACCATAATCCCCAGGGCGGCCTGAGCTGGGCAGGGCCCAGCCTAATCAGCTACTCTATCACTGCTTTGATGAGAAGAAAATCCTGCAGTTGGGGAGATCAAACTAGTTGTATTGGGGCATGAAGGGGGGCAGGGAGTATCTCCTGGGATCTGAGCTGCCATCTGGGGCAGGAGGGGGCACTGGATTGTTTTCCTTCCTTGAGTAGGTACAAAGGAAGCCACATTAACACAGTCTTGCCTTTGAAGCTCACCTTTGAAACACGGACTCCTGGGTCTGAGCCAAGGGGACCCAGACGCCAGTGCCCTCTCCCCAGCCACCACCCAGTGCTCCAGAGAAGCTGTTGTGGTTTCTGATGTGTGAGATCAAAGGGTACTGGACCCCTCCCCCCATGAAGTTAGGTCCCTGGGTTGGGGGTAACTTTTAGGGCAGAAGGCACAGGGTCCCCTGCAGGGGCAGGAACTCAGATTTCAGAATCCTGCAAAACACATATGCTCCCAAATATGTATGAAGTGTCGCCACAAAGTGTTGAGCTCATTTCTTCCTCGTAGTTGTTATTGTATCCTAGGTCCCATTTTACAGGTGAGGAAACTGAGGCTTTGGGAGGTTAAAGAACTTATCCGAGGAGTTAGGATTGGAAACCTGATTGCAACTCCAGGGCTGTCTCCCTATTGGAAAGTCCTATTCTCATCCCAAAGATGGAAGATAATTTCTAATTCCTGGTCACAAACCCGGTTTTATGCTTCAGTCCCCAAAGCCCACAACTCATAAAAGGCTGTCCCTTTCTTATTTCAAAGTGCTCTCATTTCAGCAGGCCCCTCCCTCTCTCCCCAACCTGCACAGGCAGATGGAAAATCATCCAGGGCTCCACCAGGGAGCCCAATTTTCCTTCTTCTCCAAGCACATCAGCTCTCACGTTGCATTTGTATTTGCTGTGTGGCAGCTAGGACTGGAGAGCAGGCAGTAGGGTAAAGAGTGTATACCCAGTCTCTCCACTGAATTCCCCTTAGAATAATGGAGGGGTTGGGAGAGGTAGGCCCTTGGGCAGGGTCTCAGCTCTTTCCCAGGTGGAGAAAAAAAGGGGTGGAAGACACTCCCCCATACAAGCTCAGGCAGCTGCATCTTACCTGACCCCTCACCTGGCCCTCTGCTTCCTCTCTTCCTCCCACCACCCCATCTCCTGGCCCCTCGCCTCATTCCAGACTACCTGATCAAAGGCAAGAATCTGGGAGCCATTAATGATCTCCTCTTCCTCCTCCTCCTCCTCCTCCTCCTCCTTCCCCTGCCCCCCCCCCCCACCCTCCCTCTGCTCTTCCTGCCAGGACACAACTAACTGTTACCGGAGATGGAACCAGACTAGATCAGAGATGGAAGGGCCTTCTACATCAGCTCCCTCATTTTATAGATGAGCAAGCTGAGGCTCAGAGAGAGTGGCCTTTCTCAAGGTCACACAGCAAATCAGTGGCTAAGTTGAGATTGGGCAAGCCTTTGGAAGCCTAAATAATGAAAATATTTTGTTTCTCCCCTGGCACAAGTGTTTTAAAAGAGAAACAACATTAAGCTGTAAAACACAGGACTAAAACAAATTAGTACTGTCCAGTAGACTTCCTGCAATGTTGGAAATGACCTATATTTACACTGTTCAGTATGGTAAACAGTGGCCACATGTGGCTCGTGAGCACTTGAAATGTGGCTAGTGTGACTGAGGAGATGAACTTTTAATTTAAATTCATCTAAATGTGCACTGAAATAGCCTCATGTTGCTACTGGCTGTCAAATTGGACAGCTCAGAGCTGTATGCTAAATTAATATCACTTGTTTCTAGATCTTCTGCTTGTAAAATTCTGGTTAAGTTTATCAATGCTGAACTTTTGGGTTTTGTTTTAAGGGTACCCTAAACCACTAAGTCTGTAATCTTGTCCTGTCTAGAATTCAGTTAGGGTCTGTAAAAGGTTAGAAATGGTACAAAGAAAATTTTATGGTGTGTCAGAAGAGTGATCGATTGCATCTAGTATGGGACAGGAGGGACCTGAAGGAAGGTTTAATGGAGGGAACATTCGGGTGGAGCATGGAGGCAGTGGAAATAGCACAGACAAAGGCACAGAGGCCGGTAGTGCCGGGTATACTCAGGATCGGTGTCCGATGCACATGGTACATACAGGCTCAGCAGGACACAGAAGTTTCCTGGTCCTTCGAGCAGGCTCTTTCACCTTGTCACAGTCTGACCATCATCTGTGTTTCCCATGGGGGCTGTGGTGGCCTTGTGCACTGGAGAAGGAGATCCATCTGAAGTGATGGGAAGGGAAGGAGGAAGCAAGGAGGGAAGGCCAATGGCTATGGGCCATGTGAGAATTGAACAGTGATGAAGAGTCCCTGGTCTCTCCATCTGTACCCTAACTCTGGCAGAGGCATCTGGCGGGGGTGGGTGCAGCACAGATGCTGAGATCATTTAGAGTCATAGACCAAGGAACTTCAGTGTCCCAAACTCCCCACCTAAGTTTCTAGCCTCGGGGCTGTCAGTAACAGCCTTCTATTCCAGGGGTTTGAGAGTGAGAGATATCCCCTCCACAGTTAGGTTAAACATTTAAGAACTAGAGATCTAGAAAACACAAGCAACTACAAATTAATCCGACAAAGAAAAATAACTTGACAGAAAGATGGGCAAAAGATAGGAATAGGCAATTCACAGAAGAGGAAACCCAGATAAATAATCAATAAACAGGAAAAAATGACATTTTGTATACCTTAAACTTACATAATGTTGTATGTCAATTATATCTCAACAAAGTTGGGGGGGAAAGAATCAACCCACTAGTAATCAGGACAATGCAATGAATCAATAATGTGACATCATTTCACACCCATTAGATTGGCAAAAATTAAAAGTCTACCATTATGCATGTACAGCAGGTTCTTGAATAATATCATTTCTTTCAACATCATTTCCTTATAATATTAATAAGAAAAAAAAAGTGGCCCTTTTCCGCACAGGGCCACTGTGTGAAGTTTACACATTCTCCCCACATCTGCATGGGTTTTCTCCTTGGACTCCAGTCTCCTCTCACATTCCTACGATGTGCACATGAGGTGAATTGGTGTGTCTGAATTGTCCTGGTCTCAGTGAGTGTGGGTGTGTGTGAGTGTGGCTTGAGATGCAAGGGCCTCCTGTCCAGGATGGGTTCCTACCTTGCATCCTGAGCTGCTGGGATAGGCTCTGGCCACCCTCAAACCGAAACTGAAATAAGTGAGTTGGAAAATAAGTATCTTATTTGTTTTTATTCACCTTTCTTAATTGTATGTATAACTCAAGTTTATTTTAGTGTTTAAAATTAAGAGTATTTTCAGTCTTTATTTAGAAGTTTAGTGATGTTTTTGTGGCCAGAAATATGCTGTAGGCACTTAACTCTTGTTTATATCAATTAGCCTATGGTAAAATTCATCATACATTGTTCCAGTTAAAGTCATAGTTTTCAAGAATCTGTCAATGATGTTAAGTAAGGACTTATTGTATTGGTATGGTTGTAGAAGAACCAGGATACTTGGGAGGGGGATATATCAGCGTTGGGAGATTATAAATTGATACTACCTTTGGAGAGCCCATTTGACAATATCTCATAAACTCAATGATGCTACAGCCTATTACGTTAGACTACGCTATCACCTGTCCCCAGTGAACCACACCTCCCAGTATCCACGCCCTCCCTGAACTATAGACCTGGACATGCGACTTGCTTTGGGTTTGTTAGCATTGATGAGGCAAGCAGGGGTTTAGTAAGCACTTGCACAATGTGGCTTATCCTTAAGAATCCTGAAACCACCATGCTGTGAGGAAGCCCAAGCTAGCCACAGAGAGAGGCCAGGTGGAAGAAAACTGAGAAACATGTCTGACAGCTAGAACTGAGGCCCCATACACATGGCCCCAGTTGAACTGTCCCAGATGTTCAAGCTGCACAGGCTGAGACCCCAGACATTGAGGGAAAGAGATAAGCTGTTGCCACCATGCCTGGCTTGAATTCTTAACCCACAGAATTGTGAGCAAATAAAAAGGATGTTGTTTAAAGCTACTAAGTTTTGGGATGGTTTATGATGCAGCAACAGAAAAATGATAGATCCAGCAATTCCATTCCTAGTTCTGTATCCCAGAGGAACCCTTGCACATGTGCACAAAGGGATATGTACAGGGTGCTTATTACAGCCTATCTATAAATGAAGGATAAATCAAGGCAGATGTCGTCATTCAGTGAATATGGCACAGAGTGATGTGTCACAACAAGGCTAAAACCAAAAACATACAAAACAAAACACCCAAGGTGCAGAAGTTTACATACTGGATGCACTTTATATAGCATTTAAAAGCATGCAAATCCATACAATATGGTGCTTCTGTATCATCTGTAGTGAAAACTTGTGTGGATAGAATAGACCCTAAATTCAGGAGGGTGGTTACCTCTGGGGAGGGAGGGAGGAGAATGAGACTCAGGAGGAACAGATGGGAAATTTCCATTGTATCTGTTGTATAATGTTCTTTTTCTTTAAAAAATAAATCTGAAGCAAATATGGCAAAATGTTAAGATTTAACAAAGCTGGGTGGAAGATACATGGCTGTTCATTATATTATTTATAGTTTTCTCTGTGGGAGAAATATTTCACAATAAAAAAGATAATTTAAAAATAAGAATGGAGATGGGAGGCTCTGAATGGTGAAGGATAATTTAAGAGGGCATAGATATGGAGAGAAGGTTCTGATGCCTCCTAGGCCTGGTCCCAGCCTCCCCATCCCCAGGCTGGCTGCATTCCTGCCTGTGAGTTCCTTAAGTATCTTTATTATAGAAGCTCCTTTCTTTCTTAAAAATTTTTTTTAAATATTTTTTTAAATTTTTTAATTACAGTTAACATACAATATTATATTAGTTTTAGGTGTACAACATAGTGACTAGACATATTTATAACCTAAGAATTGATCACCCTGATAAGTCTAGTACCCATCTGACATCATACATAGTTACTCCAGTATTATTGACTATATTCCCTATGTTGTACTTTACGTACTCATGACTTGTTTTTATAACTGGCAAGTTGCACATCTTAATCCCTTCACCTTTTTTACCCATTCTCCCCCTAACACTCCTAGAGGCCACCTTTCTATTAAAAGAAAAAAAACTTCAATAGTCAAGTTGCTTCAGCCAGGGGGGAGGGCACAGGGAAGCAAACTGTCTATTGGGCACCTGACCAGGACTTAGGAGATCTGAGCTTGGGTTCCAGCTCTCACAATTCTCACAACTTCCTGCATGACCTTGCACAAATGCTCTCTCTCTGAGCCTCAGTTTCCTTATTTGCAATATGTGATTAATGGATTAGATCAGGTACAGTTAACTAGGCAGAGCTATCAGAAACAACACTTTCTGCTTCCACACCCAGCCAAGGTGACCAGAGCCTCTCTCCATAAGGGAAGGGAGGGCAGGCATTTGAAAAAGCCCCTAGGGATTGTGGTACCCACACCTGGCTGAGATGATCTCTCAGGAAACCCCCTGTCCCAGCATTGTAGGATTCGGTGATGTGGCAGGTTCTATCTAAATTCTGTTAGGATTATCAGCAAAACTTACAGGCACATCTGAGGTGTCCACTGTACACACTTCCCCTCAGACTAGTCTATCCATCCATTCATCCATTCAAAAAACATTTATTGAGTACTTACTATGTGCTAGGCACTGTGCAAGGTGCTTGACACTCAACAGCAAATAAAATAGATAAAAAAAGTCAATGCATAAATCTCAGGCCTACTTCTAAGCGCTTTACATTTTTAATTTATTTATCTTCACAAGAACTCTATGAAGTAGGCACTATTATCCCATGTTATAGGTGGAGAAACTGAGGCACAGAGGCGTTAAGTATCTTATCCAACACCAGCAGGGTAAGTGATGGAGTCAGGATGCAGTTAAGCACTCCTGCAGTATCATCCTCTGCCCACTCCCCGTCTCCCACTCAGGTCCCTCTTCCTGGGCTTTCTTCCCACACCTCTACACAGAGGAAAGCTTTCTTTCCTCCCCCACTTCTCACCTCCCACCAGGCCTAAGGCCTTTTTTAGAGACAGGGAGGAGGGACTGAGCAACACTGGCAGAGCGGGCCTGCCCGGTGTTGGCGGCCAGCTTTGTCCCTTGTGTTTGTGAGGTCAGAGAGGGCTACTCAGCTCCTGGACAGAGAGGGGAAGGGTAGAGCCCTGATTTCCAATTGGCAGAACCCAGGGGGCAGGAAGAGCTGGGGCTTCATGGGAGGTGGGTGGGACAGGGCAACACGGGATCCAGAAATCATCAGTCATAGTAACTGTCATTTACTGAGTGTCTAGCAGTGATTCATATGAGTTATTGACAAATATCTCATTTAATCTTTACAAACTCCCCTGTAAGGTAAAAATTACTACTACTCCCATTGCATAAATGAGGATACAGTCTGGAGGGGTTGGGTTACTCTTCCAGGTTGCCAAGCTGGGATCTGAACCCAGGCTCTCTCACAACAGATACTTCTCATAGGACCCAGGCACTGTTCCAGGTGCTGAGGACAGCAGTGAGCCAGGCAGGCAAGGTTCCTGCCCTAGTGGAACTTACATTCTAGTTGGTACAGGCATGTAAACAAGTAAACAATTGATTATTGTCATTTCAAGTAATGACAGGTGCTGGGAAGACAATAAACATGGGGAATACAATTGAGAGTGCCTGAGGGACTTTCATTCCTTGCAGTGTAATGAACTGTATACTCTGCCAAAAACAAACAAAAAACCTTTCATTACAAACCACCTAGAAATACTGGGTAAAATACACAGACGTCCCATTACAAGTATAGCTGAGGTGGCCAAAAATTAAAGAAATCATCAGGGGTCAAAACCAAAGAAGAACCCAGAGACCTGAAGCTTCTCCTGCTGATTCTAGCAACATGGAACTTGCAGTGGTGAAGGACTTGAGAGGGACAGGAGACGAGGTGGGGAGATGGGATTGAGACGCTCATCTCCTACAGACACGCGTAAAGCCAAGACTCTTGAAGTGCTACACCCTCAGTAACAGGATGAACAATGGGGGAGAATTTTTTCCTACTCAAAGATCAACAGAGAATCAACAGAGAAATGACTGTTCCTGTCTTCACCTGGACTCTGAGGGAAAATGAAAAAGTCTCTCCTGAGAATTCCATAACCACAGACCTGCCTTCAGATGGGGTGAGATTCGACTCTCCACCGCTCGCTCATAAAGAGCGGGAAGACCCAAGGCAATAAGTGAATTACAATGAACCTAAGCTGGAATCAGCTTTAGGGTAGAGACAAAGTCACATCCTCTCTGAAGGGACATATGTCCAACCCAGGCATCTCAGCATTCTCATAAATAAAGCTCTTTAAGCAGGAGTCCACATTCCAAACTACATATCAAAGAAGGAAAGAAGCAGCTGTGAGTGAGAGTCTGCCAGGACAATGAGCACCAGATATAGTTTCCTGTGAACTTCATCTCATGGAATTATCAAACAGAGATCCAAAAAATGTGTATATTTGACATGATTAAAGTGACATAAGAGGGAATTAAGTATGACTAAAAAAGGCAACATTGGATTGGTAGTCAGGGAAGAGTTTGTAAGGAAAAGACTATTGAGATAAGACTTGAATGAGAGGAAGGAACCAGCCATGCAAAGATGATGGAGAAATGCATCCCAGGCAGAAGAAATAGCAAATGCAAAGGCCCAGAGGCAGGACTGAACTTGGCCCCTTTTGGTATGGAAAAGGGCCAGTGTGCTGGTTGGAATGACCTTGAAGGCATGTGATACAGAATGAGGTGTGAGAGATAAGAAGGGGCCCAGGATCTGGTGATGGGCCCTTTAGGGCCTGGTGAGAAGTCTGGTTTTTATTTTATTTAGAAAAAAAATTTATTATGGTGACATTGGTTAACAAAATCCAGTAAGTTTCAGGTGTACAATTCAACAGTAGGGCATATATATATATGCATACACACACACACACACACACACACACACACACACACACACACATATATATATATATATATTGCATTGTGTGTTCACCACTCATAATTAGATTTCTCTCTGTCACCACATATTTGACCCCTTTTACCCTATCTACCTCTCCTCTCCCCATCCCCCTCCCCCTTACCCTCTGGTAACCACTAGTCCATTGTCCATGTCCATGATCTCTGTTTGTACTGTTTATTTGTTGCTTTTAGGTTTATATCCCACATATAAGCGATATCATGTGGTTTTTCAACTTTTTCTGTCTGGCTTATTTTGCTTAGCATGATTATCTCAAGGTCCATCCATGTTGTTGCAAATGGCAATAGGGCTTTTATTTTAAGTGCAATGGGAAGCCCTCAGAGCTTTAAGCAGGAGCTTGACATGATGTAATTTGCATTTTTTAAAAGACCACTTTGGACACCAAGTAGGGGAAGGATAGTGACAGGGTCCATGTTAGAGCCTAATATTCCAACTCTAATCATCTCTAGAAGAAGACCCTCCACACCAGAGAGGAGCCCCAGAGGAGTATATGGGGGAGTAAGTACATGAGATTGGAAGGGGGAGCTGTATGAGAAGAAGCTGTTGATCAGTGAATTCAGCCAGAGGCAGAATTTAGGACCTGAGCCTGGATAGCCCACTCTAACCAAGCCCCATTGCCCAAATTAGTGCCTTAATTCATTGGCTCATTCATTCAGTAAAATGCTCTTGAGTGTTTCCTATGTGCCAGGAGTAACCAAAGCAATGCTACCTAACCACAGGGGATGGAGGGCTGCCCAATTTCTGCCCTCAAGGAGTTTGCAATAAACACTGACAACCTGTGGGAAAGATTCTGGGAGCACAGAGGAAGAGTGGGTGCCTATTCTCAGGCAAGGAAGTGTCAGGAATGATTTCCTAGAGGAGATGATATGAGCTGCTCCACCCCTCTCTCTCAGGACCCACCACGTCTCCCAGTGGACTTTGTGCCTCTCCCTATAAAAGACAGAGAGCCTCCAGCTGGAAGGAGAACTTCGTTGCTGTCCACTGAGAGAGGAAGAGAGGAGACAGTGGTAAATGGCAATAACCACAAGCCTTCACTCTGGGCCTCTTTCATCTCTATTCTCTTGTTTGATGACGTCAGCAGAGAAGTGATCATTACCTCCATTTCACAGATAAAGAAACTGAGACCCTGTGAATCTAAGTGCCTTATTTAAGGTCTCCCAGGGAAGAAATGGCTGGGCCCAAACCAGAACCAAGTCTATACTCTTGAGAGGAATGTGCTCTTGAGAGGAATGACTGCGTGTGGCTTTCCTCTGTGCCCAGTGCCCTCACTCCCAGTCCCACCTGAGCCCAGCTTCCCACTGCTCATGACCAGGGTCCTGAGAGCAAGAGGTGGTGACAGCTGAGCTTCTGACAGAAGCAGGGAAACTCAGGGCAGCCGAGCTGACTTCCCTGACTGGGCATCCCAACTTCTCCACAAGTTCCTTAAGAACAGTCCTCTGGAATGGGGTGCAGAGAGCGAACTTTATAAAATTCTCCACACCCAGCCAAGCGGAACCTATTTTCCCTCACAATGCAATTAACGGCACCAACATTTACAAAATATGATTACAAGCGCTTTGGTTAAGTAGAGGAAAGTATATTAGATAGCAGCGAGGGGTTGATCTTAATGTGCATTTTTTCGAGAGACTTGCATTTTCTTTGTGCAAATAAAGAGGCCCTAAATTCTCCATAGGCACTAAAATCAATGCAGTGGAACCACGATAACAAACACAGGCTCCACTTTTTGCTACATCCCCCAATTAATTAAGCCTTTCACGGGCATGTAATTAGGAACATTAGCAAGTCATAAAATTGCCGTGAGTCTTTAAATTATGTGCTGGCCCTCAGCAATTTGTTTTTAATTCCTTCTGAAGACAATGGCACTGCGGGGCCCAATAGATCTTCATAGCAGCCTACTGTGCTCTCCTTTATTGCAGGAGAGCCAGCCTGCCTGGGCTCCCCTCCAGGCGCCAGGGAGCCCCAACTTTGGCTCCAAGGACCCCAGAGTGCTGCATGGCTCCAGCTTTCTTTCTTCCTCTTCTCACTTTCTCTTCTTGTTTGTTTCTTCTTCCCTTTTCCTTTTCCTTTCTTTCTCCCAGCCCATCCCAGCCCTTCCCATGATCCCTCAGGAGCAGGCTGAGCACACAGGGCAGCTTCCCCCGTCATCCCGCCCTCCTGTAGGACCCAGCTCTTGGCCCCTTGATTCCTGTCCATGTTGTAAAGGACCTCAGAGGCCACCTAGCCTGACTTGCCACCTCTATGATTTGTGGCATCAGTTAAACTCCTTGGAAGCCAAACCCTGAAGCAATCTTGAGGTGTTTGAGGGAATGAGGGGCAGGGGTTATAACCACACTCCCACCCCCTGATCTCCTCTGAGGGAAGGGGAAGTAGGAGGCAGTGCAAAGGGCTATTGTGTTGGCCTTGCTGATAAAATGACCCTGAAAAGGCATTGGCTCATCTGTCAGGACCCCTTGGAACTTAAGGGAGTTTGGTGAACCCTGCTGCCTATCTCTGCACCACCCAAGCACCCACTACCCTCAATTGTTGCCCTTCTAAGCCTGTAGCCACCAGCCTCAGGACTTAGGGGAATTAGGGCTTTCTGTTCAGGCCTTCTAAAACCAGCCCTACCCTTACATCTTCCACCCAAGACTTCCTTTTCTGCCAACCAGAGGTTTCTAACTTACGAATCAAGATCAACTAGAAGATCTTGATGTGGAGCCTGGAATGGCGGGCCCACCAGCACAATATTACTCTTCTCCAAGGTTTGCTGAAATTCTGGGTAGAGAATGACTGACTTATGTCTGGGCCCCTTCCCCTTTCTCTGTACTGTCAGTGCCCCCTCCCCACTCCTGGTGATCATAAGGCTCCTGTGAAATTTTAGGCTCCCCAAGGTTTAGAACTGGGAGGAACATTACAAAAAAGCAAACTAACACCCATAGCAAACCAGAAGCCAGAAACAAAAAGACCTGCTTGCCCAGCAGCCAACCACTATAACCATCTCTAGTTCACAGCTACCGTTGAGGTCTGTGTTTCCTCTCTTTCTTAATCTTTTTTCAGTTTCTCTCTTCTCTCAGAACTAGCTCTTTCTGTATTTCCCCAAGTATGATAGACATCACTGGTGTTCAATGGTATTTTGGGTTCTGCCTGCCTTCTGGGCACACAGGAAGATCTTGCTCTGCCTCACTGAGGTTGGGCATAGCTATGTGACATGCTTGGGCCAAGGAAATGTGAGCAGAAGTGGTATGCGTCACTTCCAGGCAGAAATATTTAAGAGCCAATGTGCAATTCTGAATGCCTTCTTCCCCAGCCCCCACCGAAACACTTTTTGGTATAGCAGTGCCATGGTGGAACCGGCTCAGAATGCTCAGTCTCCACATGGTGGCAGCTACTCGGAAGTTGGCCCTGATCCAGCAAAGAATTTGCGTGAGCAAAAAGTAGATCTTTGCTGTGTTAAGCCACTGAGACTTGGTGATGTTTGTTACCACAGTGTAACTTGGCCTGTCCTTAACTAATCCATGGAGAAAGAGCCCCCGGCTGGTCCAGCTAATCTTTTGCCAGTGTGGGGATTAGTTGTCCTTGGGTCAAATTCATACCCTGCCCCAATCATGGAAAAAAAGTTCTTCAATTTATAAGTTTCTCCTACTCAACAGAATAAAGGTTTAACATTTTTTTAGCTGACCCCTGCCTACTCCTACACCCACATTTCTTGCTGTTCCCAATCCTGGCCCAGAGGCTCTGAGCTTCTCCTTATTCTCTCATTGCATCAGGCTTTGTCACAATTTCTCTCTTCACACATGCTGTCCCCTCTGCCCGAAATCCTTTTCCACTTGCATCTCCTCCTGAGGAGATTCCACTGGTTTTTATTGCCCTAGGTCTTTAAAGTCCTAAACCTTCCCTGGTCAGCCCTGATCTGTACCCCTCATAGTACTGTGCACATACAGTAGGTCTTCGAATCATGTCTTTTTATTCAATGTCCTTTTGTTATAACATTGATGACATGCTTTAGGAATTTAACTCTTGTTTATAACAATTAGCCTATAGTGAAATTGGTTTCCTTACACGTTGTTTTACTTAAAGTTGTAGAACTTATCTATGACATTGTGGGAACTTACTGTACTTCTATCGTAGACTTTGTGAACTTGTACTCATTTGCTTACCGGTCTGTGTGCTCAGTCCTCCCTAGACTGTAAGGTTCTCATGGCATGACCAGAACCTCAGTCATCATTTAGCCTCCCCTCTCATTCCAACACATTGCCTGTCAACAGTTATAATGAGGCCAACATTTATTGATTGCTTACCACTGCTCTTCACTGGGCTACATACCTAGCTGATCTCTTTGAATAAGTCCTGTTTATTATCTTCATTTTATACCATCCAGAACCTCTACTTTCTACCGCTGCCCTTTATGGTCCTGCAGTTTCTCAATAATACTCTGTTGAATCAATAAATGTTGCCTCTTTGAAACTAATAAGTGAATAAGTGAATTCTGACTTATACACAAAGAAGAGGCCAAGATTTTATATAACACACCTGGGAAAGCACACTTCCTGCCCCAGTCACATATGCCTGCTTTATAAACTTCCCAGGCAGCTGTGAGCTTGTCTGCAGTGAGTCTATGAACAGTCAGGGGTGTCTCTAGTGGGAAGGACACACATTCTCCCAACATCTCTCCCCCCTACCCCCAGCCGGCACATGCAGACATTCCCTGACCAGAGCCAGCAACCACCGAAGACTTCCAGCCCAAAGCAGGGCCCACCTGCTGGCTCAGAACCAAGGCAGGCAGGTGCTCCAGGAGCTCAGGCAGCCACATTTCCTTAGGGACAGAGAGCTGTGATTGGGAACATGGAAAGCAGAATCTAACCTTGAATAAGTGTTTTCTTGTTGTCATCCACAGATCTAACGCAAAGCCTGCTGAGAATACGCGGTAGAGACATATATTACACCCAGAGCTTTTTATCTCGCACATGTGACCCTGCCCATCATGAGCTGTAGGTTTTATTCTCGCTGGTGGGACAAAAACTACCTCCCACTGCAGCATATATCAAGGGGAAGAATGTTGAACTTTCTTTGCATTAATATAAATAGCTGTTTAGGTCTCATTCCCCAGCCTGGGACCCTCTATGCACCTGTCCTTCATCTACTCTATTTCGCATCTGGTTCAAGTTTGGTTTATTTAGAGCCCAGGCCAGCAGGCTTTTACATATTAAAGGTGCATTTTAAAGAGCATTTTCTATTCTAATTTGGGGGAGCCAAGCTCTTTAGGGTTTTCAGAACAGTGTCCACCTGATTTACATTTCCCCCAGTGGAGCTGAGCCACAGACAAGCATTAGAATGTAAATAATAGTGATGGATACATGTATCTTTAAAGATCCATTTTCTCTCCATTTTTTCTCTCTTTGGGGGGAGGGGACCAGCCAGGGAGAAATGGAAGTACCCAGGCTGTGGAGGCAGAGGTAAAAAAGAAGAAGGAGAAAGGATAAAATGAGTTTCTTGGACAGGCTTGTTCCGAAGGAGGAAAGGTAGCAGTTAAGAGGCCTGGGGTGCCAGGGTTTCTGCAAGGTGGCCTTCAGCAAGCTTGGCAAGACCAATGCTGTCTTTGTGTGAGGAGAGGGCACTGTGTTGAAATTAAGCCAGCATTCAAATATTGGCTCCAGTGTGACTTTGGAAAATTCACCTATTGGGCTATGGGGCACAATGTAGTTATCTCATACAGGGCTATCATGAGGAATAAGTGAGATGACACCTGTAAAACACATAGCACAATGCCTGGCACATAGTACATGAGCAACTTAATACATGCTAGCTATTGTTTGTTATTATCCTTGCAAATCCTGTCTTCTGTCCCAAGCCCCAGTGCCCTGCACATAGTAGACACTTGATTTGTAATGTATTGGCTGGACTTCATTTATTCAATGTCAAGAAATATACCTGGCTTCTACTCAAGGTTATAGACACATCACAGGCTCCGGAGAAAGACGACAATTGAGGCATGGTTCCTCATCTCTACCCACCTGCCACTCCCACAAAAGATGTCTGCCTTACCTACCTCAGGTCCCCATCTGTTCCATGCTTTCTCAAGCTTTCAATACCCTTGGGCAGGATCCTCCTCTCCCTTCTTCTTAGCCTAAATAAATCTCAGTCACCCTATTCCAGGAAGCCTTTTCAACAATCCTAGCTGGGTTAGGTGCCCTCCTTGGGGATTCAGAGTGCGTTTCACTTCCCTCCATTACACTGCTTACCATCTTCTGCGATAACTCTTCTGTGGGTCCATATCCCCTACTAGAATACAAGCCCCAGGGGGAGAGGAATTGTGTGTTTTGGTCGCCATTATATCTCCAGCCTGGCACAGTTGGTGCTCAACAGAATTTTGCTGTAAAATGATGAAGGTGATGCTTTCAAAGGATTCACAGTCCCAGCAAGGAAGGAACCACATACAAGTTGTAACAATGCAGAATGAGCTTAGAAGGGGCAGCTGGGCAGGTCAGGAGGGCTTTCCAGAGAAGGTGGCAGTCAAGTAGAGCCTTAAAGAAGAAGTAGGGGTTGTTCCAGAGAAAGAGGGAGAGAATCTGAAGGCAGCAGAGCTTTTGACAGAAGAGAAACCCTGAATGGGAACAAAAAGAGATGGAATTCTTTTCTGGACCTTGGATCAACAAGTGGGATGGGGCCAAATGTGAACAGTAAGAAGATCTAATTGCAGAGGGCAAGGGGAGGTTGGAGGGAGTGGGGAGAGAAGGCACCTGGCCACAGCCATAGCCGTAAAGGGGGAGGCAGAGTATGGAGAGAATGTCCACACCTTACCCTGAAAGGAGAACTGGCTTACTTAGGTACTTAGCTGGCCAGGACCACACCTGATTCCCGGATCCTCTGAGGGGCCAGGACAGCAGGGATTGGGGAGGAGTTGAGAAGAGTGGCCCTTCTGGCTTCTAGTTCCCCAGCCAAGAAGCTTTGGCTGATATGATTGCTTCAGAAATCCAGAAGAGAAAGTCTATGGCCTTTGCTCATGAGCCATCATGGGTGGCAGGGGGGATGTCAGAAGTAATGACAGTGGGGTGGAGGTGAGACCAGAGAGGGAAGGAGAAGGAAAGAGAATTGGGTGCTAGAGATTGGGTGCTTGATCCAGAGAAACTGGAAATTAGGGGGAAGGGCAGGAAATGGGGAGGGAGGACAGCAGGGGCAAGGTGGGTACAGAAAGGCAGGTGGCAGGGAGAGCTTCCCAGGAAGGTTCCAAGGAGGTTTGATTATGTATGGCAAGTGCTGGGAGAGGAGAAAGAGCAGGGAGGAAGGAGGGAGGAGGGAGGACAGGAGGCAGAGAAGGAGATGAAGATGTTCTTTCATCTTCTTCCTGGAGAGAAGGGGCCAGGCTGTGATAGGGAGAATGACGGAAAGTCTCATTGGAGCTGTTGGTTTGAAAGAATTTGTCTTTGGAACAAGCTTTTTATCAGTCAGCCTTAAAGATCAGGATTCCTCGGAGGCCGCTCCATCTTCCCCTCTCTCTGTTTCTCTCTGTCTTACCCTCCTTTCCCTGTTCCCTCTGTATGCCTTTGCAGTTTACGTACTCTTTTTTGGCCCTGCATCTGTCTCTGTCTGTGCTTTTTTCAGTTCCCGGGACTCCCTTGCCATCTTTCTCTGCCCTGCCTCACTGCTCACTGACAATAGGCCAGGCCCTCCTCAGAACCTCAAGGGATCCATGGCACCAAGAGTGGCAGAGCCTCCTGTCCATGCTCCATGTCTGCCTTGGCCAGATCAGGGAAGCTCTCTGGACCTCTGTTTCCCTCTCTATAAATTGGTAGGATAAAATGCCATGAACCTTAAGACTGAAGTGGTAAGTCCCAGAGAGGAGATGCCTTAGAGCTGGTGGGCCTTTACCTTCCTTTGTTAAATGAGTTCCCAAGAGCGAAGTGCCCTGCCCTGAGTTCTACAATCCTGTGCCAGCTGATACCCTTGTCCAGGGAGTGGGCAAGGGAGAGGTCTGTGCCTCAGCACCATCTGTGATGGGTGGGTGTCAAGGCCACATTAAAACCTTTAGATGCTCCTCCCCAAATATAACTTATTTTATTTTATTTTATTATTTAGTATTATTTATGCCTACAGCACCTGGTCTTCCTAGGTGGTCTCCCATCCAAGTACTAACCAGGCCCGATCCTGCTTAGCTTCCGAGATTAGACATCGGGCTTGCTCACGGTGGCATGGCCATAGACCATGGACTGTGGCTCCTCTGGGCTGCAAACTCAGGACCTTCTGCGTGTAAAGCAGACATGCTAACTGCTACACTATGCAATTTAAAAACCCAACAATTCAGTGATAAATTCATGTAAGGAAGGCCAACAAATTTCTGATTCCCCCATGTTACTTATATGCTTGCTTTGGGATATTAAATCCTTCCCAAAACTGTATTCAGGTGGCCCCGTTTTGCTGGTGCTCTCAGCATGTGTTTGGCTTGCTGCTTAGTGTGTAATTCAGCACACTCTACCAGGACATATCAAAACTAGATATCATCAGTAAGCCAAGCGCATAGCTACAAACCCTCTTCCAAGCTGTACCTGAGGCCGTGAGGTTAGGGCAGAGGGAGACAGGCCCCACCTGAGAAAGACACACTCTGGCCTAGGCTGTGTGCAAGGCCTTGAATCCCAGGGAAGAAAAGGGGTGAGGACAGCATGTGGGCCATGGGGGCCCTTGCTTCTGCCTCAAACTTCCCCAAGCCAAAGCTACGTTTCCCATCATGGCCACTGTCCAGATGTGGCTCTTACCTGTCCTGTGTCCTGTGTTCGAGGAGCAAAAGAAGAAGAGACCTGGTCCTGGCCCCCCCATCCCCACTCTGCAGCCCCACCAGCAGGCCCTGGAGATGGTAGATGGCAGGAAGGAGTTAATGAAAAAATATTCATGAGACTTGGTAAAGATGGCTTAGAGACTTGATTCAAGACCATCACAATAAGTATAGGCTCCACTGCAATGGGATTTTACAGGGATTCAGGGCTCAACTACAAATACAGCATGGGCAGGTGGGACTTGATAGCTAAGGAGCAGGGTGGGCGGTCAGTGGGTGGAAAATTACTAAGGGGAAACATTAGAGATAAGGGGGTTCTGGCCAAACCAACCCAAAAGGATTGTCACTGAAGATAGGCCAAAGTGATTAGACATCACCTGGGGGTAGTGGAGGGTGAAGAACCTGAGCAGGTTTTAAGAGTGAGGGGTTTTTGCCAAAATGACTTAGCAGGGTTCTTGCTAAAACTGGATTTTACAAGGATGGGCATACAAGAAGGTTCAGGAGCCTGACCAAAGTTTGGTCAAGCAAAGAGTCTTTGTCACAGGGAGTGGAGGAATGAGAAGCCATTGAGACCACCAGCATAGATGGACTGTTTACAGTAAGCCAGGTGCTCCCCCTCACTAGTGGAGAAGGAGTCTTGTCCCATCTTCCAAAGGGGAAACTGCAGCTTTTGCCTAGTGTCATATATGGTACATGAGTGGAATCCAGGCAGAATTCATGGCACAAAGGGCAGCTGGCTTGAAGGCCAGAAGGAAACCAAGCCAGAGAAGGTGAAGACTGGGCTGCCTGCCTTTTTCCACTTGCCTCTCCCTGAGTAGTAATATTTTATATTCCAAGATAACCTGGCTCTTATCTGTGCCCTGGCTGATGGCCCAGAGGACTCTGGTGTCCCCAGGGGTTAATGCTAAAATGTTAATGATTTGTTTTTCTTGGAAGGGATGAAGCATGGGGTCAGGGGTTTCCTTGGAGCCATCAGGAGCTTTCTTCTTCCTTCTTCTAATTCTGACTCTGGGCCTGAGGGCCCCCAACTCAGGAGGGGCTGTGACCTGGGGAGCAGGGAGAAGGGAGGGTGATCAAACGGTGGCCTGAGTGTCCAGTCTGAGCTGCAGTTCCAGAATCCCCACTTCTGGGCCAGCAACTCTAAGCCATCTCTGAGGTGCCTGATCTGCACCCCGCCCTCCAAAATTGGAGATGATACTCGGGGAAGGGGAGGCACCCAGGTTCCTTCCCCATGTACAGCCCTGCTTTTCCCAGGAGCCTGGGGTGGGAGGGGCTGTGCTCAGGGAGGAGCAGGGAGCAGGCCAGGCCATGTTCAGAGAGGCCTCAATTTCACAGGGCTTGCTCCTGAGTGAGTTTCGCATAAAAGGATTAAGGCGAGAGGAAGTGCAGAGGAAATGGGATGTTGGACACCTTGTTAAACGGGCTGTCAGGACTCCCAGAGCGTGGGTGCTAACTCTATTCCCAGCCTCTGCTGAGAGTGGGCCAGGCCATTACCTGAGTGATCAAAGATAGGGCCTATGAGGCCATGCCTGGAAGACCCAGAGGCTGGAGGAGCCAGAAGAGGGAGGCCTGGACTAGCAGCCCCCCACCCCAACACACACACACACCCTCTTCTTCAGCCCCATTCCTGAGAGAATTCCAAGGGGTCAGAGAGAAGGGGAAATGGAGGCTCAAAGAGTCTTTCCACCTGGGCCTGAAGAGCTCTCTGCCCTGGGATTAAATCACAGCATGCTTTGGGTGTGAGGGAATGGGAGGCTGGAGGTAAGATGGAGGGGGCGGGGGCATATCTCTGACCTAATGATGTGTGGATTATCATTTCCTCCCTTAGCTTCACACCAAGGGACATTCTTTTTCCTGAGCCCAGGGAACTGGCTCAGTTTGTGAATGAGTCTGATTGGATCAGCACTTTTCTTGAAGAGATAAGGGAGTTATCAGGATGGGGGGAGTACTTCCTCTGGGGAGAAGGGCTCCTGAGGACCCGAGGTGGTTGGGGACATGCTGTGGGGAGGGTCCCAGTGGCCTGTGGGCTGGGGCAACTCACACATCCATGCAAGGAATCTGTGCCTTTGTCTCTGTCTGTCCCCTGCCCTCCCTTGACCACCTTCTGCCCACTTTATCCAGCCAATTCCCACTCATCCTTTAGAGGATCACCTAGGAGACTCGAAAAACTTACCTAGGTCCAGGACCCACCTGAGACAGATGGAACCAGAATCTCTGTGGGGCTCGGGTATTGGTGTGGTTGTCGGAGCCCTCTTAGTGATTCTCAAGTGCAGGTGGGGTTAAGCTCTACTTGTCCAGGAAGTTTTCTCTCAGGCCCCTGGCTGGGTTAGGTCCCCAATCCCCTCTGTCTCTTCTGCCCCCTGGGGCATATCTCCACAAGTCACACCTACTACTTGGTGGTTTTGTTTACCTATCTGTCTAGACCTCCTGCCCCAGACTGTGAACACCCTGGGTATGGGGACAAGGGGCGCTCACCATTGTCCCCTGGGCCTTAATCCTGCAGGTGGTAGGCCACCAATACCCAGTGCTAAAGGAGGGAATGCTGGAAACAGGCTTTAGTCATCTTCCTATCTCCACCCCCTATTGAGTACGTGCTCCTAATTAGAGTGAGTGCTCCAAGAATGTGATGACTACACCAAATGCCTGATGGGCACATTTCCCCTCTGCGATGTGGGGGATGTGGGGAGAGTTGGCAGACGTTCCTTCATCTTGCCTGTTGGGGGAGCAGGGGACTTTAGGACGACTCCTCTTCTGTTCCCCACTATCACCACCAGCAACAACTTTTACATGTTTTCACTCGGGGGAAATGAAAGTTTAGATTAGGAGTTGGCAAACTTTTTCTATAAAGGGCCAGATAGCAAATATTTTAAGGTATGTGGGCCCTACTGCCTGTCTCAACTACTCTGCTCTGATAGCTCAAAAGCAGCCATGGACAATATATAAATGTGTGGGCACGGCTGTGTTCCAATAACATTTTATTTATGGATGCTGAAATTTGAATTTCATATAATTTTCATGTCACAAAATTTCTTCCAATTTTTTCAGAAGTCCTTCTTCGCTGATATAAAAACAGGGGTAGGCTGGCTGGATTTGGCTGTCATTTGCAGATTCCTGATTTCAATGAAATTGTGGGTTATGGTAGTTCCCAGATTCCGAGCTTAGAGCCGAACACCACTCTCTACCCATACACCCCTGAGTTACCAGGGACCCGGGCCAGGCTAACTGCCCCTCCATAAGATGGAGGTGTGTGTGAAGGGACACAGCGGAAGCCTTGACCCCTTCAGGAGTGTGAAGGCTGTGAGTCCCAGAGACACCGCTGATAAGTAATGTGGTTTCACTTCAGGTCATTTCCTGAAAGTCAGATCCACTTTGCACGTGTGGACGAAAGCAGGAGCTTCAGAATTCACTCTCGGGGCCTCCAAATTAAAAGCCAAATAGGATGTAGCTTTTGCCTGCGCTGCATCTTCATCTGTCAAAAGAGGTTATCTTCATTGTCCGCCACTGGGGCCTGCTACTGTCAGTCACCCCTGCCCAGTGCCTGCCTTGTTACCTCCTCAGCATGGCGCGCCCAGCAGGGGAATATGTCCAGTAATGGGCCCAAGAGCCCACTGGTTATTTAAATGGGAAGGGAGGTTTCACTGGGAGCCGCAGTGGGGTTTCTCACACAGCTGAGTCTTTAAAGGAACCTGCCACTCCTGGCCCATACTCCTAGCCAGAGCCTTGCCACTTGGAGCTCGTGCCAGACTCCTAGAGGTTCTCTCTGGGGAAAGGGTTGGGAATTCTCTATAAAGGCCCAGCTACCTTGGGAGGAGAGTGGCAGAGTCTGATGCTTAGAAACTGCCAGCTCCAGCCCCTAGAAGAGAGATGAGAAAAGGAGTGGGAAGATAGATATGACATAAAACCCAGAAGAGTAAGAGCTTCTGAGTTTACTCACTTAGTTCCAGTTCTAGCTCAGACCTTTACTTGCTGTGTGACCTTGGGCCTCTCTGAGTTTCAATTCCTTCAACTTGGACAGTCTTACCAGCCATCCCTCTCTTGGGACTGTACATTTTAAAGCTGACAAGAAGCCCAAGAGAGTATCATGTAGGCCCCGAAGTGCCATTCCAGTCAGAGCTGTGAGTCAGTGTGTCCTGGAGGAGAGCTGGGGGCAGTGGGTTCTGCAGTGGGACCATCGAGGTGATGGGGGCCCTTGTTTTCTCCCTGCTCTCCCACCACAGCTGTTTGGAGGAGGAGGCTTAGAAGCTGTCTTGAGCTGTTTTCTTTGTCCCCTTCATGATCCAGAACTCTTGAGACAAACGGCATTATAGAAAAAGACCCATTGTAATCAGAAGACTTGTGTTAAGAGTCATCTCATCACTAGTGTGATCTCTGGCAAATGACTTCACCTCTCTGAGCCTCAGGATTCTCATCTGTGAAATGGGAATAACGTCTCATTGGGCTGTTGGTGACAAGTCCTTAGGAATGTGAAAGTGCTTTGTAACAAAATGGGCCATACACATAATCTTACAGCTTTCTATATCCCCTCTTCCTTCCAGGCAGTTACCCAGGGCTCATCCAGTCCTCCTGCCATCCCTCAGCCTTGCTCTGCTGACACTTCCACCCTGCCCCACCCCCAGGCCATTTGTCAATGCTGAGATTTGCTAGACTTGATTCACTGGAGAATGGGGCTCTTTTCTCACTGACTCAAACTCTCCCTGGGGTCCCCTCACCCTCTGTGACTGAGCCAGCCCAGAATGAGTCTTTTAGCCCTGCTCTCCCCACCCAGTGGCCCTGGCTCATTATCTCAGCCATCACCCCAAGTCATCCAAGTCCTTGAACCTGGTCTCCCTATATTGCTAAGAGTCACATGTCCCCAAGACTGCTGAAGCTGGGTCTAGGAGAGGGGGCAAGCCTCTACCCCACCTTCTCTCAAGTCTCCTGCAAAAGGACACCATGCCTACTGGGTAAAAATTTCAATATTTGAAAAATTACAAGAGCAAAATGTGTTCTTTAAAAAACATTTAAATACAAGAATATATAGAGAGAAAAAAAGAAATGCCTTCAGCCTGCCTTCCCATCCCCTCTGCTCTGGCTCTATGATGTGCCTCTGGACCCACCCCTGCCAGAGCCCACCTGGCTCAGAGCTGCTACCAGCTTGCGAGTAGCCAGGGCAGTGACGGGGTCTCCTGGTCTCTGGACCTTCCAGTACCATGCCCTGCACACAGTAGGTGCTCAGTAAATATTGACTGACCAACTGAGGGCAGATTTCCTTGGGCTTCGGTATAATCCTATTGAGAGCAGGAGGGCTCTTAGGGGGCCAGCAGGATTTAGATACCATTAGGGGTTCAAAAATTAAGACATGGAGTGGAATAACTCAATATCAGCAAAATAATGATCCTTTTCATGATGAGACAAAGATGGGGACGCTTAAGCTCTGTTTCTGTACCATGGGATGGAAAGTGATGTGTTGTCGTTTTTGAACAGACTATTTTTTCTTCATTCATGCACTTGGCAAATACTCATTGAATCTCTGCCGTGTGACAGCCTGGCGGGGGCTGCTCAGCAGCGGAGAGGGAAGGACACTCAAATGAAGGAAACATGGCCTCTCAGTTGTTAGAGCCAGGACATTTCCTGGAGGAAAATGAGTGCTGAGTGGAGGCAGGGGAGGCAGGGAGGAGAGAAAGGCTAGGAGGCTGGCTTTTTGCAGAGCATGAGAAAGCCCTGGTGGTCCTGGCAGATAGTGAGTGTGCGAGGGGGCCCTGGATGGAACCTCTCGGAACTGCCTCCCACTCTCTCTGCTGATCCATGAATGGAAGCTGCCCTAGCCATGGAGGAGGGCTCGCCAGGGGGTCCCTTGGCATCCAGCTCCTAAAATCCAGTGATGCTTATGGGGAGAGAGGAGAAGGGCTGGTTTGATCTCAGTTAGCCCTATGGGCCTGGAGCTAGGTGGAAAGCGGAGGGAATATAGTTTGGTTTAAAACAACAACAACAACAACACCTTTGTGACTGAGTTCTCAACTGGAACAGCCTGACAGCTAGGCCCAAAGCCAGGAGGTCCCAAGATCCAACACTTCTGTACTCTCCGTAAGGCTTTGGGGTGGGGGGAAAGCTGCTGCTACCTCCCCGGGCTGCCTCCAGAGCTCCACCTTTTCTTGTTCCCTAGTCTCATGTCTCATTGGGCTCCTTAGTCTGGGGTCTCGAGAAAGGGAGGGCCTAGGCCCAGAGACTTCCAGAATGGGAGGGCAGTGACCTCTCACTGCATGTGCCCAGCTAGGCCTCAAATGCTTACCACCTCCTACCCCTGCTGGGCAGCCCCATGCTAGTTCAAGGCCAGCATGAGGCACTGTGGATGCAAAGACAATAAAGCAGGTCCTGCTTGCATAGAGCTCAGCCAGGCACAGAAACTGCTCAGATGGTGTGATCAGTGCTGTGGTTTTGGTGTCTGCAGGTGCTGTACAGGCTCAGATGGGAACAGTTCCCTCTGCCTGGAACTAGAGAGAATAGGGGTTTCCAGCAGGATATTTTTATGGTTGAGTGGGAGTTTCCCCAGCAAAGAGGTAGTGGAAGGGCATTTTCTGCAGAGGCAAAACCTGAGCAAAGCATGCAGGGATAAGGAAGGCTGGGTGTGAGAAACTGTGAGGCCACTGTGTAGGAGTGGAAGGAACCAGAATGTTTGTGTTTGAAGTCCACTCTGCTTTCTAGCTGTGGAACTTTGGGCAGTTTGCAACCTCTCTGAGCCTCTATAGCTTCATCTGTTGACAGGTGCTAGTAATAGTTGTGGTAGACATTAATGCTGTTTGCCAGACACTTTTGGCACAGGGAGGGGTGCATTTTCTGGCCCAACTGTGGTTGGGTGGGCTCATGTGACTGGTTCAGGCCCATGAGTTTGTGAGCATAAGTCATTTCCAGGCTTGGATGGTTAACGGTCAGTGGGAGGACCTCCAGAGCTCTGTTTTTTCTTTCTGGTGCAGTGCAGAGCCCAGCAACGTCTGAGATCTGGCTTTGTGATCAGTCTGGATCCTTAAGTCTCTCTGATGAGCAGAGTCTCTGACAATACATATGGGACATGTACTTTAGAAAGATGTAAACCTTGCTTGTTTAACTCACTGAGACTCGAGTTGTTTGATAATGCAGCATAATTTAGCCTGTGCTAACTGAGGGTTGTGATGAGGACACCATGAGTTAATACAGGTAAAGACTTTACACACAGCACTGGCAATTTACATTCAGTAAATGTGAGCTGCTATTATTAATAATATTTTTAGAAAGGCAGAGAGGGGTGGCCACAGAAGAGGCTGCAAAGGGAAGCAGAAGCCTGCTTCTGAAGCATCTTAGACGCCAAGCCCAGGAGCTTGGGGATTGATCATGAAAGCAGCAGGGAAGTAAGAAAGATTTTTTAAGCAAAAGAATGCCATCCTTTACAGACCACTCTAGGACCTGGCAAACAGCAGGCATTTAATAACTACTTCTAAAATGAAGAATGAATGAATGAACGAATGAATGAATGAAGCTTGGAGAAAGAGAGACCAGTGAGGAGACCATTTCAGCAACCCAGGTGTCTGTGGTGAGGGCTGGACCCAGGGCAGTGCCATGCAGTTGGGTGGGTCCCACAGCCAGGCATGGGGCTTCCATGCCCACCCCCACCCCAACCCAGGCAGGCAGCTTCACTGGCACTGCTGCTGGTGTGCAGCGCACAACACCACCTCATAACTCACTGTGTTTATGATGAAGCGGAGCGGTTGTTTGGGAAGACAGCCACTCTGATACCCAACAGCCCCCAGGGCCATTCCTGATGTTTCTCCTCCACCATCCACTGCTTAACATGCCAGCTCTCTCTCCCACACCCTGCTTCCCACACCCTCTGTCAGTGGCACAGATCTCTCCCCCCATACACACACACCCTCCGCTTGCCTCTCCAGTACTGCAGCCAGAAGGAAATTTATTGCAGCCCCAGACTGCTATGGGCAAATACTAATAAAATGCTGTTTTGCTGCAATTTGTTTAATTGGCCACAGAAGAGACGTCTTGAGCATGTGCAGTCTCTGCCTGCGCCTGCCTGCCTGCCTGACTCACAGATGCCCTCTCCTCTCTGCACCTTGTTTCCCTGGCTGTGACCAGTGAGAATGGGATAGCGGGGAGAGGGGGAGGAGGCAGGAGACTGCTAGACTGAACAGTGCAAGAATGAGCCCACCTGCATTGATTCTTAGAGCACTTTATGAAGCCCTTCCATTCATGAACCTCAGGATTCTTGTGATCAGCCAGGCTGGCTGGGTTC
Organism: Eidolon dupreanum; assembly: GCA_028627145.1. Taxonomy (NCBI): domain Eukaryota; kingdom Metazoa; phylum Chordata; class Mammalia; order Chiroptera; family Pteropodidae; genus Eidolon; species Eidolon dupreanum. The sequence continues at coordinate 81,169,329 of CM053506.1, read as the reverse complement.
AAATCCCACCAGTTCCTCTTCTTAGCTGTGTGACCTTAGGCAAGATACAGAACCTCTCTGTGCCCTGGTTTCCTCATCTCTAAAATGGGAATGATAACACCATTGTGAGTATTAAATGAGCTAATCCACGTAAACTCAAACAATGCTTGGTTTGTAGGAAGCACAAGATCAATGTTAATTTAGATTAACATTAGAATTTAGATTGGGTTCTAATCCCAGCTCTGCCAGCTCCCAGCAGTGTGACTTTGAGCAGGTTACTTAACCACTTTGTAGCTCAGTTTCTCCATCTGTGAGATGAGAATAATAATTTCAACTACCTTATAGAGTTGTATGAAGATTAAACAAGTTAACTCGATGTAAAAGGATGAGAACAGAGCCCAGCACATGCCAAGAGCCACAGAACTGTGAGCTGTTGTTGCTTGACAGACCACATCAGGATGGTGATCCAAGTGCTCCAAGGATGTTTGGGAAGCCTTTATATTCCATGTTTCTTCACTGGAGTGAATTTTAGGGTAAGGGTGAGTCCCTAGAGAAGGGAATTCCCAAGGATAAAAAACTTGAGCTCATTCCTGGTGCAGTGAGGCCAGCTGGTGTGGCTGGCAAGGTAGTGGAAGACCCTTACTGTTGCTCAGAGATTGGGAGGCACAGCTCCCCAGACAGACCCCCGGGGCTGGCCTACTTGCGGGGTCAGCTCAGCCTCCCAGCTGCTCCCCTCTTGGCCCCTGGCACCCACACCCTAGGGGTGGGCACCTTGCCACCTGCCAGATGGCACCAGCAGAGCCTGGGGTAAGGGGGTTGGTGCGGAGGGTTAGGCCAGGCTACAAGAGCTGGGCACCCAGGTCTTGGGGCAGATGGGCTTGTGTCTGTCTCTAGCACAGGATGCCTAGGGGCAAGGTCGGGGCAGTCCCTTCCTCACAACAAAGCTGGGCTTCAGAATTTCCCTGTGTGGTGGCAGAAGAGTGTACGAGGAGAGTTGGGAGTCTCCAGGCCCATTCTTTCTCATCTCTGACTCTGTTCCTCATTTGGAAAAGAAGAGGTTGCACTAGATGATTTAATCTGATTAGCCAGGTGAAATGGTTAGCCCAATGTCTGGAGCACAGTAAACCCTCAATGTCTATGTTATTGTTGCTATTATTTCACAACAGGGCAAAAGTTGAGACTGTGGACTCAAGGGTCAGACAGCCTGAATTCAAATCCTGACTACCACTTTCTAGCTATGTGACTTTGGGCAAGTGACTTAACCTCTCTGTGCCTCATTTTCCACCCGAAAATGAGCCAGCAGTAGAAGGTACTTTAGAGTGAAGTTAATAATATTGGATCCTTCCTTTGTGCCTTGTCAGGTAGGTGCTATTTTTCTCCATTTTTCAGGTGACAAAATTGAGGGTCAGAGAGGTAAAACCACTTGCTCAATATCTCATGACCACGTAAGTGGCAGTCTGGCAACATTCTCAGCCATTGTGATCTGATGCTGTATATCTAACCCTGTATCCCCCTCAAACGGGGCTCCTGGTTGCTGGCTGTCTTATGCCATAAGATGTGATACACATACACATTAATACATGCACACACGCCTAACCTTGGCCCACCTGGCTCAGGAACCTTTGTCCAAAGAAAACACATCTCTCCCGAAGACCCCTTTCACTCTGACCTCTAGGTCAGGTGTGCCTCACGTTGCTGGAGGCAGTGTAGCATTTCCATATGGCCTTAAGTCAGCTCTACCTGAGTTGAATTCTGATGGGCCTAACCATTCTGAGCTCTGCTTCCCTCTTCTGTAGAATGTGGAGAAGCTACTCTCTTGAAGAGACAGCTGCCCTGAGAGGTCTTTCCCCAGACTCCTCTAGGAAGAGGCAGGGTGGCACAGGTTTGGGAGAGTGCCCTGGAGCCAGATGACCACGTTTCAATGCAGGCTCTTCCCTGGGAGTTCAACTGTGTGCTCCTGGGCAAGTAATTTCACCTCTCTGTGACTCACTTTCCTTATCTATGAAGTGGGGACGATGACAATAGCACATGCCTGCAAAGTACAGCAAACAACATGGCACACGGGCATTCCATCTTTCTGAGCCTCTCAGTTACTTGCTCCCAGTGCAGTTTCTATTGTTATGCTGGACTTTGATGGCCAGGGGCAGAGGTTTGCCCCTTCCCTGGCACAGGACGGGCATGCAATAAATGCTTATTGGCTCGTTGGCTAGGTGAGTGGCCTGTGCAATGGCCACACCGCCAGCATGGACTGGTTGCTGGACAGCATACCCAGCCTAGCCTCTGAAGCCCTCAGCCTGCCTGGGTCATGGAGGATGGTACCATTTGCAGTGCTGTAGGCAGCTCCACCCTAGCTCTGAACTGGGGAGGGGTTCTTCTACACTGCAGCCCTGGGCTGGCTGCTCTGCACTTCCGTCCCCTCCAGACTTTTCCAACAGCCCCCTCCCTGCAGCCTCCAGACTTCTGGCCACTCCCCTACTCAGTTCAGGCAAAACCTCCTCTAAGCAGGTTTCCAGTCCCAGCTCCCACCAGGAGACTTTCTGCTGATTCCCTGGGGCTGCTCAGTGGAGTATAAATACCCTCCCTGGCCTGTCAAGGCCCTTGCCCATGAGGTATGATCCTTCTCAAAGCAGCCTACATCCCATTGTACAGAAGAGCAAACAGAGGCCCCAGAAGTGAGAATGCTACACCTCTCGCAGTCCTGAGTGAAGGCAGCCAGGAGAGCCAGGCCTTAGGAGTTCAAGAAGGAAGGGAGGAGGTGACATCATCCGCCTGGGCCTAGTACTGAGCAAATGTGTACTGTCCCGGCTAGGAATGTCTCCAGGTTCTTTTCACTCTCATTCAATCTCAGGCATTAAATGGAGTAGGGGAAGGGGGAGGGCACAGCTTGCCCTCTCAAAGCCCGATGCAGCCAGCTGTGGCAAACAACAGCTGGATATACACACCAGGATGGTGGGTCCCACGCCCTCTGCCAGGGCTGTGCAGTTGGGGAGGAAAGGGAGGGCCTGGGCCCCAGCATGTTCCTGAGAAGGCTGTTCGTCAGCTCTTGAGCTGGGGGTGGTGTGCATTGGGAGGGAGAAGGGAGGTCTGATGAACGCTCAGCCAGATCCAGAGTCCCAAGTCTCCTCCAGGAGGCCACTGGGACTCAGACAACCACACCTTTACTCGTGGGTGACTTTAGGGGTCTGTGGAGGCAGCCCCTATCAGGACCCACGTTCCCCACTCTGCATGTTTGGGGAGTGTGCTGCAGTGTGGCAGCAGGAGGATGGTAGGAATGCACAGGATAGGACAGGTACCAGGAATGGGTGGGGAAGATAATATTATGAAAAATCCAGGTTATACTAGCAGAAAAGTGGAAACAACAGAAAAACAAATACATAAATTGTAATAGAGCTATTTAGTAGAATACCATACATGCATAAAAAGAATGCACCAACTTGGGTGCGTCTCAATAGATAATATTTAGTTTTAAAAAAAGAAAGGAAGTCACAACAGAATTCAAAAAGTATGATTCTACATCTATAGTTCAAAATATATAATATTAAATAACATTGTTTAGGAATTATCAATATGTGATAAAACTACAAAGAAAATTAGAACAAAATTAATTGGTTATCTCTGGCAAGAAGGGGAAATGTAATATGATAGGAGCTCACACAAACTTTCAAAGTTTCGGAAATATACTATTCTTAAACTGGGATGTTAGTACAGGGTTGCTTGTTTTATTCTTCAAACAGTCTGTGTATATTTACATGTTCTTTTGTATAAACGATATATTTCATTTTTAAAATAAAGATTTAAACTGTATATCAAAAATATCACAAAACATTTAAAGACAAATAACGAAGTAAAGAAAAAAAGGCCACCCAGGTGGTCTCTATGCCCTCTGTTCCCTACCCGCTAGAGCTCTCTGCCCAAGTCCCTTTGAGGAAGTGAAGGAATCCAAGAGGAGAGGGGATGTTGTCAAGCACTTGTTCCCTCACAAACATTCACTGAGAAGTGACCTGAGTAACCAAGAACACAGGTTTGGCCATCACGGAGCTTAGAGTCTAATGGAAGAGACGGACAAAAGGCAAGTTCACAGGCAGTTCCCAGTCCATGTTGAAGGGCTTTAATAGGTGTGTGCAAAAACTTACATGGAGAAGTGGGCACCTAATTTGGTAGGGGTCGAGGGAGGCTTCCTGGAGGAAGCAACGCCAAACAGACCTGGAGGATGAAGAGGAGCTGGCCATGAAAGGAGGAGGGCAGGGAGGAGTGTTCTTGACAGAGACTGGTCTGTGCAAAGGCCCAGGGCACAGTGAGGGGGACATTCTGCAGGAGCCAGAGTTCAGTGTGGCCAGGAATGGCGAGAGGTAAGGCTGGAGTGGTGGGCCAGAGCCAGATCATAGGGAAGTTAAGACATTTGGGCTTCATTTTGAAGGCCTTGGAGGCCCTGGAGGATTTAAGCAGAAGAGGGAAGGACAAGCTCAAGTTTGCATTTGAAGAACACTGATTGCCAACTAGAGAGTAGACTGGAGGCAGGGAGACCAGTTAGGAGGCTGCTTCAGTAGTCCAGGATGGCAGCCCTGGGGGCCTGGTGTAAAAGAAATGTGTAAGATGCAGAACTGACAGGATCTGGCAGTGATTGGCTGGTGGGGTGAGAGAATCAAGGCGCCAAGAGAGAAAGTCAGGATTCTGCTTAGCCCAGTCATGGCTATGGCGCCGGTCACCAAATATGGGAGAGACACCAGGGCATGAGCAGGGTTGACTGGTCAGGATGGAGCAGACACTGGGTTCAGTGATGGTCCTAAAGAGTGTGAGGTGACTACTCCTGCTGCAGTTCCTGTCGCCTGTGGTTCCTTCCTGCCCAGTGTTCTAAGCATCATGTCCAAGTTTGAACATTCACTCACCAAACATCCTCAGCATGTCAGCAGTGTAGGGAAGACACAGAAATATACAGCCCTCCAGGCCCTCCAGTCAGCAGGGGATGTGGGCCATGTGCAGAAATGGCAGCAACACAAGGTCTGATCTGTTCAAATCAAAACTTTATTGCTTTTGATCAAGGCTGTTTGCAAGGGCAGTAAATGATTAAGGGCCAGGTGAGTGGTGCAGATGGTAATTGCCTCAGGGGTTCGGAGGAGAGGAAAGCCCTCCTTATTACAGCCTTGGGGACAGAAAGGGCAGGGCAGACTGGCAGACTGGCAGAGTCAGCTGGCAGACTCTGAGCCAGGGGACTGGGTTCAAAGTCCTAACTATGCCCCAGCAGGGTGACCTTGGCCAAAGGGTTGTATCTCTTTAAGCCTCTGTTTCCTCGCCTATAAAATGGGAACCAGGATAAAGCTCAAGCTTCCTATTCCTCAGGCTTGTATGAGATCAGCAGAGTGAATGGACCCAAACCATCTCTGAGAATGTTAAGTGTCACTTCTTCACAGGTGTTAAAGTCCACTCTGCCCAGGTCATAGGATTTGTCTAGAGGCCAGCGCTTTTGGAATCAGAGTTCCAATCCTGGTTCTGCCATTTTCTGGCTGGCTACCTTTAGGCAAGTGATATAACCTATCCAGGCCTCAGAGTCTGTAAGATGGGACAGATACTCCTGCCCACAGGGCAAATGGGATCACTGTCTCTGCCTGGCAAGGGCTCCAGCATATGACATCCATTGCTGTGGGGCTGGCACCAAATCATTGGAACAAGTTGACCCCAGCCACCCCAGGGGCCTGGCCATTCTAAACCACAAATCTTCCCAGCCATACAATAGACCCTCGCTGCCCACCCCCCTTGCCATCCTGAAGCTGCTCACTGGGGGAGGGTGCCCCAAGTCCCCAGCCACTCTGGCCTAGCTAACACACACACCAACGAGGACCCTGGCCAATGCCAGATAAACACCGCCTGTCCCAGATAGCCTAGGCCTATCAGCCTGTCATCTTGTTCTCCAAACCACATTGCTGGTGATAAAGGGATTGTGTGGGGCTGCAGCTGCCTGGGCCCAGGTGGGAGCTTTTCGCAGGTTTTTTTCTTTCCCCTCTCACTCTTATTAACAACAAATGTTTGCCCCTTTCCGGTACAAACCAATCCTCTGGCAGCCAGAGTCTCCCAGTTCAACTTCCCCTCCCTCTGTCTCTTGCAACTCTTTGCAAGAGGGCCATTTGTCCCCTCTGCTGGACTTCCACAGGAGGAGAGGAATGCATTAGAGATGGGATTAGGCAGTGGCAGACAGGCAAGTTTGGTTTTGGGGTCTGTATTGTTACATAGGCTTGGGATGGGGTGTCCTTGCTAATGGGAGACCTATAACAATATTGAATACTTATTATATATTAGGTCTAGATTATTTGATCATATGAGAGAAGCCTCTTGTTTCCTTTGTTTCCATTTCACAGGTAAGGCAACTGAGGCTCAAAAGGTCACAGACACAACTGTTGAATAAAGCTGAAATTAAAAGCCAGGTCTAGAAGCTCCAAGCCCTGTGCTCTTGTTCTCTGTACCCTGTTTCCAAAGCCCACCTCTGCATTTGACCATTTCTGGGGCATGGAGAAGAAACAGGTAGCTTCTCTCCTAGGCACAAGCAGAAAAAAGTCTGAGCCTCACTGGAAGCTGGATTTGGGCCAGGGCTGGGGTACTGGGCCAGAAACCTGGGCCTGAATAAATATTGCCAGCTCTCAGATCTAGGGTCTTTACATCCCAGAGCTGAAACAGCCTCAGAGGTCATCTAGAGCCAGGTTCTCACAGGACAGATGGGGAAACAGAGGCAAAGAGCAGCGAGGTGATGTGCCCAGGATCATCCAGCCAGTGAGGTCCCAACTCACCAGTTTTATAGATGAGGAAACTGAGGCCCAGAGAGGGGGGAATGACTTATAAAAGCCCACAGAAGTTATTGAAGCAAAGCTGGGAATTGAATCCACCCGTAATGCAGGGCTATGTCCACCCTGTCATAGTAGACATGCACCACCAGATGCAGACACACAGAAACCACCACAGACACTCATGGCAGAGACTCAACACAAGTAAGGGACCACTTAGATGAGCACAAGGCTGGCGCACACTTCCAAGTATATATGCTCACATGCTATGACAGTGTGTGAGACCCACTGTCCACGTCTTCCCCAGGACCTAGAGATGACACTGCTTGACTTGTTCTCACTCCCCTCCCCCTCACCCCCGCCCCGCTGGCCGCTACCTCCAGAATAGCACCAAGCCAGAGAGCTTCACACTGTGCTTTAAAAGGGCACTTAATTTTTCATTCTTAAATGCTGGGATGCTCTTGTCTTCCAGCTTCGCCCAAACCCCTTGGTGGAGATGGATGGGGGCACGGAACACAGTTATCAGAAAGATTAAGCCAGGACTTGTCATTTTTTTATATCACGGAGCAGTCAGCCCTACGAGTGATGTCCTCCACTCCGCCAGGATGAGTCCAGAACCTTTAGTGCCAGTAGTAAAAAAGACTATAAAAAACACCATCGGAGAAAGGGTAATGATGAAATTTAACTGCTCCCGATCACACACCTGGGGTCTGCTCACCGCAGAACTGGGGGGTTCGGCCACATCATCCTTTACCGCTATGTCCTTGCCTCAGAGTTTAAGGTCCTTCCACTGAACCAGAGCATTGTGTCCACTGCTGGGACCCTGAGGCCCATCTGCCCTGCCATGCCCTGCCCTACCTGGCCAGGAATAAAGAGAGGGAGGGAACAGGACAGACTTAATTCTAAGAGGCCTTGGGATCCTGGCAGAGGGGTCATGGGGCTGGACATCCCACTGAGCCTCTGGGTTATGGAGGAACGCCAGTCACAGCTACTATTGACAGCTGGCATGAGGCTAGACTGTGGTTAGCTCAAATTTTATTTCCTCCTTTCTTCTCCCTCCCTTCCTCTCTTCCCTCTCCATCTCATTTTTTTTTTTTTTGTGCCATTTACTGTGTTACACACATAATGGCTACCACGGGTCTTCCATTGCTCTTAGGACACAGTACTCTGCTTACCTGATTTCTAGCCACCCCCAGCGCAGCGCTTCTTGTCCCACACTCCCTTACCATCCTGCCCCTTTAATCCCTCCTACTGCTCTGTTCTAGCCATATTGAAATCCTTCAAAATGATTTGCTCTCTCCAGCCTCTGGGCTTTCGCACATGCTGTTCCCTCTGCCTGGAACAGTTTTTGGCTATCTCCTACTTGTCAGCAAGTCTCAGCTGTAACTTCCTCCAGAAAGCCCTCCCTGCCTTTCTCTGGGTCCTCGTTAGGCTTCCTCGCCAAGAGCTCCCTCAGCTCCCTGCATTTCCCCTTCAAGATATGTATCAGCACAGTGTATTGTCATTGTTTAATTGTAGGATCTTTGAGGGCCCTTGTTGTGAGTACTGTTCTGAGCCTGGGGATTTAGTGGTGAACAAAACAGACCAAATTCCTGGCCTTCCTGAAGTTCATATTCCAGTGGAGGTGGGTAGATTGTCTATCTTGTTCAGCTTTTATGGATATGTCACTAAAGGCATGGTTGAGTTTAAGCCTCAAAAGTTCCTGTGAAGTAGGTGGTATTATCCTGACTATATGACCAAGAGCCCTCAGGTCACCCAGCTAGGGAACAGTAGGACAGAAGTTCCTGCCCAGGTCTGCTGGGCACCAAGCTGGGGAATCTCCACTGTACAATACTGCTCCTCTTTGCTCTCCCTGCTCACGCCTCACTGGCCTCCTTGCTCATCCTTAGCATGGCCCTTCCCAGTTCCTCTCTCCCACAAAGGTAAAGATTCTCTTGATTTTTAACACTATAGGTTAAGTTTTACCTGTTTTTTGAACTTTGAGGATCTCTTTTTAACCTCTACAAAGAGCTCTTTTGATTTCAGTGTCTGTGGTTGCCTCCAAGATGACCTGCTGGCCTGCTGGTATTCACATCGTTGTGTAGTCCTCTCCCACACTGAGTCAGGGTGGTCTTCGTGACCAACAGTATGGCAGAGGAGACAGTGTATGGTTTCTGAGGCTAGGTCACGAAAGGCATTGTGGCTTTTGTCTCTCTCTATTGGATCACTGGTTCAGAGGTAGTTCAGAGGCAGCTAACTACTATGTATGAGCCATCCTGTGGAGAGCTCCACATGAAGAGAAACTGAGGCCTCCTACCCACAGCCAGCACCGACACACCAGACATACAAGTGCACCAGCCTGGAAACACACCTTCTAGCCCCAGTGAAGCCTTCAGCTGGCAGCAGCCCATGCCAACATATAATTGTAACCTTATGAGAGAACCTAAGTCAGAACTGCCAGCATCCATTACTGAATTCCTGACCCATGGAAACTGTGAAAGATAATAGATGTTTATTATTATTTTAAGCTACTAATTTGGGGGAGGGGAGTAATTTATTCACGGCAGTGGATAAGTAAAAGAGTATTTATTGATTGGGGAAGTAGCCAATGAGCCAAACCTCCTAGGCTTTCAGTAACCATTTAAAGGAATTTATTTTTTAAAATTACCTTATTAATATCTACTCACACTTGAAAAAAGAACCTTTATTTTGGTCATGACAAAGACTTGGTTCAGGCTAAGGACTGCAGTGACTCCAAGGTCCCTCCAGGGTCAGAGACTTTCAGGCCTGGGTCAGGGTGGGGAGCTACTGCTGACTCAGTTGACCTTCGCTGCTCTTTTCCTACTAAAACTCTGGAGTCAGAGACTTTCAGGAACCTACTTCCCAGTCCTTGCTCCCTCCATATCATTGGGTGGTAGAGTGCGATAGTCAGGAGCCCAAGCTTTGGGGACAAGCAGGCCTGTGTTCAAATCCTGACTGCTCCTTTCCCAAACCTTTGTCACCATGAACAAGTAGCTGTACTTCTCTGAATCCCAGTTTCCTCATCAGAAAAATCAGAGGACAGATGCCTCTTTCATACATTATCATATAAGGTGAAAATTACATGTGCTTTGTAATTGTAACACTTCGGAAACACTCAAGGGGCTTGGCAGCTGTGGTGATCATCAGACCGCAGAGTGACGGGTGCTCCCAGGGGTGTCGGGGACTGTTGTTCCCCTGTCACTGAGGCTGAGTTTGGTCCTCTTTGACTGCCCTATGTGCTGCTGCACACCCTTCCGGCTCATCCTTGCCAGACAGTGAGTTCGAAGGGCCAGGTGAGCGTATGGCCCCATGCAGAACTTGGTCAGAGGATGGTTGGCTTTCTCTCCCTCGTTAGTGTCGCTCAGGGGCCTGCGCCCTCCTTAGCAGAGGCCTGGATAACGAAGGCCACAGCCTATTAATTGCAGTGACAGTGATAAAGAAGGGGGGAGGCTGCTATTTGTCTTGCCCGTAACCTCTCGCATCATTCCAAGATGAATGAAAACTCATTTTCTGCTTTGATTTGGTCTAATTTCTCTGGGCCCCCTGGGCCTCATGGGGGGAAGGGACCCACAGCCCCTGCTGAGAAGGAATTGAGGGCAGGAGGAGGAAGGGTCAAAGGTCACAGAGGGAGGAGGACAGGCTCCACTAGGGAAGCAAGAATTTGCGGGGGGGAGTGACTGGAGCATTCATTCATTAAGCATGGGGCTTACACAGGTGCTGGCTGATTAGATTTCAAACTAATCCTGTGAAAGAGGGACTCTGCTACCCATTTCATGGGCTGGACAGTGGTGGTGGCAGAGAGAATGTGGCTTGCACAAGGTCACACAGCTAGTGAGAGCCAATTCCCAGCTTCAGCATGGAAGGTCTGTCCAGCATCATCACCAATTCTTTCCCGTCACTCCCTACATTGCTTCCTGTGTGGATGACTTCATCAGCATGGAAACTTCTAGAGGAGATGCTTGTCTGAATGAGGGAGCTACCCCACCTGTCCATTCTCCCCTAGGGGTCAACGTGAGGGAAGAGAGGGAAAGGGATGGAGGATGGATCTTTTTTCCATTAGGCAGCAAAGACTGACTGAGGACCTTGTTGCAATAACCATTTTCTTTTTCTGTAAGATGGAGCTAATGGTGCCTGCCTCCTAGGACCACAGGGCAGCTGAGGAGGGAATGGATGATGAGAGTATGTGAAGGTGCTTCACACTCAGCACTTCCTCTCTGCTTGTGGAAAGGGAGAGGGAGCCAATAACCTCCAACAACTTGAGCTGCTTTATCCCAGACTGATTAACTATCTGTCCAGGGGTCACCTGCTTGTGAGTTTCTGTACTCACCCTGCCTGGTCACTTGCTGCATCAGGGTCCCCTCTGATGATCTAGAGGTCCGATGAGACCCAGAGAGTAGGAGGGGCCTGGGCCCCATCACCTATCTGCTAATGGCAGCCTTGCAACCTCAGAGAGCTGCATGGGCCGTGAGGAAGTTGGGAGATGCCCCCAGGTCTGGTTCATAGCAGAAACTCAGCAAAGTTTGCTGAATATGCTACGTACAACATTCTCCCAAGGGTTTGGGGCAGGAGGTGGAGGGATTGCAACTGGGAGGAAGTTTTAGGTGGTGTAACGCATGGGGAAGAGTCCGGCTCTGCAGTCAGGCGGCCTGATGGGAATGGCTTCTCTGTCACTGACTACTGTGTGATGTTGGGTAAGTCGCTTTGGCTCTCAGGACCTCACTCCCCTTATCTGTAAAGTGGGGTAATAATGGTATCTCCCTTGTATGACTATGAGTTTACTTATGAAAAGCACTTAGAGCAGCCTTGGGTATAGGTCAGAGTATCGGCTGTGCTCTGAGAGGTGGTGGCCAGAAAGGGCTGGTCTGAGGTTGCATGTGTGTGAGAAGTGAGGCAGCTGACTTCAGCTGAGTCCCACCCCTCCCCCAAGGAAGTTCTCCCATCTGCTCCAGATCTGAATTGCAAATGGCCTTCCCTTTCCCACCACTCCAGCTCCAGATGGAGCTGAGGACAGAGGAGTCTGGAGAAGACATGATTTTGTCTCTTCAGGATGCCCGTAGCCTGGCCTTGTCTCAGAGGGTCTGCAGGCGGAGCCCTCAGACCAGGACCGGTTTCCAGCAGTCTGGGGAATAGGAAGCAAGGCCCAATTAGAACTACTGAGCCTGGCATTCAAGGCCCTCACGGCCAAGTCCTACTTTCTCTCTCTGCTCCTACAGGAAACCTCTGTTCTTACCTCTCCCTGTTGCCTGGCTACTGGGCTAATCTCAGCTGTGTTTCCCACCACCTTGTGGTGTGGGTACTATTAATAGCCCCATTGTACAGAAGAGGGACTAAGACTCAGAGAGGTTCATAGCTAGCAGATAGCAGATTTGGGATGCACAGTCATGTTTTGCTCACTTCACAGCTCAGCTCTTAGACATTACCTTGGCCTGCCACAAGGCAGACTCTGCCAAAATATATAGGAGAAATGGAGTAAGCGAGTCAGAAACTATAATGAAGTTATAAAAGGAGGTCATTTATTCACTGATTTGATATTTACTGAGCACCTACTAGATGCTAGGCACTCAGAGATAACAATAACGATGATAAGAATAGTATCAATGATAATAACAACACTGATAATAGCAACATGACCATAATAATGGGAAAGCTATTACTGACATTTCTTGAGCTCCTACTATGTGCTTGGCACTGAGCTAGGTATTTTGTATGTATAATCTTTATGATAGCCTGGCCAGGCAGTTACTATTATTATTACCATGTTATAGATGAGTTAACTGAAGCTCAAAGAGGCTAAATGTCTCCTTCATGCAGCTGAGTGAGAATTGGAACTCTGGCCTGTCTTTGAATAACAACGACAATGATGATGATAACTACCTAGCGTGTGCTAGGTTCTTCCTGTGTGCCATATGGTTTGCTAAGCACTTAAAATAACATAAGCTCAAGGAAAAGTGACAAGTTCTAGACTCATTAAGCTGATTTATTCACCTGGTTCCAGGCTTCCTGGGAGCAGAAAAACTGGCCTTAGCCTCTTTCTGGACAATCATGGGCTGCTTACAGGATTAGGCAGGCCTGGGTTTGAATCCTGGTTCCATCACTACCCTTGGGACTTGGACTTGTTGTTCATGTCCTCGCCTGTAAAATGGGAAAATACCCCACAATTCACAGGATTGTTGTGAATATCCAGAACCTCCCTTATTAGGTCTGATTGACATTATCTAAACTAAGAACAAGCCTCCCAGCTAGGGCCTGGGAGCCAGGGCATTTTAGGTACCAGGACATCCTATCCTCCTCCGTCCTCATTCTTCACCTTCTTCCCTGTGGGGCCCTCTGTCTCCCTGAGAATCTGAGCTGCTTCTGCAATAAATTCATGCTGGATTTTTTTTTCTTTCATCAAGTTGTGGGTGGGGACATAGCAGAGGTACCTGGGGTTTCAGGTAAAGGAAAAGTCTGAGACTTAAAGAGAAAAGCAGGGGAGAGGAAGAGGAAGGGAGGGGAGGGAAAGAGAGAAACCAAGAAAGAAAGGAAATTGAGGGGAAAATAGAGAAAAAAACCCCACAGAACCAAAAGACTAAGACACTAAAGGACACAACGGAGATAGAAAGGTGGAAACAAAACAGTAAAAGAACAAAAAAGAGAAGTATTCAAAGCTAAAAGATGCTGCCGCAGAGAAAGTGGGTGGGAAAGGAAGGGTCCCTCCAGCAGCTGGGCAAGGACAGAGACGAAGCTGACCCCCCTCGGCCCCCAGCTGAGCGAGGCTTTCAGATAGCCTTATGCTGCTGAGAAAGAAAAGCCTCTTCTTCCACATTCGAATGAATTTGATATTCAATCAATGAAGATTAACTCGCCCAAGGTAAGGGGGTTTTCACATCCATAAGGAAGTCAAATACGATTATGCAGATGAGAAAATTATCCTGAGATGAGGAGCGGCTCACATATGATAATTCTTGGAAAGGTGGACTCCCACACTAATTAGCATATCTTCAAGATCAGACAAGATGGAAGAGGCAAGGACCCAGTGATGGACACTCAGTGAGATGCCGACCAGGGATCTCACTCAGAGAAGTTGGTCAGAGATGTCTGCTCCCTAATGGCCTTTTCTGGAAAAGAGGTTTGGTCAGTGAAGACCTTAACAAGACCCTTGATCCTGCCGTGTCCATTGAAACTCCCTGGACCCCAGCTTGCTTTTCTCTCAAACTAGAGAGTTCTCCAGAGAAGGCCTTCTCAAACTTTAAGATTAGGAAGAATCATCTGGAGTTCCTCCTGAAATGCAAGTTCTGATTCAGCAGGTTCTTGGGGAGCGGGTGGGCGGGGGGTGGAATCTGTCTTTTTAATCAACTTGAAGGTGATGCTGAAGCTGCTGGTCCCCAAGGCTACACTTTTGAAGGCTCAGCTCAGTGGTTCTGATGATGATTTTCATGTGTCAGCTAGGAACACCTGGCCCGAATGATGCCCGGGATCTCAAGAAGTCTATGGATCCATTCCTAGTCTCCAGGGACCTTCATGCCCTAGGATCCTCAGCCCTGGGCAAGGGCCAGGGTGGGTGTCATGGAAGAAGCAGGGAGGGACAGAAGATGGAGCAAGTAACTCAAAGTGGGAATGGGCTGAGGACTCTGCCCTGGGCCTGCTGGGGAGCCTTGCTGGTAACTGCTAAAAATAGCTCTTGTATATTAAATACCTACAGTATATATAAGCCTTACACATATATTCTCTCCAGCCCTCAAGTGGAGACGTTAACACTTTTGTTTGACGGATAGGAAGTTAGGCTCAGAGAGGCAAGCTGACTTCCTTAAGGCTGTAGTATAAGGATTCAAACCCAGCTTGGTCTGACCCCCCAAACCCATGCGCTTTCCACTCAAGCCATTGCACCTCACCCCCCAGGTGACCTTACCTCAGGAAGTTAGTGGCCAGACCCAGGGCCCCACAGCCTGACTGAGCCAGGGTGACCTCCCCGCCTGCTGTGTCCAAACTAGGCCAACCGCGTATGGTGGAAGGGAATGAGCAGGGGCTTGGAAGTCAGGCAGCCCTGGTTCAGGTTCCATCTCTTGTTAACTCTGACTTTGGGCAAGTCACTAACCTTTTCGGAGTGTCACTCTTCTGCTTGGCCAAATAGGGATGATAAGACCAACCTCCAGGGTTGCTGAAAGGAGATGAGCTCAGGTGGCATATGGTTGACATGGGACAGAGTCTGGTTGAGCCAAGTCTCGAAGATTCCAGAACTTGTGACTCTTCACTCCTCCCTTCAGAGGTCTAGAGCCTTGGCTGAAGGACCACAGGCTCCTCCTCCACTCTGTTGGTGCGACACTAACACCGATGCTTCCTCAGTGATGTGTCAGGGCCGATCCAGGCCTGTCTGAGCTGAGTCTGGGCTCATGACCAATATCTCCACAGTACGGATGGGTGGGACTGGGCCCTCTGCCCCAGGAGTCCATGGGAGCAGTCTCCTCTGCCCTCCCTAAGAAAACTTGCAGTGCGGCCCCTAGCACCTCTCCCATAGCAGGCACATTCCTCTCTGTGAAGACAGGCAGTGGGCCTGGGCCATCCAGCACCAGGCAGCTTTCCTTTCTTCTCCCAGGAATTTGCCTCAGAGAACTGTCTTATGTGTATGACTCCTGAGTAATGTGATACCCCACGTGAAGGGCCGAGTGGGGCTGAGACTTAGCCCCTGATCCACTCACCAGCCCGTGCTTCATTTGCTAATTGTCACTAAAGCTCCCTGTGTGTCACCGGGAAAGAACTTACCTTCTCTGGACCTCAGTCTCTTCCTCTGTAAAGTGGAGACAGTAACGGTGGCTCAGTGAAGGTTAACTCCCTTCCAACACCCCTCCCACTTTGTGTCCTGACAGCCTTCCTCACTGCTAATCCATCTCCAGCATCTCTTTGACCACCAGTCACCCTAACAAACAGAAAACTACAGCTTAGGGTATCCTGGTCACCCAGAAGCGGGGGGAGGGGTTGCCCCTGTGTTCACCCTGTCTATGTTCCTATCTCCATATCACTCCTTAGAATCTCCCCACCCAGCCAGGGCAAGCAAGGGTGTATATGAAGAGAGAAAGGGAAAGAAAAGGGGTCTGCAGTGGGGGAAACGGGGGGCCGCCTGCTACGCTCTTGCTCATACATCCCTGTGAGTGTATTTCTCTGTTTCATGTGCCTGTGACTCTGAACTGTCTGTCTCTGTCCATGTATGGGTCAAGGTCTTGTCTGGGTACCTGTGTATATGTATATTAAGTGTATCGCTGTGACTTTGTGCCTGTGCCTGTTATAGATTACTGTATGTCTGTTGCTATGTGTGTGCCCACCCATCTGTGTGTATGATGTGTACATGGGTCTGGGTATCTGTGTGTGAATCAGGGGGGTGGGTGGTCTCTGTGTACATGTGTGTCTGAATGGGAGTATATAGTGTGGTGTGTGTGTGTGTGTGTTTAAATGGTGTGTGTCAGTATGTGTAGGTGTGAGTTTCTGTGCATGTCTACGTGGGTGCACATCAATGTAGGTGTAAAGATCTGATTATGCTTAGGCAGGCACGTATCAGTGTGTGGGAGGGTGTGAATATCAGGGTGTGTGTCTGGGTGAGGTGTATCAGTGGGGGAAGTATATCTTGTGTGAGATTGGGTGAGTATATAGCAGTATGTATGGTATGTGTATTTGTGTGTGTCTGTGTGCGTATATTGGTGTGTGGAGTGTGTGTGTACCCTGGAGTGTGTGGGTACCCTTGAGTGTGTGTGTATCTCTCTGTGGGTCTGAATGGGTATGTTTCAGTGTGTAGGGAATGTGTATATCTGTTCATGAATCACTGTGAAAGTATCTGTTTATCAGTATCTGAAATGTAGGATGTGTGTGTATCTTTGTGTCTAAGTGGAGTGTATCGGTGTCTGTGAGTGTCTATGTGTGTGTCTGTATATCTGCGTATCTGTGTGGGTCTGCGCCTCTCCAGCTTGGCTGGGCCCAGGCACTGTAAATCCATCAACTCCACATGATTTTGTCAATTCTGACAGCTAACTTCAACATGACGACAAATCTGGCCCCAGAGGATATTAAGCAAAGACACATGAGCCTATAATTTTCTGCTTCCACGTGTGAGATGCTATAATAATCAAAAGAAAATGAGTTTCTAACTACCCCAGCTCTTTGTGCTGTTGCCTTCATGCCGGCTGCACTAATTGAATCACCCGGCACCACTGTATCAATGGTAACTTGGGTATTGGGGGGTAATCAGGCGTGTGGGGGGGACCAGCTTGGAGAGGTGCGGGGGCTTTTGTGAAGGTCCCATCTGCCTCATGCACCAAAGACGCCCGCCGCCCGCCCGCATTTGGCTGGACAAGCAAGCAACTGAAGGGCAGCCCCTCACCCAGGGGAGGGTCTGGGAGGGCATGCCTGGGGGAGGGGACACCTGTACCCAGACACTATGGCTCGAGCCCCGTGGTCCCAGAAGGAGAACCGTGCAAAATAATCAAGATCCAGACCTTGGAGATGGGCCCGCCTGGGTTCAACCCTGGCTGAAGGCTCTTAAGTCATTTGACCTCTGGGGCTTGGTTTCCTTGTGTAGAAAATGGGACAACACATCTCTCTCACTGGGGTGTTGCCAGGATAAGTGAGAACACACCGATTAAGCGCTCCCAGTTGCCCCACATGGAGGAGGCACTTGGAAGTTGTCATTGTTTTTGCCATTATTAAATGTTGACGGTGCTTTACCATGCCTTAGCTGCTTGTCTCTTCACAGCATGATAGAGCTCATTATCCCATTCTATAGCTGAAGAAACTGAGGCTCAGAGAGGTTAAGTAATTTGGCTACCTGAGACACAGCTCTCTATACATACAATTGAAGTAGGATGAGAGTTTGAAGTAGGATGTGTGTGTGTGTATGTGTGTTTTCAAAGAGGGAGGGGGAACAGTTGCTGGTGGCTTCTGGAGTCCGCCTCTGCAACAGTCCTGTGACTCAATAAAAATAATACTCGTTCACCCTTGTATAGCACTTAGCATGGGGCATTTACTGTGTATTAACTCGTGTAACCCTTGCACTGAGTTTATGAGGTAGAAAGCAATTATTCATTTTACAGATGAGAAGACTAAAGCACAGAGAGGCTAAGTAACTTGCCCAAGGTCACATGGCTGGTAGGTGGTGGAATTGGGCTTTAAGCCTAGGAAGTCTGTCTCCACAGACTTCATTTTTATCCACCACTTCTTCTTAAAGACCCAGCTGACCCAACACCCCGCTTTTGCCTTTAAGAATCTTCTAAACTGAATCCCTCATTCTTCCACAAGAAACATTCTCTCTGCCCATCCAAGTAACCATTCTTCCTGAAGTGAGCCTCCAGAGTGGAATGGAAAGCCCCCCATCCCCATCCCACTGTTTACCCCCACATCAGGATAAGAGATCACCCAAGTCACTCTCTGGCTTGTGCCTCACCGCTTCCAATCAACAAATTTTCACCAAGTAGCTGCTATGTAACTGGGATTAGGCAGGGAATGGAGGTGTGGAGGGGAACTACAAAGAGGAAATTATTATCGTAACTCCACGTTTTTGTACAAAAAAGAGCACTTTACCATTTGCAGGTTGGAAGATTTGGGTTCTGATTTTGGCACTGTCAACGACTAGCTGGGGGCTCCTGGACTTGTTACTGAACATCCATGACTCAGTTTTCTCAACTACAAAATGGGGATTTTCCCCCTAATCTCAGGAACAAGGCAAAGATAATCTATTCTTATCATTCCTGTTCCACATGGTACTGGAGATTCTGGCCAGTGCAATAAGACAAGAAGAAAAAATAAAAGACATACAGATTGGAAAGGAAAAAGAGAAATCACCTTTATTCACAGACATGATCGTCTTCACAGAAAACCCTAAGGAATCAACCCCCCAACAACAATAAAGAAAACTACTAGAACGAATAAGTTTAGTAAAGTTAAAGGATACAAGGTCAATATACAAAAATCAATTGTATTTCTATGTGCTAACAAACAATTGGAAATTGAAATTAAAATTGGGATGTTGATCACACTTCATAAGATTGCTGGAAGGAATAAAATGAAGTAATACTTATCTAGGAGTATCTAGCTCACCTGCTTCCTGATATCTTTCTTGAGAGGTGGGAAAAGAAAGGCTGGTGGAGAATCTCACCCCGTACTCATTCCCTCCTGTCTGTGCCATAACCACTGGAAGGGAGTGTTTCTGATATGTCCTCATTAGTCGTGCCAATTAAAAATCTTAGGGCAAATCTGGGGGATCAGTGAGTGGGGAGATGGTTCCTCAAAAATCCAGGGGCTCCCTGGGAAACACATTGCCATGAACATGTGAACATTGTCCATCACTTGGACTGCCCAGAGAAGAGCCACAGCCTTTGTGTGCTCTCCCTCTTCTCCCTTCACCTGTCCTCTCATCTTTTTGTCATTCTACACTTCCGCTAAGCTAGGCCTAGGCTGTACAATACAACCCAGGTCAGTCTCAGCCTGAGTCACTTCCAAAGGAAACCTTAAAAGCCTCCCAAAGCACTGATATGCAGCAAAGCCTTTACTAAAGTCCCTTAGACAAGAAGCAAGTGGGGAAAGAAATTACATCATACAACGGACAACAAAACTCTCTCAAAATCCTCCTTAGTCCTTTCTTTCCCCAGAATCTCTTAGGTCACTTTGCTCTCACATCCTTTTGCCTTGTTCCTTTGTCTCTCCTAAAACACCAGCTCTACTCGCTCTTGCTTCTACCACTCACCACCTGAATCACTTCTATTCTGATCCAGCTTTTGCCACTGATAACTTTATGTTCTTTCTTGGATAGAAAGCTTCTTCAACTCTGTGTCTGTCCTTATCCCCCTAATCAGCTCAGGTGTGGGAATGTGAGGAGAGAAAAAGGGCTGTAAATATTTACATCTTAATATTTTGGTACCTGTTCATCAGAAGCCCTCTAGTCACTCCTGGCCTTGTAGAGGCAAGATGAGTATGGACAGCTACATTACACCACAATGACAAACACTCTCCTCGAGGCAGTTCCAAAGCACCAGAGATGTAGAGAGGAGGCCTGATTCTTTGAGGGGGTGTGCTCGGGATGAAGTGACATTGACCTAGGGCTTGAAGGACAAGTAGGCATTCATCTGGTGGGAGGATGGGGGACAGAGTGAAAGAGGTAAGGGGGTAAGGGTGGAAAAGGAGACTGATCACTGAGACATAATAAGTGGAAACAGTGAGGTATAGACCAGCATGTGCAGCAATGGTGGAAAAGGCAAGAAAGACTGTATTTGTTTATTTTGGTATAACAGATCTCTGGAAGGATACCCAAGAATCTGGGGGTATTATTTTTCTTGGGATGGAAACTGGGGGATGGGGGAGACCTGAAGGACTGATGCAAGGGTGGGAGGGAGCCATTTTACCCCTCCCTTTTGTACTTTTTTGCAGTCTGAGTCATGTGAATGTGTCACCTATTCTTAGAAAATAAACGAGTAAAAGAACAATCATGCGGTAACATTAAAATTCAAAATAAAATAGAGCTCAGGCATTGCCCTTCAGTTAAGGAAGCATGTATTGGGTCACCTCTGGGTCCAGGCTGTGGCCCATACTGGGGGCTTGGCCCTGGTGGAGAAGAGACTGGGGGTGGGGGGGAGTGGGGAAGAGAGCCCCCAGCAAGTGCGAGTCAGCAGTAAGGCCCTCTCAGCTTGCTGGCCCTGTGGATGTTCCCTCTCCAATCTGATAGGTGAAGAGCTGTCAGGCGGAGGAGGGGGCTGCAGGAGAGACGTCCGGGATGGGAATGGACATTTGGGCAGTTGGGGCCGATTTGTCGTCATTTTCACGGGCAGACTTGGGAATTAAGTGGCATGAAATTGAGCACAGACCAGGTTCCCCCCAGAGACAGGGCAGCCCTCGCTCAGGAGGGGAGAATGCTGAGGGGGCGGGAGAGGGAGGGGTGCCAGGTACCACGCTTGGCTGCTTCTGGGTGCAGATGGAGGGAGAATGGAAGGGGGCTGGGCCAGCTCCTCCTCACTGCCCCTCCCTGCCCTCTTCTGTCCTCAGACAAGCAGAGGGTCTGCCAGACCCCAGCATCAGGCTGAGCCTGGGCTGGCTCCCTTGTACCCAAGGACCCCTGGGAGTCAAGGTTAGGGGTGGTGGTCAGGCCTCATTCAGGGGCTCTATTGCTGATCTCAGCATCTCTCTGCTGCCATTTTGCTCAGTGCCCAGGAATGGGGACTAATGGGAAGCAGAGAATCTGTCCCTGTTTCTGGGTGAGGAAGAGGTGAATGAGACAGAGCATCTGTTGGGAAGCAAACATAGACCTGCGTTTCAATTCCAGTTCCAATAGTGTGGCCTTCAGTAAGTTACTTGTCCTTCTCTGAGCCTCCATCCCCTTATCTGTAAAATAATAATGGTATCCAGCATATATATGATGCTGACCATGTGCCTGGCATTATTCTAAGTGTCTTGTATACTTTGTGGCAATTCATTTGATCTCAAAAATACCTTATCAAGTTGTACTGTTATCACTACCATTGTACAGATGAGAAAACAGATCATCTGGCCAGTGAGTGATGAGTACAGGATTTGCTGTTTTAACATTCTGCCACCTCAGGGAATCAAGGGCAAGACCAAATGAGATAGTGAAAGTTTATAGTTTAACACACAGTCGACATGTAACCCATGTGAGCTGCTGTCACCCGTGCTCTGTGTGCCCTTCGGTGGGAATAGGAAGCTCCAGTGCAGAACATCAGAACTGGAAGGGAAAGTCCAGACCACTTCGTTTGCACTCTTATGGGCTTGACAGATGAAAACAGGCCCAGGGAAGGGAAGTGACTTGCACAAGGTCACACATTAAGATGGGACTGGGCTAGAACTGAGGGGTGAGTGACCCAAGCCCTTCCTTTTCAGGGTCTTGGGGACAGTCTCGAGGCTTTGGGGAGAACATCTGACTTTTCTTTCCCATAAAGAGAGGCATCGACTTGGAATTGCAATCCCTGTGGGTATTGTGGGCCCCGAGTCCTCCCTCCCCAGGTGGAGCAGGACCTAACCCAGCCCCAGTGGGGGTGAAGGGAGTAGACAGCCAACCTGGGTACCTCCTCCAGGGTAGAGTTTTGCCCTACAATTAGCAAGGCTGTGTTTGCCTCAGCGCCAGGCCCAACAAGCCCATGAAAGCCATGAGGAGCACTGCAGGTGGCCAGGGGGAGGACAGGCCCCATGGTGCTTAATAGGACCTAATCTCTGCCAGTGTTGTCGGAAATGAAAATGAAAAACCGCCGCGATTTTGTGGTTTAAAATTAGCATGTGTGCCTACATCGTAAGCCCCTGGTCTGCATTACCATACAGATTTATCCCTGGCCCAGCACGTGGCCAAAATATGTAATTACACACAGGCTCAGGGTGGAAAAGTTGCTCTTCTCTTTGCTAGCTATATGGATTGGATTTTTAAAAAATGAGAGCTAGATCTGGAATTTTGCAAGGGACCTATTTCATGAAGGACCCTGCCTGTGGTGGATTTGGGGAAAGGGAAGGTCTCAGCCCCATCAGCAGTGTGTGTGTGGGAGGGGCACAAGCATGTGACACCTTAAGAGCTATCTTCCTGGGATGGGGAGAAGAAGACAGGGGAGGGAAAGCCTGGCTCTAAGTGCAGCGGTCTCTGTGCTCCATGTCCCATCTTGTTCTCTTATGTACATTCTTATAATCTGAGAGGGAACCTGAAACGTAGATATCCTTATTCCCACTTGAAAGATGAAGAAACTGAGTCTGGTTCTTGGTGAAGTCCAGGATTTAAACTCATGACTCCAGAGTCTATACTCTTTCCAATATGCTATATATGGCCCCCCAGCTTCATTGGACTCTTCGTCTGACTGATGACTGTAGAGCTTAATCGAAGTCACTGGAGAAGGAAGAACGGGATGATGGATGCAGGACGATGGGTCAGCATTCAGCTATGAAGACCAAAGAGGAATCTGGATCTTCACATGGGGACCAATGGTAGGAAGAGAAAGAAAAGCAGAAATCCCAACCATCAACATAAAAACTAACACATGGTAGAGGTAACAAATGAACGATTGGTGGAATGAATGGACCAAAGTCCTAAAATAAAAATCACTGTCTTTATCCAGGGTTTGGTGGTATATGATGTCCAGATACTGAGAGAGAAGAATAAATCAACTTCTCAATGTGAGATCAATGTCTCAATCCAGAGTTGGATGGAAAAGGGAGTCAACATTCCAATGTAGGAATCGATAGCCCAATGAAGATTCAGTTGAGGTACTGTCCCATGTCAGGATCAATGCTCCAGTACAGAGTTGGTTGAGAGGAATCAATGTCCCACCATAGGAATGGTTACAGGAATCAACAATGTAGAGATCAATGCCCCAGTTCAGAGCTGGTTAAGGGGAATCAATGCCCCAGTTTCAGGACCAATGGGTGTGACAGTCAGTGTCCCAATGTGAGACTGATGCTGGCCAAGGTCTCACTATAGGAATGGACGGGGGTTCATGTACCAATGTAGATACCATCTTGCCAAAATGGAGAGCGGCAGGGTACCTACCATGCCCTGTAGGCTTTCCTAGGTGGCTTTTCCTTGTCTTACTTGCTCTAGAAAGACAGTTCCCAGGCTCCCTGGTTCCTCTGACCCCCTGGCTAAGTCCTCCACTGCAGAAAAATTGGGGATGGGCTCAGTGTTCTGCCTGCAACATGGCCCAGCCGGGTTATTCACGGCAGTTCCCTTGCAGGACTCCTATTTCCTAGCCTGTCTCCAGAGCCAGCTTCGCAAGTGCATCCAGAAAATCCCACCAACCTGGAAGAGGCTAGTTACTCTCCAGGGATTATTTCTTGCAGGGAGACAAGGCCTTGCCTGTCCCCCACCCCCAGGCTCAGCCCAAACCTGTAGCAGGTGAGATACAGTCACAACCAGTAAATTCTTGCCACATTGGCCTGATAGTGTCTAAAAACCAGTTATCTGTGTTATTTAACATTATGTCTGTCATTTGAATGATTGCTTCCCCCTATTTTACAGATGAGAAAAGTGAGGCCAGAAGAGTGAACTAATTGGCCATAGAGAAGTGGCAGAGATAGAACTAGAAGCTTAATTTCCTGCCTGCCAGCTCAGCCTTTTTTCCAGTTGCATTCAGTTGACATGTCTCGCCCCCTATCCACATCACCACTCCTGATGTAGATGGGTTCTAGGAGTTTATCACACAGTTTTTGGCAAAAGGGTTGAAAGCATCTCTTCCCCACACCTTTACTTTCCCACATCTTCCCCCTCTCCTCCGCCAATTCTCGGAAGTTGGGGGGCGCGATGAAGGCTTCTGTTGTTTTCCAGGGTTAAAGATGGAGCTGAATGAGCAAACGTCCCAGCCTCAGCCACCACAGGGGCTTAAGGGGGGTGTGATTTTTCTCTCTCAGACAAAGGCCGGGCCGTGGCATCTGTCGCCGACTCTTGTGTCTTGCAGCTGCTCAACAGTCAGACCCAAGGCAGGTGCCAGTTTGGGGAGGGAGGGGAACATCCACGCATGCACTCACACTTCACTTCCTCCTCTCACACACCCTGCATATGCAATGCTTCCTGTTGCCTATCCCACCCCAATAATCCCACCCTGTACCCCCAAGACCCAGAACTTTGGGAATAGGACCCCCATCCCACATGGTTCCACTTAATCTTCCCGCATGTACTTGTCCTGCCAAGCCTGCTGCCATCACCTTCGGGCACCTTTGCCCAGCCAAGGAGGAGCTAGGAGGAGGGGGTGTCTGGAAGGAAACTGGGACCGTTGTGACTGATGGGATGTTTCTCACTCAAGCTTCTTTTACTGGGACCAGAGGCTTCCTGAAGACCTTCTAAGAGGTTGGAGGCTCTAATTCTTCACGCTTGGAAGTGGAGGAGGCAAGATGCACAGGATCACAGAGGTAGACACACCCTGATGGTAGGGGACAGAGGGAGAGTATGGTATATTGACAGACTAAGGGAAAAGAGCAGAGTGTATGTATGTCTGTGTGTGTAAGAGTTACACATGTGAGAACACACCCAAACACAGGCTTATTCACACACATTTGTGCACACATACAAGCATGCATGTGCACACACACACAGAGCCTTGTGACAAGTTGAAAAAGTGTTTCAAATGCCTAGATTCTGTGCTCACCATCTTTTCAAAAATATTTATTTATATATGTATTTATTTAAATTGCATTACCACCCTACTCCCACTCTGAAAAGAAAAATTTTAAGTCAACCGAGACTCCTCTGTTTAGGCGACTAATTATAATATCAGTTTTATTGTCCATATATTTTATTTTTAATTCTATGAGCAGAAGAGAGAGTGGTGAGGACAGCAGTGGTAGGGGATGGGGGGGAAGAGGGTTGCCCTATTAAGAAGATGATGCAGAAGGAAAAGAATATTTCCACAAAAGCTTCTTGGGGGGGGAATACATATATATCTATATTTATATATATATATATTTATATTTATATGTTTATATATATTTATGTATTTTTTTTTATATACAGAGATGCTTCTGAGCCCCTCCCTGGCGCAGTCCTCTTGACCTCTTCCTCCTCACTCCCAGTCTCCCAGCCGCCTCCCTCTTCTCCTCCCTGCCTGCCCAGGCCTCTCCTTCATCCCTCCCTCTCTCCCTCCCTCGCAGCCCCCACCCCTCCCCAGGGCCCCCTCCTCAGATGCAATCCCCCTGCTGTAATTTCTGGGGGAATTGCTTCATCTCGGGTGCAGATATATTTGTGTCAAGGTGCAGCTGCACAGATAGCCTTCCTCTATGCATAGTAAGAGGGTTTCAGAGAGAGAGGTTGTGCCCAGAGCAAGGCCTTATCAGAGCAAGCTGCCTGCCATTTATCTGATTCCCCATCAAATAGGAAAACGGGCCTCAGGCTGCTGCTTCCACTTTCCTTGGGAAAGCCATGGGGGGAATAATAATTTACTCCAATCTTTTTGTTTCCAGCTCTCACCTTCAGCCTGACACAGCCCAGGGTCTCTCTACCACCCCCTGCACCCAGCAACACCAGCCTGGGAGCAGAAGGTAGGGCCTCAGCCCCCAAGGGCCCACCTCGGGACACCCCCCAAAATGCCCTTGCTGGTTGAATGGACCTTCATAATGGATTGGCACAAGCTAGAGAAGACACCCTTTGGCATCAGGGAGTACAGACACAGGGGAAGGGAGGCACGGACCCAGTGGGGAGCAGGGGAGGCTTGGCCTGGCTGCATGCAGGGAGTCTGGCTCCCTTCCCAGCCCCCACACATGTACAGATTCCCTCCATGCACATGAACATGCATTTGTCAGACTTGACCCTATACGTATTTTTGTACGAGGACCTATCGGTACCTTGATCTTTGTGTGTCTGTCCATCTGTCTGTCTATCTGTGTCTGGGGTGGAGATGAATGGAGTACTGGGGGCGGTTTCTGTTCTATGTCACAGACTCTGACTTCCCATCTCAATTCACAATCCCAACAGCCAAGAACAAGCTCAAGACAGGATGACAGGGACTGTCTGAAAGGGGGTGAGCAAGTGTGAGGGAGGGGGCCTGTGTGGAGCCTGGTGGCAGTCATCTTGCCTCGCCCTCCACAACGGAGTTGCTCCAGGGAGCAGCAGGCAGCCCATCTGGTGTGGAAGCTGCGGAGAGGTAGGCAGTGGGGAGGGGGCTGCTCCCCACAGGCCAGCCATAAATCACAGTTATGTGGCCAGGGGGCAGGGGGTGGGCAGAGGCCAGGGGGCAGCCTCAGCAGCACACACAGGACAGTGCAAAGGGGCCAGGGTCAGGTGCGGCTGTAAATTGTCACCTAAATGCTTCCAAGCTAAGGCTAATCAGGGCACAGTGACAGAACACACCCGGCCCCGCCCAGCCCCAGTGAGCACACTCACATCTGTGCAAGTGCATATACACCCATAGATACAAAACATGCCTGGACATGTTTTGCATGCAGAGCTGTGCACACAAAGGTGTCACACCCAGACCTGGGTGCACAAAGACATGTGCACATCAAACTTGCTGCTGCTGCCCGAGCCCACACACACACAGGCAGCTTTGCACACACTCAGCTTCATTTAGACCCAGTGACACAAAGACCTACCTAATACACCTTAGCATCTGCACACACACATACACACGTGCAAAAGGTGGACAGATTTCTGTACAGAGCCCAGAGCAAGTACGGCTTGGAGAGCAAACTCTCTGCAGGAAAGACATGGGAGTGAAAAGAGGTAGACGGGCTTAATGAGTCTGTGCCAACCCAGCCCTGTGAGCCCAGTGCCTGGGTTCTTCTCCCAACCCCTCACTGGTTGGGCCTCCATCCCATTCAGCAGCCCTTTTCAGAAGTCCATCTCTCATCTGTCAAGAGTACACACTGTTATTTCATCTCTACCTGCACCTTGCTGGAGTAAGACTCATCCATCCATTCATTCACCAGCATTTGTTAAGCACTGACTCTGCATCAGGCAGAGCCTATTGGGCTAAGCTCTAACAGCGGGATCCCTGCCTTCAAATTTAAAACCTAGCAGAAAAGAGAGAGGAATGAGCAGACAATGACAGCCCTCAGGGATTCGTGCTATAAAAGAGGCTAGCCCATGACAGTGGAGGCACAAAGGAAGGGCAGCCAATCCAGTGTAGAGGGGAACAAGGAAGGCTTCCTGGAGGAGGCTATGTCCCAGCTGAGGCCTGATGACAAGCAGGAGCCAGCCAGGTGGAGAAGTGCAGTGGAAGAGAGGATGTGCCCAGCTTGACCAGGGAATGTCAATGGCAGTGGGTAAATGCTGGAGGGGACACAAGGGGCTCTTGACTATGTGGTGATGTACCCCACAAAGCACCCACCTTGGAAACTTGATGCAGCAATGAGACTTACTACACTTCCTCACCTAGACCTCAGTGGGGACACCAGCTTCATTTCCAAGGGTTTCCCTGTTGACCCTCACATCTGGCCAGGGAGAGAGCTGAGAGCTGGGTCCAGCTTTCCCAGTAGGTGCCACAATCAACTTGTGTGTCAGGTGAGAACAAGCGGCTCACGAGGGGGACTGAAGTCAGTGTCTACTAAGCTTCAAGACGGGAACACCAAGCCCTCCCTCTGCCATCCTCGCCCAGGCCTCCTGGTTCTACTCTTAATTCGTTTTCTACCGAGGAAGCTTGGAACACTTGCTCAGTGTCACTCTGAGTTTCACAGAGCCCTTCCTAGGACCAAGGTGCAAGGGGGTTGAAAAGCAGGACTCTGGAACTCGCCAGCCTCAATCCAATTATTTGTCTGTTTGCCCTATGGAACTTTTAAACAGGACCTCGTTTGAACAAAGGACTCTGTGTGTAAAAACCATTAATCCATAGGACGAAGTCCAAAGTCAGCTTGGCATTCAGAACGCTCTCCACCTTTCTTTCCCCAGCCTACTGCTATGAGGCAGCCTAATGGTCTCCCCAAAGCCCTCAACACCACTCTACTCCTGGAGTCTCTCATCTCTGTCACCCCTTCCATGTACACCAGCTCCATTCTCCCTCCTGCCCCACCCTACCCTGACCCACCCCTCTAGCTGAATTCTAACTCATCATTTTTATTTTTAAACACTCCTTGAGTGCCTGCAACATAACAATAGACACATTATCTTGTTTAATCTCCTTTATAAAATTCTGGGAGGCAAAGCCTCATTTTCAAGTGAGTAAAATGAAACTCAGGGAGCTTAAATGATCTACTCAAGGTCACTGTTACCTTGGGAAAGCTAAGGGAAAGGTCATTCTAGGCCCAACCTGAGCCTCCAGGGACAAGAGCCATCTTCCTCTCTTCCTTTCCACCCCTAAAGGGGTGGAGGAAGGGGTCTTCCCCTCTCAATTTTACACCAAGGCAAGAGCAGAAGGAGGAGTGGGTTTCTGATGGTCAGTGGCCAGGAGGGGAAGAAGAAGAGGAGGACTCAGGTATCCTCAGAAGCAGAGAGTAGGAGCAGGAAGTCCTGGCTGAAGACTGGAGAGCCAGCCCCAAGGCAGTCATTGAGGGGCAGGGTGCTTGTTGGTCACATGTTCATAAATGGAGGCCATATCTGGCCATTACGGCCCTTTACATCTTCAGGTGTAAGTATTCTGCCTTCTTTCTTGATGGAGTGGCTCTCTGAGGTCAGGTATGAGTGCCTTAGAGAGACAGAACAGGAGAGAAGAGAGCAGAAGCTCTGGGCTCTCAGTCATGTCTCTGAACTTCTTAGAGCCTCAGTTTTCTCATCTCCTAAATAGGGATAATAATATCCCTATTGTCAAGAGAATTAAGTGTGACTACGCCAGGAGACTGCATGTAGTAGACCCTTCACAAATGCCAGAGCTTCCTGCTGCTCTGAAAGCATGGTAATGGACTACATGCTTCTTGATTGGTGGAAAGGGCTGGAGTGGGGGTATCATATTTCGGGGTTGCTAGGACTGCAAAAGGCCTCTGTACTGGGCATGGCTTGCAGGTGACATGGTGGGGCAGTGGAGGGGGTGTAATAGCTCATTTTTTCCTCTTTCTTTCCCCACTGCCTGTCCTCTCTTGCTCCAGGAAAACACCAGCTCCCTCAGAGTTTAAGTAGATAAAGAAGATCAAGAACATTGAAGGAGCTCTTTGCCCGCGGAGTTCAGCTGGTTAAATGTCTGTCTTCCTATGTTAGGCTATTCTTCTACCTATTCCCCAGCCATAGAGAGGCTTCTGATCCCTCTCCCAGATCACCAGGAGTGGGACCAATGCTCCCCATCACCAACACAGACAACGGCCAGATACAAATTGGCAGGCAAAGGTGGGAACAGTCAATGTGGATTAGAAGAAAAGGTCTCTCCTGGCCTAGAGCCTGGGGTCCCCGCTGATCAGCTTTTTCACCAAAGAAGCCAGCTTGGCTAGTAGCCAGTGGGCACTCAGGTAGAAACCACGGCCTCAGTCCACCGCTTCACTCTGCCATAGAGCCCTGGAGAGCTGAGGACCTCCATATGGGCTGTGTAGAGAGGGGCAGGAAAGCAAGAAAGGGAGCAGAGAGGAAGCAGCTCAGCCTCAGGCCAGCTAGCTTCACACCCCTTAACCCAGCGAGTTTCCTTGGTGTTGAGAAAATGGTCAGCAGCTTGTCACAGTCCACTGGCTCCAAACAGCCCTCTGGAAATGTTGTTGAATTTAAATCCAAACACAGAGATACCCACATATGCGCCTATCACTCCACCTGCCCCTTTCTTAAACATGACCATAGTAATCTCATGGCTACATACACACCGTGTGATTCAATTCCATCCAGAAGCATTTATTGAATATCTACCTATGCCAGGCACTTAAACTATAAACAGCTTCATGCCTAAAGAACATACATTCTGAGAGGAGAGACAGACACAGAAAGAGGTCATTATAGAGCAGGAGGGGAACAGGTTCAATTACCTGAGTACAAGACTTGTATGGAGGAAAGGGCAATTAACTCTAGGGTCACGGAGGGCATTTCCCAGAGGAAGGAATATCTCAGTAGGGTTTTTAAGAATGAATAGGAGTTTGTCAAGTGAACAGAGTGACAAAGAGATCATGTTTATTGCCTGTCTCCTGCTGACATCTCTAGCCATTCACTGCACTCCTTCCTCTCTCTTTTGCTGACTCTGCACTTTTCATCATGAGTTTCTTTCACCCCTAACACCCTCTATGCTGTTCCAATTGCCCAAAATATTCGCCCTTTCCTTTCCTTGACTATTCCCTCTTCAACCGTCAAGGCTTGCCTTAAAGAACTAGCTACGGCCCCCTTCTAGATTCTGTCATGACATCCTATGTCTCCCTTTTTCTAACTCTCAACACACTTGTGTTCATTTGTTTTTCCATGAGGGCAAGGACTAGCACAGTGCCTGACTTATGTCAGGAGCTCATTGGACCAGTCAGTAGATGGATAGATGGATAGATGAGTGGGTGGGTGGGTGGATGGTTTTTTTCAAGGAGCTACAAGTAAATGAGAATTTATAACTGCAGAGGTATGTAGAGTACAAGGGGGTGGGATGATAATGGGAGAATTGTGGGAGATGAAAGTAAAGAGGCTGGCAGGGAGGGAGTGTGAAAGTGCTGTGACCCACACATTGGCATACAGAGTGAATTCTAAAATATTAGCAGTACAAGACCCCTTTGAGATAATATAGCATTAACCTTCATTTTATAAATGAGGAAGCTGAGGTCCAGAGAAGCAAGTCCTGTTCCAAATCACCCAGAGGGAAAATCAATGGCTGTATTGGGATTATACCCATGGGCTTAACTTTCTGGTTTAGGGCACAGTCAACCTCCTATACCGCTGGAGGGATTAGGAGTTGATGAGACCACCCTCAGTCTCCTGGGTCAGACCTGACCCCAAATACAGTGCTAAAGAACATGTGCCGAGTCCACACACACACACACACACACACACACACACACACACACCACCTGTACCATCAGAGCAAGTCCTTGAAACCCAACATAATCTAAACCCAGCTCAGTTAAACAGGGCACGTTATTGGCCTGTGCAACTGGGAGTCTGCCTTGGGGTACAGCTAGATTCAAGCACTCAAGAAGTATCACCAGATGTCTCCCCTCTGCTTCTCTTTGTGTGCTGACCACACTCTCACCTCCTTCTGATAGGCTTATTGGGTCAGTAGAGATGGATGGGAAGGGATGGGGCATGGCCTATGGAGCTGGAAAAGAAGAGAAGGAAAAACTTGCCTCTCTCAGAGCCAGTGTATAAAATACCAGCTAAACATTCTGCTGGTTCGAGCTCAGGTATAATCCTGGTAGTCAGGAAGATAGGCACTATAATTGAGCAAGTCTTGATCTCATGTCCATGCCAGAAGCCATGAGAGGGCATGGGACAGGGTCTGACAGCTCATCAAATGACATGGAAAGGAAAGGGCAGTACTCTAAAGGAAAGGGGTACTGTTACTAGCAGAACAAGGAAGGGATGCTGACCAGTCAACAATGACAGATGGCCACAACAGTGCCTTCATAGTACTGGATAATGAGGGTGTTAGAAAGAGTACTTAGAAATAATAACAATAGCTTTTAGAGTATGTCATGCAAGTACTCTGCATACATTGTCTCATTTAATCTCATTTAAAGCTAGAGTGAGAAGACCTACATTTGAGTCCCAGCTCTGCCATTTGTCAGACCCTGGGCCTGTCACTGAATGCTTCTAAACCTCTTTCCACATCTCTAAAATGGGAAGAATATAGGCCATCTTCCAGGAGCTGTTGGGGTTCTCTGTAAACTGAACAATACTATGGGTAGGAAAGGTTCATAGTAATATCTGTATACCGATTCCAGTTGAAGACATGGAAGACAGACATGCGTTTAGCAGATCAGAAGGTGTTTAGTCCAAAGAAACAGCAGGCTGGGTTCCAGTCTGACTCAGCAGAAGGAACAGATCCACCGAGGACACAGAAAGCCGTGCTCTGGGACCCCTCCCCACTCCCCGCCCCAGCCTGGCCACTCTCTACCTGAGTCAAGGGGGTAAACAGAAGAGTTAATGGATTATAGGGCTGGGTAGGATAAAAGAGAGGATTTTTCATTTTAAAATGTTGTGAAATAATTCATATTTGCTTTGCAGGGCAGCATTGTGCGCTGTCAGCTCTGTAATAACTTCTAGGCCTTTATTTATTGTTTTGCCTTAATGATTTCATGTTGCTCTGGTGTGGAGAATTCACAGTGTCTTGTAACACATACTGCCTGAGAAAGCCTAGACCATGGCAGGCCCCAGGGAGAAGAGGTCATTCTCCCCAACAAAGCCTGTCTGACCCCATGGAGACAGCAGAGCCTAGAGGAGGAGGCAGCGGGGTGAGCTCTATATAAGATGCTTTCTACATGAGGGCCAATTCTCACAAGAGCCTACAAAGCTGATACTATTATCCCATTTTAAAGAAGTGAAAACTGAGCCTTGGAGAACTTACAAGATTTGCCACCTGACTTTGGGTGACCAAGTTAGGATTTAAACACAGATCTGTTGTAAACCAGCCTTCTAAATGCTGGTGGGTCTTCAGCTTTGGTAAATGTGTCTGAATCACCTGGGGAGAATATTTAAAATATGAGTTCCCAGGGCCCAACTCTGGTATTGGGCTTTAGTAGGTTTAGGTTGATGTCTGAGGCTCTGTATTTAACAAGCTTCCCAGTTGAATCACAGCCACATTCGGGTACTCAACTGGTGGCTGAGACCACACTAGTCACACTTGGACCCTGGTCCTCCAAAGTCGTGGTTCCACAATTGGCCATCTCCCCATAGCCGATCTCTTTCACAAATGTTCCATCAGCTACTCCTGCCTGTGATTCTCCATCCTGTATCCCTGAAAGCTCAAACTCTCCACCAGATCTCTAGGCCCTTCATGAAGCCAGGAGAGGAAGGGGATGGGAGGGAGGAGAGGCTTTCTTGGTTACCATGGTGATTCTCCACCTCCCAGTCTGTGGGGGGAGGCAGTTTCTTTGTGAGCCTCCAGCCAAGGCCTGGAGGGAAGCAAGCTGTCCTGGGCAGGGAAGAGGCAGAGGAGTAGGAAGAGGACACTAGTCACTGGGGAGAAGGGAAGGAGGGGTAAGGGACAGGGTGGGAGATCGTGGACTTAGGGCAGCCAGAGCAGAGAGCCAGCCCCTCCAGATGCTGGGGCCGCCAGCCTTCAGCTATGGGGTGGGGAGGCGTGTGTGCAGGAGCTGAGGTTGACAGGGCCTGATGCTCCCTGAGCCCAGAGCTGGCAGGAGACCTCGGGCAGGTGGTGACAGAGATGCAGGGATGGATGAGACAGCCAGAGGCTGGCACAGGATGGTGTCAGAGCCTCAGGGCTAGGAAAGACCAGGGCTCTGAAAGCAGAGGAGATACAGAAAAATAAAACAAAGTAGCAGAACCCTTCACAGACCCCAGAGTCCAGCCCACTCCCACCCCTAGCTGGGCCAGGGCTGGCACAGCCTGGGATCCCAGCCTGCTGGGCTGGGCTGGGCTGGCAAGCCGGATGGCACAGGCTGCAGCAGAGGCAGATGGAGCAAGAAGGGGGCCTGACCCCCGGCCCACCAGGGAACGGCTGGGATTGTCTGTTCGTTGGAGCCCTCCCACTGACCCCCCCAAACCTCCTGCCTCTGAGAGCATGGCTGGGGAAACAGGGATGGGGGTGTGGTTGGGGACAACATTTCAGAGCCAGTGTCTCCACCTCCTCCTTCTCCCTTTGGCTTTCTTTTGCTGCCAATGGCACGCACTGCCTGCTCCCAGCCTGGCTCTGGCAAACACCATGATGTTGATGTGGGGCGGAGGGGAAGCAGGGGGAGTCATGATGAGAGAAAGAGAGAGAGAAGGGAGGGAAAGAAGCTGGGAGGCGACATCCTAAGAAGATGAGGAAAGAAGCCTGATGAGAGCTATTCCCCCCACCATCATTTTTTAAGCCAGTACTTAGGTTCAGCACTTTACATGTATTAACTCATTTAATCCTCATAACAGTCCTAATCATCAGGTGCTGTTCTTCTGATCCCCATTTTACAAATGAAAAACTGAGGCAGAGAGAAGCTGAGTAACCTATCCAAGGTCACAGCTAGAAAGTGACAGAGAAAAGGTTCAAACACAGGAGAAGTTCAAAGTTCATGCTCTTAGCCCCCACATTCTACTGCCTTTCACCCTCCCCCCATTAAGTCTACAAATTTTTTTTTTCTTTTTTTGCCCCATCTTTTCTTAGCATTTCTCTAACCAGCCTTTACTCCTTCAGGTGGCATGTTCCAGTCCACCTGGGTCACCATGCCAACACTATTACATAAATGGCCATATACAAATACATACACGTGTGGATATATGGACACCCACATGCATGACCATTGGGGAGTCCACATGCATGTGAACATATTGCACACCACTACATGATAAGCACACGTGTTCACATCTACGTATATGCACATAGATCCATTCACATGTGTACCCACCATACATAGCATACCCTGGGTAGGTCTTGAGTATTCTCACCAACAGAGCATTAACTGTGGCAAGATAATCCCAAACAATGGTGGAGCCAAAAAAAATCTGTTTGGATTTGCAATAAAGTACTGCTTGGCATATGGGGTTTTTGGCAATATGTTTACCTTTCTAGGTTTAGCTTGGGCTGATGTGGTTTCCTGCATGTCTGCAGCTTGGCAGCCCTGGGTTCCAGGGTAATCAGACCCTGAGAACCTGGCAGATGCCAGGTCCTCAGCAAGGCATCCACCCGACATTCTCTCCTGTCCTCATAGCTGCACGTGAGGCAGTCTTGCCAGTCCTATTTCATAGGGCGAGGACCTTGAGACTCAAGTGAGTTGCCTTTTGCACCGTCACACAGGGAGATTGAGGAGGATTCAAACCCCAGGTTAATCCGAGGGTCTGTAAAGCTTGAGTGCCTGCAGGTGGGTTGGTGAGCCAGACGTGACTTCCCAGGCGTGCCTCATCCGTCTGGAATGTGGCCGCCTCACCGTCTGGTCACGTCTGGGCCCTTCTTCTACAGCCAGGCTGGTGGGCGTGGATGGGCTGCAATGGTTCATGCTGAGCTACTCTACAGAAGGCCCCACACAGGCCGTGTGCAAGTAGGAATGCAAAAGGCTTTTCCCCAGTGACAATGAAGACGATAATGATGGCTCAGACGATACAAAGACCAGACAGACTTATCACCCACCACCTAGATAGACTTAGGTATACCGTTCCTTCAGCGTTTCCGGAATACCTACTGTGTGCCTGGTGTTTTATTGGATTCTGAGAACAATACAAACAGGAATCAAACTTGAACTCTGCCTTCCTTCAGATAGCTTATGAGAACAGTTTTTAATTATGGAAAAAGCTTTAAAATAAGGTTAAAGGAAACCTAAATACTTTGAGAGATGCAGATAAAAAGTGAGAGACCAATTCCTGCTTAAGACATGAAAGAGGCCCTCCTGGGAAAGAGGTGTGTGATGGGCCTTGAAGAGTGGGAGTGACTCAATGTGATGATAGAGAAGGGGTTCTTGATTTCCCAAGGAGTACCATCTAAGGTGCGGATGGGATATTGACAGATGAGCATGGAGAGAGCAAGTAGCTCCATTTTTCTGTGGCAAAAGCTGTGTGAGTGAATGGTGGAAGGTGGGTTGGGGTCAGATGACAGAAGATCCAAGACCCAGGACAAGGAATTTGGACCTTATAGACAGCAGGGGAAGGCCTCGGGAACTGTGTTTCACTTACGAAGACTAATTAATCCACAGTTGTGAGCAAAGTAAATTGGAAATGTACATGCACATACATGTGCATCCTCAGAAAGGTGCAGATACATGTGTACACAAATACACAAGCCCAAAAGTATAGGGTTAATCCCTAACCTCCGCTCTTTTTAAATTTTGAATTGCATGTTTATTTGACTAGGTAATACATTGACATGATCCAAAATTCAAAAGGGATCTAAGAGAATACACTGAAAAATAAAGCTACCTGCCACTTTATGCTCCAGACCCCAGTTCTTCTACCTAGAAGCAAGCACAGTGGCCACGTTGGGAGCTTCCTTGCAGAGGTGTTCTGTGCATATCCGAGCAAATATCCATCTTCATTTTTATTACACACATATTTTTGCACCTTGCTTTTCTCATTTAATAATATCTCTTAGCGATTCTTACACACTAGTACGTGGAGAGCTGCCCTGATCTTTTCAACAGCAGCATACTATTTCATTATTATAGTTTGACATATTATTTCTGGTTTTTAACTCTTACCAAAACTTTTGCAATAAACCTTGAACAAGTGTCATTTTACATATTCACCCATCTATCTATTCATTCATTCATTCATTCATTCAACAGACGTTTATTGACAGCCCTACTATGTGCTGGACAGCAATCCAGGTGCCAGAGATAGAGCAGTGAATGAAACAGATAAAAGTCCTTATCCTTGTTGAGCATAACTTCTGATCTATCTGAGTAGATTTGCAGGATACGTTTCTAGAAGTCATTGAAACAAAGTGTCTGTGCATTTTGAAATTTTAGTAAGTAAAGCCACATTTCCCCCCAGAGAGGTTGTACCAATTTACCCTTGCGGTGCAAGAGAGTGTCTGTTTCCTCACCCTTTATCAACAAAATTTTATCAAACTTTTTGATCTTTGCCAGTGTGACAGATGAAAAGTGATTGTCATTTTGGTTTGCATTTCTCTTATGATGCATGAAGTTAAGCATGTTTTCATATATTTAAGAACACTATTCAGGTCCTTTCCTGTCAATTATCTTCTATCCTCTGCTCATATTTCTATTAGGTTATGGATCTTTTTCATTTTGATTTGTGGATTCTCTTCATCTATTAAGGAAATTAGCCCTTTGCCTATGATATGAGTTACGAATGATTTTTCCCTAGCTTGTCATTTGTATTCGGCTTTTTTTTTTTAATGCAGATCTTTCTAAATGTGAAATAAATGTTTAAGAAGAGTTCTGTTTATTCCCAGCTTTGCCTCCCATGGTGAAATGCTTGCTAGGGTTGAGAGAGATGTAGGTTGCAATAACATAAGCTTACAGTTCTTAATAGAAGCACGGGTTCTAGGCAGATGAAGGTGATAGTCCTACCCTATTCTAATGCCCCATCTCAAAAGGTCTTTGGACAAAGGGGAGTGATAAGCTCAGAGGAGGGTAACCAAGAAGGTGAACAGCCTCGAATCAAGTCACATGAGGGGTGGTGATGGAACTGTATCATTGAACCTGGAGCAGATCATTATCTATGAATATCATGTTGGGCATTGGGACTGGCCTCATGTTCAGAACCAGAGCCTATGATGGAAGCTCTGGGAAGTCATCAGAAAATGGGGCTCTTTTTAAGGCAAAATTGTCTGAAAATAGAATGGCCTACTTTGTAAGGAAGTAACTTCTTGTCAATAGAGACATACAAACCAGAACTGCATGACCACCTACTGAAGATGCCAGGGATTAAACTAGATGCCTTTCAAGACTTCTAAAAAATAATTTAAATCATTTCTTCAATTAAAAAAATAATTTTAAAAAGCCCTAAATACTTAAAAAAAAAAAAAAAAAACTTCTTCTCATCCTGAGAACCCATAATTCTGCAAGACTACAAGGAATCTTAAAATACCTCATTTTATAGGTAAAAAAAGAAGGGAGGAAATTAACATGCACTGAGCTCCTACTTTTGTCCCAGGCACTTTGACACATATGATCTGATGTAAAAGGATAAGAACCAGAGAGGTTGAGTGATTCACTCAAGGCTGCACACATCTAGTGGCAAAGCCAGAACTGAAAGCCAGGATTGCAGAATCCAAGTCTAGAGCTCTCTCCACTGGTTGTCTGTTCCTGCTCAATAATTAAACACATGTTTATTGAATGTCTATTGTGTACCTGCTCTGAATGGACACTCATGTGGCCAATGAGAGCACATTATATGCAGACTATTAGCAAAGTCATAGGGTCTTTGCTCTGTAGAAGGTCACTGCCTAGTGGGCAAGTACAAGCACCATCTCTGCATTGCCTGGCTCAGTGTGAATGGCGCCCTCTGGAGTTGTGCCATGTGGTAGTTCGGGGTAGATGTATAATGAAATATGAGGAAACTTGGTAAATGCTATAATAAAAATGTGTTCAAAGTGCTACACAGAAGGCATGATTAATGCTACCATGGAAAGGAATCCAGAAAAGCCACCCAGAGGAGGTGACATCTGAGCAGGGCCTTGAAGGATATGTAAAAGAACAAAGAGCAAAAGAGAATAATTTCTGTATTCATTCCACAGACATTTATTGAGCAGCTTTAGGTTGCCAGAAAGAGATGAATAATTCACAATCCAGTAGTGGAGGCGGACAAGTCACCAATAAATTGCCATAGAGTGTGTAAGTGAAAAAGTAGAAATCTGCTCATGGTACAAAAGGGAAGAAACTCCTGGAATAAAATTGGGGGAGAGTTGTCCTGGAAAGCTCTTGGAGAAGTGAAGACAGTGATTTTGGGAAAGGAAATAGAAAATTTCCAGACTGATAATAAGGGAGTTGGGAGAGAGAGAAAGGCATTCCAAGCAAAGGGAATGGCACATGCAAAGTTTCTGAGTCTTGAAAGCTCATCCTGTCTGAAAGGCTCGAGTATAAAATGCTGGGGTGGTGGGCAGCCAGACAGGAGGTAGAACTGACATACAGGCTTTTAGGCAGGACCTACCAGGTTTCCGGATGAATGAGGAAGCAGCGTTGGTGTGCACTAGGATTTAGCGGGCTTAGCAACCTTCCTTCAAAGCCATGCCCCAGATTGAGAGCTGGAAGAGAAAAATGTGAGCCATAAATCCCCAGCTCCTCCTGCTGTGCCCAGTGCTGCAGAGCCAGGGAGTCTCTGCAGCTCTCCAGTCCCACTGCTGCGACCCCAGCTAATCCAGCCTCCTGGCCCATCTGACACACACTTCCACTTAACATTTTGTTAGCGACTCTATAAACGAGCTCTCCCTGACCTTCAATCCCTGGCTAATTGCTGGTTTCATGTACAAGACTAGCTTAATTTTACGTGATAATTACCTGAGAGTGGCAATACATATGGCATTGCATGTTCGAAATGTCAGGGCTGGAAAACTACCAAGTGGCCGTAGTCAGGGGCAAAAGGAGAAAGCAGCTGGGTGGCAGGGGCCTTGGAGAAGCAACCAGAGGATGAGGCCACCAGAGAAGAGGGAAAATTCCCAGTGCAGACAGAGCCGTGGAGAACTGGGTCCCTGGCCTGCGATAGGGCTTGCAATCCTCTGTTGGTCCCAGAGCCCCAGGGTCACAGGCCAGAAAAGCAGCACACACATTTCACAGTCATGCAGGCATACACACATATCGTGGAGAAGCATGAATCAGGTCAGAGG
Organism: Eidolon dupreanum; assembly: GCA_028627145.1. Classification (NCBI taxonomy): domain Eukaryota; kingdom Metazoa; phylum Chordata; class Mammalia; order Chiroptera; family Pteropodidae; genus Eidolon; species Eidolon dupreanum. Next base: position 81,129,905 of record CM053506.1, on the reverse strand, counting down.
CACAGTGCATACATGATCTTAGTCACCCGCCCATCAAATGCTCGAGGAGCACCTAGTATGTGCCAGGCTGTGTGTGGGCACTTGCACTGGTTTCAAATCTCACCCAGGGAAGTTGGAAGCACACGGAGGGCATGTTTGGGTTGTCGTAACTATTCGGGGGAATGCTACCAGTACTGAGTAAGCAAGGCCCCCAGGAATGCTAAATGGCTTGCAATTCCCAGTGCAGTCCCATTCCATAAAGAATTGCCCACTCCAAACCCAGCTGAGAACCCCCACAGCTAAAGCCAGGGCTACAGCCATGAAGAAGCCTAGTAGCCCCTGGCTTCTTGGACTTGACAAGAAGGATGATGATGGCAAGGGATTGCAATGTGTGAGATGTGAGTAATGAAAAAGGACTCAGGACATTTAACAGGTGAACTAACGAAGTCCAGGATTCAGAAAGAATCTCACTTAAAAAGTGCCATTTGTTCTCCCAGCATGTCCAGTTCGTGCCTAAAACAGTGTTTGGCATAAAGGTGTATGAATGCCAAATGGTGTCTGTGTGCATCTATACTACATGCCACACACCTGGGTGCATACATGCTCTACGGAGGGGTGGCTTGGGTTCACTTTTTTCTCATCATTTCAAGGTGCAGAGCAAGGCAGGGACCTGGAGTGGTGGAGCAAGGGAGTACAGGCCAAGAAGGAGAAAGGGCATCTTTGGCCAACTGGGAGGGCCCTTCCACAGGAGGCATGTGTGCACAACCACTCAAATGTGGCATAAAGAAGCACAACTCCAGATTAAGGCAAGTCTCCTTTAGCCTCCTCACCCGTAGAATTGTGGACTCCCGAGCTGTGTTGGAGTAAATTACTTGCTTAATGAGATTTCAATTAACAAAAACAAATTAAAATCACTTTAGTAATTAAGCTGCTGTGAACCTCACCAGCAGCTCTCCCTCAGACCTCAGATTTCCATGGAGAGGGAGCTGGGAATAAGGGTCCACTCAATCATGCTACTGAGGCCTGGGTAGAGCCAGGAGCTCCCTGCCTTGGGATTTCCACCCCAAGATCCACAGCTTCCTCGAGTCATTCTATGGGCACCAAAAATGGTGGGAGGGAGGGGGCAGCACATAGCAACTAAACTGAAATTCAAACTGCAATCCTGCCACTTGGCTCTGTGAGCTCAAGCAAATTAATTGACCTCTCTGAACCTCAGTTTCTTCATCTGTGAAGTAGGGATAGTAATAGCACCTATCTCATTGGGTTTTGGGAGGATTGAGTGAATGAATGTACGTAAAACATTTAGAAGACGGCCTGTCCCACAGCAAAGGCTTTTAATCTACTTTCCCCTGTGTGGGGTAAAGCCCCTCACAGGGTGTTCTTTCCAATCTTGCAATTTGCATTGGCCTGCACCCCAAACTCCTCAGGGCAGCCCTGTTGTTCTAAGTTGGGTAAGAAAGGATCTACCACAGAGGTCTTAGACATGTGAGGTTTCTGCCAGGTTCTGTCCCACGTGGGCCCCCATCTCTTTTCATCAGAGCCAGTAGCTCATATCTGGGAGCTAGTTTTTCTTCTCAAGTGGCCTTTTCCTTGGGTTACAAAATCACCCACATCCTCCTACCTGAGAGGCCTGGAGAGTTAAGCAGTGCAGGTATCACTGGCCACATTCCACAGATGAGAAAATCAGCTAATGATTCACCCAGTGGTTGAAAGAGAAAAATTCTCAGTGCTGGCAGGAATACATATATTTGATCTCGAGAATTTTTAATAATAAAATTTTAGTTTTAATTTTTGAGTCACTGCTAACTTCAGAGAGACTGAAAGAGAAACTTAAAAATGTATTATTCAAAATTCACAAAACTAAAATAAGTGTATAAATCTAAATAAAGTTGTAAATGATTTCTCTGGTTTTTAAAGTTTGTAGCACTTATACTTTTGAAGTTATTCAAGCAAAAAACCACTAAACTTTTTGAGATAGATATTTGTGTTATATATATGACAAATATTTTATTTATATATATAAATACATACACACCAAATGTTTTTCTCTGTGGTAGTTAAAATTACAGATGGTTTTGTTTTATGTGTTTATTCATTCAACAAAAATTTTTCTTCATCCTACATACTGTTTAACTCAATAGCAGCTTTTTTAGTGTCCATGAAGTGCCACATGAACAAGCCAGACTTGAACCCTACTTTTGGGGAACTTGGAACTTGTTGAAGGTTGACATTGGACATGAAACAATGAACTAACTGACTATTGCAGAAAAGGAAAGGCAGAGCCTCAGAAGCCTATTACAGAAAAGGCAGTCCTGGGGACGACGGTGGGGAGTCTGCAATAAGCATTTATTTCTTTTGTAATTGGACTAAAAAAAAAAAAACAATTTATACATATTTTCAATGAATCCCAAGAGTCCCATAGCTAGCTAGTAGTAGAACCAAAAGTAAACCTGAAAGCCTCTGTTTCTCAGGCAAATGATTTTTTTTTTTAATCTGACACTAATACCCTGGATAATTTGAACAGCATCCCAATTTTGAGTAAAAAACATCCCAAGATGTGCAAAGGAGATGTCTGACAGAGGTGGTCCCACCATCTATGCACCTGTCAGACCAAGGAGGTAACACCATCACACCTTCGTGTCAGATAGAGGGGATCAGCATCCATACACCTTGGTCAGATGAAGGAGGTGTGTGTGTGTGTGTGCGCACACGCACAAACCAAACAGGACTCCAGTGGATGGGCATCTCACCCTCTATCCTCTGCAGAGGAGAAATCCAAACACTGCTTGGTCTCAGCAGCCCCACCCTTCCTGCCAGGCTGATCTCTAGTGCTCTTTCAAACCACCCTGGGAGCCAGGCCAAGGGAACAACATCCAAACAGCCAGAACCTCCCACTACCTATTCCCTCCAACTCCCTTATAAGTGCTAACCTCGTAGCTCCTCCCCTGCAGATCCCTCTGCCCTGGGTAGGGAGAGGGCAGAGTGCTGTCCTTCAAGCACCCAGCTCAGTGAGTGCTGCCAGCCTGCGTGATGCCCCTGCCACCTGGAGATGCAGCCAGAAGGCTGGTCCTCTCCCTGCCCAGACCTCACGTACCATATTTTGTGCTGACTTCAGGCAACTGAGGGAGGAGGACACAGAGTTGTACTTTCCAAGTAGCTGGAAACCCTTAATCAATGTTAATTGGCGCTAATTAGCATATGTTAATTAATGATATTTACTACAAATTAAAGGTATGAGTGCTCCCAGAGGGTTTCCTGTTCATCCAATTAGTGCCAATTAGTTGCAATTAACACGTGTAAATGAGATTTCATTGAACCCAAAACAAACAGCACAGAATCCCTCAAATTCCCTCCTGCACCTTTTCAGTTAGCTAGGGAGCTGGGGGTGGAGTAGGGGGAGAGAGAGAGAGAGAGAGAGAGAGAGAACCTTGGGCTGACCTCCTGGAGCAAGATACTGACTCTATGCACCAGGGAGAAGAGAAGGAAGAGCCAAGCTGGGCCAAACAAGCTGGGCCAAACAAGTTGGGCCAAGCTGCTGGACGAGCCTGGCTGCCCACAAGAGCGGTCTCTAGAGACCTTGACCAAGCCGTGGGCCGTTCCTTGAGCATCTCTGTACCTCCAGGGCCTAACACAGTACATGGCATATAGTAGGTGCTCAGTAAAAACTGGCTCAATGAAAAGTTGGTTCCTTTGCATCAGGGACCAATATCTTTAGATATAAAAGTACAGAATGCACTGATTAGGAAAATACGCAGTGTTCTCTTCTTAAGATCTTCCCACGGGCTCTACCAAAAAGCAAGACAGTATTTGCCTCAATGACATCATTTTAATATAATGTGTATATATCTATGGAGATTTTACTTTATTGCCGATGTTGCCATTTCCTAATTTTATTTCCTTTTCACTTAACTACTTCCTGAGGCCCAAACCTTGGTCATAGTACTAACTGAATATAAAAACACCCAGAAGTCGCTACTGTGAACAATCAAATGCTACCCCAAATTCTCCACCACACAAGACCTTCTATGAAACTGTGATTGATGTAAGATATAGCTCCCAGTAATTTATTCCTAACTCACTTTTGCTATACCAAACCTTCCATTAAAATTGATACTCAATTTATTTAAAAAATAATTCTTGGTCACTGTGTGACAGAGGCTGGGGATACAGCAGCAAACAAATCCTCCATGAACCCCTGACCCCACAGAGCTCACATTCCACTGTGTATTTATTATTACCTCCCAGCTGTGATTGCGATGCATCTAGACTCAGACTTGGGTTCATATCCCAGATCTGCCTCTCCGCAGCTGAAGAGGTGGGCAGGATATTTCATCTACCTGAGTCTCAGTTTATCTGTAACATGGGTATAATAACACTTATCTACTTATTTTACAGTCATGTTATTGGGAGGATTAAACTTCCTCCCTTGTCTCATTCCTTGCAGAGTGGAATTTGGAGTTAACCAACAAGTAAGGTAGGAGAGAGGGAAACAAGACTCAATCTGAGCCCACAAATAAAAGTCTAATTAAGTCCTCTCTATATCTGGATCTCTACACCCAAGCTGGCCATAATAGTCCCTCTTACTTGCGCATCACTTCACAATTTACAAAGCTATTATTGCACAACCATCTTCCCACAAACCAATCCTCTTCACATCGTGTTGTGTTGAGTAATTGGGGCAGGGAGGAAGTGGGTCCAGAAAGAGAAGTGTTTCCTGGGTCAAGTAGCTGCTAAGACTGGAGCCCAGACCTCCGGCTCTTCTCAGTACATCCTCCTTCATCCGTGGACTTTCTGAGTGATAGGAGATATGAGTGGGCTTCAGAAAGGTTACTCTAGCTGTCCAGGAGCCCGAATTGGCCTGCCTGTTCCAGGATGAGGCTGGCCCAAGGTGGACTTTTGCGCATCCAGGCTCCAGGACTCCTTCAGCTGGGCCAGGACACCCAGGCCAGAGACCACAGCACTGGCAACTTCGGCATCTCACCATTTCAACTTTGTCCCGACGGGCCTTTAGTCAAGGTGTTTAATCATTTCAAATGGCCTCAGTGCCCCCTTTATCAAGCTGGAGAGTTTGCCTAGACGGTCTCTAAAGCCCTTTCAGATCTGATGTTCTAGGATTTTGGATATCCTTTGAAGAACGTAGGTCTCACCTCTACAATATATGCACCAACATTCAGGGGCGACTGTATGGTTGATGGGCAATCAAAGATAGCCTTGATTTCCCTCCCACCTGTGTTGGCCTAATGGGTTCCACCCCCTCCCCAGTCCTTTCCCATGGCTCTAACATCATCCTCCACTCCCACCCTGCCCTTCTCCAGGATAGTGATGAACCACCAGACATGATTCCCAAGACACCAGGCCTCAGAAAAAGTTCTCCTGTACTCTGATCAAATTCAAAGTCAATTTGGAGGCCAGAGGAAGGAATGGAGTTCATAGTGTTTAATAGAAATTGCTCAGCTGGGTTATCTTCCGAGAGGGGTATACAGCTGTGGAATGGATATCTGCATTGGACTTTCTTGGGGCTCAATATTTCTTTTCCATCACTGCACCACACCCCCAGGGCCAGTGGACATGTTGGGGGAGGGGTGTAGAAGCAAATAGAAATGATCCTTTTCTAGCTGTCCTTCCTTCCAGCGGAAATAACCACTGCTATGGGATGCTCACCATGTTCCAGGCATAATGCTAGGTCATTTACTCGCATCATTTCCATTTAGAGGGGATGACATTTGCTCCGTTTTCATCTCCACGTGCCGTGGGTATCGTGGGCTGGGTCTGGCTAGCTTTGGGACTGATAATCAGCCCAATTTGGCCATCAAAGGTAGAGCAGGAAGGTTGCAGTGAAAGATGAGGGAAGTCCTACCTGCCGTGTCCCCGTGACTAGTGTGCATATGCGCTCATTCACTCACACAGGCACACACATGCATATGCCACTTCCTCTCTCTTGGCCAAAGGGGTGCTGGCTCCACCAGTCGGCAGAGGATAGACCCAGGGCGAGGAGGCTGCCACTAAGAAGGCTGAGTATAAGAAGCCAGGGACACAATGGGGTGAATTCTAAGCTTCCAATACAAGAACATTGTTTCCAAACCAGGAGATCTGGGAGCCCTGGACCCTGGAAACTCTGGGATGGAGAAAAGGAACAGAGGCAAAGTGTCTGCTTTTTATCCCACTAATGCCTCTTGAGAAGTGCTATCTCTCTAAAGCCAAAGTTCCTGTGATGAGGCTTAACATGGCCTCTTTGGAAAAAAACCTCAGCTTCAGGAATGTAACAACAGAAAATAATTAAGGTCTAATAAGGTCAGTGTTCCACCTTAACACCTTTTCAGTTCCAGTTAAAACCTCTACTAATTTGCCAAGAAAAACCAGCCTCACTTGGGCCTTATTATTTGAATCACGTCCTGTCTCTTAATTTAAACGAGAGACTCACATAAGGATTTTTTTTATTTTAAATTACAATGCCGACTTTCTTCCAGTTGATTACGGTATATGACTCTCTGTTGGAAGGCCATTATTTTTTGCTATGATTTACAAAGCATTTAAAGCGAAATCAATGTAATAAATATTGAAGTATTGTAATAGATAATTCCATATATTTAACCGGAGACACAGCGCAGCTCTGGTTTGGGCAGCCAGGAGAAGAGCAGGGAAAAGATGGGGTGGGAGAATGACCTGATATTCAAAGGGTGACATCTCCTCTTTTCTCTTGGATTCACTCAGCCAGGATTCACTGAGTTCTCCCTAAGGTTCTGCACACTGGACCTGGGACTGTGGGGAGTGTGTGGCCCCAAGTTGTGTCCTCCAGGTGCCATGAACCCTTTGGAGAAATTCCCCCGAAGTGGAGGTTACAGTGATGGAGGCCACCAGAAACTGCAAAAGAAGCCTTGTTGTGGGGAAAGGGATCAGCAGGGGAAAAGGCCCACCAGGGAGGGAGGCACCCATTGGGCACCAGCCTCCTGGTTGGTCTCCATACATACCTCTAATGCAGGCACCACGCTTTGTCTACAGAACCATTTGAGTGCTGTGGAGGTCTTCATAAAAATTTTGTCAACGATACACTGGAGGCTTGTGATGGAGCATCAGTAGTGCATATACACACAGAGACTCACATACACGCTCACACACAAACAAGCACACACGCACATCTAGCAGATCTCAGAGGAGGAAGATGTATTGTCCTTTGCCTTCACACCCCAAGCTTGAACTCAAGCCCCAAGTCCCTAGCTCTGAACATTTTCCACCATAAATCCTAGAAGGGGACACAGAGAGAAGAGAGCAGAGAGGGATTTATAGCAAACTTGCTTCCTGACACCTCTTGGCCCATCCCATAAAATAACAATATCTCCAGTAAATCACACAGATTCTCACCTTTGTCCTTGTGGGGTCTTTGGTGGAAGTCAGTGGGACGTGATCAGAGGATTCCACCCAGCTGGGTTGTCCATGACAACATCAATCCCATATAGCATGGGAGACGGAGACGGTATATCTCAGATGTAATTCCTGCAGTATGGGGTGGAGAATGGGATGAGGGTAGAGAGCATTAAGCAATCATCACCCAAGTGAGAGCATGGCATCAGGGATTTAGCCTGGACTTTGAGCAAATTCCAGCTCAAATTCCTAGCTGTGTGACTTTGGGCAAGTGACTTAACCTCTCTCGGTTCTAGGATATAGAATATCTACCTAATAGGATATGTGTGAAGAGTTATCCCAACCCTCCCTGTTTTCCACTAAGAGGTGGCTAGGATTGGGACCCTGGGCAAATATATGCCAAAATGCCTGGCATATAGTAGGCACTCAGAAATGTGTCTCATTCAGGGGAACCAAGGTGGCGTAATCTTGAAAGAGTATGAGTGTGGGAGTGGGGGGCCGGGAACTGGAAGGGAGCATGCTCTGGCCTGTGCACCCCCAGTATCTCCAGCCGCAGAAGTATCAGGAGTTCACCCGCAGGGCAGCTGTCAGCAGCTCAGAGGATGGATGAGTGAAAGTGTAAGGGGTGGGAGGCGAAGGTGTTGGGGAGGGAGCTGTCCTCAAATAAAAATGAAAGTATGGTAGATGAAATAATGGGGCTGTTGAATAATAAGCCCCGCCCAAGACACCTCTGCCCTGGAATCCAGCCCTCCTGCCCACCTCCCTCCAGTCCTTTGCCCTGTCCCTTTAACTGAAGTTTCCCTCACCATAGAGGCCCATTAGTGTCCCTGATCCTTTGGGCAGGGCAGAGAGCAGGAAAACCCACTCCTGAGTCCCTGGACCCCTTCCCCCTCCCAACCCTCCCTATCTTCCACTGAGAGGTGCTGGGATTGGGACCCTGGGCAACCAGCTCCCAGAGTGATGTCTGGGCAGATTATACCCCAAAGCTGGCAGGCCTATTAGGAGGCCTTTGTAGAGGAGAGGGCTGAGAGAGGAGAAAGGGATTTCCATTCTCTGAGCAACTGGATTACACCGTCAGGGGATCAGGGAAGACTCAGCTGCTTAAATTGTCTCTTCACAGCCCAGCCTCTGCTCTGGCTCTCAACCTCCTGCATTCTCAGCAGGAATCTTAGGGAACCTTGTCTTGCTTGCTTTCGAGGTAGGTTTTTGTGTGCGTGTGTGTGATCTGTGACTCCTCTCATCCCTCAAAACTTTGACACCAAAGAGAGATTCAAAATGGATCAACTTGCCATCACTTCTACCAGCCGTCACCTTCCATGAAGACTTCAGGTCTGAAGGTGGATCTGGAAGATGTGGCTCAGAGAGGTGAAGTGACTTGCTCTGAGTCACTCAGCAAGGGCAGCCAAGATGGTTTTCTGACTGTGACTAGGTTGATGGGAGCATGTTCTCTGCAGAGTGAGCCAGGGCTATGCCGGAGTCTGGAAGGAACCCAAGACTCTGCTAGGAGTTTTGTTCCTGAGCTTTCCTCAGCCCCAATATGAGCTTTAGAAAGAGAGAAGCCCTGCTCTCATTGGGTCTCTCAGGCTGCAGTGGACCAGACCATAGCAGATGAGGGAGGGAGAGAGGAGGTGGGAAGGAAGATTAGGTTTGAAGACTTTAAAGTCTTAAAGTCTAGTCCCAGCCTTACCACTTAACTTTCTGTGTGGCCTTGGCCAAACCACCTCCCCTCTCTGAGCTCAGGTTTTCTTATTTGCAAAATAGAGATAACATCTCATTCAGAATTGTTTTGAAAGTACTGTAAGAGTATCAATCAAACATAGCGAAGGTATGTACTAGCCGCTCAAAATATTGTTGGAGGCAGAACTGAAGGTGATTTTACATCCTTTACCTAGAGCTGTGCCCATTCCCCAGAACAAGAGGCTCCACTGCACATTCAAGCAACTGGTTCTTCCCACTAGGAGGGCAAATCCATCATGTTCAGCAACCGTTGGCCTCCCCCACCTGGTGTAAGGTTATTGGGGGGTCATGCCCCCACACCTTGTGTTCACTTTCTAGAAAGAGACCCAAAGCCCCCCCACCCTAGCCCTGTGTGGCCCCTAGAGGCCTTCAGCTGACAAAGTGGTCATCTCTGACCTTCCTAATGGCCTGTGTGTTCCTTCCAGCCAGAAAATTCTATGATCCTGTGACCCTTAAAAGCCCTGCCCTACTAATGGTTTTATGATCTTCCCAAGGAATCCTTTCTTTGCCCTCCCTAACCCCCAACTCCTTTCAGTAGGTCCTAGTCAAAATAAACAACATTTATGACCAGAGCAGGATTCAAGGTCTGCATTGCAAACAAATGCAGAGCCCTTTGAAGGTGCCCAGGGAATCCATCACCGTCCTGGGGTGTGATGCTCCCCAGGCCCAAGGGGAGGTGGGCCCTGGGAAGGCGTGCAGGCCTGGGAAGCTGAGCTCTGGGTCTAGATTTAGATTCTGACAATCCTGTGCTGTGTCTGAGACTCCCTCCTTGGCACCAAGCCTGCCCTTCCTGCAAGGGAAGTGCAAGGAGTGGAAGAAGGGGACTGGGCACAGCCAGAGATGTCCACTGTGATCAACAAACTTTCTCATCCTGTGTACAGGCCCCCTTGGGGGCCAAGACCTGACCTGGCATGTCATCAGGGGAGAAGGGGACAAAATGGAAGAGTGGAGAAAAAACAAAGAGGCAAATGGAGAAATCCTAAGCATGTGGGTTAGAGCCTAATCACACAGGTCTCAGGCCCCATCACTACCTCCGGTGCCCACCTGGATGGTGAAGCAACAGTAGTAGCCACCTTGCAACAACTTTCCAACAAAATTTGTCTAACTGCCTTCAGAAGAAAATCAGCCAGTGGAGCTAAAGAGGGAGAGGGAAAGAGTGGGATAGAGAGAGAAGCAGACTCTGTTCTGAGTTTCTCCGGGAGGCCCTAAACATCAGCTTTAGTGAATGAGAACACTGAGGGAGAAGTGCAGGCCCTCTGTCCAGGACTAATCTCTCCCCTCCAGCCCACCTCAGATAAAAGGCAGAACCCCTCCCCACCACACCCTCTCTTCAGCATCCTCAACAGGAGAAAGGAGCCCACAGGCAGTAGCCCACGTCTCAGCTCTGCCTTCTGCTTGCCACGTGGATGAAATGCCTCACCTCGGCTCTGAGCCTCCTCTGGCAGGCGCCGCTGCAAACAGATTTGTTTTCAAGGGGGACTGCCTCTGCCTGGGGAATGGTTGTTGGAGAATATTAAGGTAGGATTCCCAGAGGCCCAAGTGTGAGAACAGCTTTCTAGGACACACAGCTCCAGGCTTTCGTAAACTACTGCACCAGTCTCCAGAACTGGGCCACGGGCCTCGGGGCTGGTGTTCTCTGACTCAGGGCTGGGGCAGGGAAGAAACTCCCCCAAGGCCTGTGCCTTATCATTTACACTACTAAAAATACTGTGCTACCGGACAAGTTGGGTGAGGAGTTAGACAGGATATATGTGTAGGTGGCAAGATATCTATCACATTTATCAGGTACCTGCTTACAGCATTTGCATATATGGCATTATAATTAATGTTTGATGAGTGAGAGGGAAAAGGAAGATTGGAACAAAGATGAAAGGGAACAAAGAGAAAGCTGAAAATGTAGGTATGAGTTTTTCCAGGATAAATGTAGTTTATTCAAAAATTATCCTCTTCCTAAATTAAAAGAATAATTTCAATGACTTTTTGTGATCTTATATGAGTGAATTTAGAACGTTCTGCAGAGTACCCTGGTGCCCAGCATGGTGCTTTATATGCGAAAAATACTCCATGGCATAGAGTTTTAGGGCTAGAAGGGCCTTTGAGAGCATCTAGGCTACTAGGTCTCAATGTTGGATGGTTGAATATAGAATCAACTGAGGTGATTTTTAAAAAATAAGATACTCCTGGGCACCCATCTCCAGAGACTCTAATCTAATTGCTCTTGGGTGGAGCCCAGATGTCTGTATTTTTTCAGAGCTTCCAGATGATTTTACTGGGCAGCCAGGGTCGAGGACTACTGGTCCAGGCCAGTACTTCACTTAACAGAGGTGGAAACTGAGGCCCAAAGAGCAGGTTACTTAGGCTTACACAGAAAACTGACAGCAGAGCTAGGACCACAGAAGACACTCAGGTATCCTGATTCACTTGTTAAATGAGCAAATAAAAGATGGATCCTCTTTCAAAAGCAGTTCTGTCTGCAGAGATCAACAACACAACCCCCACATTTTCATGTTATTTTTATTAAAGGCCAGGCAGGCTGGCATCTTGACCCTGCTCCTTGTGGCCTCCCATCTTGAAAGCCTCAGGGCTCGCACAGGGCACACACTCAATTCAGATACTGTCCACCAGGTCTGGAGCCTCCGAGAGTAAGAGGGCAGCTGTTACACCTTGGCCTGTGGAGTGTCAGTGTATGCCCCAGAGCAGGGGTGCGGGATTGTGTGTGCAAATGTGCACAGGTACATAGATGCACACTTATGTAGGAGTCTGTGCAGAGGATTCTCCTGCATGTGGGTACCCGTTCTTTCAGGTGCATCCGCACTTGCAGTGAGAACACTTACATGTGTACATATAAATACCCACATGTGGGATGGTATGTGTGTTCATGTCAGCATCCATCTATGTAGCAGCATTGGTGTGTGAGAAAATACGTATAAATGTACCAAAGATTCTAAAATGCTGGTATATGTGTCTATAATTGTGTACAGGTACATAAAGCTGAATCTATGTTTACAGAATTTATACTTACATGACAATATGTATGGGGCTGGCTAGCCATTTGAATGTGTGTGACTGGCAGTCTGGGCATGCAGGGTACAAGTTTATGTGAAGAGAGAAAAGGTTTCTGCTGTTTCTATCACATTTCTCCTAAGTAATCATTGGGAAATATACGTGTTGGAAAACTGTATCTTTCATGCTTAAATATATCTCGGCATATATAAATGAAACATGATTATTGTGCCAGCTGAGATGCTACACATTAACATTGTTTATCATTGATAGAATTAAATAACCCATGCAAGGCCTTGGTAGCATTTCTTACAATTTTATTTAACACTGTTTTGGCCAAGCAGCATTTGGCAAATGCCACATATACACTGTAGATTACTGCAACAAACGCATAATTTGTTAGATATACAACACATAAGAAGTGTAACACAGGAGTGACATCTAAAAATTCCAACTGTTCCCATCTTTCTTTGGGCTCAACTTATTCCCCTTCCTTCCCCAAACCTGATTAAAACCCATCCCTTCACACTTCCCTAGGAGGTCCCGGCATTTGTATTTAAGAGAGATAAAATGGAGGGTGAGGATTTGGGGTGGGAGAAGAGATAACACTCTAAGACCTGGTCTCTGGAATGTTTCTACTCCTCCCCAGTCTGTCAGAGGCAGGCCCAAGCCCCAGCATGTGTTAAAACAGGAAGACCAAAAGAAGCATTTTTTATAGGTTCTGCAGACCCTTGGGTTGACTGACAAAGTTATTCATTAAGAATGAGTAAAAAGAGCATTGAACTTATCAAATTAGTAGTAAATCCTTCATTAAAAGATTCATAGAAGTGGTTCCCTGCTTTTTTAAGGGGAAGCTGTATCCTTTCTTGAGCCCAAAATGAAAACAGCCTCGCACATCGTTACAGGCCTGTCTTGAAAGCTCACCTTTCAAATGTGTGCTGGCCAATGGCCTAGAATGTTGGCTAAATTATGAATGGCCTGAGAGAGGAGAAAACTCAAGAGCTGGGAAGGCTGAGAGTTTCATCTATAAGTCTAAACTTGAACATGAACAAGAAAATGGTAGAACCGTAAATGAGGATTGTACAGACTTAAAATGCTCCCTTACCAGCTACTGAGCAGTGGAAGCCGTTGCACTTACTTCCCAAGGCTGATGAATAAATGGCACCTGTAGGTCTTCCCGAAACTTGCAAAGGACTTCTTAATCTCCCAGGAGCCAGGGCCAAGAACCCACATGGAACCTCAAAGCCTTGCTCTTTAGGATCTATTTTTTACCACCACTGGGCTTCATTTTGGCATGGCAGTATCAAGGTTGAGACAAGGAACTTCCTACACTTGCCTTCCTACACTCTAAGTTTCTCTAACATCTATCCTACTGAGACCCCTGAGGCCTCTGAGGGAAAGACTGAACATGGTCATGTATAATTGGAACAATTGGACCCACCTCCACTCCCCAAATCCTCTGCCACCTGCAACAGAGCAGTCATCAGAACTCTTTCCAGACAGCCCCCGGCCCCCTCCACCAACAGGGATATTAGCCAGCCTGCTTGGGGGACAACTGCATGCCAGCACCAAAAAGTGTTGTATCATCTTCACACTGCTTGAGTCAGGAAGTTGGCTCTCCAGAGCTTGGTGCCATGCACTGTGTCTCCTGAGTGAACATAGGAAAAAAAAAAAGTTTCCTAATGTTTGGTTTAGAAGTAAGAATGGTGACAAGTACCCATCAATGTGTGTGCCCCTCGCGCGCGCGCACGCACACACACACACACACACACACACACACTCCACATGCTCCTACAACCAACCCATGCAGACAAATCATGAATCATCTCTGTGGCTGAACATTTTAGCGTTCGGTAATATTCTCAGAGGCCCAAGGTTTTCAGGCAAATCCCAGGTCTGTGCACAAGGACACTGCATAAATCCCTCCCCTTATGAAAGGCCAGTCTGAGCAGATGGGACCACTCTTAAGTAAACTGCTGAGCCCTCCCTTCATCTACCTCAGGAGGAGCGGCAGGGGGCTGGTCCTACCAGCCCAGAGAGCAGAGAGCAGCAAAAGCTGTTAATTCTGAGGCTAATGTTCACATCCCCAACTTATCTCTCTGAGGGAGGTGTGCGTTTGACCACACCAACCTCCCTCCCCTCCCCCAAGGGGAAATCAGATCTTGAAGTCAGACTGGAGGAGTCTGCTGCAGATCAAGTAGTGGCCAGAGTTGGGAAAGCAAATATGAGCACTGGAGAGCTGGCCGGGGCTAGGAGGAGGTGAAAGCGAAGAGAGCCTCTCAAACCCAATTTCTTCCATGCTAAGTCTGGGAAAATTACCACACAAAAGTTCCACTTTCTGACAACTTGTCTCATTATATTTAGTAAATAAAAGATTTTTTTAAAAAGGAAAGGCCAGATGATTAAACATTCGGTGGAGGGAGAAGCTTCCTCCACCCTGTTCTGTCTGGTTTCCCAACCTGCAGCCTAGGCCAAATATATAACTGCACCATCTACCACCCCAGCCCCTACTCATCTCCCCACGTGTATCAGGAAGACATAAGGCAGGTGGATGGAGAGAGACAGACCTGGGCACCCCAGGTGCTTACAAGGAAATGCATGGACTGTGAAATTACACCAGGGCTGGACAACTTACCACCACACTGGAACCCTTGGGGTACTGAAATAATTAACTTGCTAATCAACTACACCTTGCTTTTTCCTTTCTTCCTGGAAAAAAACAATTGCAAATCGCTTTGACATCAGGTTCCTCTGTCAGTCACTTAGAGACAAGCAATGCTTTGAAAGAAATATACTCTCTGCCTCCATGTAGACTGAAATGGGTTTGACCAAGTTAGGCTGCCTCTGCTTCCCCATTCCCACCAGGCCTGGGGGCCACACAGAGACAGCATGTTTCTAGAGATGCAGGGTTTATGTCCACGCCACAGAGCTTTTCTATCTCCGCTAAGCTTTCTTGCTTTCCGCCCTCTTTAGTCTGCTTGCTGGTGCTAAACAGCCAAGATCCATGTGGAGAAAAGAGGATTGATTAGAATCATAATAATAATCCCCGGCATTCGTCTGGCTTTAGCGTTCACAAAGTGTTTTCACACATTATCTCCTTCAGCCAGAGGAGGTTGGAGCTAGAGGGACCTTAGCAACCATTTAGCCCAATCCCCTTGTATTACAGATGGGGACACTGAGGCCCAGAAGGTTAAATGTCTTCTCCAAAGGCCACAGCTAAGGACGGTGTGCCCAGGTCCCCACGTTGTCTGAAGATACTGTGTCACCTCATATCCTCTGAAAAGAGGGAAAGAGCATGGTCACCTTTTTGCTCCACAGTGGATATAAACCAAGAAATCAGAAAATTAAAATAGTAGGTCATGAAAACAAATAAAACAACTCTCATAAGAAATGGTTTGGGGAGAGTGGGAGTGGGAGAGATTAGTATAAGTCCTGAATGGAACATGTTAATTAACATGCTTCCCTTACTTCCCTCTCTGTGTCTTTGTCCCCTCATCTTCCCTCTTTTCTCCAGGTTTAAAAATATGAACATTATGCAGTTGAGGGGGGGGCGTGCTTTTCTTGGGTTCAAATCTGGCACCTATGCCCCCAGGATTCACAGCACGATAGGCTCATATGTGCATGTGTGTGTCCACTCAAGACATTGGATTTAGCGGTGACAAACAGGCATCTCAATCCTTTCACAGATCAGATGATTTGCAAATTAATAGCTCTTTCCCCCCAAGGCTCTGAGGAGGTGAAAAAAGATTTCTGATGAAGTGGTGGGGGGAGGTGAAAAAATATAAAATGGGGAAAGGAAGTAAAATGACATTGCATTCTGTAGGAAAATACTTCCCTGTGAACGGGCGAGTGTTTGTTTGGATGTGAAATCTGTGCGTTTCCATAGGGCCACCTTGCCCCGGTTGCCCGAGCCTGTTGGAAGGTAAGCGGTTCCTTTGTGTGTTCGTTTATTACTAAGCCCAACTCTTTCCCTCTAAAACTCCTTCTTCTCCCTGTTGAGCTGACCATGCTTCTGGATTTATGAAGAGAGATGTTTTAGCAGAAATCCCCCAGAGTGTCCCATCAGCCCTAAATCCCAGGCCCGCTCACCCCCCCAAGACCCCATGACACACAGCATGCCAACACGGCTTCCTCTTGCCTATGCATTAGCCATCCATTGTGGCAACCTGACATCTCTCACACATAAAACCGTAAGAGAGAAATAAAATATCTGTCTCTTGGCGAAAATAAAGCTTTGCCTCCCTCCTGATGTATAGGATATAAAATAAAGCCGCAGCTCCAATAGTGGCTTTTCCTTATGCCGGAGTTGCCTTTGCACACACGGAGACAATGAAGACGGATGGTTTGGGACGAGGCCTGGCCTCTTGGGGCCGCCTTCACCCTTTTTTATTGTCATCTCTTCCCCCTCCCCGCCTTTTTCTTTCTTCTTCACTTTCTTTCTTTTCTGGTTTGGATTTGCCTTTTATATGCCCTTCTCTTTCTCTCTTCTGGAACTTTATTCCTCTTGCCCACTTTCTTTCTAAAGCATGACAGAGACAGGGAGAGAACAGCCAAGTTTCTCACCTTCTCAAACATGTTCACCATCTCTCCCCACCTCCTCCTTCTCCAGACCCCAGACCCCCAACTCTCTCTGGACTACCAGTCCTTATGACGAATTTTGCTGTTACCGCTTGGGGATTTGCTTTGGTCAAATGTACAAATGTTCCCAAAGGACAATTAAGAATGTGTTTAGTGAGGTGGGCGGAATGGATTTTTTTCCTGGGGAGCTGCCCTTCTCACCTCTTTCCTCCCCCTAGGCTGGTTGGTTTATGGATCTCAACAATTATTTATTTAGCCTCTGAGGGGGCCAACAGAGAAAAGCTGCCACCTCCAAAGAGTGAGAGTTGACATTCACCACCCAAACCTAAGCTTCAAATCTGCATCATCAGAACCTGTGAGCCTTGGGCCCCTTCCAGCCTATTCAGCTACCAAGGGTCTGCCTATTCAAGCCCAGCACTCTCTCCCCTGCCTCTTCCCCAGTCCTGAAAACAGAGGATGCTGTGGGGGAAATAAGAGGAGCCCTTCCTCATGCTCACACAGATGGAACTATCCCCCTTACTCACATGGTCACAGAGACGTGGTCATTGCCTTGCACTCTCCCACGATGCATATGCCTACCTTTTTCTCTTCTGTCCCCAGAGGCCTCCCTCTTACCTAGTGTGTATTCCATCTCTCTCTACTCCTGTCAGGGTAGGTTTGTCTCTTCCCATCCTTGCCGTGATCTCATCCCTTCCACTGCTCCCTCTTTCCATCTACTCAAGTCTGCTTCTCAACTTATTTAAAACCTCTCCTGCTCTACTCAGGCCTGCAGTACACATCCCAGGCCCTGGAAAAACTAAATAGTGTCTTAAAGAAGGCGGACAGGATCTAGGCTCCTTGGAGGGGAGAAGGAGATTTGATGTTGCCTAAAGGTAGGAAATGTCCAGCAGAGGGGCAGTGAGTGGCTTTCAGCCTCTGAGATTGATGAAGGGCCTCAGTATGTGTGTGGAGGGCTCCTGGCCACCCCTAATCTGAGATCTTTATTGATGCAAACATAGATGGGCTGGTGAGGCAGCAACATCTGTTGAACTCTGCTACCCAAAGGAGGGGAGGGGGGCTTAGAGCTGCCAAGTCCAGAAAAAACTCAATCCCTGTCCCAAGGGTGGTTATCTTTGGGGGTCTCTTCATCCCTTCCCTCCCCCGTCTCCACTTGATATCTCTCCAGATATAGGCAGTGGCCGCTGCCATTAGGTAAGGGGAGAGAGTCAATTAGTGAGAGGATTAATTACTGGAAGGCATGAGCCCCGTTTGTCTTCCTTACCGGGTGTGAGTGTGTGTTCAGACAGAGGAAACACGGGCACGCACCCAAATACACATTGTTGTCATGCCGTCTTAGACGTTTTATTTATTTGTTGGATTCCTGCCCAGAGCTGCTCACATGCTTTTCCACGGGCCGAGTGCGCCGAATCTCCCACCAAACTCGTTGCCTCCTTTTCCCCCCCGCCTATGAATACGCCTGTCACACACCCGCACACCCTTGAGTCCTGTCTGCTGCCTGCAGGGTCCTCGGCTCAGGCGTCTCTCCATGGCTGCCTTTTTCTTTCTTTCTTTTTTTTTTTTTTTTTTGGTCTCTGGGTATCTTTCTGGGTCTTTTTTTCTCTCTTTTTCTCCCCTCTCTACTCCTCTATGCATTCCCCCAGCACGCCTTTGATTCTTTTATCCCTGCATACTTTTCTGCATTCCTGTCTTCTTTTCTCTGGTTTTCTGCCCTTATTCTAGGTTCCTGTCCCTCCTCACTACTCTCTCTCTCTCTCTCTCTCTCCTGCCTTCTGTTCCCCCTCTCCTGTCCGAGAGGATCAGCGTCCTGTCTTAGCTCCGGAGTGTGAAGCCAACTTGCATCTGAGATCACCACGCTCCACTTCGCTCCCCCCTCCATGCCCAGGGCCCCTCCAGCCCTCGTGGGAAGCCAGTGTTGTTTACCTAGCCCAAGCACACACCGTGAAGCCCCAGACGGATGCTGCCCTTTCCTGGCCTCAGAGTCCCCCCAACCCACTCTCTACCCCCACTTCAGAAGACATACACGATGGGACAATGTGATAAGCACTCCCCCACACACACTTCTCTCCTTCAATAGTGCACTGGGGGATCTCGAGCAAACCCTCTAATTTGGGTTTCTTCCTTGGAAAAGAAAGATAATACCGATTCCCCCCTCTTACTATGTGGTTCATGGGACATAGTACTGTAAACCGTAAAATGCTGCACACAAGTAATCATTTCCAGGAGAGCGCAATGTAGTGAAATAAAGACAACTCAAGGAAGGAGTGAACAAGAGAGAAAGGAAAGTGTGGAGAAGTCAGATTAGATCCGAGGACCCTGGCCAAAGTATCCTGTGTCGCATGGGCAGGCATCCTTATCGAGTCCATGCAGAGTGTGTGTGGCCTCCATGACCCGCAGGATCCAGGACGCGCCCAGCTTGCTCCCTGCTCCCTCTTCCTGCCCCCCCCCCCGTGTCTGGTCACACTCCATTCCTGCAGCCAGGTGCAGGTAACCACTGAGAGTCCACTCCGCCTCAAGTGCCTCCTTTTGAGGCCTCTCCACCTGTTTCTGAGGGTTGTGGGATGGACAGGAGCGCGGTGGGCAAGCGGGGAAGTGCTTGCTGTTCTCGAGGGATCAACAGCAGTGACCCTGCAGAGCAAGCTCCAGTCTTAGGGCCACTGGAGCCACTTGGGAACATCGGGGAGTGAGCTGAGGTGGGGCTCGGAACCAAGGAGGCTTTGGGGAGAGAGGAGGTGCAGGAGGGGGCGCATTCAGTCCCCAAAGTGCAGGGCGGCTGGGAAGGGCTAGCAGAATCCCCTTTGTCCCCAGTTTCCCTGCAGGATCCTTCCTATGGGGCTGATACTCAAGGCGCTTCTATGAAGAGAAACCTAAAATGTGAAAGCCCCTTCCTGGGCCTTCAGGGGCCTTTTCCAAGAGTATCTGGGGATGAGATGGAAAGGATTCTGAAGCCACTGAGGACTACCGCATCCAGAATTTACATGTCCTGGGACCATGTGCATGGTTATGAGTTTGTGTGATTTGTAGGGTATTAGGTAGGAAAGTGCTTGTGCACTTTGGGATGCAGTGCAAGCAGTAGCTGGCAGTGAGGGTGAGGAGGGAGGGTTGGTGCTTCTCATGGAGCAAACATTGGTTTAAATGCTGAGCTGAGAGGCTTTGGAGCCGGGAAATTTGGAAAGCCTGGTCAATTTTCTCTCCATGTCTCTGAGAGTGATTACATTTTAAAATAAAAACTCAGTGGAAACGAAGAAAACATTAATCGAATGTGCTGTCACCGTGAAGGTGTTAAATGTGGACTTTAAACCTAGACTCAGGAGCCAGGAGGCACGCATAGAGTTGGGCTCTCGGATCTCCTAGTAGATGCGGAGCTGTTTATTGAGCCATCTGGACAAGGAGACAAGCAGAGCCCGCGATGCCCCAGAGCCCACATCTTGTCCTCGCCCTCAACTCCTCTACCGCTTTGTTGCTCCTGCAGGGAGGGGTGCTCTTTCCCCCACATTGAGATCCCAGGGTCCCCGCACCTCCCAAAGGCGTGCAGCGACCTACTCCTGCCCACCCAAAAGGAGGCGGCGGGCCTTCGGTTCAGGAGGGGTCGGCAGCTGAGTCCAGCTGTCACCCCGTAAGTTGCCCGCCGAATGCCCCCCCACCCCCATGGCCCCTCTGCTTTGCATGAGAAGGAGCCCAGCTGAGGCAAGGGCGAGGGCGAGCCCCTCGGGACAGGGTCCCCTATAGATTCCAGAAAGGCGGTTGGGTCGAGGGCGCTAGCGGCAAGAACCGAGACAGCTGGGAGAGGGAGGAGCGTGGAGTTCTCTGGACTGGACCTGCCTCTCCCCGCGGACCTCACGCAGCGAAGCGAGCTGGGGAGGCTCCTCGGGTCCTGATGGAGGAGGCGAGGACCCCGCGCTGCGCAGCAGTTAGTGTCCCCCGGGGTCCTGGAGTACCAGGTACGGGTCGGCTTGTTTCTGGAAGTGCCGAGTCCGCAGGAGGAGCACAAAGCCAAGTCTGAGACCGCGAAGCTGGCCTGCTAGGTTGGAGAACTGCCTTTCCATTTCCAGCTTTGCCCTGAGCCCTAGCCTGGGAGAGACCCATGGAGGGGGCTGATTCGAAAGAGATAACCAGTCCCAACACCGCCCTCCTCGCAACCAGGAACCGAGCCCAGGTGTCGGTGTGGAGAGGGTACCGTGAAGCATTAGAGGTCCCGCACCCAGCGGTCAGGATGTGAGGAGCGCCAAAGGGGCTCTCGGCGGGACTGGGCTTTGCCTTACAAGGTGATGTGGGCAGCAAGGCGGGGTGTCGGCAGGTCCCAGGGTTGCAGGAATTTGGGAGCGGAGTCTTGAAGGTAGAAAATGGGCGTTGGCAGAACCCTAAAACCACAATCCCACAGAAACGCAAACCGGATTCTCCGTAGCGGTTTCCCGGTTCGTCCGAAGAGGGTATTCCATTTGCAGAGGGCTAGATTCCCTGCCCGCCCAGGCTCAGCGCAAGGGAGTTTCAGCACGTATTATCCCCAAGTTAGCCCCAGGCCCTGTGTGTGATGTCTGAGCCCCGCACAGGTAGTGGGATCAAAAAGCCAATCCCAAAACACCGGTTAGACCCAACTGGGTGCGCATACTTAGTTCCTTCCACGCTAGGGCAAACGCTTTCCTAGCACTCCCTCTCCCAGAAAACAAAAACGAATGGCAAAAGAGCAGGACTGCCTAACCATGCCAGGTTCAAACTTTCTATGGGTAAGCATAGCAATGGTGCTGTCTAAATAGAATTTGGTATTTGATTGGTATGGGCCAGGGAACTAGAGTGACTCTTCGAGGCTAAGGCTTTCAGGACCCAAACATGACCCCCATGTCCGGGGTAATCCGCCCCCGTGGGCAGTGGTCCCGAGTTTATACTCCAGGCGGAATTAGGGAGGTATGGGCTCCCTGGGAGTGAACTACAGAGAATGTGCACAGTCGGCGGTTGTCTGGCGAAGTTGGTGCCAGCCTGAGGCCTGGAAAAGGGGAGGTCTGGAAGCCAGGCGCACTCTATCTGTGCCCTGCCCGCCCCAAAACACTGCTGCCTCTCTGTGGAGACCCCGGCACGTCCCCCTTTCCACCGCCAATGCCACTACCCCCCTCCCTCCCCCCAGCCGCCGCTGGACCCGGCGTTTTTCCGCCTACTCGCTTGTTTTTTGTAAGTAAAAGGTGTCTCCGGATCACAGCTTCCTCACAACTTCTCAACAGGGTTGCAACTCCTCACCCGAGGTGCTTCCCCACCCACTCCTTTCCCCCTCCCTGGCGGGCGCGGCGCCTCCGGTCTCCCCCTCCCCCACCAGGAAACCGCCGGAATCAACTTTCCAAGACCGCGCTGCGGGAAACGGACACCCAGATCTCCTAGAGACCGGGACCTTGTAGACTTTGGATGAATTGGGGGAGGGGGCACAGAAGGAAGAGCCGGAGGAGGGAGATCCTGCTGCCAAGTGCCCTCCCTCCACCACTCCCCCAAAGTCGAGCGCTGGGCTCTGGCAAACTTCTAGGCCAAGAAAACAAGAAGAACGGGGGGAAAGCAACGCCTAATGTAGTGCAATGCCAAACAGTGCACCAAGGCCGCCGGGACTCCCGGACCCAAGTGCACCCCAACCTTCAACAAGGCTTGATTGGATTACTCCCACCTTCTAGCAAAACTCTGCCCTCCGCCTGCGTCTACTCCCGCGTTCTCTCAGTAGTACCTCCCGTCGAAACCAACGCCTTACCAGAGCAGGAGGGGGCCCAGGCACTTCGCGACCCGCCGCCCGCACCGCGCGGGGCCGCGATTGCGGTTGCCACTGATCCTCTAAACGCGGTCTCCCCGCACTCTCCCCGGCCGGGGGATGCAGAATGGTTTACAGAGGGACCGCGAGCCGCTGATTGGTCGTAGGCCTTCGTGACGTCGGCGGGCGCTGCATTAAGGCGAGGGGGCTTCCAGATCTCAGCCAACAGCCAGGAGCAGTGACCGAGCCGCCGGAGCTGGGGAGAGACGCGCCGGGGCGGCGGACTGGGCCAGGAGACCAGGGACAGAGGGACGCTTGTCCAGGGAGAGCCAGCAACGAACCGCGGCCCGGGCGGCGACAGCGACGGCCCGTGCCGAGCTGTTCCCGCCCCACAGAACTCTAGCCACTGCACCAGGACGTTTTTAAAAGCTCTCCAAGCTACTCCCCCTCCTCCCGACTCCTCCCGCTGCAAAAGAAAAAAAAAGGAAGGAAGGAAAGAGGCTAGAAAGGAAACCCAGATTTGCCACCACAACGAAAAAAGAGGGAAAAAGGAAAAGAAAAGAAAGTCGAGCAACTGTGGGGTTGGACGCAAGCAGCCGAAGCGTGTGCCAGCGATGCGGGGCATTGCGCCGAGGCGGCCGCGAATTGTGACTGGAGCCACGATGCACGGCCAGGCGCAGTGAGGAGCCAGCCAGTATCATCTCCCCGAAGGAGTCCAACCGCAGGGAGGGCGGTCCCGAGAACACGGAGGCCGCCTGGCAGGCCACGGGCCGAGGTGACGGGGCTGGGGCGGTGGGGAGCGAGCGAGCGCGTCTGGCTGCGTTCGCCCGGAGTTGTCCCTCTCCTATCTCCACTGACACAAACACTTCTCCAAAAGGGGGGAAACCTAAGCAACAACAACAGTCAACAACGAGATCTTACTCCTACCCTCCCCTCCCTCTCCCCCCCTCGGCCTGCCCCCGCCCCTTCCCTCGGCCCACAGCGGGCGCCCAGCGCGTCCCAACCCGCTGTGCGATGCCGGCAGTTTAGGATCCAAAGCTTCTCTACTCATTTTGTTCTTTTCTTTTATAAAAAGAGAGGAAATCCCGGTGGCGGGCAGCCAGGCACACATACACCCGCCCTCATACCCCGACAAAAGCAGATGCACTTTGACTTCTGACAGCTCTACCTCAAGCCCGAGAGAACTCAGCGGCTCTTTCCCTGCAGCCCGAGCTCGCCGCGTCGTCCTCTTCCTTCTCGATCTCCGTTTTATTTATTTCCGTTCCCGTCACCGTTCTCGGTGACCTTCACTCCTTCCCGGGCTCTGGGCAGAAGAGTCGCTTTCGCGCCCGCCTGAGACTCTTCCACGCCCCAGGAGCTGCTGCGAGCTGCTGTGTCCCGCGGCCCTGGGACTCCAGGGCTACACACCACCAAGGAGCACCCCCCCCCCCCATTTGCCTCGTTTCCCCTTCTTCTGATTTCCTGGTGTGGGTTTTAGCTTGCACCGCCGAGTGTGTTCCCTCTTTTTGGAGGGGCTGGGAGGCTACTGCCGGTCGTCTTCGGGAGTCATCCCCTCGGCTCTACCTGCTCTTCTCTCTCCGGGCCTCACCCAACCAAACCAAAGACCATGGTGCACTGTGCCGGCTGCAAAAGGCCCATACTGGACCGCTTCCTCTTGAACGTGCTGGACAGGGCCTGGCACGTCAAGTGCGTTCAGTGCTGCGAATGTAAATGCAACCTGACCGAGAAGTGCTTCTCCCGGGAAGGCAAGCTCTACTGCAAGAACGACTTCTTCCGGTGAGTACTTCCCTGGAGCACCTCTACTGTTCCTTCCCCGCAGGCCCTTCCCGGCCAGCTACGGATCAGAGGTCAGCGTGGCCGCAGCCGCCGAGTTAAGAGTTGCCTTTGGAGAAGGCAGCCAAGTCCCACGGCGCCCGCCTCTTCGCCAGCTGGCGCGCTGGGGGCCTGAGACGCAGCTCTGCTCGCGTCCTGGAAATTGTGGGTACAGGCTTGGCTGCACATGCGTGGGAAGGTAGGGTCTGAGTGCGCCTCGGCCCAGAAGCCCCTCCAAGCTTGGAGAGAGGCAGCACAGCCTCATGAGTCGTAGCCCCGGTACGTGTCTTTCCCCATGAGAGGGGAGCTCTCCAGCAACTGCGTTCTCCGAGCCTCCTGGGTTGCTGGCCATCCAGGCTGAGCTTAGAAGCCTGGGGTAGCTCCATGCCACTGCCTTTTTCGTCTCCGAAGGGTCTTGGCGGGAATCGTGGAGCGTTTTGCATCGTGTCCGAGTCACCTGCCTAGGCAGTGACAGAGAAGAGCTCGGCTCTCATGCCTATCCTGCACACCCCGGGTATTCTCCAAACCCCGACTGGCCTCCAAGCACCAGTGTGAGCGAACTGGCACACGGTGCCAGTGAAATGCCCCGAGGCCGCAGCCTCTTTGAAGACCTTTTCACTTGCTTCCCCCACTGCAATGGGTTTGGAGGGAGGTTGGGCCTCCGTTCAACACGGACTTCTGGCTCTTAGGCACAGTTCTGCGCTCTCAGGCCCTGCCGGCCATCCTCAGCCACTTCCTTGCTGAAACCCAAGCAAAAGCCGAGTTTCTCCTGATGCCCCTCCTCCATTTAGCATTTTAATTTTATTCCCTTAAACTGGCTATCTTGCCACTAAATCCACACAAACACACAAGTCAACAGAGAAGAACAAGAGCAGATGCAAATTATAATTCCCTTGTGAGAGTTTGAAATCTCCCAGTTAACTGGGCTGACTCGGTTTCTGCGTTTCTGAGTTTGTGGTTACAGATCAAACTGGAAGTAAGGGTGGAGGTTCAAAGCCACATGTCCCAATGCCGCCCCTTGACGTGTGGCTCTGTTTGTGAGGGACTAGGGAGCAAAGCGCTCTGTAGGCTGGTATTGCCGAGAGGAAGCGCAGGCTGAGCTTCTGAGCCTTCGCAGGCCTCACCCGGTTTTCCTGGTACTGGCTGAAGCCGAGCCGAGCGGGAAACCAAACTGCGCGGGATGCCTGTGGGGCCTAGAGGCATGGCTCCCGCAAAGCCTGGCGCCAAGTCGCGGCTCTAGCTTGCGTCGACCTGCGAGTGTTGGGTTTGAACGTGGCGGGGGACCAGCTGCCGCAGTCTGGGTACTCCGCACTGTTTACCCGCGGCGGGACTGGACCTTGCCAGACCCCAGCCTGCCGCGCGGGTCCTTTTGCCGTAAAAGAGAGGCGTCACTAGAAAGAGAAAAACAGGGCTTGGGACGCGTTTATGTGGAACTCTAGTTCGAATTTGACGGTTCTCTGAATCTAATCGGAAAATAAGTGCCTCTCTCCCACTTCCCATCCAACGCCTTGCTGCCTTCTTCCGCAGCGCTTTTATTCCTCTGGGACAACACTGGGTGTGAGGCTAGAGGTAGGGGCAGCTTGAGTCCCTCGCTCTCTCACTTTAACCTTGTGTATCTCCTCCCTGACTTTTCACGGTGTCCGCACTTTCTTCCTGCCTTCCTGCCCACTTGATCGGCATTCTGCCTCTTTCTTTTTGGCGCGCTCTGACTCATTTTCCCTTTCTTTCCTCTTCTCCTTCCTCCACTTTCTGCTTCTCTTTTCTCTCTCGTCTTTCTCCCTGCCTCTGTCTCTCCCTGATCCTCACCAACCCTCCATCTGCAGGTGTTTCGGTACCAAATGTGCAGGCTGCGCGCAGGGCATCTCCCCTAGCGACCTGGTGCGAAGAGCGAGGAGCAAAGTGTTTCACCTAAATTGTTTCACCTGCATGATGTGTAACAAGCAGCTCTCCACCGGCGAGGAGCTCTACATCATCGACGAGAACAAGTTCGTCTGCAAAGAGGATTACCTAAGCAACAGCAGTGTCGCCAAAGAGAACAGCCTCCACTCGGGTGAGGCCTCAGTTTCCCGCTCGCTGGGGCGGGCGGGTCCTGGGGGAAGAAGGCTCGCCAAGGCCGCTCTTCACCTGTACCTTCCTTCTCTCCAGCCACCACGGGCAGTGACCCCAGTTTGTCTCCGGACTCCCAAGACCCGTCGCAGGACGACGCCAAGGACTCGGAGAGCGCCAACGTATCAGACAAGGAAGGGGGCAGCAACGAGAATGACGACCAGAACCTGGGCGCCAAGCGGCGGGGGCCGCGCACCACCATCAAAGCCAAGCAGCTGGAGACGCTGAAGGCCGCCTTTGCCGCGACGCCCAAGCCCACGCGCCACATCCGCGAGCAGCTGGCTCAGGAGACTGGCCTCAACATGCGCGTCATCCAGGTCAGGGCCCCCGCCTGCCACTCAGTTCCCCCGAGACCCACACGGCTCCTCCAGGCCAGCTTCCAACAGTGGAGCGAGTTCGCGGACGCTAGCGGAGGGGGAGGGAAAAGGCACAGACACAATCCTACCCGCGCGACCTTTGAAATGCCTCCTGATGTGTAGAGCATCTGAAAATCCCTAGGTCTCTTCTTCTTCCTGGTCCAGCTCAGGTGATAGTGGTGGCGGAGGGCGAGGGGGATGGGAACTCAGCGGGAAGCTGGAAGGAGGGGACATTGTCAGACACCTTGGCTGGAGTTGGGACCCTTTGTTTCTACACCGCCCACCGGTTTCCCTGGCTCTGCACAACGTGATCTCCCTCTGAGTCCCCAACCCCAACTTTGTGGGTTTCTTGCCCCAGTTAGACAAGCTCCAGAACAGACTTCTTTCAGAAGAGAAGTGGCTGTCCTGGTTTAGAAGTGGTCCGGCCAGAGTCAGCCCTACCTCTGGCAGTCCAGGGTGGGATGAGGAGGGGAGGCAGCCATCTCGGCAGCTTTGTGGGCATTGTGAGGATTTGCGACTGCGTGTGATTCTTCTGGTCATTTCTCAGGCCCAAGGTTAGGTGTCAGGTTCATCGTATCTGGAGGCTCTGTGAGGCTGTGGGTGGATGTGCCTGGGAGGCTGAGCATGTTTGGGCACATGTATGCAGGCTGCCCTCTGTGGGAGGCTCTTTGGCCTCTGGAAGGCTGTACCAACCTGTGCAAACGTGAATGGGAGGTTGCATGTCTGTGTCACTATGAGTGAGAGGCTATGAATAAGTATCTTCAGCACTGGGAGATTGTGCGTGGGTGTGAAAAGGAGATTGTGCCTTTTGGTGTCACTATGGTTGGGAGACTGAGTGTCAACAGGAGGTTGTTTAATTCACTGTCACTATCATGCAGGGGAGGGTACTGCCAGAGATCGTGAAATGGAAGCTGTGTCAGTCTGACACTACTTGGAGAGGCTGAACATATATGTGTACAGCCCCTGAGAAGCTGTAACTATGACAGTGTGACTGTAAGAAACAAACTCCAACTGCTTCTCGTTGGGCCGGTCGTCTTGCCCAGGACCCTCAGGCGGAAATCCTGTTCACCATTGGCTCAGAGGTCTCCCTGCCCTGTCCAGCTCTGAGAATTGCCCTCACCATACACCTCCCCCCACACACACACACGCAGCGCTGAGAGCTAGGCGGTGAAAGGGTGAGGGACCCCGCTGTACCGCGTACCCGAAGTAGGGGATGGGGTCTTCATGGCCTCACCCCGCGGCGTTTGTGCTTCAGGTCTGGTTCCAGAACCGACGCTCCAAAGAACGGAGGATGAAGCAGCTAAGCGCGCTGGGTGCCCGGCGCCACGCCTTCTTCCGCAGTCCGCGCCGGATGCGGCCGCTGGTGGACCGCCTGGAGCCGGGCGAGCTCATCCCCAACGGACCTTTCTCGTTCTACGGAGGTGGGTGTGCTGCCCCGTACAGGGCGCGCGGCCAGGCCGGGGTTGGCTTCGTTGGAAACGGGTGGCAGCGCGGGAGGCGCTTCTCGCTTTCTATAGAGAAATGGATTGATGGACAAAGGCTGAGGAGTAAATCAAGGGGAAGGTAGAGAGACCAAGGGCTGAATTCTCACCCTAGATTGAGGCGGGTGGACAGGTAGGGAGCCGCTCCTGTGTTTGCACCCAGCCTCTTCCCTGGTTCCAGCCCTGCAGTGGAGTCCCACGAACGGCGAGTGCCCCGCGTTGCCCTCCCCTGTCGGCTGGCGAGCCTGCCTTCCAGCCCTTGCTACCCTGCCCCACCCAGGGCCCCGCTCTGACATGCTACTCTCCGACGCTCCGCAGATTACCAGAGCGAGTACTACGGGCCTGGCGGCAACTACGACTTCTTCCCGCAAGGCCCCCCGTCCTCGCAGGCTCAGACACCAGTGGACCTGCCCTTCGTGCCGTCGTCCGGGCCATCTGGGACGCCCCTGGGCGGCCTGGAGCACCCGCTGCCCGGCCACCACCCGTCGAGCGAGGCACAGAGGTTCACCGACATCCTGGCGCATCCCCCCGGGGACTCGCCCAGCCCTGAGCCTAGCCTGCCTGGGCCTCTACATTCGATGTCGGCTGAGGTCTTTGGGCCCAGCCCGCCCTTCTCGTCGCTGTCGGTCAACGGCGGGGCGAGCTATGGGAACCACCTGTCCCACCCCCCCGAAATAAACGAGGCGGCGGTGTGGTAGCGGGATCTCACACGGTCCGCGGAGTTCGTCGTTGTACAGAAATGAACTTTTATTTAAGAAAAATAGAAAAAAGAAAAAAAACATAAAAGGCAAGTCACCCTGCCACCACCATCCTCCAGTCTTGGGGACCATTTTCCGTCTGGGGAGACTGGATGGGAAAGGGGGACACGAAATAGGATCCAAATCTGCCTGGAGGTAGGACTGGGATCCGAGCGCGCTGACTGGCAAGTGCAGGACTGGGGTTCCCGAAGGGAAATGCAGACCTCTCCCACCTCCCACCCGGACCCGAATCCGCGGAAAGACATCGCGGGCAGACACCGCGGGCGTGTGCTTTTGGTGGGCGGGCGGCACAGAAACACCCACAGCGGCCCGCAGGGGCTCACAGGCAGGGGTGACAACAGGAGCTGCGGGGAGGGAAGCTGCGCTCGAAGCCGGGTGAGGGAGGTGAAGCTTCCGCGGGCGCTCCTGGCCAGCCAGAAACGGTTCTGGCTCTGGGAAATCTGTTAGTGTTCGTCTCCGAGTTCAGCAACAGCGACAACAAACTCTTAGAACTTCAGAAACGCCGACCCGCTGTGCATCAGGTGGGACTATATACATATATTTTTTGTCTCTCTGGGTTTTTTTTGTTTGTTCGTTTTTACCAAAATTGCAAAATTCTAAATGTAAAGCCCTCAGTATCAACTCTTCTACCTTCACAAAGCTCTACACACACAGATATACACACAGACACACTGCATAAGATGGTCTCCAGCCAGACCTCTCAGTAAAAATGACTTGAATATCAGTTGTAAAAGAAAAGTATTCTACCTTCACATACACAGTTAAAAAAAAAAAAAGACTATTGAACTAAAAACAGTCAACTGTTTACGTATAATGTTAAATTCAGGAGTTCAGTGTTTTACTAATATATCCTGTTTTGAAACCTCTTGTTCAAAAACAAAACATTTTGAGCAATCAACCAAAATTGTTCATTTTTTTTTCCTGTAGATGTTCTGACAGATTTGCAGGGCTCACAGCTCACTGTGCTAGTATGTAAAAAGGTGTTGTTTACACGAGGCAAAGAGAAAACATGATATTCAGACACTTGCCAAATAGGATAATTATAGCACAAATACTGTAAAGGTGCCTGGCACCGCAACCTGAGAAAGTGTTAAAAAAAAAAAAAAAGTGTTACAAGATTTAAGAAAAAAACATCTTTGCTAATTTTTAGTCCTGTTGAACATTCATGGAATTGTTAATATGACTTATATAGACTCACACAGGTTTTATTTTTGTGTCTTTAAAATAAAAGTCCAAAATATTTAAATTTTATGGTCAAATATGCAGTCAACAGCTGCTACTTTTTTCTTTATATATTAAATTTCTCATATGTCTTTTATTGTTCTGATAAACCTAAGCTTGTGTGACCTCCAGTGCATATTAGACCATTCACTGTATGAAAGAAAACATGTTGAATAAATTTGTGAGTTTTTAATAAAAATAGAAAATCTGATGTTTAGATAATTGGTGTGTTATTTGATGTTTTAACAACTAGAAGGGAGGCAAGATTGGGAGCTGAATGACCCTTCAGAAGCTAGAAGGAAGAGAAGCAGGATGGGGGTATCTTTTTACCTTGGCTGTGGTTGAACCCCATTACTAATGCTAACCAAGCTTCCTGCTGTTATTAACTATAGATATGCATTATGTGGATTTAACTAATACAGTTGAGGAGATGTTTGCTGATAAGTAATATAGAATTTGAAATAGAAATCAAATCCATGGCTAAAAATGAGTGGCCCCGGTCTGTGATTAGACATGAAATTCCAGGCACTCTCATTCTCTCCTCTCTGCACATATGAAACCGGACTTGTGAATGTCAGTTACCCACAAATACACAGAGTGGGTCCTTTTCAGTTTCATTTTCCACAAGATAATCCTGTTTTCTAATTTGGTGGTTTGAAATGTAAAATGAATGTACATACAGTACTGCTAGAAATGAAATACTTTAATCTCTTTCACACAAATGATATGAACGAGTTGTTTTATAATATTTGTTACGTTTGAAGTTCCCCGGAAGGAAAACTATTTTGTCTGGCACAGATATATATTACATTTCTCTGAAAGATGAATAAAAATAACCAATATAAAAATCAAATGTTAACTGACAGTTGCCAATAGGTTCTGAAAAGTAGTTCAGTTCCTTCCAAGCCTTCATTAAATGTGGAAGGAATTTAAATATTTTATCGACTATGAAATATGTGTGTGTTTTAATATTAGATGCTATCAGAGTTCCAGAATTTTTTTTCCACATCACCTAGATTTCAATCTGGATTATTTATTTCATTTAGAAAAATCAAGGTTTTACATTAAATGTTATGTAATTTCCAGTGTTGTTTTCATTTTTTGTTAAGACACACCAAGTGTCTTCCTGCCAAGAAGGCTTTAAAATAAGCAATATTTCACTTCATCCATATGACAACTTATGCAGTGGGGAGGACCATCAGAGAGGAATCTGACAGTGTTCTTTTAGAAATCCAAATTTATGAAATATAGGGGAGACTTTTGAAACTTCTAGCCTCTGCATACAGCACATTTCTTTATCTTCATTGTATGCAATCAGAGAATCAGCTTGTTTTTGCCCTTTTAACATTTATATACGTTAAATCATAGCCAACTTATTCATTATAGCCACCCCCTTAAAAGACATTCATTTAACTGAACGTATGCTCATTGGGAAGATGCATTTTTCTATCAAGTCTGCTGAATTATTTAGCAGCTTTATTGTGGAATTGAGTACTTGATAAGAAGCGTTTTAGAGTTGGGCGCTCTGTGTGGACACAGTTCTTCTCTAACTCTATGGCTGGCAGTTCACTCTTTTCCCCTTAGCGCTGTATCCTGGACCTTAATAAGTACCTGAACAGGTGGCAAAGCTTAGCAGTCAGATTTGGAGCTGCTGAGAGAAGATGTAGAAATGTCAGGAACTGTTCTCTTCTCATCAGAGCAGATTGCCTACCTCTTCCCTGAGGTGCAGAGAAGTGCTGCACCAACCCCACCAGCCCAGGCTGTGAGCTCTTGAGAGAGGCAAGAGAGGCGCTGACAAGAGGGGAGCACCAATGCGGTCCCCTCCAGCCCAGCAAAGCAGTTTCCTTTCTGGCAGGGCTAGGCAGTCTGGTTTCTCCCTGTGGCCATCTTAAAGCCTTGGTGCCACCTCTGTGCCTTTCACCAGCTGCCCTCAAGGTACCAGTAGCAGGAGCCACCATCTGCCTTGGGCAAGGGAGGCAAAGCTCACCCACCAAACTTCTCTTGTCTGGGGAAGGCTCGGGAGGGCTGAGGGGCTACTTTAGGGTGAGACAAGGTGAAAGAGAGTATGCATGAAAACCAGGACAGGCATGGGCAGGGGCCTGGAACCTGGAGTTTAATAGCATTTGAGAAGAGAGAAGAACGGCAGGTAAGAATCTGGTTTTCCTAAACTCTTGAAATTCCTGGTTATGAGGTAGACAGTTGATTTGGACAAGGGAGGGTGGCGGTAATGCAATGTCACCACCGCCCATCCTCTGCTATTTCTACATCTTTCTGCCACTTTGCATCCCTTAGGCAGCTGGCAGAGGGGACTGTGAACTGTGAGACCCTCTGAACTTTTCTGGGGGGGGGCACTGTTCTTTTGAGAGTGTGCTCACATTTATTCCTAACCTTTTGCTTATGTCATCTGCTCTGTAGAGCAGTCAGAAGTTTACATTTCTTCTGGGAGGTATAGTCTTTGAAATATCTCCTCCCATAGTCCACTCTATATATCCATCTGTATCCCCATAAGGAAACCCCTCTTTCCTTCACAAGAAACTAGACAGGAATGGGGCACAGAGAAAATGGGGCACAGAGAGAATGGGGCACAGACTGCTCTCTTGTCCCATGCCTTGACTTCTCTCAGCTGCATCTTAAGTTTTAGAATTCTTTCCTTTTTCTTCCACTCCTGGAGTCCCCTCCCTACTTTCAGTATGGGGCAAGAAAGCTGGGGAAGCATTTTTGGGATTCTGGAATGTGTGTGACAGGAGAATTGTCTTGATTTTTTCCTCAAAAGGCTTACCAAGTCAGTGGGGAACAGGATAGAGGAAAGAGATATGCAGGTCTATATTTTCTGTCCAGAATCACCCAAAACAGTGTCCTGTTTGCTTAGAGGTGGTCTCTGTCCTGCCTCGCCTTCCTCCCCCTTTTCTTCACCCCAAGGCCAGGTTTCTAAGCATTGTTAGTGTCCAAAATAGAAAGGGAAGAGGATTGGGGGAGATAGTTGCCGAAATGTGGGCTGAAACATTTTTGTCCTTTGAAACCCAGGGCAATGACCCCTTGTCATAGCCTGAGAATGCTTTTGCTCTGAGGGGCCCTAGACAGAGGCACTAGACTGCAATTACAGGGGATTTTTTTTTTTTTAAAGCTGTTTCCTAGCTTGATATTTCTTGCAGATGGTAAAAAGCAGTTCTCTTTGCCATAGTCTCCTGCCTAGGGAGCCCAGGTTCTAGCCTGGCATTCTTTCCCTTCCATGTTTGGGGGAGGAGTCTACTCTAAGACAGGTTCACCTTCCCCTCTGCAGCCACCTAGGAAAGGGACATAAGACAAGGCACACTAAAGTGGTGGTCTCTTAGCACTCTTGATCCTAAAAGCATATGAAGACTGTGAAAGTCAGGGACCCTCACTTCCCTCCCACAGTAAACACAGAGGAGCTGAGGGTTCCTCAAGCAGTTCAGCCATGGGACCCAATTGGCCTGGGTTGTATCCAAGGATGTCACCAGGCACTCTTGTTTTTTGGATTCTTTTGAGGCAGTTTCTGTTTAGGGGGTTCTAGGTCTCTATAGGTGACCTCAGATGCTGGAAGGATAGACCACTTTGTACACAGAGTTATCATTCCTTATTGTAGTTTTGTTTACATGTTTTTCTGCTCCCCTATGCTGATCTTCATCAGGAAAGAATCTAACTTACTCATCTTTGTATGTCATCTAGCAGTGCATGCCACATAGCGGGCAGTCAGGGAATGCTCAATGAAGAAAAAAGAATATAAAAGGATTCTATCTTTCCATGTGCCTGGGCACAATTAAATTGATCCTATTAAGTCTTTATATTTTGAGTCTATCTATGTCCCTCTATTGGTAGACTTGAGTTTTTCTGCAAGTGTCTGAGTATGCTCTCATCTTTGAACAGTAAAGGTATCAATATCGATGGGTGTGCAGTAGTAATTCCCACACCAACTCCCTTTCCCTGCGCAGACAAGGCTACTTGGAGAAGCTACATAATCGATCTTTATTTATGCACAGCTGTAGCGATTTCTAATTATTCCTATTAATAACAGTCCGCCGCACACTTACACAGGCACATCTCTGACACAGGATTCTCAGATCTTGGCTGCCGCGGGGCCAGAGGCTTAAGCCCGGCTCCAGATTCTTCCAAATTTTGAAATGCCAGATCTGCCCTTGGTCTCAGGCTGTGCGTGCCCGAAAGCGCCCTGGGGCTTGAGACACTTTCCCTTTACTCCCTCCTCCTTCCCAAATCAGCCACCATGGGTCACCGCTACACTACACTTTATTTCTAAGCAAATCTCGGAGAAGTCTTGAGGTATACTTTTTGCAAGCGAACAATCCCGCTCACATCGCTGTCTCGATCAGTGCTGGTGATGGCTACGTCCCCTTGCGCGCTCCCGCGCGGCCCACACGCCCCCTCGACGCACGCGCACGCGCACAGGCGCCGGGACGGCGAAAATCCCTTCAGCCTCCCAGGCGCTTCCGCCTTCATTCTAGCAACGCCCGTTGTGACGCAAAAGGCCCCACCCCCTCCTGCGCGCCTCCCGGAAGTTGCCTGGAGCTGAGCGCGGTTCCTTGCCGGGCTCGGGTATAGTCTCCCGGTGAGAGGTCCGGGCGGGGAGAGCGTCCGGGCCCGGGCTGGATGCTGACATTGACTTGCGCAGCGCGGAGCGGAGCGAGACCTAGTGACGATGGCAGGGTCGCAGCCCTTGGCGTTGCAGCTGGAACAATTGTTGAACCCGCGACCGCGCGAGGCGGATCCTGAGGCCGACCCGGAGGAGGGTGAGGCTGACTGCGGCAAGGCCACGTGCGGAGCTGTGGTCCCGGCCCCGTGCAGACCCGGGCGCCGTGTGAGGGGCCGACAGCTGGGCCTCGCTGCCTGGCCTACTCTCCTTGTCCTTGTGTAGAGGAAAATTGCCTCCCGGGAGGCTTGCCCCGAGCTTTGGAGGACGGCTTCGGCTGCTTTCTAATACGCACTCTAGATTTGGTGCTCGGGTGGGCGGAGCATCCCGCGGATTCAGGCTAGGGTTAACTGTTGGTTGAGGGCTGTTGCAGGGAGCCGGAGTCTGGTAGCAGTTTGGAAGTTATCTTTCAGGATGCTCTTACCGGGATTGCGTTAGAAATGAGAAGAAGGAAGTCTTATCCATTTTTAAAACTGCCAGTGAGAACTTATTTGGAGAATGAAAGAAGTAGACTTCCATGGTCCTGTTGGAGCCTCTTCAGGCCACAAGACGTTTGCTTAGGAACTGATGAGTAAGACTGCTGTTCTGTAAGCTCACGTACAAGGATAGTTGGGAGAAATCCTGCTTTAGATTTAAGTCAGAGAAGTGTGAGGAAAGGAGAATAAGGAAGGATAAATGTGAGTGCTGGATCGTGTTTTAGGAATATCAGTTAAAGGAACTAGGGCTCTTTAGCCAGGCTAAGCGAAGAAAATTCCCGGAGATGCAAAGGAGTGAGGATAGAACATGTTGATGGCTGACATACAATATTTGAGTGACTGTCATACATGGAAGAGGAATTACACTAGTTTTACATGATCCAAAGCATAGAAATAAATCCTAATAGTAGAGACAGAGTCAGCTTTCTGTTCAGGAACAGCAGTTAAGATACAATTCTGCCCTGGGAGGTAATGAGTTCCCTGTTCCAGGAAGTTGGAGATTTTGTAGAGGACATTCAAATATTTGTTGAAAGGGTTGGACAGAGTTACCATTCTGAGCTGGAGATTGATTACTTTCTCCCCTCCCCTACAGCCACTGCTGCCAAAGTGATTGACAGGTTTGATGAAGGGGAAGATGGGGAAGGTGACTTCCTGGCTGTGGGTAGCATTAGAAAACTGGCATCAGCCTCCCTGTTGGACACAGATAAAAGGTATTCTGGCAAGACAACCTCTAGAAAAGCTTGGAAAGAGGATCATTGGGAGCATCCACTGTCAGGTTCATCTGGTGAGTAGACATATTTGCCTTTTATTTTTCCATTGTACTCATTCTCTTCCCTATTTTTTTTAGAGTTAAAATAACCCCCTCTCTTTTTTAATGACCTTTCCAAGACTAGTCTATGTACCCCCACATATTATATTAAGAGAGACCTGTGATTTGGCATTAGAAAGGGCCTTAGAGGTACTTAATTTCACTTCATAAGGAATCTAAACCTGGAGTGATTAAGTGGCTATATTCCTTATGTCTAGACTAATATAGTTCACTCTAAAATGGAGTGAGAGATAAGGCAATGCATATTGGATATTGAGAGGGCTATGTGTTGAAAAATTGTGTCTGACGAGATTGCTACTCATTGGTTTTGCCCCTTTTTATTCAGTTTTTCTTGCATTGGGTCACTGTATGATATTAACTTGTAAAACTCATTTTTTTGCCATCATAAAATAACAATCCTTTCCTCTTCTCTACAAGAGAGTGTTAAGAGGGTGTGAGCTTATAATTTTAAAGCAGAGTAGAAGAACGCGCTGGATGTGGTGATTATTGAGTGGATGATGCCATTTGTTTTCCTTTAGAGAGATCAGAAGTGCCATATTGAGTATCCACAGATAATACAAAAGAAACTTTGATTCCGATTATGATATTCATGATTTAGTACTTGATATAGTTTTAGGGGCTGTTGATAAACTCATTTCACATTCTTTGCCTAGAGACTGATAAAGAAACCAGTATGAGAAAATATTGTAATATTTATTGAGTTCTCACCATGTGTCAGGCACAGTGGTAAGCTCTTTAAGTTCTAAGAGCCTGGAACACAGTAAGTCTTCAAAAAATGTTATCATTCTCCTTACATGTATTATCTCATTTAATTCTCCCAATAGCCCTGTGAGGTTGGTACTTTTTAGCCCCATTTTACAAATAAGGAAGCAGAGGGACAGATTGGTTAAGTAATTTGCTCAAGGCCATGCAGCTAGTAAGTGGAAGAGCCAGGACTCAAATAAGGCAGTCTGACTCTAAGGTCTGTACTCTTAATTAGTACTTTGTGGGAATGTTTCTTAATCTGGGAAGTGGCATACATTCAAAGAACTTAAAAGGTTCTTTCTGTGTTTTTTTTTGCACTTAGTTTTTGTAATTATATTTTTGATAGCCTTTTTTGTGTCTTGAGGTAACATATAGTTTTTAAAAGTAGTACTAAAGACCTATCACATTTTCATGAAATCATTATTGAAGAAAGTGGTTGGTAACTGGTACCTGTGTCTAATAATTATGCCTGTTGTACATGGGACCTTTGTGTTCTACCATGAAAGAGATCAGATACCCAGGAAAAACCCTAATCAGGTGATACCCTAAGCATAAGTAAAACTAGGAGTCTTAACTAGCATTCCATTTATTGTAGGATCAAATTTAAACTCCTTCCATGGAAGATAAGACCCCTCCTGATTTGGTCTCTGGGTTACTCTGTAGGCTCATCTCCCTCCATTCTGTACTCCAGTATACTTTTGTGGTGCTGGACCTTTGCAGATGCTGTTTTATCTTTTCTTTCCCCCTTCTCTGATGAGCTGTTATTTATGCTTGATAAGTAAAACCATAATGTCTCCTACATGTGAAGCCATCCCTACCTTTCCAGGAGAGTTAGGTGGTTCCTCCTCTATATACTGTACTAATGGCATTGTAACATAATTATTGGTATGCATCTCTACCACTCCCACCAGACTACGAACCCTTCCACACAAGTATCACATTTTGTTTGCCATTCCTTAGCTTTTATCTATGTGTGGTTCATAATAGATGCTTAATAAGTATTTAATAAATATCACACTTGTGCGATAGAGATTGTGCATTTGGGATAGTTAATAATAACCTATATTTTTTTAGGTGTAGGTTTGGGAAAACTGGAATTCCCTCACACCAGTTGAAATCTGACCATTCTTTAAAGTCCAGATCAAAGACTACCTCTTCCTTATATCCTTGCTTAAATTCACTTGCCCCACAGTTAAAATTTCCCCCTTCTCTGGATTATCTAAACTTTGTCAAAGCACTTTTAATTCTCTATATTTTGGTCTTTCTTACTAGAACCTTTTGATGGGATAGGAGTCATGCTTTGTTCATCTTTGCTTCTCCCTTAGTATTTTAAAGAAAGTAGATGTATAGTTAATATTTATTGGAGTACAGTAATACATTTTTTAGATAGCTGCCATGATCCTGTAGTTGAAATGAAAGATATAGCCTGGTATTTGTCTCTAGGTAATATTCATTTTTTCCTTCTTCTCTCCCTTGTTTAGACAAAGAAACATCTGATGAAGAAGAGTCTGGAGATGGTGATTCAGAGGGACTGGGTCTGGAGGAATTCGATGAGGCTGCTGTGAGTGCTGAGGAAGAGGAGTGTGGTGGTAATAGGGACAGTAGTCTGGCCTGGAGGAAGGCGAGCACAATCCACTCCGGGAAAGCGCCAGGCTTCAGTGTCCAGAACATCAAAGACTTTGAAAAATTTACCGAGGGAATGGATGACCTTGGTAGCAGTGAGGAGGAGGAAGATGAAGAGGAGGAGAGTGGCATGGAAGAAGGAGATGGTGAGGAAGACTTCGTGGATGAGAGTGAGGAAGATAGGGCTGAAGACAGGAACAGTGAAGATGATGGTGTGGTGATGACCTTCTCCAACGTCAAAGTTTCCGAGGAAGTAGAGAAAGGCAGAGCCGTGAAGAACCAGATAGGTTTGTACATGGTTTGCTGTTTGCTTATTTTTCAGTGTCTGCATTTGATGTCCTTTTTGTTTGTTTGTTTGTTTGTTTTTGGCTGATCGCTCTCTCCTGTGTCCTTCCAATTAGTTTGTGACATGCCCCACTTATGTGGAGGCCTGAAGCCCTATTCTTCTATGCTTAGCCAACCATTTCTACACTGAGCTGCTTAGCTGGTTCTGCTCTAGTACTTCTGGCAACTGTGGAAGACTGAAGAGAAGAATGTTTTCTCTTCTCTTTGGGCTTTAGCATCCTCTCTCATGTAGCAAATATTTGCTTCCAAGATACTGAATTTATTTCCTATAATAGAGAGTGTTTCCATGACATGAAACTGTGATAAAGCTGTGTGCTTATCGAGACTGGTGTGATATTCTATTTCTTCCCCTCCCCAGGAAGATTGTATAACCAAAGAATGGAATTCTTTTTTCTTTCTCAGCATTGTGGGACCAGCTCTTGGAAGGAAGGATCAAACTACAAAAAGCTCTGTTGACTACAAATCAGCTTCCTCAACCAGATGTTTTCCCTATTTTCAAGGACAAAGGTGGCCCAGAATTTGCCAGTGCACTAAAAAATAGTAAGAATACTTATGCCATATTGGAATACTTGGAACCACTGGGGTGTATTGGGATTCCCTGGGATTGTATTTGCAGCACAGAGTTGAGGAAGAGAATATGTGATATTAGTGATAATATGGTATAAAATAGTAGTTTTTAACTTAAAATGACAGCAATATAATTCTTATCAAATGAAGATAACTTTGAATGGATTGGGTGATTGAGTCATGTCTATTCTGCTTTTTTCTTACCTGTCCCCTCCCCTTCTCCTTGGCTTTCACTTCTTTTAATGCCCAGAGAATACTCTTTGAAAATCCACTGGTATAGAAGAAAAGGGGGAGAACTAAACTCAGTTCATTTAAAGTAGTTATCATGAGCTTAAAAGATGCCTTTATTGGGAGGTTTCCAGAACAACAGGCCAAGATGCCGGGTTGCATAGAATGAGGAAAGATGATGACTGCAAAGGGAGGAAAATGTTTTAGAAGAGAGAATGAATTTAGAAATTACTGGTTTTCTAGTCCCCTCATTTTACAGATGAGAGAACTGTGACCCAGAGGGTTTGAGTTGCTCAGAGCTACAGAGCTTATTCATGCACAGCAGAGAAAACTCCAGCTTTTCTGCCTTATGACCATGGAGCCTTCCTTCTGCGCCATGCTTCCTCCTGTGAACTGTGTGTCAGGGTGCCCAGTGGCTCCAAAGGACTGGG
Organism: Eidolon dupreanum; assembly: GCA_028627145.1. Taxonomy (NCBI): domain Eukaryota; kingdom Metazoa; phylum Chordata; class Mammalia; order Chiroptera; family Pteropodidae; genus Eidolon; species Eidolon dupreanum. Next base: position 81,089,893 of record CM053506.1, on the reverse strand, counting down.
GTAGAGAGAGATTTGGGGTGAGTGCACTATGGTTGGAATTGTTATTCCTCATTTACATGCCGGGACTTAGTATTTTCATTTGCTCTTTAAAACTTATTTTTATCAATCATATCAGTTAGAAGGGAGCTGAGGAGGATGTCTGATTTGGTGTCTGCCTTTAGTTAGAATCACCTTAAAGCATTCATAATACATTATGTAGGATTTCTAAGAAAGAAGGTTCTGCGAAACTTTCACGTAGGAGAAAACCTGGTTTAAGTAGGAATTACTTCCTAGGGTCAGTCTTTAGATTGTATGTCCTGTCATACTGAAGCCTGCTTCCTATGTGAGAGGCCTGGCTAATCCTTCAGGAACCCTGAAGATAACTGTGAGGGTGGGTCTTTTGTATCCCCTCCCCTACCTTTTCCTTTCTCCCTTAAATAAATGATTAATTGACAGTTTTCAAAGTTTTTTGAGATTTTAGGAGTACTTATTTCTCTGCTATTTTTGATGCCCTAGTACCCTAATTCTTGGTATGCCTTGAATAAGACCTAGTCTGTTCTAGATTAAATATTTGGTATGTTTCAGATAAGGTTTTTTCCATTGTATTCCTTATTGCTCTTCTTGCTGGAGCCTTTCCTTTTTTTTTTTTTTTTTTTTTGAGTCATCTTAAAATATTGATATTTTAAGTGTTAGTGTCAGGTATAATGGACACATTTTCATTCTTGGATACAATTTAGTTTCTTTAGCTATTTTAATGTTATTTAATTTTTATTTTGCAACAGTTCTGATCTTTTTAAGCTGTCTTTTTTTTTTTTGGTATTTAACTAGTTGCCTCTTTGCCTCATTGGCAAACTTCAGTTAATTTGACAGATGTCTATTCTGACAGGGTGGGTTGTGATGGAGGAGGGAGAAGAAAGGAATGTTTGTTTGGCATCACGTATTCTAAGATAGGAGAGTAGAGAGTTCTCACCACCAGAATTTCTGCACAGCTCACAGGTAGTTAATTTTTGTTTGTTTCCAATCTTCTTATAACAATTTGACATAATATATTATGTACCTCCTTATCTTGGTATGAAATATATCAAACCTGTATAAAAGTAGGGAGAATTATGCAATGAACTTATATACCATTACCAGCTAAGCAATCAACTCATTGCCAATCTTATTTTCATCTATATTTATACTAACTCTTCTCCTACTTCTGGATCATTTTGAAGCACATATGTGACATCCTACCATTTGACCAGTAAATCAGCATGTATCTCTAAAAGAAAAAGGTTTTTAAAAATCACAATATCATTATTTCACTTAAAAACACTGACAGTGATTTCTTAATAAGCGTAACTGAATTGAATGGATATAGGAATTGAGAGCATTTCTGTAATAGGCACTCACCACTATCTTTTTCAGAGTTTGCTCTATAACTTTAAATGAAGTGATTAAAGTAAAGCCAAACTTCAGCCATAATAAGTTGACCTTTTAGTGAAATGCTTGTTATTAATGTATTTAATGAGATGCATTGCAAACTGCAGTGAGCACCATGTTTCATTACAGGTCCAAAATGCAATATCATTAAAGACCTTTCATAGAAACAATGGTTGACATTTTGATATTTCCTATAAGCAAAAAAAAAATCCAAGAATACAGTGTAATGTAATATAAATATAGAGGAAGTGTTGGAATTTTTTACTTACCTAAGAGTGTAAGAACAAATTCCATTATTAATAAATTACATTTTGTTTGCTCCCTCTCTTTTTTCCCCTTCTAGTTTATATTCACCCTTACATCTATCTGCGGCCCTTCTAGTCCCTCAACTATTTTGACTTGAATAGACTAAAAATTTTAATGCTAATTTGACCTTAGAACTAATAGATACTTTAATGAATAACTTAAAATTTTGAGCAGAGTCTTGATAGATATTTCTGTTTTGCTTTTAAATTTTATTTATTTTTAAGTAGGTAATACATTCACATGGCTCAAAATTCGAAAGATAGTAATGACTAGAGAAAAATCCTCCTTCTCCCTCCTGTACCCCCGCTACCCAGTTCTTTATCCCATAGGCAACCAATATTATCAGCTAAATCCCCCCCTTTTTAATTACTTTGTTGCCTTAGGTGACAAATCCATGAACATTTATTTCAGTGTTCTCTCAATTAACACTTTATGGGTTCATGGCAGAGTTCTCACAAATGATCTGTAGAACCCTGAAATAATCTTAATTACTTGGAATAGATTTAAATATTGCTTGGGATGAGGGTACTTGCAAGATTCTCCAAGAATAGTATCGTGTAGATTAAGGACCCTTATTACTGTGAACTTCATCTAGCCAAGATGATATAAGATTGATCTTTTTGTTTCAGCCGATGGCTATCATTTTTTTAAATAGCTTTACTGTTCTAATTATAAAATTATGTCACACTTCAAAAATTTAGGAAATACATAAAAGCATAAAGAAGAAAATAAGGATTACCTGTATTCCTACTGCCCAGAGGTAACTGCAGTTGTCATTTTGATGACGCGCGCACGCACACACACACACCTTTTTAAAATAAATATGGAATCTTATGTACTATTTTGTAAGCTTATTTTTTCTACTTAATATATCATTTCATGTCAGTATATTTAGATGTACATCAGCATTTTCAGTGGCTACAGAATATTCCATTTTATAGATTTACTGCAATTTGTTTAATCAATTCAGTATTGATGGATGCTTAGGTTTATTCTAGTTTTTCACTTTTATAAAGCGTGCTTTGATAAACGTCCCTGCGCATACATACTTGTGCAATTTGTTTAAAAGTAGCACTGCCACATATGTAATTTTAAATTGTCTAGTAATCACATTAAAAAATAAAAATAAAGAGGTAAAATTGATTTTTGTAATACTTTATTTAACACAATTTATCAAAAAATTATTATAATTTTAACATGTAGTCAGTAAACAAATATTAATGAGACATTTTATGTATATTTTTTCATGTTAAGTGTTTGCAATCCAAAAAAGAAAAAAGTATTCTATACTTATAATACATCTCAAAATTTGTACTAGTGACATTTCAGGTGTTCAGTAGCCACATGTAGCTAGTGGATATTGTATCAGACAACACAGATCTACATTCCTAAAAATGCAGTTGCTAGGACAAAGGGATTTTTTTTTTAAGGCTTTTGGAATATATTCAAAATAGGCCCTGAAAGAACTGTAACAATTGAAATTCTCATCTGTAACAGTTATTTTTCTATACTTCTGCCACCACAGAGTATTTATTAGTGATCTCTTACTTTTCCTAAACCGTAGGTGAGAAATGACTTAGCATTAAAATATACGCTTTGTTTTGTCTATTAGAGCCACGGTCCACAACCTTTTTGGTACCAGGGACTAGTGCTCCTATGAGAATCTAATGCCTGATGATCTGAGGTGGAGCTGAGGTGGTGATTCTCGAACTGGGGAGTGGCTGCAAATACAGGTGAAGCTTTGCTCGCTGGCCCAACACTCACCTCCTGCTGTGCAGCCTGGTTTCTAACAGGTCATGGACTAGTACCGGTCCACAGCCCAGGGGTTGGGGACCCCTGTAGTAGAGAATGAGTTCTGTCTAGGAAGACTTATGGTCTCTATTGAGCTACTACTTACTTTGTCCAGCCTGGTTAATTAGGCATTTACATTATGTATAGAATAAAGTTGGGTCACAGAGCAAGTGCTTTTCCAAAGTAAGCAAGTAGTGGAATGAGAATGTCAGATTCTTCTACAGCGATTCCACCTACCCTCAAAAGATGAGCCCTAGATGAGTCACAAGGCTGTGGAAGCTTCAAGACTACTGAAAATCTAGTCAGAACATTTGTTTTGTTTTGGGTTAGGAATTAGAAGCAATGCTTAATAGTGGTGAGTTAGATAAGGCAGCAGCAATCCTTCCTGGTAGTAGCTTGGGAGAGTTTCATAGTAGGATCCTGCTATCCATTTTTCACGATGAAGTTGTACACATCACTGTACGTTGGAGTCTCTTTATCCTAACTCACCTTTAACTATATGCCTGGCTAAAAGAAAAAGAGGGAAAGAGAAACAGGTTAAATAGTGCCAGTAATTCTGCTGCTGTTTTATTTGGTGAGTGAGTGCCTTGGAATAAGCATGAGATGGCAGGCGGAATCTGTTGTTGCCTCAGTTCTTCTTTATTCCTGGGTACCTCTCATCAGATAATGAATCTAGTGTTTTAAAGTTACAGCATGCAGTCTTTATACAGCATGGTCCTTAAATATAATCATCTGTTTAACTGATGAAGTAGCTGTAAGCTCTAGTGTTTGAGGGGAGAAACTGACTGTTGAACTTGTGGAGAAACAACATGGTGCTGAATTTTATAGGCAACTTTAGTGATTTTAAACGTAGTTTTGTAGAACTTGATTTTTGCTTTTTGCTTGAACTTCAGACTTCAGAGCCTAATCACAGAATAAGATGCTACTCTATTGTTATTTATGTCTTAAAATCAGTTCTTAAATCATTTTATTAAGATTATACATGAATATGATAAATAGTACAGAAGCATTCAGGAAGACAGCAAGAGTCCTTTGCCTTACATTTTGTTTCATTCTATTTCTGCTTTACTTTTATAATTTTAGATAACTTGTTTATATCTCTATTTCTCCCTTGATTTATTCTCTGGTATGAAAGATGAGAATGCTCCTGACAGGTTAAGTAAGATGAAGATTGAGAATTGAACATTTAAGTTAACAATATGGTGGTCATCTGTGACCTTGATGAGTGGTTTTGATGGAGTGGGAGAGAATGGGTTTGTGAGAGATTGGGAAAAAGGGATTTGAGACAACAAGTATAAACAGCTGATTTTAGGGATGTTGCTTTAAAGGGGAGCAGAGAAATGGGCCAGTAGATGGAGAAAGATGTGGAGTCGAGAGAAGTGTTTTGTTTTTGAGACAAGATAAATAACATGTTTGTATGTTGATAAGAAGGGATCCACAGAGGGGAAATTGGTGATGCAAGAGAGGGAAATATCTGCTGTAGCAATATCCTCGTGTAGGTAAGTGGAGATGGGACTAGTGCACAAGAAGGGTGGCCTTTGATAGCAGTGTGGACAGTTTAACTGTAGTGATAGGTGAGAAGATAGTGTATAAATATACATAGATAGGTTGGAGTCTGAAAATTCTCTTCCGATCTATTTTCTTTGAAATAGAAACCAATTTATGAATTGCTAATGAGGATTAGGGGAGATGGTAGTAGAAATTTTGAGATAAGATAGGAAATAGTCATTTCCTCATCTTTTCACTAGTTTTCATTCTGCCCTGCAACCACAACATGGATTTCAGTGCTTTATCCATATGTTGACCCTAGGAGTTGAAAACCAATAAACTATTTACAATGTTATTACCATGTAAATAAGGTATAATACCAGGGCAGGGAAAATTACTTTTTCTTTCCTGTGTGTTCAGAGTCATGGCTCCCAAGCCACTCAAAGGAAAATGTTAGTAGTTTAGTTCAAGTTTGTAGTTCGTAGTTCAAGTAGATCTTTTGTTACCCTCTCAGTTGCTTAAAATCATGCTATATTTTAGTTTGCTTCACAATTATACTGTTATATCATTTTTTCCCTTAGGTCTCTAATTTTTTTCCCCCTTGGGGCTCAGTTTTATCACCTCAGTCTCCCCCCAACCCTGCTCAAATTTTAAATCATGCTATCTCTTCTTTTATATATTTTCAGAATGAACTGGCTGTTCTGTGGGACTTGTGCACAGTTGTACTCCTGGGACTTTTATTTTCTTCTAGGATGGAGTGACTTTTTCAGCTCTCTGTCTTCCTTTACTTCAGTTTGCTTTGTCAGTTGCCAAACATCTATGGAGGGTAAATTATCTGAGTTCTTGTAGATTTAAAAATACTCTGCCCTCATTCTTCATTAATAGATTCTTAATTGATTGGGTATAAATTTCTAGGTTGAAAATTACTTTCCCTCAGAATTTGAAAGTACTGCCCTGTATTAGTTTCCTATTGTTACTGCAACAAATTACCACAAGCTTAGTACGTAAATGGGACAAATTTATTATCTTACAGTTCTTGAGGTTAGAAGTCCTAAAACCAAGGTGTCAGTGGGGCAGTGCTCCTTCTGGAGGCTCTAGGGGAGCATTTGTGTCCACGAGCCTTCATTCCTTGACTCATGGCTCTCTTCCATCTTCAAAACCAGCAATCTCATCACTCCAGCTTCTCCCTTTCCAACTGACCATACTGCCTGCCTCTACTAAGGGCCTGGTGATTACATTGGGCTCATCTGGTTAATTCAGTATAATCTTCCCATCTCAGATTCTTAATCATATCTGCATTTTTGGGGGACTGTTATTCAGTCTGCCTACCACATGCCCTGTTGTCTGTCATCCGAGTGTTGTCAGTGAGAAGATAGTTGGTGGTTTGAGTGTCATTCCTTTCTAGGTGACTTGTTTTTACTCTCTGGAAATGTTTAGGATCTTCCCTTTATTCTTGGTTTTCTGAGATTGCTTGAAGAGATATGTGGGTATGGGTCCTTTTTCATTTACTGTGCCAAGTACTCATTGGGTCCTTTTAGTCTTAATCTGAGTCATTCAGTTTTGGGTAAATCTAATATTTCTTTGATGATTTCCTTGCCTCCGTTTTCTCTATTTACTTTCAGATATTAAACCTGGATTAGTGTTGTGTCTCTTACATGTTTGTTGTCTAACATTTTCCATGTTTTTGTGATTTTCCACGTCTGCATTCTAAAAGACTTTAAGTTTGATTTCTAGTTCTTTTTTTTTGTTTTTTGGGTAATTATATGCTTAATCTCTAAGAGGTCTTTGGTTTTCTAAATGATTTTTTTTTTATATAATTAATATACTTAGAGTATATATGTACCTTTAAAGTTTTTGTTTGTTTTTGTTTTCACTTTAGCTCCTAGAATTATTCCTATCTCCACCAGCTTTTGTGTACCTTAGACTTTTTTCCTCTCAAATTTTCATCCAGGTTATGTATATAATTTCAAGAGTTAAGTAAGTCTACAAAGCTTGTTACAAAAACCAGATTTTCCCAACTGTGCACATCACCCCCTTACCATAACCAACTCTCCTGAGGCAACAGTTATATTTTCAATTGTATTTTTTGAGGATCCATGAGATTTATCTTTATAGCGCTAATTAATATGTTTTGTTTCTACTTGATTTTTCAGTTTGAGGCATTATCTATTGACTCCTCATTATGAAGATGAGAATTTAGCTTTCATTCCTACTACACTCATACACTTTCTGCCCCTTCATGGTTATATTGTAATTTGGTTAGATCAATAGTCAGTGTTTACATTATTATGTCTATGTAAACATTGTTCACAGCCAAGACGTGTACTTATATATACTATGATTATTTTTCTTTTCCCACATACCATTTTGTTTTCTCGGGTTAATAATTGTTACATTTTTGTTTGTTTTCTATGCAGTAATTCAACCCCAAACTTTAATTGTCGAAATCTCCCCTCAAGATACTCATTTGCATCATATATCCTGCCCATTTATTTTCCTATGAAGTCTCTCCCAGAGGCTTTGGACCTGCTCTAATCTGGACTGTTCTCTATCTCCCATGCCCAGCTATCATGCTGAAATCTTCTGGGGATTACCTTAATTTCTCCCCTCTTTGAATCTCCTATTTTAGGATCTTTCTTGGCTTATTCCCTTATTTTCGTAAAGCACATTCTCTAGTGGCTTACTGAGAAAGGGTTCATGAGAGATAAATTTTTTAGACCTTGATTGTCTGAAAATATTTTTATTCTGTCATCACTGTGACACTCATCATGATAGACTGTGTATAGAATTCTATAGAATATTCCATTGCCTTCTACCTTCCAAAATTGCTATTGATAAGTCAGAAGCCATTCCAATTCCTGATCTTACTGTCTTTCCCTCTCATTTCAGAAGCTGGAGACTTCTTTTTGTCTGCTAAATTCAGAAATTTCATGATGCTGCCTACCCCTTGGTATAAATGTGTTGTCATTCATTGTGCAGAGTACTTGCAGGGTCTTTTCAATCTGGAAACTCTTGTCTTTCAGTCCTGGAAAATTTTCTTGAAATTATTTTTTAGTGATTTTCATCTCTCTGTTTTCTCTCTTTCTGGAAGGCCTATCATCTCATGTTAGACTGTTTCTTTGGTTCTCCTCTTTTTTTTCCAGTTCTCTTCATTCTTCCAGTTCTCTTTTTCTTTTTTCTTTCTTCTCTCTCCTTCTCTCTCTTTTTGGTTCTACATTCTAAGACATTTCCTCAGCTTTGTTTCCAAACCCTTCTACTGAATATTTTTATTTCTTCTTTCATATTTTAATTTTATCTCTCTGGGGATATACATGATATATATTTTCTTAAGGATTCTTCCTGCACAATCTGTTTTCTACAAGTGTCTTTTATTTTAACCCCTGTATAACATGTTAGATGTTTTTCTCAGGTATTTGGTGATCCTGTGCTCTCTGTTGACTTTTAAAAGTAGGGTACTTAAAAGTCAATGAGAAGCTTTGTATGTTTAGATAGGGTTCTTTGTCTGTGGTTTCCGTTGTAAAGTGATCTATCTGGGCTATATGGGATATGGCCATATGACATATCCCCAATGTCAGTATCTTTAGATCTTTGCTTTTCATGGGATCATGGCTGCTAGAGGACTTCCAGTCTCCAGCCTGGCTGCCAACATCTTAGGAAGTAGATAGCTTGGGGATCTCAGCAATCAGTGTGTGAATTTCAACTTTTTCTCCTGTTTTTAATGTTATATCCTTACCCTCAACTGTGTTTGGTTCCTCCCTGTCCGGACACCCTATGTTTAACTTTTCAAAGGATAAACCTCTAAACTTCTGTCTGAGTAACTAAGGGGGAAGATCTTATGTGTTAACTGTTTTTAGCCCTGCCTTCCTCTCCTCTTTTAGAGATGTCTAGCACTATCAGTTCCTGAATCTTCTGGGGTTCTCTCTTCATGGAATGTTAAGTGGATGGCTTCTCATTCTCCTTCACTGCTGACACCAGAGTCAACTTGCTAAGGTTTGCTAAGTCATATATTTGTCCATCTGCTTTAAAAAGAAAACTGGTTTATTGAGGTACAATTGATATGCAATACATTGCATATAGGTCCCATTTCTCTGCCCCCCTTTAAAGCAACATCCTTAGAAACAGTTGTCTTTACTCACTATCTCAAATCCATTTTTCCATTTTCTCATGAACCCATTCCGTCAGTTGAAATGGTATTCCTACCATTTCACCAAAACTGCTCATCAAGGTCACAGATGAGTACCATGTTGCTAAATTAAATGGTCAATCCTTATGTTACTTAATGTGCCAACAGCGTTTGTATAATTTGACATTTGTATACAGCCGTGCAACTATCACTACAGTCAAAATAATAAACATATTTCTCATCTCCAGAAGTTTCCTCAGACTCTTTATCATCTCTCCTTCCTGCCCCTCCTTGTCCCTAAACAACCATTAATCTGCTTTCTGTCCCTGTAGATTAGTTTGCATTTTCTGAAAATTTATATAAATGGAATCATTTGTATTCTTTTTTCTGTCTTTTCACTCAGTGTAATTATTTTGAGACTCATTCAGGTTTCTGTACATGTCAATAGTTCATTGACTGTTACTGCTGAGTAGTATTCCATATATGGATATAGCACAGTTTGTTTTGTTTCCAGTTTTTCGGTTTTATAAATAAAGCTCCCATGAACGTTTATGTACACTAATTTCCCCTTATCCATGGGGGATACATTCCAAGACCCCCAGTAGATGCCTGATACAGTGGATAGTACCCTAGTCAACTTCTTCAACTCTGCCAGAAATATGGCAGCAGCTTTTTCATTGGCAGACACAGTCTATCCAGTAATTTTTATATTTTTCAGTCCAAATCTATTCCTAAATTTGACCATTCCTTACTTGCAGTAAATGGTTTGGTGTCACTTATTTCAGGGGATCCCTCGCTGAAGTCTTTGAATGAACTCAATGCTTTCTGGAACAAATTGCTGGCAGTCAGAACATGTTTTCTGTTCATGTGTTACACCCACAAGCTTAACACCTTTTCCATCTTAACTAAGCACTATTCATGCACTGTGGCCGTAACTTACAGTTTCAGGTGCAACAGCTAAACTAGCACAAATTTCTTTTCCTTTCTTCACTATTTCATGGATAGAAGATATATACATACTGTATATCTTAGCAACCTCAGCACACTATTATTTTTTCTTTCCTTGTTAAGTCAAGAACTTTCACCTTTTTACTTAAAGGAAGCGCTTTACAGCATATTTTTGGCACATCTGAATTGCCACCATCACTGATCTTGTACTTTGGGACCATTATCAAGTAAAATAAGGGTTACTTGAATATAAGCTCTGCGATACAACAACAGTAGATCTGAAAACTGAAACAGCTACTAAGTGACCAATGGGCAGGTAGTGGCTATAGTATGGATACGCTGGACGAAGGGATGACTCACATCCCCGGCAGGAGTGGGATGGGGAGAGATTTCATCATGCTTTTCAGAATGGCATGCAATTTAAAACTTATGAACTGTTTATTTCTGGGATTTTCCATTTAATTTCAGACTTTGGTTGACTGCTGGTAACTGAAATTGTGGAAAGTAAAAGCAAAGATAGGGAGAACTCTGCCTGTGTGCATGTTTTTGTATGGACATACTTTCAATTCTGGATAACTAAGAATGAAGTGGCTAGGTCACATGGTAAGTATGTTTAACTTTTAAAGAAATTGCCAAACTGTTTTCCAAAGTGATCATACCATTATACAGTCCCACCAGCAGTGTATAAGAGTTTCAGTTGCTTCATATCCTCATAAACACTTAATGTGGTCCGTCTTTTTAATTTTAGACCTTCTCCATTGGCTTTTTAGGTTATCAAGCTTATTAGTTTCTGTCATCTCATATTTTGTCCTTTCTTTGTGGGTTTTTTTTATTTTAAAAGTTTAATCAGTGAAATAGAATAGTGAGTTTAGAAATAGACTTAAAAATATGGGTAATTGACGTTTTATAAAGGTGCAAAGTCAGCTCAATGGTGAAAGTCTTTTCAACAAATGGTGCTAGAACAATAGTGCATTCATTTGCAAAAAAAAAATGAACTGCAACTTATAGCTCACACTTTGTACAAAAATTGACACAAAATAGATCATTGACTTAAGTGTAAAATATAAAAGGATAAAGTGAAGAACACGTGAGAGAAAAATCTTCATGACTTTGGGTTAGGCAAAGAGTTCTTAGAATATGACACCAAAAGCATAATCCTTGACAAATTGATGATTGGGCTAAATCAGAATTAAAATCTTTTACTCTATGAATGACATGATAACAGAATGAAAGACAGCTACAGACTGAGAGAATATTTGCCAATCACACATTCAAGAAAAGACTTGTGGCCAGAATATATAAAGAACTCTCAAACCTAACAGAAAATACCTGTTAAAAAAAGTGCAAAAGATTTGAACAGAAATTTCACCAAGGAAGGTGTATGTGATGGCAAATAAGCACATGAAAAGAGGTTTAACATAATCGTTAGTGTTAAGGGAAATGCAAATTAAAACCACAATGAGGTGCTATTACATACCTGTTAGAATAGCTAAAAACAAACACCTGACAACATCAAGTGTCAACAAGGATGCAGAGCAACTGGAACTTACATCTGTTGCTAGTGGGAATGCAAAATAAAACAGCCACCTTAGAAAACAGTTTAGCAGTTATTTAAAAAGTTAAATGTATATATTTGCCAGGTGATCCAGCAGTCTTAGTCTTAGATATTTACCTTGGAGAAATGAAACCATGTCTGTACAGAGACTTGTACATGCATGTTTATAATAGCTTTGTTCATTATCACCAAAACCTGGAAACAGCTTTTGGAGGCAAATGTCCTTTAGGAGGCAAATGGATAAACAAATTCTGTGCATTACTCAGCAATAAAAAGGAACAAACTGTTGTTAATGCAAAAACATGGATGAATGTCAAAGGTTATGTCAGTGAAAGACACCAGTCTCCAAAGATTATGTACTTTAAAATTTCATTTAGTGACATTCTGGAAAAGGTAAAACTAAAGGGATGGAGAGCAGATCAGTACCTGGCAGAGGTTAGTGGTAGGGGAAGGGTTTGACTCCAAAGAGAGTCCTGCCTTCTTGTTTCCTATAAGTTTCTATTTTCCTCTTCAGTAGCCTTATTTCCTTAGAGTGTTTCCCACCTGTTTTTCTACTGTGGCTTCCTGCTGAACCCTGCAGCTTGGCTGGACTGTGAACATTTTGCTTGAGTTGAGGGAGTGGCTATAAATAGTTGTGTGCTGATTCCCGGATAACTCTGGGAATATTTCTTATGGTAATGGATACATGATACAGTACTTCCAGGGGTGGAAGAATGGGCTACATCAACCTATAGTGTCATTTTTGCTTGAAATATATATCTTTGGTAGTAAAACCTTACCCAGAAGAGAATAATAGATTACACAGAGCTTCTAGATTTTGATGTGGGTTAGAACTGAAAAATGAGATGTCTTTAAACTCTTTTTTCTTCTCTCTTTGATAAGTGATATAATGTGGTTTGGACACTCAGAGATTCCTGAGATTCCAGGTTCTGGTTGATGATTTACTGCAAAATTGCTTATAAATTGAAGTAGAAAATGTTTTGCAGACCTGGCAGCTTTCTGGCTTCACACCCATTTGTCACCCAGCATTTCCCTTTGTGTATAGAACAAGAATTAATTAGGCTGCACTGCAGGAAAAGTTTATGGCTATAATTTATATAGGATGAATTTCTTTTTAAAGAGACAGCATTGTTTTGTTATACCTATGGACATATAAGTGTGTGTGTATGTGTGTGTGTGTATATATATAAAGTTTTTTTTTTCTTTTTTCTCTTAAAGCAATGTTTGTGAGCTTCTGGAGTAAACACTCATTTTTCTGCTTAGTGCAAGATGTTGGTGGAATAGATGCTTTTATAGTGATTGCTTTCTGATTAAATGGTGGGTTTTTTGTTTCTGGTTTTTAGATTCATTGTATGCCAGTGAGCAGCAGTCAGTTTTAGGTTTGCATTTTAGACATTGGTCAGACTTGTCTGGTTTCCAGAGCTTTGTATTCTTTTGGTCTCTTCCGAAGACTTAGGATTCTGTGGGGTTTTTTATTTTTTATTTTTTAGGGTCTTGCTCATTCAATTAATGTTTTCATAATCAATGCAAGTCAGAACTTGCAATTTGTTCCTGATTTGCACATTAAAGAGCTCCATTAATTAAGAATCCTGGTGTTTGGCATGTTCCCGCAGGAACTGTGCATTATTTACATGGTAAAAGTGCAAGATGCAAGTTTCTCAGTTGTATGGCAATTGCAGTTAATCCTGCTTTTTTCTTTTTTTCTTCTTTTTTTTTTCCTTTTTGCTCGTGAATAACAATTAATTCACAACTCATTGAAACTCCTTAGGGATACGTTGTACCAAAATAGGAACAAGTGATCCAAATGAGGAGGTGATAGTGGAAGAGCAGAAAGTAAATCCTTTGTTTAAAGGAAAAAATCCCCTGGAAGACATAGAGAATTTATGTGTTTGGTTTTTGTTGGTTGTTTCACTTGGCTAAATGTAGGAGGTGGAATAGTGTTGAGTTGTAATTCTGTTAACTCTGAATTTGCAGATTTTTTTTCTCTTGATAACAGTAGTTGTACTGATAAATGAAGTTCCCTTTCATAACCCAAATAACTCCAGAAATTTTGACAAACATATCCTCATGCTTATGTTAAATAAGCTGTTTCATGATATTCCTGGTTTTAGTTGATTTTTCATGAAATTACTTTCCCTAGTGTTTGGGTTCTGTTACCATTTTATTTAGAAACCTTGATCTAAGCCAGCCAGAGATTGTCTCCATCTTGATCAGTAAGAGGGTTTAAAAAGCAGTTGGAAACATGAAATCAGATCACTGGTTCATTAGGTTCCTCCTTTCCAGTTTTAACCATGGCTAATGCTTATCTACTCATAATGTATTTTCCTAATAGTAGCTAGTCTGTTTTTAAAAGTACTATGCAAAGCTGCAAAGCATTTTTCAAAAGAGTAGAGACATTTTTTCCCTGCAATTTATGTAACTTGCTAGGGATTTTATGGGACTTAATTTGTCCTTATGCTCTTCCTTTTTGATGTATATATATAATCTTCACATATATATATATTTATAGTCTTCACTGTAAAAAAAAATTACATAAACAGCTTAGATGTGTGTAAATAAAAGTAGAAGTTCTCCCACTTTCCCAAATCCCACTACTTTCTTCTCAGAGAAAATAATGTGAGGTGTATTCTTTCAGATATTCTGTGTGTAGAGATGGGGGTAGCAAAGTTAAAAAAAGGTTTAATGTTACTTGTGAGTTAGAGAAAGTCTATATGTCATGATACTTTTAAGGCATAATTCTTTGTTGATTATTATAATTATTATTTATAACCTATTCCCAAATAAGTTTGCCCATATGACTTGCTTTGAAAGTTTGTTATACTTGGATGACACTTGATTTTAGCTCAAGTTCTTTGACAATTTTTAATTGTCTTTCATATAATTTGATTGTTTTGCTGGGTGTTTAGTCTTAAAATCTACCAAATTCTTTACCTTGGGGCAGTTGAATCCAAAATGCTACTATTTTGAAAAGAGCTCTTACTAGTTATTCATACTATTTTTTTGTGAGGAAAATTTTTGTAGGTAGAAAAGCTATTAAGACAGTCTTAAAGGTTCTTACATCCTAAAAATGGTACATAATCTAGGCTCTGTATATGTCAACAATGGTGAGGGTTGGGGGAAAGGGCGAAGACACGTTTTAACTCAGGTAGTTAGGAAGCATTTCTGGTGTCCTCAGTAAGACCCATAAGATATAAGAACATGAGTGAAAAGCAATCAAATGTGACATTTTGAGAATCAAGATGATCAGTTTACGTCTATCTTGGTTTGTGTGTGTGTGTGTGCGCAAGTACAATAAAAAGAATAAAAATAGCTTCCATTTGTTAATTGTGCACTACCTATGTACTGTATTAAATTCTTTACAGACGTCTCATTTATTTCTCAAAGCAGCCTGTGAAATAAGTGCTAATAACTGTGTTGCACACATGAGGGAATTAAGTCTTGGGGAGGTTAAGTAACGCTTAAGATCACACAGAGGCAAAGCCAGTACAGAAACTGAGGTTTGCTCTGCTTCACCACCTCTGCTCTTGGCCACACCACCCAGTCAGTACACATATAGTTTAACTATTTTATTTTATTTTATTTTATTTTATTTTATTTATTTTATTTTATTTTATTTTATTATTTTATTTTATTATTTTATTTATTTATTTTTTCAATAAAGTATGAGGGAATAAAGGCCAAAGCTTAAAGGAATGAAGTCAGGAGAGATATGGAGATGAATTTATTTTAAAACAGAAGGCTTGGAGCACAAGTAGTAAATGTATCCTTCAATTTTTCTAAAGATTTTTCCTACATACTGTTTTTTCAGTAAAAGAGCTAGAAGGGCCCTCTGGAGATCAGCTAATGTAGTTTCTCTTCTACATTTTTTAAGTGATAAAGAAATAGATAAAGTTTTATCTTTTTTATTATAAATGTATTAAATTCATTATATAAAATTTAGAAAAGGGCCAAGAGAAAGTAAAGAAATAATCTTCCCTAATCCCAGCAGCTAGAGTTAAATATTTTTAATATTTTGGTGTATGGTATGCAATTTTCTAGTTTTTTCCCTGCCATCGTGTGTAGTTAGAACAAAAATGGAACTATATTCTATATTCTGTTTTGTAGTCTTTTTTTTCTACTTAACAGAGATCATGAATATTTTTCCATGTCATTAAATATTGTTCTACAGCATTATTTTTAATGGCAGCACAGACTTTCCATCATATGGAGAGTTTAACCAGTTCTTTATTGTTGGACATTTGGATTGTTTCCAGTTTTTCATTTTTATAAATAATGTAATAAACGTTAAATTTTTACTCACATTCATGATTATGTTATTACATAAAGTAAATTTCTATATGTGGAAATAGTATGTGTTCTAAGGATATACAGAGTTTTAGGCTTTTGATCTATGTTGCCAAGTTGCCCTCCCGAAAAGTTGTATTAGTTTATATTCTTACCTTCTGTATGTGAATGTCAGTTTCCCTTTTCTTTGTTAACACTGGATTTTATAATTTTTTTTATCTTTGTCACTTTGATAGATGGGTAATAGTTTCTGCTTATTTTAATTTATATTTTTTAAATTTTGCATTTCCTGGTGTTTAATGGGGGCAAATGTTTTTCTCTTACATATATTGTCCTTGATATTTCTTCTATGAATCATACAGGGAAGATTTTAAATTAGTTCTAGGGATGGATGATCTTGCCAAACTTATGGCCACCTCTGACTTCTGCTTCTATTTTAATGTTTCTTGTTTGATATTCTGTGGACAGGAAGAATTACATCAACCTCAGAAGACCTCTTTATATTCTCAAATATATTTATTTTCATCTTAATTACCTTTTTAAAAAAATCATAAAAGTAAAATTTATTTGTAGTAAAAAAAATTTTTTTCCAGTAGTACAGAAATATGTAACATGGATTGTGGAAGTCCTCTTTTTCCCTACATTTAATAGTGCTCTTCAAAAATAACCATTTTTAGCAGTTCGATACATACTCTTCCAGACACTTTATGTCAACAATTTAAAATTTTTTTAAACCATAAATGAGAGCATGCTTTACATCTTCCCATCTTAATGAATATAAATCTACCTTTTCTTTCTTTAAAAACAATACTTTTACCTTTGTTTTTTTTTTCTCTTTTTATTCCTGAAGTATTTTAAAGTAAATTTAAATGCCAGTTTGCCTTCAAATACTTCTGTAGGTGGCCCTTAAAAAAATGAGGATGTTTCTTACATAACACTATCATCTTACCTAACTAAATTAATACTTCCTAATATGTCCACTCCATATTCAGATTACTTAAGTTATCCCAAAACATATTTTATGGTTTAGTTTATTCAAGCCAAGTTGCATTTACACTTACACTTTTTAAAAACTACACAGAAAGTTATCTGACTAAACTAAATTAATTTAACCAATCCCCTGTAAATGGGCACTTGAGATGTTTGCAGTTTTTACCTACTATAAACAATGCTATAGTGTTATTAACCAAAGTCACCCCAATAAACTTAATTAAAAAACAATGCTAAAAATAATGTTTTTGTACCTATCTCTTTGTTTTCTTATCTGATTGTTTTGTTAGGATTAATTTCCAAAAGTGGAATAGTGGGGTCAGGAGATGTGCATGTGTTAAACTTTGATATATTTTGCCAGATTGCTTTCTGGATATGTTTTGCTAATTAAATTCTTATCAGTTGTATATGGAGAGTGCTCCTTTCCTCACATTCTTGCCAGCATCAAGCATTATCAGAAAGATATCTTTTGTGTGTCTCTGTGAGGCTAAGCATCTTTTTTGAGAAATTTGGCCATTTGAATTTTGGAGATTATCAATCCATTTTTTAATATTCATCTTTTCAGATTCAGCAAATATTCTTTCATCTTGTTTTACTAGACCTGCCTTCCATCCATATGATTTGAGCTTCCTTTAGTTTCACTAATTTTTTTTTTTTTTATGTGTGTGGGAACCAAATTTGGACATAGTGTTTTAACAGAGCCTCACTAGTGGGTTTTGTGTGCGTGTGCGTGTGTGTGTGTGTGCATGTGTGTGTAGTGATATTGGGGAGGGCAGTTTTGTCATTTTTAGTAATTGATAGTTTTGATATATAACATATAAGGATACATTGATCTAGAAAGTGAAAAATGAGCAGTTTTTTTAAGCTCGTCGTATTTCATTTTCTTTATCTGTATAATGGTGGTATAATAATAGCACCTAATCAAAGGATTATTGTGAGGACTTACATGAATTAATACATATAAAATGCTTAGGCTAGGGCCTGCTGCTTAGTAGGTTCTTAGTAATGTTAATTGTTAATCTTAATAGTGATAGTACAGTTTTTTCTTAGACTATAGATCTATGGTCACAGTATTTGTTTATTTCTTCTTAAAAGGGTTATGTAAATAAATACTAGTACTATACTTACAGTTAGTTCTTTGAAGACTTGTAATGCACATATAAAAAGTATATACCAAGAAAAATATTAAGATGTCATTTTTATTCAGTTACTCATTCAACAATATGGAGTCTACTCTGCCAATACCGAGCATGTCAAGATTCAGTCCTTGCTTCAAGAAGCTCATAGTAAGATGTGGAGATAGGTAAACCACTTTTAAAGCATAAATCATTTAAGTGTTCATTTGTTTTTTTTCATGAAAGCAACCTCTCAAAGTGTTTCATTTTGCATTGGCAAATAAACAATACTTAGTCTTTTATTGTCTAAGTCTCAGTTTATCCAAGTGGTGATAATTAAGTCTTCATGAGACAGCATTGTAACATTCGTAAATTCTTAAATCTGGTAAGATGGTTTTGAGACTCTTAGGAGTAGTGGGTACATCTTATAGTTGGTGTGTTATGAGGAAAAAGTTCAATTTGATTATTTCGCTTCTGTTAACAAAGATCACCTGTGGAAGATACATAGTTTTTGAAGTTAGCAGTTATATAGTCCACATTTTGTTTGCCTGTCAGCATTTAGATTTGGAAATGATAGTGTAATTAGATATTCTGCCATGTGATTTAGGCATCATTTCTCTGGAACTAAAATATTTGTAGGATACTTTTTGTGGCCCAGGTGATGTGTTGGATGCTAGAGTGGCAGGATGAGGTCTCTGCTCTCAAGCGGCTAACAATGTCATGAAGTCAGACTCACAGTACAGTTTGATAGTGTGATAGCAATGATATGAATCTGAGAGAGGATAGATTAATTCTACATGGAAATCCTCATTTTCAGAAAGCTATTTATTAAATCCCCATTTTCAGAGGAGTTATTTCTAGACCTATACTCTATAGAGAATTTGGGCATTTTGTTAAGGGGTAGTTTCACTACTTTAGAGGCTGTTTATTTAAAGGCTTTTTAATGTGAAGAGATAGACTATTTTATATGAAACAGGGTTACTTGGATTGTGGTTCTAATTTTATTTTTAATAAGTTTCCTTACTTGAAAGTTTACTTTAAATTTTAATAGTATTTTAAATTATATAAGTAATATATGCTTATAAAATATTCAAACAGTTCAAAAGTCTATCAAATAAAAATGAGAGTATCCCAACTCTCCCTGGGTAACTCCTGTTAGACAGTTTAAACAATTACTTGTCAATAAACTTGCACTTGAAGTACCTCGTGTTCTGAACATTTGCTCTTTCTGTTTAAAGGGGGAAAATAAATTTCTCCTTTTAGGGAAGTGCTCCAGAGCAGTGGAGGTTGTCTGGCAACTGTGAAGTGGAAGGTAACTATAGTGGATTTCAGGAAGTACATTGATCAGTTAGATTGCTGTGTCCTATAGGGCTTTTTAAGGATTTATTGATACACTTCATCAAGGTATTTGAGAGAGTATTCAGGGAAACCTAAGAAATTCTACAGTTCTTTTCCCTTCCTTATAAATTCATGCCTGGTCAGAAATTACAGCTTGACTGGGATGTCCCTCCACAGAACTCAAATGCACACTATCTATCATGTTACTTAGTGTGGCAGTAATGTAAAATGCTAAAGATTTTTTCTTTTTGTTTCTTTCTGTGAGGGGCGCACCCAACATATTTTATCATATGCCTCTTCATCTCTCCCTTATTTCAACTTCCACTTACTCCCCCAATTCCCCATATCACTCTCTTAAGAGAAAAAAAATAAGTTTGCCCGCTGAGTCCTCTTTCTTACTTGATTTAACATGTCTTGGGCTGAATGCTTCTTACAAAAACACTTTGCATTTAGAATTAGCCTATCAAACCTTTTTCTCCATAGGCCCCTGCACAGAGTGCATGCCTTCTACCGTGGTGCCCTCAGAGGTACGAAAACTCACATCTGCTTTTGGCTTAGCCATCATGATTTTGGAATATAAGCCTCCATGCTCTGCTTTGGAAAGTTATCCTGGTGGTTATTTTGTACCATTTAAAAAATGTTTACTTTTGGTCCACAGAACCAACCAATACACTGGGACAGAACTCCTGTATTATTCCAGTTAAAACCACAGTCCTGATAATAGCACATCCATGTATCTACATCTGGGAATCTATATGTGCACACACCTGCATATGTGTATACATACATGGATATATAAAAATTCTAGTTGGACACACACTGGAAATGATAGCAACTCATCCATATGGTTGGTGTTAAGGAATTTGTAACCTGCAGTATTCTTTCTTACTAGTAACGCCATTCTGCTTAGGGAATATAGGACAAGCCCAAACAGTAATACTGACAGAATTCGGAATTATGATACAGTGGAGCCTTCACGTAATTCTTTGTTGAAGAAGTTAGGGCCTAAATGTTAAGGCTTATTGTTATTCTGAGTTGATAATCTCTGCCTTGCTTTAATAATTTTTCCTCATGCCTGGGTAGCCCGCGAGTTGCACAATAATCACTCACACAGCTTTGTAATCAATGCCCAAAGTAATAGGATTCCTCTGGCCACCGGCAATTAATAAATTTGTGTCTTTTTTAAAACACTAGCAAGTCGGGCCTGAAATACGACTGACTGGCTCTCCTCATTTGCATATTTATTGCAGTGGAAAAATTCTTACCAGATGATTGATGCTGAGCCTGCCTCTTGAATTCCAAGCAGCACATTATTATGAAATGAAAAATGCCGGCCATACAGTTGATTAAAGTTGAAGACAGTGGAATCGGTGTTTTTTAAGATTGTGGGAGAATTAAAGGCATATTTTAATAGATGTTGACAAGAAGTGAACTAACAAAAGCAAAGCAAAGGATTTGCTTGAAAAGATTTAATCAAACGTCTTTCTTGGGGGATTAATTGCCGGGGATGCCTAGTGCAAGTGGCAGGCTTGTGTGGATTTGAATGAAAAGTATTGTTCTCAGGCCAATATATTGTGTGTCATTTTGACCTATAGTTTAGCTCCAGTTCTAGAGTTACTTTTGAAGGAGGAAAAAGATGCTCTTATAATCTGTACATTCTAGTTCAATATATTTATTTGTGGTAATAGGGATGTGGGAGTTTATATATACTTGTATATAAATAATTGTATTTGCATACTTATCTAAAAAATAACTGTATAGATATTTAAAAACTGATAAGGTAAGCTTTATTTTACTTTATACATTCACTCTTTCTATTCCCCTTTCATCCCCTTGCCAAAAGTTTTATGTATTAGTTTATAGTCTAATTAATGAACTGTGTACCCATGGCCAAACTTATTCTCTGCCTACAATTTTGTTTTTTATCGAACAACCCAGATGAATCAAGGAAAAAAATAAAGCTGTTAGGTGAAAATGGTTTTTAGATTGTTGACATTTTATATATAGAATGCTTGCATATGAGTAGCATGTAAATTAATACTTAACATATGACTCTGAGTATTAGTTCAGCCCTAACGCTGTACATCAGTACAAACAGAGCTTAAGTTTTCACCATGTGAAAATGATGATTTTTGATAGTAGTATTCTTTCTATTTCTATAGCATTTTAAAATTAGGAAAATACCTTGATATATAAAAAACATTATTTTTCATCTTAATTCTGTGAGATAAACGGGCAAAGGATTATCTACATTTTATAGATGAGATCCGTGAGACTCAAAGAGATTTAGTTGGTCCACTCAGTATAAAATGACTAGTTAGTGGTAGTGTCAGTTAGAATACAGGGTTCCTGACCCTTAGTAAAGTACTCTTTCCATTTATTCTCTACTTGGAAAATTATTCCTAAAGCTGGTGCCCAGATGCTTAGGTTGAATCTTGGTAATATGGTGAGGCGTATGTCCTTCTTAATCTCCTCTTAAAGGAAAGGCCTCTAGAAATGAATCACAGGACAAAATTAACACATTATATCCTTGACAGTCTCCATTTGTTTTATAACCATGTACTAAGAGGAAGAGAGAAGAAAGTATGCATCTCTGCTGCTTTTCTTAACTTTTAACTCTTAACAGTAATTGGGAGAAATATTAGAGGTGAATTAGAAACTGTTAATTCCATTCTCTTTATTATTCATAGGACTGAACAAATAGGATTCAGCCCTATGTGAATGGTAAAGAGTGTTTATTTTGTTATAGTTTTTGGCTGGGAAGAATTTGCTGTTGAATTTGAGCCTCCAGGAAAGTCCTCACCCTCATTAGCTATGGCTTTGGGGAGGCCTGGCACATCCAGCAAAGGATTTGCCCATTGTCTTCTCAGGTTTTATATAAAATCTTATTAGAAGGAAATGTAGCCCTAATATTGCAAAGAAATGAGAATTGGATTCTGTCTTCGAAATCTCTTTACAGGAAGTAGTCCATGTGTTGGCCACTGGTGACTTTACTTGGATAAACTTTTTTTTTCTTTTCTTTTCTTTTCTTTTCTTCTTTTTTTTGGTGGTTAGAAGCACAGAATTGCAGATTTCATCTCTGGTAGGTCTCTTGACACTTTGATGCATGGTGGTGTTATCCCTGAATGGAACTTAAATACTTCAGGGCTACTTTCTGACTGGGTGAAGGGGTGTATAAAATGAGAACATATGAGAGAGTATTAACAGAAAGGTACACTTTAATTTACTGATATTGGCTCTCTGCTTTCTTGTTGGATTGATAGGCTGTCTAATATATCTGCAATGGATTTTTTAAAACTGACTTGAACAAAATAAAAGGACTTGTATTGCTTACTTGAAAGTGGCCCTTAAAAATAGTAGACTTTTTGTTGAATGTTTTCACCATTCTTCGTTACGCCACATGTTAGAGTCAAATTATGACTTTCTTGTTGGGGGCAAGCAGCTATAAACATTATAGACTGCTTTGCAGCTTCTTCCCTGCCTGGTTCTTGATTTTATTTGAGATCATGGATACATGGTACCTAGAGGAAGTAAGGGACAGGTTCTTGCTTTTCCTGTTTTTAATTTTTTATTGTCATAAAAAAAAGCATCATAAAATTTATTATCCTAACCATTTCTAGGTGTACCGTTCAGTAGTGTTAAGTATAATTACACTATTGTGCAACCAGTCTTCAGAACCTTTTCATCTTGCAAAGCTAAAACTCTATACTTCATTAAACAACTCTTCATTTTCCTCTCCTCCAACCACTGGCAACCACTATTCAACTTTCGGTTCCTGTGAATTTGACTACTCTAGGTACCTCATATAAGTGGAATGATACAGTATTTGTCTTTTTGTGACTGGCTTGTTCATTTAGCATAATGTCATCAAGGTTCATCTATGTTGTATTGTAGCATGTGTCAGAATGTCATTTTTAAAGGCTAAATGATATTTCATTTTTTTCCTGTTCTTTTCAACTAGGCTCAAGATTGAAGGATTACAGATTATTTTGTCTGGATAAAGATGAACTAAGATGGTAGAATTATTTATTTTACTCTGGTCTTGGGACTTTTTTAAAATGTTTTTTTATTGTGGTTAAATATACATGACAAAATTTACCATTTTTAACCGTTTTGAAGTGTACAGTTCTGTATCATTAAGTACATTCACATTGTTGTGCAACCATCTCCACTGTCCATCTCCAGAACTTTTTCATCACCTCAGATTGAAACCGTATCCATTAAACAATAAGTCCCAGTTCCTCCCTGCCCTTCAACCCCTGGCAACCACCATTCTATTTTCTATTCCTATGAATTTATTTTAGGTAACTCATAAGTGGAATCATACAATATATGCCCTTTTGTACCTGGCTTATTTCTCTCAGCATAATATTTTCAAGGTTGAGTCTTGGGAATTTTGAAAACTACTTTGCAAATGCAAATTTGATTTGTAGTTTCACTTTGGAAACCTGTACTCTACCTCTTAATATATAGCCATTTCTCGAAAAGAAGTTAAAAATAGTGGTTAATACTTGCATAGAATTTGAATGAGATGAAATTTCTGTGTTTTCATGAGCTTCCTTCCAAGTTTAGTGCCTTTTCTATCTTCTTGCTACAACATACTTTCAGAACCTAGCCACTTTGGATCTCTTATCAATTCTCAGCTCTTTCTACAAAAAAGATTATTCGCAATAACCTAATATTCATAGTTATCATTTGTATTCTTTGTTCTACTCATTCCTTTAAAAATTTTTTATATAATGTAATTTTGCATTGTTCTACTTACATACTTAGCACATTTAGATTGAATAGTTCTTGGCTTTAAAATTGTTATATCTTTATTCTTGTTTTTTTTCTCCTTGCCTCTGTTTTCATCTTGTTTATATTTAATCCATTTCCCAAAAGCTGACAGACAGAAGGATAATGCTGTATTTTTTCTTCTTCATGAGTATAACTTATTTCTGAATTTGGTGGAAATTTGTTGTTGTTGTTGTTGTTTTTTTTCATTTTGTTGTTTTTTAATACTCAAACCAACAGGTTGAGAATCTTTGTTTGGAACACAAGGCATTGGGATTTTTCGGGTAATCTTATGTACTTCAATCCAAAGTGGTATGCACTGATTATAAAAGGATTAGGATATACGATTTAGAAAAAATGTGATCAAGGGTCTTGTGTTATTTTTAAAGAGGAAGGTTGTATTTGTATAGTTTTATATGCAGATTATTTGAAACTTTCTCAGCAAGGTTAGCTCTTAGCCTTATATTGAAATAGAATCCTCTAGTGTGATATATATGGAGAGCTGGTCTAACTCATATGTTGATGTACCATTGATGAAACGGGTTGGGATTTAAGATAGTGAGGAGGCTACTTATGCTGGGCAGGGTAGAAGCAGAAAAGATACAATAAGACTCATAAAAATCACTTACATTGAAGTTTGTGTGGAATGAAGTTAGTGTGGAATATTATACAAATATGAAGGTAGGGATTACAAAAAGAAAGTAGGGTGGCTTGTGAGAAGATTATAGTTATTTAAAGGAAAGAGGGAAGGAGTGATAGAAGCATGGCCAGAGATAAATGGACAACTATTAGTGATAATGAGAATGGAAAATATAGAATTTAGCAACTGATTAAAAATATAGAATAAGGGCACCCACAATGTCTGTGATTTCCTATGAAAACACATCGAACAGAGAAGAGGAAATCAGACAAGGGAGAAATATTAAGTAGGAAGAAAAAGGTTCATGTTGCTGCATGGTATATTTGTTGTTGTGTTTTGTGTTTTGTGTTGGTCTGGAAATTTTATTGATCTGTGATTTTAGAGCCAGAGAAAACCAACTGTGAGTCTTCTAGGCTCCTTTCCTTAGAACAAATAAACTGCAAGAGACTGGGCCTCCCCAAACTTGAGCTGGTTGATCAGTTTTTATTCAGTTCTGGGAGGCTACTTATGGTCTTTATTGATGTCACTTAGGGGGTAATTTTTTTTTTTGCAGGAACTTTATTATTTTTTTAAAAGACTTTTATTAAAATATAACTAACATACAACACTGTATTAGTTTCAGGTGTACATCATAGTTATTCAAAATTATATACCTAAAGAAGTGATCACTGTAAGTCCAGCAACCGTCTGATACCGTACAATGCTATCACAATATTATTGATTATATTCCTTGTGCTGTGTACATTACATCCCTACTGACATGATATATTTGAAGGAATGATGGAGCATCTGTGTGAAGATTTTCTTGGAGTTGCTAGAAATGTGAAAGTTTGATTATAGGAGCGACATCTGAGTGCTGTCAATACATAAAAGTGATGATCAGAGTCTAGTTAGCTCCTTCAGTAGGAGTAGGCAGAAAAAGAAGACAAGAGTTAAGTTCTCAGAGGGCTAGTTTTTATTCTGAAAGTTCTTAGCCACAGGCTATATACACTTAATCCTGACCAACTTTATTACAACTACATTCTGATGGCTATGAGGAAAGCCAGGTGAGAACATATTCTCGATGTGCAAATTTTAATACACAGTACAGTACTGCAAACAATAAGTCATTAATTTGGTTTTTATACGTGAATAAGAACTTTCCATAAGGATATGTGTGGAGAGATTGAATGACTGATGTGGCAGCTCTAACCAGAGGCAAGGGAGATATCCTGAGGGAGCATAGTGGTGGTGGTAGGGACCCTGGGACTAAATTTACTCTTTAGGAAAATAGGAGGAATTGCTTAAAGAGTTGACTGATAGAGGGATAATCCAGGAGGTCAGTGGGTAACTTGTAGAAACTAACATCAAAAGAAAAAAAACGATTGGTTATGATGACAGGGAGGGAAGGAATTTGTCAATCTTACATATGAGAAATCACAATTTATCGCAGACACTTTTCTAAGCACCTTGCACATGTTACCTTGCTTATTCCTCGTAACAACTCTATGAGGTAGGCACTCTTATTATTTCCTTTTGGAAATTCTGTATTTCAGAGAGTTCTTAGTCCCTGCATACCCTGTGCTTCCTCCCGCCCCCCAGCCAGAACTTTTCTGGAGCCATGAGTTACAGATATCACCTACTTTTGACAATTATAGGTAATTAATTGTTCTTTTTCTGTGCTTTATTTCCCAGGTCACAAGGCACTTAAAGCATTGTTGAGGTCATTGGTAGATCTTCAGGAAGAGCTACTTTTCCAGTACCCAGACACTAGATATCTAGTCGGTGGAACAAAGCCCAAACCGGATAGGTAAGGAGAAAATGCAACTGTGGAGTTGCTTATTTTCTTTTCATCTGAATAGTGTACTATCATGAAAAAGAATGCTCAAACTTTTCCAGGTCGATATCAGACTTAATGTTAGTAAGGTAGAAAGAGTTGCTTACAGTAACTGGTAGCTAGGATGGCATAAAAATTGGGAATTAGGTTTTGGGTATTTATACTTAGTTGTGCCTAATTCTTTTTGTGGCTTCAGCAAAAGACTTGCCTTCTTTTAAGAGCTATTGAAATTAGTAGATAAAAGCACATTTTAATATTAATGCTTAAGTAACGTTTATGAAGCACTTTGTGTTCATACCATGGAATCTGTGGTCACAACCATCTACTTTACAGTGAAAGAAGAAGTAGTTATTTTAAAGGGTAGAATATTTTGGAAGACAGCAGAATAAACCTTTTTTTTTTTTTTTTTTTACGGAAATTATCGCATTTGATGAAGGATTCCCACCCCCTTTGAGCCTGCTGTATATGGTACCTGCTTATTGTTTTCCCTTGGTCTTATTCTTTGTTTTATTCTTTTGTACTGAATTAGTTGGAGGGATAAAAAACTGAAATTTATTGAGCAACTACTATGTGTTGTGGTCAGTACTCCAGTGAGTACAATTGACTATATAGTTGGAGGTTGTATTACTTTCTCATGGCAGTTGCATATAGTATTGTGGTGTAATGCTGATTTTGTTGCCTGCCCCTTTTGAATATTCTTCATATTCAGCTTCTCTTCATTTGGTTCAACTAATATTATTCCTCTTCTTGAACAATTGATTACAGGAAGACATTTCTCTTATTGATTTGGGGGTTAAAGTCATAAAATTATGTGTTTAATTTTTAAAGATTCTCGCAGCTAGTATAGGCCTTGTTCATATTTCTCATAATGTTTTTATAACCTCATTTATTTTTATGGTTTGCTTACCTTTAAAAAATATTGTGAAATCTGTTATTTTTATATTTATTTGAAGAGTTACATGAGTTTTTGATTGATCTCATGAACACTCTTTTTAAATGAAAAAAAGCCATCCATGCATCTATGGTGCTATTTAAAATGTAGACTGAATAGGGAAGGCCTAAATATTCTTGAGTTAATGTGAGCCTACCTTTTTATTTGGATAATGTTTATTTACATTGGACTTAATGTTCTTATTGGTTTTCTAGTGAGAAAGAAATTTCCAGTGAAGATGAAGAGCTAGTAGGAGAGAAGAAGCAGAGAAGGGCCCTACCAAAGAGAAAGCTGGTGATGGATGACTATCCTAGCTTCATGGCAAAGCGCTTTGCTGACTTTACAGTCTATAGGAACCGCACACTTCAGAAGTGGCATGATAAAACAAAGCTGGCTTCCGGAAAACTTGGGAAGGCAAGTGTGTGCGTGTGTGTGCGTGTGTGTGCATGTGTGTGTGCGTGCGCGCATATAACATAGGCTATGACAACCTGTAGTGATTTTAAGGAATCGGAACTACAGTTCATTTATATGGTTGATGTCACATGATAATAATCAGTCATTTCTCTAGAAAAACTTACCAAACTCCTGCCATTGGTGTTTATACCCATCAGATTTGGGATTTTAACTTTATTGAAAAGAATATTTTATTCTAGAAATTGTGGCCTTGCGAGTGTTCAAATGTTGGAAATACAAAATAAAGAAATAGAATTTAAACAGTTATTAGGAGCAGAAGTTAAGCTCTGGGTATAGGAAAATAATATGACCTACATAAGACTAATTATTTTTTTCCTCTGAGAACAATTACAGCCATTCACAAACTCAGTCTTTAACAGAAAGTCCCTCCTGAAAAGGAGGGTTGTCTGTTTCTTTCTGACACAGAAAGATAGAGAAACCAATGTAGCTGTCTTCAGCACAGACTTTCTGCATTATCTGACATTGGTTTATGTTGTTGCAGGGTTTTGGTGCCTTTGAACGCTCAATCTTGACACAGATCGATCATATTCTGATGGACAAAGAAAGATTACTTCGAAGGACACAGACCAAGCGCTCTATGTACCGAGTTCTTGGCAAACCTGAACCAGTAGCGCCGCCTGTCCCAGAGAGTTTGCCAGGACAGCCGGTAAGATCTGTGATGCACGGTGATTATGGGGAACAGTTTCTATAAGGCTAATTAACTGAAAATCTGATCACCTACTTATACATATTACCCTTGGTATAAGAAGTTAGTGGAAGAAAGAGAAAAAACATTACTAGGTTGTTGAGAAACAGAGTATGTGGGAGGACAAAGTTAAAAAAAAGAGCTATTATTAAATACTTATGTATTAATTTTGAATTTGATATGTCTAGTAATAATGGAAGCATTTATAATCCAATTTTTAAAATTCAGTTTTAAAGCTGCTTCTTGAGGAATGTCAGTATTGAAGCAAGTGTGTTCTTTAGGCTTTATGTTGGACATTTAGATATCCCAGAAAAGGATCCAAAATTAGACTAGTCAGATTCTTTTGTTTAAAGGAAACTTTTATTTATAGTGGAAATATATACTTGATAATTTTTTAAGTTCAGAAGAATTTTAAATGAAAAGTAAAATTCCCCCTAGTCTATAAAGTTCGCTCCTGAGATTTAACCAATTTTCATAGTTGTAACAAGCTTTTAGATGTTTTCTATTCATATATATATATATATATATATACATATACATATATATGTATAAAAAATATGGTTGCCTTTTCTTTTCAATGATATGGATACATATGTGTATATAAATATATAAAGTGTTACAGCTTTTTAAATTTAATATATCCTAGACAATTCTCCATATCATTATATAGAGATTTACCTCATTTTTCCTCATGGCTAAGTGTATTCCACTATACTATAATTTATTCAAACAATGGATGTTTTTGTTGTCTCCAGTTTTAGAGACAGTGTTACAGTAAATATTCCTGAGCATATATATTTTTGTATTTGTGTGAGCATATGGTTAGATTTCTTGAAGGAAATGTTAAAGAGAATATACATTTTAAATCCTGATGGATATTTCCAAATTACCTCCAAAATTGGGTTAATTTTCACTCCCACCAGCTGTGTTTTCCAATATTGAGTGTTGCCAATTTTAGAGGTGAAAAATGGTGTCTTCTCATTAATTTGCATGTATTTAATTAGAGTGAGGTTAAACATATTTTCAAATGATTCTTAACTATTTGTGGTTCTTTGTCAAGTGCCGATTAATGTTTTTTGCCCATTTTTCAGTTGGATTGTTTTTGTTGTTTAATTTTAAGAGGTCTTTATATCTTAAGGAAAACAGTATTTTGACTATAGAACACATCGTTCATAGTAGTTATGTTACTTTGATAGTCTCAATGGTATTCACTCTTTCCTTATTGATATAGGAGATCCTTCCTGAAGCCCCTGCCAACGTCCACCTCAAGGACCTGGATGAAGAAATCTTTGATGATGATGACTTTTACCACCAGGTATGATTTTTACGCTCTTTTGTTACAAATCTGGTTTTGGCATTGTAAAACAGCTGATAGAATTCTCTGACCAAAAAGTAGCTTACTTTGGAAGGATAGAGTCAGACAGGAAGTTAAAACTCCTTTGTTCAGAACTGACTTACTATGCGTTCTAGATCTGTTGCTTTTCTTCTGTCTTATATTTTTCCTTTTGAAATGCAAGCAGCTACAGCTACTTTGTATCACAGAGTATAAATTATCTGTAAAACAGTTTCAACTTCTTTAAGTCAGGTGGATTATTCTTTCTTTGCTGTTTTTGATAATGGTAATGGGAGATTTTTTTTTATTATTTGGTTTTTGTCCTATTACTATTATATCAGGGTGTGGAGCTAAAGGTCTGGGATCCTAGAGTTCTTGAATTTCACTACTGGTTCTATTACCTATTAATACATTGTCTTTATTTTTTTTGTCTGTTCAAATCAGTTAAATATGTATTGAGTTTGTGTGCAGTTGTTGATCGTTGAAGACAAAAAATTGGTAGAAGTTGAAATATGGTTTCGTTCTCAATACTGTCTCTTTACAAATATCCTTCAGTTCTTTCCCTAACATTATTATCTTCTGGCATGCTGCTCTTTTTAATGATGTTGGTGACTATTAAAGTAGACTAAACATTTGAGCTATTCTAAAGAAATAAAATAATTTCCTATAATCCTGAGTCTCCTGATAAGTCCTACTTCTTAATGAATTGTGCTTTGGGATGTACCCTTTCTAGCTCTGGGGAATTGAGGATGTTGTTCGGCAGTGATATACCAGTTTTTGTTGAACAGTTAAAATAATTTTTTTTCTCTGCTGAATTTTTAGTATGTAAACTTTTGTAACAGCTTGTTGAAGGTTTAGCCATGATGGTTGTACTATGTATATGGAATACGAAGGAAGGAACTTAGGAAAATTATTCTGTGAAGCAACAGAACAAGTGATTCTATATTATGAATACATCTGGTTTTTCCCTAAAAAGAGAAAAAAACTTTCTATTAATCTTTCTATTCACTCTGTGATGGTCAATAAAATTATTGCCATAGTAAGTCTTAAAAGTAATGATAAGAGGGTATAGGAAAGAGGATTGGTGGGGCCTCAGGTGTTCCTAGTCAGAGGCCTTGATTCTTTTTTCCTTTCTTCTCTTATTATATCCATTTGTCAGAAGAGTAGGGAACTCTATTTTGTTCTAGAGTGTCCAAGGAAGTACCTCATATGAGATATTAATGCTGTATAATTGTGTGAGATCATGGGAGACAATCAAAAATGTTCCAGTCTTCATTAATTGAAGTGTACATTGTTCATTGGAAAGTGTATCATAAATTAAATAGGCTTAATAAAATAAACTGAAATTACTGGGGAGAAGTTGCTTCCACTGGTAATCCTTAGTCTTGAAAGATTTTTTTTTTTAACCTGGAGGTCGGTTTAAAAAGAAATAGCATTACTTGATTGGCCCTTCATTCCAATTAATAATTTTAACTTCGATATATTCTGATTTCAGAGTTATGACTAGTCACATCTTAGCTTTTCCCCTTGCTGGTTAATTGGGGTGCTGGGGTTAATCTAAATTAAAACTTAAACTAATAGAGGTCAGCCAGGCAGCTGAAACACCTGAGTGAAACAAATGGGGCTGCCAGGCGCAACTTTATCTTGGCTGTTTCCCAAGAGGGAAGTGGCAGCAAATTGGAGTTGTTTCAGCCTCTGTAAAGGTGAATGATGGGTGACACTTGTTAATGTACAGCATCTCCGGAAGCATTCCAGATTGCTTTGCTGCTGTACCAACTGCTGCCATCCATGCACAGTCAGTAGGAACTGGACCAGTTGCCAACATCTGGCAGCACAGCAAGGAATGGGTGCAAGTCTTGAAACCCCGCAGATTCTAAATATGGTGCTTAGAACTGTGCGGGCTTTAATCACTTACCACTCTTTGGCAGCAGGCTACAACAGCTTATCCTAGCCTCGTACATCACATCCCGACATCTGCTGAGCCGCAAGGCAGCTGCACATTTATTTTCTTTTCTTGCCTTTTCTCTTTGCCTCCTATTCCTCTTCTTCCCACTTTCCCCCCTCCTACCTTCAGTTTTCTTCCCCTCCCCAATATGCTTCTTGGGAGAGATGATCTGTAAAGATTACTGCTTCATTGTGTGCAAGTAATTGTAGTGATGCCAGGCCCTTGACAGACACAACATAGCACCTGTTCTGCTGACCTGGTTAATTTCTTCTGTTGAGTGGGATTTGCCAGAGATTGGAGCTGAAGCCAGTTCAATGATAAGGCTAAAGAAAATGGCTGTATGTTTTCTGTCACCTCCCAATTAAATTGGCTTCATAAAGTGCTTTCGTTCATTTGTCAGGGTAGTAAGTCTGAGCTAAGTGTTGCATTCAGAAGTGATACAATGTATTTCAATGGCTTCCTGAATTTTCATTTTTTTAATGTGGTCATATGAAACAGCTGGGTTGTGAATACAATACATTTTGCCTTTTTTAAAAAACCATACTTGAAGCCAGACTCTTTGGATCCATGTTTTGTAAGGAAGAGATTATAGCCACATTGAATTTTAATGTTTCATTGTAGGGGTTTAAAGGCTTACTTGGTTAATTCAGGTGTCACGAAGCTGTGTAAATGCCCTAAATACTGAGAATAATGCTCGGGGGATCAGAACACCTAAAACACACACACACACACACACACACATACACACACACACACACACACTCTCTCTCTCTCTCTCTCTCTCTCTCTCTCTCTCTCTCTCTCTCTCTCTGTTTCATAATGGGCCTTAAGTTATTACAACTTAAAAAAATTGTATTATTAAATACGCATATACACACAGAGAGAGGCACTGAAGAGTATCAGATATCATAAGTAATCATATCATTTTTGACCTGAAAAGAACCTTACAAGAAACTGATTCCCTGAGAAGTTAAGTAACTTTCTGAAAGTTATATGGTAGATGGCAACTCCAGTATTTGATCTTAAGACTTCTTAGACCAAGTCCTATTCTTTCCACACCTTTATTTCTTAAATATTTCATTCTTAAACCATAAAAAGACTTCACTATAGTATTAGTTTTCAGTTTGTAAATAAATGAGCCTTATTTTCCTAGAACTAGGAGAAATATTATGTGTGTTAGAAAGTAATTTTTTTCCTTAAAAGGCAAATAATTTATTGTACTCCTGCTTCTTAACAATTCTAATGAAAAAATTAGCTTTATCATTGTGTTACTGGTTTGTTTGGGAAACTGGAATTGCTGAAAGCTTGAAATATACCCAGTGGTAAAGATTTTATGAGAGAAACTGTTCACCTGCTTCAGGCATTGCAGAGTTACTCCCAAATGGGATTAGTTTGCATTTGGCCTATTTCTTGTCAAAGCTCATTCCTAAAGACGATTTCACAAAAGTGAAGGCTGTAAATGACCATGAAGGATGAGCCATTCAGAAATGTTTTCAGTATCTATTTTTCATTTTCATGATTCTATTTGATACTTTTTAACATTAATTTCTTATAAGATGTATTGTCTGTATTACCATTTAAGATTTTTTTTGTTGTTTTGATTTGCTCATTTTTTACACCATCATTTGATCTTTGACCTAAACTTAATTTGTTAAAGAATTGAGGAAGGACTAACATTTACTGAGTACTAGCTGTGTGCCAGCTCCAAACTAGTTAGACAGGTACTTGACATATATCTTTATTTAATCCTCACAAGATCTCCATATTGAGTTATGACTGCACTTAACAGTAACCTATAGAAAGTGACTTGGTTTTATTCTTCTTATCTCCCAGACCTCAAACTAGTTTCTTGTCACCTCATGAAGTATTTTGTTCTGAAAGGACTAATTGAGCTTAGGTATTGACTGATCGATACCTGTATTTCTAAGAGTTCATTAGGATTTTGTATGTTGCTTCTAGCTGTGTTTAGTTTTGATCTGGTTTGTCCTGTCACTTTGAATTTAACAAGGACTGTCTAGAGAAAGGCATAATAGGTTTTGCTCTTTTGATGACCACTTTGATGGGTTAAATTTCTCCTTTCATTTGTCATCAGGACATGTCTACAACTGACCTTGCCACATGCTGGACTTTTGTATCCAAGACACTTGATAATGCTATAAACAAGTAATTACTAATTCGGTGAACTATTAAAAGTTGATAATGTTAAGAAATAGAGAAGAGACAAGCTTTCTAATAAGATGGTTTACTTAATTAAATTGTTAAGTGATTAATATGGACAGTTGATATGGTGGCTTTAATTGTATGCATTTAGATCTTAGCGTGACTAAGAGATGTCAAAAGCCATTCCTATGGTTAATCGTAATGCAGTGGGACATTCTTACTTTTGGCATGTATCTTTACAGTGATTCAGTTGATGGTTAATAATGTTTTAAAGTTTGATTTGAACCTGTTCCTTTTAACTAGTTGTTGGAAAACAGATACCTTCTGTTCAGAATAGTATTTCATTTTTAGCTTTACTCTAAAATGTTGCTATTATTTGAAATGTGGATAGTGTTTCCTAAAAGTTTGATAAAACTTATTACACATAGACCTTTATGATGATTTTAGAGAGAGCATACATATTAACTACATAAATTTGCAAATTGAAATTATGGTTAAAGACATAGGAGAGAATCAGTTAGGTTCTTGAGGTATAGTAAAGGTGTTAGAAAAAACCAAACCCCAAACTAAATACCAATGTCCAGTTAAACCCCAGTTTTAATAATTATAAAATTATTTTGTGTATCATGTATAAGAATTTTATTAGAGGTACACTCTGGTTTCTGTGCTGCGATTGTCTGTCAGTTCATAGAACCGAATACGTAATCAATATTGGCATTTGGTTGCTAGTGTTGTCTCACTATTGTGGAGGCTGCACAGAATAGGAGGCCAAAAGCCACATTTTAAATGCAAGGTCCAGAAATTTCATCAAACAGCAGTGTCAAGGGAAGGTACACACGACTGGCCCTCATTTCTTTCAGTTTCCTTGCTTTAAAAAACATCAGAGCGTGACTGCAGTACTACTACTTCGTTTAAACAAAGATAAAACCTCAGAACAAAGCCTAAAGCAGTATATTTTAGGAGTCAACGAGGAAAGAGAAAAGAATTGGCTTAGAACTATTGAAGAAACTTTTCAAACACAGGTGGTACCATGGGACTTTACTAGGCAAATATGTGAACAGAATTGCCTTTTCTGTACTATTAAGCACAATGTCAGCTGGCTGAGTATAAATTAAACACAGGATTCCAGCAGTATTTTACTTACCTCAAGTGAAGAATTTGGCACTCCTCAAGACATGGGGAACACTACCTATTCACTAAAGTAGGTATGATGTCTTCTTATTAAATCACATTTAATGTATCTCTACTTTAGAATAAATTATAGAGATGATGTTTTAGTATAGAAAGGGGAAGTTAATAAACATCTTTTAAAAATATGTGTATTGTTGATCTAGACTAGAACATAATTGCTTTAAAGTTGGACAGCATCTTTGAAAATCATCAAGTCCAAACAGTTTTGTTTTTTTTTTTCAAACTGGAGCCTAGAAGAAGTAAATGACTAATATAGGATCATCTCACTTAGTGAGTTAGGACATTGAAACCTAAGTGTTCTTGTTCCCAGTTTGATTTTCTTTCCAGCATATTCTGCCTTTTTATCTGACACATTTAAAAATCCATGTGAGTGTTTCCTTTTCAGATTAATATCTGTTTAGGAAATTGGTGATCCAGTGTGCCTATTTGTACTCTGACAATTCACATGTATCACTTTTGTGCAGTTATGAACTTCATTCAGTTAACACTTATTATACCACATGCTAGGCTTATAAAGACTGATAAGACAAAAAATCACTGCCCAAGGAATTTGTGTCATCTAACAAGAGTAAGGTTCTCTGCAATTTTGTATTGTCATATAGCTCCTCTTTAAGAGTGTGACTTTATTAAAATTTAAGTGGAAAAAATAAATGGTGAAAGAGAGTCAGGTCTTTGATATTAAAATGTACATGTAGTTCTCTAGTGTTGTCTTATCACAAATGTGCCTCAGGCATTTATTAGCATACAGTTTTTTCCCTTAACATATACCCGATCTAATTCCTAAAGTCATTTCTCCATAACCTGTAAAAGATCCTAAGAGATGTTATTAGATATAAACTCTGGACAATATAAATTCCCTATTTTCCAAGTATATAGTCATTGTTAGAAGCCAGATTGAGATGTTGTTATTCACTGATACTTATTTTAGGTTAGAAAAGCCTTCAGATTAATGATGGTATTTGAGGGTTCACTTGCTATGGCTCACTTTTGTGTATTTCTGAAATTTTCTCTAATAAAAAGTTGAGAAGAAGACAAGCTTTTAGATTTTTTTCTTTCATTCATTCAACAATTATTTCCGTTCCCTCTAAATATATATTGAGTAACTACTGTTCTAGGCTATGCTGTTTAATGCAGTAGCCACTAGCTGTTTAAATTTAAATTAACTAAAATAGAATAAAGCTAAAAATTCAGTTCTTTAGTCATATTGGCCACATTTCAAGTACCAAGTAGCCACATGTACTAGTGAACACTGTATTGGACAGTGAAAATATAGAACATCATCACAGAAAGTTCTGTTGGAGCTCTAAGAGGCTAGAATAGAGCAAAGTCTGTGTCCTGTGTCCTCATGAGCTTTAATTCTAACTTAGAGATAGGATAAGTAGTGAAATATAATGTGATACTGCTTTAGAAAATGATAAAACTGGATATGGGTAAGCATACGATTTTTATATAGGATGTTCAGGGGATGAAGTAATATTTGAGCAGATATCTGAAGAAAGTGAACAACAGAGCCATGCAGCTATTTAGGGGAAGAATGTTGGGAATAGCAAGTGCAAAAGCTCTGAGGCACAGCAGAGGCTAGTATGTTTTAGGGAAATCAAGGAGGCCAGTGTCACTATGGTGGAGTAGGCAAGAAAAAGTGATAGGAGAGGCAGCCTAAGAGGTAATGGGAGGTCAGATCCTGAAAGACCCTGTAGGCCACTGTAAGACTTTGGCTTTTACTGTGACTGAGTTGGGAAACCACTAGAGGGTTTTGAAGAAAAAAGTGATATGAATGGTAATATTTTAAAAGAATCACTCTGATGGCTGAGTTGAGAATAAACTATGGGGCAGCAAGGTGGCAAACAGGAAATAGTTAGGAAACTAGTGATAATCCAGGCAAGAGATGGTGGTAGCTAGAACTAGGCTGGTTTTGGAGGGAGTGTCAAGAAGAGGTTGGAGTCTAAATTTATGTTGAAAGTTGAACTGACAGGATTTGCTAATGAATTGCATATGGGGTATGGCAAGAGGGGAGTACAGATTTTTGTTCTGAGCAATTGAAAGGATAAAATTGCAATTTACTGAGATGGGGGAAAGCAGTGAGAAAGGCTAGTTTGGAGGAGAAATCTGGAACTCAATTTTGGTTATATTAAGGGCCCCCACCCCACCCCGCCATGGACCTGTGTTGACTTTAATTATTTTGATTCCGAATTGATTATATTAAGTTTAGGGTACCTCTGAAACATATGGAGTTGTCGGAGAAGTAGTTACATAATTTTGGAGTTCATGGGAAGGTCTGGGCTGAAGGTATGAATCTGAGAGCCATCAGTATATACGTTTTATTTGTTACCACGAGGCTGAATTAGATCACCTAGGGAATGAAAGTAGAAAAAGAGAAGCTATTCATAGCTCAAATCCTGGGACATTCAAACATTTAGAGGTTGGGGAAATGAGGAACCAGCAAAGGTCATTTAGAAGGAACAGCCAGTGAGATAGGAGAGAATAAAGGAAGAGTTATTTCCTGGGTTCCATGTATAAGTGTTTCAAGGAGGGAATCCATTATCGTTCTGATACCAAACCAGGCAAAAACATCACAAAGAAAGAAAATGACAGACCAATATCTCTTATGAATACAGATGCAGAAGTCAACAAAGTACTAGAAACTCGATCCAGCAACACATGAAAAAGATTATACACCATGACCAAATGGGATTTAGCCCAGGAATGTGAATATTAAACATAAAAAAAAATCAATATAATATACCATATCAATAGACTAAGGACAAAAACCACATGATCAGCCCAATAGATGCAGAAAAAAATATTTAATATCCTTTCATGATAAAAACACTCAACAAACTAGAGATAGAGGGAACTTCCTAATTTGATAAAGAACATCATTGAAAACCCACAAGTAATATAGTACTCAGTGGTGAAAGACTAAACGCTTTCCCCTAAGATTAGGAACAAGATGTGGATATCCGCTCTTGCCACTGATATTCACTATTGTACTGGAGGTTCTAACCAGGGTAGTTAGACAAGATAAATAAAAGGCATCCAATTGGAAAAGAAGATGTAAAACTCTTATTTTACAGATGGCATGATCCTGTGAATAGAAATCCCAAAGAAGCAACCAAAAAACTACTAGATTTAATAAATGAATTCAACAGAGTTGCAGGATACAAGATGAACATACAAAAATTAATTGTATTTCTATACACAAGCCCCAAGCAATCTGAAAAGTAAATTAAGAAAACTATTCCATTTATAATAGCATCCAAAAGAATAAAAAACCTGAGTATAAATTTAACCAAGAAACTGAGAGACTTGTATGCTGAAAACTATGTTAAACTGCTGAAAGAAATTTAAAAAGACCTAAATAAATGGAAAGCCATCCAATGTTCATGGATCAGAAGACTTAATATTATTAAAATGTCAGTACTCCTCAAATTGATCTACAGATTCAACATATCTCTATCAATCCCAGCCACCTTTTTGCAGAAATCAACAAGCTAATCCTAAAATTCATATGACAATGCAAGGGACCCAAAATGGGTAAAACAGTCTTGGAAAGAACAAAGTTGGAGAATTTATACTTCTTAATTTCAAAACTACTACAAAGCTACTAATAATCAAGATGTTGTGGTACTGGTATAAACTTAGGCATATAGATCAATGGAATATAATTG
The DNA here is from genome assembly GCA_028627145.1 of Eidolon dupreanum. Lineage (NCBI taxonomy): Eukaryota > Metazoa > Chordata > Mammalia > Chiroptera > Pteropodidae > Eidolon > Eidolon dupreanum. The sequence continues at coordinate 81,050,932 of CM053506.1, read as the reverse complement.
AGAGTCTAGAAATAAACCCTTACATTTATGGTCAGCTAATTTTCGACAGGGGTGCCAAGACAGTTCAGTGGGGTAAGAACAATTTTTTCAACCAGCAGTGTTAGGACAACTGGATATCCACATGCAAAACAATAAAGTTAGAGCCCTCCCCCGTACCTACACAAAAATTGGAGTGGATCACGTACCTAAATATAATAGCTGAAACTATGAAACTTTTAGAAGAAAAAATAAGAATAAAACTTTATGACCTTGGGTTAGGGAGTGGATTTTTAGATATGACAACAAAAGCACAAGTGACAAAAGAAAAAACACAAATTTGGACTTCGCTGAAATCAGAAACTTTTGTGCTGTAAATGGTACACCATCAGGAACGTGAAAAGACCCACGAAATAGGAGAAAATATTTGCAAATCATATATCTGATAAAGGATTGGTATTTGGAATATATAAAGAACTCTTACAACTCAATAATAAAAGACAAATAACCCAATAAAAAATGGCAAAGAATCTGAATAAACATTTCTCCAAAAGATATATTTTCCAGTAAGCACAGGAAAAGATGCTCAACATCATTAGCCTTTAGGGAAATGCAAATCAAAACTGCAATGAATATCACTTTACTCCACTAGGATAGCTATAATCAAAAAGACAAATGATAACAAGTGTTGGGGAGGGTATGGAGAATTTGAAACCCTCAAACATTGTTGGTGGGAATGTAAATTGGTATAGCCCCTGTGGAAAACAGTTTGGCAGTTTCTCAAAACAAACATAGAATTACCATATGACCCAGCAATTCCACTCTTAGGTATATCCCCAAGAGAAATGAAAGTGTATGTTCACACAAAAACTTGTACGTGAATATTTGCAGCATTATTTATAATAGGCACAAATGAAACAACCCAAATGTCCCTCAGCTGATAAATGGATAAACAAAATGTGGGGTATCCATACAATAGAATATTGTTCAGCCATAAAGAGGAATGAAGTACTCATAATTGCTTCAACATGGATAAACCTTGAAAAGATTGTGGTAAGTGAAAGAAGCTATTCACAAAAGACCACATATTATATGATTCCATTTATATGAAATGTCCAGAATAGGCACATTTATAGACACAGGAAGTGGATTAGTGATTGCCTAAGGTTGGGGGTATTGGAAGTGAAATGGAAGTAACAGCTAATGAATAATGGGTTTCTTATGAGAGTGATGAGAATATTCTAAAACTGATAGTGGTGATGGTCACACAACTCTGTGAATTTACAAAACCATTGAATCATACAATTTAAATTGGTGAATTGTATGGTATTTGAATTATATCTGAATAAAGTTTGTTGTGTTTTTTTAAAAAGAAGAGAGTGACCTACTATGTTAAACATTGCAGACAGATCAAGTAAGATAAGGACTGAGAATTGACCATTTGTTATAGCAACAGAAGTCATTGATGACCTTGACAAAACTGGTTTGGAATAGATTCAGAAAAGAATGGAAGTAGAAAAACTGGAGACAGTGAGCATAGACTCTCCAAGAGGTTTGCTGTAAAGGGAATAGAGAAATGGTAGCAGCTGGAAGGGGAAGTGGAGGATCAGGAGAATTACGTTTTGTTTTAGATTAGAGATGTATTTGGTATGCTGTTTGTATGTTGATTGAAATGACCCAGTAGAGAGGGGAAAATGGATGTTTCAAGAAAGAGGTGAGAATTGCTGGTGAGTATACAAATAGAGAGGTCTGATGGCGAGTTCTTCCATAGATATTGGAGGAGAGGCAGAGTATATAGGTACAGTTGCAAGTAGATGTAAAATGGGAACATGTGGAAGTTCTCATCTGAGTGCTTTTATTTTATTTTATTAATTTATCAATTAAGCCAAGAATGAGAAGGTGTGGCGGGGGCTGGGTGTTAGAGAAAAGAGAAGGTATGGCAAAGTCGCCTAAGGGAATGAGTGGATGAGGAAACTGTACTGGAGTTGTTAGGTAGCAGTAAAGACCCACAGAAGGTGGTGGTATTTCAAAGAGAGACCATTTCACATGATCTTGCCTTTTTCTTTAGCCATTTAAGTTTGTGTGGATGCAGGTATTGAGATTTAACATGGTTTGGGGTTTTGCCAAGAAAGTACAGGTACGTAATCTCTTATATGCAATTCTGAAATTTAAAACATTCTGAATACTTAGTATTTTGTTTGTTTTGGTAACTTCAGCAAACCATTGTGGTTGCAACATCTGATCTGAATGGTCATGAAGCTGTACAAATCTATAAGGCTTTATTTATCCCACTTAGTGAGAATAGTGATATGTTTTGCTGCAGAAAATTTAATGTGTTTGACTTTGGGGGGCTGCTCCAGGCTTTGCTGGGGCATTTATGGTATGTGTACTCTATTGTCTTTCTAAAATCCTAAAAATTCTAAATTACAAGATACATCAATCCCCAAGGGATCATGGATCTGTATGATAGAAGGCATGCAAAGGAGTTGAGGATGCATACCAGGAGTAATTATCCTGACAGATTATGGGATCGAATCCACCTGAGTAAGGAAGGAAGTGAGCACATGAGGAGAGGAGTGTAGTGATGCTGAAAAGGTGGCATGATCAGTGGGTTATTGATTTTGGAGGGGCCGAAGAATTATTGGAGTCTGAATGCTAGAGAGAGAATGCTAGAAAGACAGGTTGAAGTATGTTCCAGCTGGACTTTTAATCCTTAAAGGACATAATTATAGAATACAAGTTAGTATAACCCTTTTGGTTTCTTTCTTGTGAACACTTTTTAGTAAAATTGTCCTTAGTTCTGAATGACTTTCTCTTTATTCTTTTAATATAAATGATATATTGTACTGTGTCATTAAAAGAAACTTTGCCAAAGAGTGCCCAGAAATAGAGATTGAGCTGGTGTCCCAAAGGATATATAACCCTTCTCCCCACCTTTATTATTGATAGGGGAAAAAAAAAAGATAAAAACTCAGAACATCTGTCTGGTGATTAGGGGGTAGAATACTGGGAATGGAGACTGTTGAAATTCTGAAAAAGAGCACTTTCTGTACATTGTTATTTTTGGTATGGACTGGGAAGAATGGCTTAATGCATTTAGTCCTTGTAAAATTCTTTTAATTTGTAGTAAAAAGAAAGGAAAAGCAAATTAGCAAAAAAAAGTTTCTTAGTATTCTCATTGCCCAATTCTGTCTTCACACTTTGGGGCCTAATACTGAGAGTGATTTACCTATACTTCTAGTTTATAATTAGACATTGGGAGACATTATATTATCATGCCTAATGGAATATATGGGGTCTGATGAGAAAGTTTTCTGTTTTGACTAATAAATTTTAACCCAAGTGGCCAAGCCTAGTAAAATATTATAGCCTTTGAAATATTTTAGAACTTGTTCTGAGAAAACAGTGTTACTTTGTTCAGTGAATGAATTTATCATTCCTTCTAAATCACAGGCCTTAGCTCTAGCTCTGGAGTAGAGGCTGAATCAGACAGTGGAAAAACTAATCAAATCCTTAAAGACCGAAGGCAGTGAGGCAGAGTTAGGCTGACTTTTTCAGTGGTAGCCTCTAGCTATCCATTTTCTTATTTTAGTAACCAGAGTTGGGTTATTTGCAACTTCAGTATCAGGATGCACTTGGATTTTATTCACACATCCTGATTTACCTTTATTGTTCCCTATAATATTTTTCTTGTAAATATTGTCCTTGCCATTGCAAAAGTTGGATGCTTTCCTTGATCACAAGGTCTAGAAGACTGCTTGTTGCTACTTACTTAATTCTTTCATTTTACAAATATTGAATAATCGCTATGTGTAAGGCAGTATGAAGAGTTTTGTGTGACAATTTGTATGACAATCTCATTCACACTATAACCTGCCCTCAAGAAACTTACAGCCAATCAAAAGAGATGACATAAACATAAACAACTAGAAGTCTTGGTGAAGGGATATTGAAGAATTCATAAGAGAGAGAAATTAATAATAATTTGAAGTAATTAGAGAAGGCTGCATGGAGGAGAAGATGGCATTTAATCTAGGCCTTTAAAGAAGGATAGATAAGATTTTAGATAGGATGAGATTGAAGGGGAAGGCTTCTAGGTAGAGGGAATTGTGTGATCAGTGGTTGGTGGGGGTAGTTCCAGGTCATGGTAAGGGAATAGCAGTTAGTTGTTCAAATATAATACATGATAATGGAAAAGATCACTTTTGCTCCAATTTATCATGGTCTAGTTTGGGAAAATACTGCAAATAATAGCATACTATTTATGTGACTTTCCTGTGCTTTTTACATTTTCTTCTATTCTGCTTTCCTTCATTTCAGATCTTATTTGTTATCTACTGTTGAAAATCAGTAGAAAGGAAAATTGAATTATGGTACTCGTTCATCGTTTGTGGCTGTGGTGATTTAGTTATGGAAGATGTTGAATTTTTATGTCCCAAATGGGGTCTGGGGATTATCTATGAGTATTATTACCTGATGTTGATAATATTTCTGTTTATCAACCACTTACATTTTGCTAAATGCTTTTCTCTTTTCATCCTTTAAAACCTCAAATAGTTGTGCGAGGTACAATTATTACCACTTTATGGATGAGGAAACTGAACCTCGGAGAGGTAAAATAACTTGTCCAAAATCACATAGCTAGTAAGGGGCATAGCTGGAACTCAAAACCCAGATATATCAGATTTGAAAGCCTGTATGGTATTATACTGACGCGGCAGATATTTATACTTATGTTGAACCGTGCGGCACACATACTCATATAATTGAAAGCTCATCTCTAGAAGCATTAGATCTTAGAAAATGGGAGATAGAATCCTACAACTGAGATTTGACAAATCTATTTCGTAGATAAAAGATATTTAAATAGAAAACACTGTATTGGAATTAATTCAGATCTTTATTACAAAAGGACCAATAAAAGGCAATAAAAGGACCAACTCAGAGCTACTACAGAAAGGGTCAGGGTATGGGGGTGGGGTTAGAGGAAGCACAAAAGATTTGTTTCCTCTCTTCTTTCCCTGAGAAAAGCCAACTTTTTCTTTCGTGAAATAAGACCCGAGAGAGGATAGATCTACATTATTTTAACAGTAAAAGAATGATAAGTGTTTTAAGGTCTTTTCAATTTTTGGATTAAATTTTTATTTATTTATTTTTTAATTTGAGTACTCTTGGGATGGTTAAAAAAAGGGTAAACAAATGAACAGGACAAACAAGCAGAGACTCATGGACATGGACTATAGACTAGTGGTTACTAGAGGGTAGGGAGAGTGGGGAGGTAGACGAGGTAAAGGAGTCAAATATGTGTTGACAGAAAGAAATCTAACTATGGAGGTGAACACACAGTGTAACTTTATATATGCCTTATTGTTAAAGTATACAGCTGAAACTTTTGGGATTTCGTTAACCAATGTCACCACAAAAATTAATTAATTTTAAAAAAGGGGAAGTGGAGAATGTGCATGTGTGCATTTGTGTTTGCTGGAGACACAACGTATATAAAAGAGCAATGTGTTTTATGAGTTTTAGAAGGAAGTATTATCCTAAATAAAAATAATGGAATAGGTGAAAAAAAAGGTAAATCTCACCCACTTAAACTACTTTGTACTCTAGGCCCTGTCTAAGATGTGTGAGAAGGAAAAATTGTTTGGAGAGGAAGAATTGCTGAAAATTTAATGACAAAAACAAGTAGATTCCTCAGTTGCTTTGGTAGATAGTTGTACTCTGGATTAGAGTAATGGTTTATATAGTATTTCTTTTATTTAAAACACTGACAGGGAGTGTGTGTATGATAAAATAAACAAAAATTTGATATTTTCTCCTAGAAACAATTTTTTCCCCATCTGTGTATGTATTTTTTGAGCTCCTTCAATAGGCCAGTGCAGAGAGAATGAGCACAGTCAAATATGTATCTTCTGTTCTCTGTGAAGCATATGGTCGGCTAGTGAAGGAAGTAGACTTCAATTACGTGATTCACTAATAAAATTTAAGTACAACAAATACATAATGAGTATTTGTTTTGAGGAGTACATGTAAGAAAGGTTTCTCTGAGGAAGAGATGACTAAGCTGAGATTTAATGAATGAGTAGAGAAGGAGGTGGGATGTAAGCAGGTAAATAGTTATTGCATGTTCCAGGCAGTGTATGTGTGAAAAAGGGCTCCGTGGTTGGAGTGAGCCTGGGAGCATTTCAGGTACAGAGAAAATGCTGGTGGGACCAGAGCATAGAGGTCGAAGGCTAGGCCAGAGAGGTAGATAGGTGCCAGATTGTGTTGGGCCTTTAGACTGCATTAAGAATTTTATCTTCGGACACATTTGAATTTTGAAAATATTATTTTGACTATAATGAGAGCAAAATGGAGAAGGGGCAAGAGCAAATGTAAGGAAATTATACTGATGCAGTTGAGATGATGTCAGTTTTATTCTTCATTGTTTTCCCAGTACTCAATAAATATTGAATGAATGAAGAAAGTAATAGTCTGTACTAAGTAGGGTATAGGCAATGAAGATAGAGTAGACAGATTCATGAATTAGTGGATTATATATATAAGGCTTGGAGATGGATTAGGTATTGAGCTTAAGGGAAGAGAAATCCCAGGCATAATCTTAGGTCATTGAAGCCTTGAGAGTAGAATGAACCTCATGGGGAAGGTGTATGAAGTGAGAAGAAAAAGCTTGGAAGTGAGCCTTGAGGAATGTTAGCATTTAACGTTTGGGTAGAAGAGCTGGCTGAATATGGAATAAAACAAGGGAGGTGCCTCAGAGATTTCAAGAAAAGAATGTTTTAGGAAGGTGAGAATGTCCAGTGTCACTTGCTGCTTCAGGAAGTCTAGTAAGATGAGTCATGACAGATGTCTATTAGACATGAAGGTCTTGAGTTCTTGACATGAGTTATTTCAGTAGAGTAATGGAGACAGAAATGTTATGGTGGTATAGAGTTATTTGAGGAGTGAGTGGGCAGTGTGGAAAGGAAACAAAAAATAGTTATGGGGAGTGGGTTATTTTTGTGGCAATTTTATACTAAAGGCATGTACAGTAATTCCTCTCTAGCTATTTGAAATTACGTGGATTTAGTTTTTGTATACTTCAAATATAGTATATAGAAATTGCACGTGACTCCTTTTGGGGATAATTTGAAAGGCTGGAAAGCTGAGAACAAACAAGGTGGTAAAGCAGAAGGCAGAACAGAAATAGATACATTTTCACTAAGAATTCTTGTGGAAACTAGAAAGGAAGCTGAGGAAAGAGTAAACCCAAACCTTGTGAGTATACTTTTTGTATCTTTCAATGACAGAAGGATAGAAACATAGGTGAGAGGATTTGATTGCACTTCTTTCACATGCTGTCTATGTATTGGGGAGGGAGTTTGAAAAATCTTGACTTAGCAAATCTAAGTAAGTTAAATGGAGGGTTGCCCCAAGCTTTTTTCCATTTCAAGCATCTGTGGCTATGAATCATGGAAGCCTGAGAGGTAAGAATCAATAACTGTGGGTCACAAATTCAGAAATCCAGGGAATAATATGGCCATAAAACCAAATGCTTTAAAAATTACTTGGCTTTTAGACAAGGGTGCCAAAACAATTCAATGGGGGAAGAAATAGTCTTTCATCAAATGGTGCAATTGAATATCCACATGCAAAAGCATGAAGTTGGACTCGTACCTCACACCATACACAGCATTAACTCAAAATGAATCATAAATCTAAATATAAAAGCTAAAACTATAAAACTTTTAGAATAAACAGGAGTAAACCTTTATGATCTTGGGAGAGGCAGTGGTTTCTTAGAATTCCAGAAGCACAAATGACAAAAGAAAAAAAAATTGAGCTGTATCAACATTAAAAACTTCGACTGCAAATCATGCCATCAAGAAAGGGAAAAGACAACCCACAGAATGGGAGTTGTTAAACTACTGGTATCTAGAATATATAAAGTACTCTTACAACTGAATAATAAAAAGATAACGTAGTTAAAAAATGTGCAAAGCATCTGATTAGACATTTCTCTAAAGAAGGTATGCAAATGGCCAGTAAGCACAGGAAGATGCTCAGCCTTGTTAGCCCTCAGAGAAATGCAAATCAAAACCACAGTGAGATACTTTATACTTTTTAGGATGCTATAATCAAAAAGTCAGAGAATAGCAGTGCTCGCAAGGATGCAGAAAAATCGGACCTCTCAAACGCTGCTGGTGGGAATATAAACTGGTGCAACTTCTTTGGAAAACAGTCAGGCAGTTCCTCAAAATTTTAAATATAGAATAACTATATGACTGAGCTATTCCACTCCTAGGTATATACCCAGGAGAAATGAAAAATATGTTGACACAAGAATTTGTAATGAATGCCTATAGCAGCATTATTCATAATAGCCACGAAGTAGAAACGACTCAAATGTCCTTCAACTGATGAATGAATAAAAAATATGGTATAATTCATACAATGGAATATTATTCAGCCATAAAAAGTAATGAAGTACTGACATGCTGCAACATAGATGAACCTTGAAAACATGTTAAGTGACAGAAGCCAGTCATAAAAGGTCATATATGATCCAATTTATCTGAAATGTCTAGGATGGACATGTTATAAAGACAAAAAGATTAGTAGTTGCTAAGGGCTATGGGGGTATGTGCCTGGAGTATATTGGGGATGACAGCTAATAGCTATTGGGGTTTCTTTTAGGTGGGATGACAACGTTCTAAAATTAAATGTGATGAAAATTATATGAATTTCGAATGGGTGAATTGTATGGTAAGTGAATTATATCTCAGTAGAGCTGTTAACAGTTATTTGGCATTATCTGCAGCAAATCAAAATAAATATTATAAGTACTATTTCTAGTGTGTTGCCAAGTTTAGGAAACAGAAAAACATTGGTAAGAGTTTTTAATCTGTATCTCTGTGGTCTTCCTGTCTTTTTTTTTTCCTTTGTAGGAATTGTAAAATTTCTCAGTGTGAATTTGCAGACTGGGAAGATTTTTCAAAAACATTTATACTCTTTTCTCTGGACATTGCTAAATAAATAGTGACAAATTCTTCTTGGGTTCTCCATTACCTAAGAAATGTTGTAATTCTGTGGTGCTAAGAAGTCCTGAAGTGTAGAAACTTCCCATACTTTTAGTTTTTTCTAATTACTTGCATATTTTTAAATAAAATAATTTATACTACTATTGAATTATCAACTTTACTCATTTATCAAATCATCTCTTGACTTCCCATTATGGTAGTGAGGCCCTCACTTTCCTATACTCCCTCCCTCTACACTTCAGTTCTCCATTCTGGTGTACTTATTGTCACAGTTTTGTGAAAAAAGAGTATTTGCACTATTATGACTACATAAATGTTGTTCACAAGTAATATACTATGATTATATTTTCTTACAAATTTATTTTTTCCTAGAGCTAATAATGCCCTTTTTAAAAAAGGATTTGTTTAGTTTTCTATGTATCTCTCGGTATTTTTTTTCCCACATACTCAAAATGCCTTGGGAGGGGGGGAATACACACACACACACACACACACACACACACACACACATACACACACACACACAGACACACACACACATATATTACACCTATCACTTTCCCTTCCCTCTGACATTTCCTCTGGAGACCTCCCTTCTCTAGTTCCCTGGACTCTGTCCCTTTCTGGGCCTCTGCCATCTGTAGTCTTGGGACTTGCCTTTGCTCCTTTCCTGAGTTAGACCTGTTTCCTAACATCTCATGTCTTTCTCCTTCTTGCTCTATGCTCTCATTTTACTGAAGCATGTCTTCCTGTGAAGGAGTGTGTGGAAAGTAAATTGTTGAGTCCTTGCATGTGTGAAAATGTCTTTATGTAACTCTCATACTTGGTTAATACTTTGGCTGTGCATGGAATTTGAGGTTGAAAGTCATTTTCCTCAGAATTTTGAAGGCATTGCTTAGCCATCCTCTGGTATCTGCTATTGCTATTGAGATGTCTAATCCCATTTAATTTTCATTCCTTAATAGATAGGGTGACTATAATTTATTGTCAAAACTGGGACACTTGAGGTGCTTGCCTGAAAGAATACTGGGACAAACAGGTATAAACCGGGACTCTCTGGGGCAAACTAGGACATGTGGTCTCCCTCTTTATATGTGACCTATTTTTTCTCTAATCATTTAGGATCTTCTCTTTACTTCTAGTGTCCCACATTTCATGATGGTGTGTCTTGGGAAAGGTCTTTTTCGTTCATTGTACTAGATCCTTTTAGGCTCACTGCTATCCTTCAATTTGGGGAAATTTTCATTATTTCTTTAATAATGTCCCAGCCTTTGCTAGGTGTTTGACATTCTGGATTGTCTTCTAAATTTTTTTCTTTTCTCTCAAATAAGCCAAGGGGATGTTATCTTTTTGCCTTTTGTTTTATATCTGATTTCATACATTTATCTTTTAGTTCTATTGAAATTTATTTTCCTATTTTTTGTTTAACTCTTTGTTTTACTCTTATAGCATACAATTCTTATGGAAGTATATCTTCTTTCAGTTCTCTGAGGGTGTTTTTCCTCAGTTCTTCTCTCTTTCCCTTCTCCTTTCCTTCTTTCTGTTTATCCAAGATTTCTTTTATTTTCTGCATTGTTTTCTTGAGCCCTTTTTTTTCCTATTTGTTTTGGTCTATGTCTGAGGCTTTCCACAGATGCTGGTGATCCTTAACTGTCTCTTCATATTAAGAGTAAGGCATTCAAAAGTATCTCTAAAACCTGAGCAGAGCTTTTTGGCTCCTTTACAATTTTGTTGTGAACTCACCTCTCTTGATTGGAAATGCTCTCAAATGTCAGAACTTGGAAATTTTATTTTCTGGGAAGAGTGGGGATCGACCATGCAATTTCTCCAGAAAAGACTCGTTGGCTCTCCTACCTAGGCAGTTTTATATCTGGGTGCTAGCATTCTATGCATAGGGCTTGGGGAGGAGGTAGAAGGTCCCAGATATTAGCAAAGCAACTTTCCTTTGTACCTCATCCCAGCCTTCTGTGCCTCATATTTCTCAGCCCAGAGCTTCTGTAGCTCAGTTTTTCCAGAGAATTAAACTTCTCTCCCACCCTCTACCCCGAGAGAGGAGGTGATAGAGAGGATTAGTCACTTGGCTGTGTGGCGTAATGGAGAAGGCCCAGTAGTTCTGTTCCCTCCCCCTTCTCTACCTTTCATGGTAACTGCTACTCCAAGAGTTCACTCTCACAGGGATTATGCAAGGCCTAATTAGCGCCACCTTCACTTTTATTCCCTCTGGGCACTTGAGTGATAACTTCCTTTCATTCTTCCATCTCCTGACTGTCTGAAAATTTTATGAAAATATGCTCTCATTAGCTTTCCTTTTCTCTTCTTTCTTGTGGATTAATACATTTATTTTTTTCCTCTCTTGTCTTTCAGAGGAGTTGAGAAGAGAGAAGAGATAAACTAATATGTTCAATCTGCCATTTTTAACTGATTCTGGCATGCATTTTTCCTGGCAAAGTATTATAAACACTGATTAGATGCTGAATAATACTAGCAGTGCTATTCCTCATGTATGTCGTTATGGGTTAAATAGGTTTTTGTGGGCTGGCCTGGAAACCTAATGACATCTATGATTTTCCTCTAGAACTAGAGAAATAATCAAGCTTTTCCAAGTTGACTCTTTGGAGAATTATAACAGACTAGAACAAGAATATTTTATACATCTCTCCATTTGCTCAGTCACATAGAATATTTCAAATACTGTGATATCATTGTCAAAATTAAAAGCTCCAATAACTGGAACAGAAACCTGAGTTTTAATGGAAAAGTTTGTTTTAAAAGTAAGCTACAAAAATTGAATTAAATTCTTTAGCAATATCCCCAAAGCTTCATTTTTTCATCAACTGTTTCGAAGGCATTTTCCTAACTAAATTTAAAGCTAGTGATAGTGATAGCTGTGAGAAATAGTGATAGCTATAGGAATGGTTTTCTTGTATTTTCTTGCTACTTTCTTATTCCTACCTTGCATACTGCAGGATTTTCTGAAACATTGTACTGAATAAACTATACTCAGCCAGACAGAGCAAGAAAACCATCTTCCTAATCACCAATAAATAAGAAGATCTGTGCAAGGCACTTGGGTAGCAAAAATGTAATCCAGACTATGTGAAGTACACAGAGCGCTTCAAAGTAAACTCTGTACCAATTCTGAATTGCAGAGGCCGCTGCAAGTGAAATAGATCCACTGCAGTTGTGCTGCTCCAATTTTCAGCCTTCGGGAAGGGCATATGGGGCTTTCTTCCAGAGGATCACCCCTTTTGTGCTGGGGCAGCCTTCCATGTGCAGTTGCCCCCAGTGGCCATGATGGCCCCAGTCTCAAGGGATCAGAGACAATTAGGAAAACCAGGAGTAGCTGTTGTAATCTCTTATGTGGCTGGAACAAGGTAAAGGCAGTGAGATGCAGTCATTTCATTTTTCTTCCTTTTTGTTTTCTTTCTCTTGTTTTTCTTTTTTTATTGTAAAATTTTTTTATTACTAACCTCTCCTCCCTTCCCCCCACCCCAACCTTGCTTTTGACAGCATATTGACTAGGGACCAGAAGCCCATTTTTGCTTAGCCTTAAGGGCAGCTATTTACAGAGTAGCAGTGTTACATAGGTTTACTGTGTCGTATGTCTGTGTAACACTGGATTTGGATCTTGTATTTAGCTGCCAGAAGTGACTGTGATGAAGTAGGAGAGATAAACTGATAGATTGGCTGCCAGAAAGATGTTGGGAATCAATCAGATAAACAGGGTAGAAAAATAGCTTGCTGTTTTCTAGTGATAATAAACCAGTAGCCTCTGGTCCCCGCATTTTTAAATGTAATTGCTGTAGTAATGATGTCCAAAATAAGCAAATGAAAAAACATCACAGGCAATTTTTTAATTGCAATTGAGATATCCTTTTCCTTTTTGCAATAAAGATTTATCTTATATGGAAATTCATATTTTTATAAATTTGTTTTCCTTCTTCCAGTGCCTACTTACATAAACAAATGAAAATGAGAGAATGAACTACTTTATAGGAATTTATTCCTCCTCCTGTCTCCTCCCAAAGACTTCAGCTATTTAACTTGGTGAAATATTTATATTGCTACCATGCCTTACCTACAAAACATTTATTTTTGTGATATAACAAATTTTAAAGTCAAACCTGTATTTTAGACAGATGATTAGCAAGAACTAGTTTATTTTGGTATCTTCCTGTAAATTTCTCTCAGAAGATTTTTGAAATTTTTATCTCTTGCTATTTTCTTGTATGTAGCACTTATGTAAGAGAGTTATGTCATTTTATTATTGTAAATTAAATGTTTCCTTTTTCAATGTTTAACTTTTAAATCCATTGCTTCTCTTCACCTAGGACTTTAAGATCCAGTGCAGATTCTGACATCTGTGTGAAAGATGTAGATTTAGACTTTGATTACATGCAGTGGACTACACAGGATTAAGAGGAGAGTAGGAGAGAGAGTAGTTTAGAGTTCTCATGGAGTTAATTGTATAGGATGAGAGACTGGTTCTATGTGTTGTATTTGCAGTAGGCACATATGGCTTTCTTTAGGCTCCCTCTCAAAATTATTGTGGCTGTGAATGTGTCAGTGTCATATATGGTTAAATCACTTAATAGTCAACATGGTAGAATACCAGCTATGGAAAGCAAGAGAATGAAGTCCACACTTTTAATTATATATAATAAAGGCTTTTGCCTGAGGAAGACCTTTTGATTGCTGGAGGTTACAGGTCAGAAGTTAACCATGTACCATTATCCTATTGGTGAGAAGCTGATGTATTTTCCTTTTGCCACACAGCCCTTCCCACCTGACCTTTTAAAGATTCTCCGTTGGTATCGATGAGGTGGACAAAACTAATCATAAAAACAGTGAAGGGAATGTTGCACATTCATTGATCCATTTGAAATGAACTGCAGTACAATAAGTCTTCCAAATGGACTCCTGTTCCCAGCTATTGCTATAGCCACCTTTTTAAAGATATATAAATATGAAAGGGTTAATGAGAATTCAGTCATGCTCTTGCCACTGGGTCTCTTATTGATTGTAGTTTTAGAGCTGTCACTATGCCATTCAGAATTCCTACTGTGCCCTTTTAAAGTTAGTTAGTGTTGGGAGATGATAAATAAATCAGTTGCTTTCCTTTTTCCCCTAGCTCCTTCGAGAACTCATAGAACGGAAGACCAGCTCATTGGATCCCAATGATCAGGTGGCCATGGGAAGGTAACTTAGATATGGCTTTCTATTCATACAAATAGCCTATACAATAGTTTCTTCCTGTGAATCCCCTTAATTCTACCTGCAAGGCAGTGATTGGCCTTATAATTATAAAAGTTTAAGCAAGATTATAAGAGTTAGAAAGACAAAGTGATGGAAATCCTAACTTTTTACCCTATGTTGCCTTAAATGCAGTTTGGATAAGAGATTATAAAACACCTATATGTGTTTGTTTTAGGGTTTGTTTTTCTAAGTCCTTCTTATGCTCTGTGCTCTTTGGTTTGGGTTGTGGTTGTATCTATATCAGTCTCTGACCAGTGGATAAAAAGCAACCACCGAAATGTGTGCTCTCAGCTGTCAGAATGTGGCACTGTGCACAACAGGTTCCTTGCTCATAGTAGAATCTGCTTTGTTAGAGTCTGCCCTAATTTAGACCTCCACCCCTTCAGTAAAAGCTTCAGCACAATTAGAAATGGAAAGTGGCAGCATTACCCAGATGTCAGGGTAGAATGTAAAGTAGTGAAGGAAGGCTCTTGTGTGTATGCTTCATCCTGTGCTTGGAAAATAAAAAGGGCATTTAGAGTACTTCCTAATGAATAGTGTACATTTAAATAGCCATGAGCCATAATTTGCAAAAGCGGGAAAGGAAACAAAAGCTGCAAGTGCCAGAATGGGATTCTGGGCAGAGAAGTATTTGGAGAATGCAATGAAAAATCTGTGTTGATGAAATAATTCTATTTGAGTAAAACATTATTTGAATTTTAGGATACGATGTTGTTGATATTTTGTGTCTCTCTAGAATGTTATAGAGAACTGTTCACTATAAATTTAATGTGATAGAGCAAATTGTATTTAAGTGGTGATTATATTGTACATTTATCTCACTTTACAATAAAATAGATTATGGTAATTAAGATTATATTAAGATTACAGTAATTGAATTTCCCTAGATTTTTTTTTTCCTGATGTTGAGTTTTCATTGTATAAGTCAGGTAAGATGACTAGCTGCTGCTGTTTCTCCTTCATTTTTTCACATACGTTCTTACAAGCTATATGTGAAGATTTTCTTAGCCCAGTAACCTTTTTTGAAAAATTAATTCCTTTTAATGTAGAATGATTGTAGAATATGTGAATCTTGTTCGGATCCTGACTCAAGCAAACCAACTGTAAAATTGGCACAATGTGGGAAATTTGAAGAGTGACTAAATATTCGATAGTAAAGAATTATTGTTAACTTTTTTGTAAATGTGACAAAGGTAATGAGATTATATGGGGTGGGGGAGAGTCCCCTTACCTTTTAGCAGCACATTCTAAAATGTTATAGATGAAATGAAAATTAAGAAAATGACTAAAATGATAATTATAAAAAATTAGCAAAAATTGGAAAGCACAAGAAAAAGCAGTTGGGTATTAATAAAGGGAAAATTAGATTTAAAGAATTCATGTGTTCAAACCACACAGCATTTGCAATATTAGTAACAGAACTTGCTGCACAGCTAAAACATAAAAACAAACCCAAGCAGCTGTAGTCATTTTGATAGCTTTGCCTACAAACTGGTAGATTTAGTGCATGTCACAGCAACTCCAAATACTAAGGAGCATTGTTAACCAAATTTGCTGTAGAATTTCCCAGCTGCCATTTTTTTTTTTTTTACCATTGCACAAATCCTCTTCAATTGATTAGTTGCTTTGGCCCCCGACTATCTTAAGGAACTTGAAGTAGGTTGATGATTTCTTTCTGCAGGGTTGTTAGTGGGAAAAATTCCAATTTGTCAATTCGTATAACTATTTCTGTTAGTGATGATGCGTAACATTGCTTGTGAATTTCCCAGGCAGTGGCTTGCAATCCAAAAGTTACGAAGCAAAATTCACAAGAAAGTGGATAGGAAAGCCAGCAAAGGAAGGAAACTTCGGTGAGTTACTTTTTGGAAAAAAGATTTTAACATGTTAAATTTCTCTTCTTTTCCATTTTGTCTATTATGTCCTTTCTGTATTTCTTTAGATGATTCTGTTTTTAAGAATCTGAAAAATAAAACAATATTTGAGGGTTTTTTTGTGACTCAGTTTTTCCTTACTCTAAAATGGAAATATAGTTTCAGGGTTTTTTTGGTTCCTAAATGGATGAGTTAAATAATATCTGCATTTCTCTGAAAAAGAAATAATAAGAAAACAAGACAAGGTAGGTGAAATTGACTTAATTTTAAAAAGTGATTTCTACAGAACAATATAAAATTTTTATTTTGGAATCTTATTTAGAATAGGATTATATTGGTCCATTTTTATGATGCTATACATGTACACAGTATGCTAACAAGATACATATAAAGGATTCCAGAGAATATTAACATTGCTTAAATGAGATGAGAAATAGAATTTTTATGAGCAAACTGAGAAATTTTTGACTGTAGGAAAACTTTCAACCCTTTGAGCTCTTTAAGGAGCCTTATAAGTATGCAGACAAAAGAATAGGATTGCTGTGCTTTTAGACTTAGAGTCCTTATAACTATGTATTACATGATAGATGTAGTTATTATGTAATTGTACACAAAGCCTCAGTGTCAAAGAAACTACTTGTAATTCAGGTACACATGGAAAAAAAAATCTTAAACTCATCCTGTTAGAACAGTTTTAGGCAGGTAGCTAATCCCACATCCTTGTTAGAGCCTGCCTGTCATTGAATTCCCTTTAGACACATGTGCATCTATCTCATTTTTCATTATCTTCAGAGAAGCAGATTTTACAACTACTTTAATGAACCTGTTTTAGTATTTAACAAAACTCACCAGGAAATGCTTATTTTTCTTTAACTTTGCAGAACTTAACTTTTTTTTCATATGTTGAAATTTTCAAATCTTTATACTTCTCCAAGTTCATTTTTAGTGTAGTAGTTAAAAGCATGGACGGCCTGAGTTTGAATCCCACCTTGGACAAGGCCCTTAAACTCTCTATGCTAGTATCTTCATCTGTAAAATGGGGATAATAGTACAGGCTTGTAGGGTTTCTATGAGAATTAAGAGAGTATGTATGTGCAGATCTTAGAATGGTACCAGGTACATAGTAAGTACTTATAAGTGTTTGTTGCCATTATTACCATTACTATAATTGCTATTATTATTCCAAGACTGGGTCTGTCTCTTGATGTAGTGTTCATTTACTCACTTACTGTCATACCTTTTGTACCTATCCCTTCTATACCCTCCACCCTATATAGATTTTAGGAAGGAATGTTACTCATAGTACTTTACAATTGGCCAGGCTGAATTGAGTACCTTATTCTTTAATTTTGAGATCAGATTTTTTCCTCCAATATTGAGCTTTAAAAATTATAGCTTTATGAGGCTATAAATGTTTCTAGAAGGAGAAGCCCAGGATTTCCAATCAAGAGACTTGGGTTCAAATCTTGGTTCTGTCTGACTATATAATTTTGGTTATCCTTTATTCTCTGGGCCTCATTTTTCTCATTTACTAAATGGAGATAATAATCTATACTTTATAGAGTTGATTTGAGGTTTAAAATAATGTAAATATCTGGTACATAGTAAGCATTCAGAAGTGTTGGTGTCTTTTGCTTCTCTTGTGCTTGTCTGTTGGCATTGCTGTTGCTAATATATGCTCTTCAGAATAATTGAGAGGAATGCATGCCTTTTCTACATATCGTATTATTATTATAAATTTTAAAATTACTGGGGCAAGTAGCTATAATTGTTGTCCCTTGAGGGCAAGAATTGTGCTGCTTTATCCTTTAAGACAATTCCAACCTTATTATTTACTATAGTACCTTGTAGACATTAGTCAGCCAGCAAATCTTTTGGGGCGATTGTGGCAGTAAAACTAACATGCTCATCAGGTAATGAGAAATGGCTATAACTTTAAACAACACAGATTAACAAGTCTGGAAGAGTGTTGGAGAAGTGATCATGGCAAGTAACTTAGGAGAACATGGTTCTGTTGTTCCAAATAAAAATAAAATGATCAGAATTGTTATTTATCAGGTTAAAATTAGAAAACAGGATTTTGTTTAATTAGCAATTGCTTTTCTTATATTAATTTATTAAACTAATCTCATTAAACTGTTCATCAGAGATGTCACTGCAACTATATACTTGTGATATTTGAAATCTTATTCTAGTAACAAGCAATCAGAGACAGATATTTTGCTTCAACAGGGCTAAGCATTAAAATATAAGAAATGGTTTATTAAAATATAAAAAGTGTTCCTTTTGCAGTTCTAGGAGCCATGTTAGGTGCTGGGTAAGACCCATTTTGCTGTTGAGGAACATATAGTCTGGAGAGGATGGCAGACAATAAGCCAATAAGTGATACTGTGTAAAGTGCTGTGGTAGAGATCATCCTGGTATAGGGGTTATCTGACTCACACTGGGGGAATGCACACCACCCAGGAAGACTTTATATAAGGTGCAACATCCATACTTCACACAGAGCAGACTAGGAAAAGTTAGTCCAGTGAAAGGCCAAAAAGAACAATGTTTACAAAAATGCAGTCTTGAGAGTGTACTTGACCATTTTGGGAACTGCAATTAATTTGTTTTGGTGGACTTAGTTGAATATGGAGCAGAAGATGAGACTGTATGAGTAGTGAGTGCTAGATCATGGCTATGCTAGGAATTTTGGACTTTATTCTGTAGACTGTAGTGAGTCATTTATGATTTTAGGCAGAGGAATGTTGTCATCATATTTCATTTGAATTTTAGAAAGATGTAAGGAGGTAAAGGGAAGTGAGAGGGTTAGAGTTAATCCTCAGAATTTCAAAGGAACGAGGTAGATTGTGGTGTTATTCATTGATATGTATAAAGAGAGTCTGCAAGAAGGAAATCAATTTTTTGTTTTTGAGGGAGAAAGTAAGATTCAATTTTTTAACATGCTGAATTTGATACAACTTCAAGAAATTCAAGTTTAGAGAGATTTTTGAGTCAAGAAAAGGACATGAATATTTACAGCAGTCCCCTCCTTATCTGCAGTTTCGCTTTCTGCGGTTTCAATTACCCATAGTCAACTGTGGTCTGAAAATATTAATGGAAAATTTTAGAAATTAACAATTCATAAGTTTTAAATTGTGCATATTTCTGTGTTGTGTGATGAAATCTCTTGCCCTCTTACCCAGGATGTGGATCATTTCTTTCTCCAGCTGTATGCGCTACCTTCCCGTTAGTCACTTACTTAGTAGCTGTCTTGGTTATCAAATCCATTATCAAACAGAGAGAGACAGAGAAATGACAATGAGAACATTCATACAACTTTTATTACACTATATTGTTATAATTGTTTTTACTTTATATTGTTATTGTTGCTAATCTCTTACTGTGCCTAATTTATAAATTAAGCTTTATCATATGTGGATATAGGTTAAAACGTGTGTGTGTGTGTGTGTGTGTGTGTGTGTGTGTAAAGTTCAGTATTATCCTTGATTCCAGGTATCCACTGGTGTCTTGGAACGTATCCCCTGTGGATAAGGAGGTCTACTGTATTCGTTGATACTTTGGATTAATTTAATTGCTATTTTCTAAGGAGAATATAGGATGACGAGAGTATACAAAGATGGAAGGGGGGTGGACAGGGGTGAGGAGGTTCAAATATTTGTTGACAGAAGGAAATTTAACTTTGGGTGGTGAACACACAATGCAATTTACATATGACATATTATTGAATTGTACGCTCAAAACGTATTTGATTTTATTAACCAATATCACCCCAATAATTTTAATTTAAAAAAGTATACAAAGACAAGAATACAGCACCAAGGGGTGTCAATCTATATGATATAAACAGAGGAAGAAGAACCCATAAAGAATGCTGAGGAAGAGGGGTCAGTGAGGTAGGGAGACAGGAAAGAGTGATGTGAAGCAGTAAAGACAGAGAATGTTTAATAAAGAGTTAGGAGTGTTCGATGTCTCAGAGAAATCAAGTAGGGTAGGGACATTCCACTTGTCATCACATTTCTCCATGCGAGGTACTCCTGGGTTACTGTAGTACTATAGAAGTCCAGAAACCACAAACTAAAGGACTTTCCATACTGTGAAAGCCCTTTAGAATTTCTGTTTAAACTTTTACTATCTTGTTGGGGTTGTCTCATAAAAGCCTTTTGGAATACAGTTGAATACAGTTGATGTGCCATCAAAAGATCATGTGCAATTTCATTATTAAATGTAGAAGAAATGAAAGAAAAACAAAATCACCAGTAGACAGGCACTGCAGTAATAATTTTTGCAGGCAATATTCACTGACAGATGCTGAAATCAATGGAGAAAAGTTTGAGAAGAAACAGTATATTTATATGGTTTTAAAGCATCTCTTCAAAGTTATTTATCAATTACAAAGAGAAAATAGTAATTCTATAGTGGAGAAACCCAGCAGGTACCACCTTAACCAAGTGTCTAAGATACTTCAATAATAAGACATATCTACCCCCCTTCCTCGTCTTCTGTAGAAGAACACATCATCATTTCTGTGATATTCTTGCCAAAAATGCCTAACCTCAGCCTCCTCATAAAACATTGCATATAACCAAATTGTGAGACATTCTACAAAAATAACTCATCAGTACTCATCAAAATTGTCAAGGTAATGAAAAAACAAGGAAGACTGAGGAACTGTCACAGATTGGAGGAGACCAAGAAGAGACATCACAACTAGGTGCAATGTGGGGTCCTAGGTTGGACCCTGGAAAAGACAAAGGACACTAGGGTAAAAATGGGTGAAATTCGAATGAGGTCTATAGTTTAGTTAACACTATTATACCATGTTAACTTCCTGATTTGGACGATTAAACTATGTTTAGGAAATTATTAACATTAGAAGAAGCTGGGTGAAGTTATACATGAACTCTGTACTATGTTTGCAACTTTTCTGTAAGTCTGAAATTATTGCAGCATAAAATGTAAAAAGAAAAGTAATAAATAAAGTTATGCATTTTTAATGTTTTTCAGTTTTGACATCTATATTCACCTCTTTTGACTATAAATGGGAGGGGTTTAACCAGAATTGGAGAGTGATCTTTATTAATAGCAATAGTGATAACTAACATCACTGTTTATGCAATTTACATGCAGAGATAGAAAAACACAGGCTCTGATGCTGAACTGTCTAGGTTTGAAATCTGCCTGTTCCTCTTACTGGCCTTGAGACCTTGGGCACGTTACTTTATATCTCTGTGCTTCAATTTCCTCATCTGTGAGGAATAAAATAAAAGTCACATCTCATAGGTTGTTATGCAGATTAAATTAGCTAATTCAAGTAAAGTGTTTAAAGAAGAAAAGTTAACTCACCCAGCATTACAGAGCTAGTAAGTAGCAAACAGAGATTTGAGCTAATTGCTCTGATTCCAGAGCCCATGCTTCTAACCTCTGGCTGTGGAGTTGTTTCTCTGGGCAGGACCACATGGCCTCTGCAGGCATTAGAATGACATTTTGGCTACATGAGCATGTTGCCCTGAGGATTAAACCAAGCAGCCTAGCCTAGATGAGAATATTATGAATACTTACTGAAATCAGACCTCAAGAAAAGCTGGTAGGGTATACCAGTTGTCATCACTGATACTAGGTTCTACCATTGAGCAAGTTTTGGTCTTTGTTTATGAAAGGATTGGAAAGATAAGATTTTCAGAAATGTTATAGCAAATATGAACATTGCCCTGTGGAAATACTAGTTGAAATGATAGCAGTTCAATGACATCAGTCCAGTCAGGCTTGGCATGGCAACTTGCTAGTTGGATGCTAGAAAATAATTTATATAGAAAAAATTTTGGTTTTTAAAAATAATTATAATTATTGACTATCAGCATTTTACTCAGCCGCAAATCTAAGTGGATTTAACCATGATTTAATCAGAACTCATGTAAATGAATTATGCTTTCAGATCTTTAATAATGAGATGTCTTACTGTGTTTGTCTATTCTTCTGCAACAAAATTACATTTATCTTTTCTTAGTATGGTTGGTAAGAGGTGTTTTAACACTAAAACATGCATTCATCCTCAGCAGCACTGAGATTAGATGAAATGTATTGCATTAAGTACACATTACTAAATCGTCTTTAATCTGATTATTTCTTAAAGCCTGTCTTTAATCATGCACTTAATATAGTTATTGACTATATTGTAGTAAAGTATAAAGGTATTTCATAGAGCAGTGCCATCCAATAAAAATATGTATCACATATGTAATTTAAAATGTTCTAGTAGCCCCAATTGAAAAAGTAAAAAGAAACAAGTGAATGTAATTTTAATGTTTAGTTAAACCAGTATATAAAAAAATATTATTTTAGCAATTTATTATTTTAAAAATTATTGATGAGTCTACAGCCATGCCACCCTGAACAAGCCCGATCCTGTCTGATCTTGGAAGCTAAGCAGGGTCGGGCCTGGTTAATACTTGGATGGGAGACCACCTAGGAAGACCAGGTGCTGTAGGCATAAAAAAATAAAAAATAAGGGATTGTAAGCTGACAGGATCCTTGCAATCTGTGAAGTCAACCAGGAGTTGCCTACAAAAAAAAATTATTGATGATATATTTTACATTCTTTTTTCATCACTTCTTTAAAATCTAGTGTGTATTTCACTTCAATTCAGATAAGCCACATTTCAAGTGCTCAGTGGTCACAGGTGGCCAGTGTCTACTGGATTGGACAGTGCAAATATAGTTCATAGTCTTTATCCAGAAAGTGAATTAAACGTATCTTTAGACATAGCCAAGAATAGTATTAATTTTTTAGATGAACACCAAAGTTTAGTGAAGCCTAAAGATGTTAAAATGCATTTATTAACTGTATTTATGCTTTATACTTAAGTTAAAGTTTAGGTAAATATTTATACTCACACATCAATCTTTGACTTGGTTTTCCAATTTTAAATATGTTTACCTTTCAATTCACCAGTGATTGCACATCTCAAAATTTACCTCATGAAATATGTGAACAAGCATACAATAATTTATGTATAACTATCTTAACTTTAGCACTGTTTAATATGTTCTTTAAAAGAGGGCAGACTATATAAATGCCCATCAATAGGAGATTAAATAAATTATAATATATTGACACAATGGAATATTCTGCAACTATGAATAAGAATAGACTATGACATATAGTTCAGTGGAAAAAAGTTTAATGCAGAATATTAACTATGTTGTGATCTCATTTTTATGTGAAAAGTATATTAAATTAATAGTTGTTTTATATATGGAAAATGCTTCAGCCAAACCTAACAGTTTTAATTAACAGTGATTATTTCTGGGGGATAGGACTATAAGGGACTTGCCAATTCTATATACATTTCTGTTTTGGGGTTCTTTTTATATGAAATTATATATTTTTATATTAGGAGATAACAGACATTGAAAAAACAAGTATGAGATTTTCTTTTTGCATCTTATAAAAAGTGAAGAATCGGAAGCAATAAAAATGTTCAAAATTAAGAAAATATATTATGATACTTCCACTCCTGGAATTGTATACAGCTATTTAGATACTGTTTATAGGACAGTGCTTACAATACTAAATAGGAAAAAAAAAAAGGAACAAAATTGTATGTATATATAACGGGATCACTGTGTAAAACAAACATAACTAATCAAAAAATTTTTAGGTGAAGGAACTATGCATTTTTTTGTGTGTGCTTCATTGGTTTGTTATCCAAATTTTCTATAATGAATTTATACTTTTTCTATTGCTCCTGTAATGGGGAAAATGTCATCATTATTCTTGTAAAATTCATTTGTTAAGAAAAAGAATGAAATTTGGGAGGCTTAGCTGTGGGTGGTAATGTATAGAATCAAATTATTCAGTATCACGAAAAGGTTTTTAAAACTGTTAAAACATTATGCACATGAAAATATTTATCATATTTTTGTTTGTGAATAATGTTTTGCCCAAGTCAAGTCTTTTTGGTTAAAACTTGATAATATGAGTATTCTCATACAGCTCTTCAATTATAATGAACAGAAAGGGATACCTTCTTTGAATTTTCTTTGTATAATTTGGTCTGCATAAGGTTATATATTTGTTTGGCCCTTTTCACCAGAGAATCTCAAAAATATTTTATACACAAAGACTGTTTTTCTAATGGCAAGAAATGGTGGTGATATAACTTAAATTTCTATAACACCTTGACTGAAGATCTGGGGATCAAACTTATGTACTCTTCAATAGGGCTCCTTCATTTGAAGATGGGGGAAATTAAAGACCCAGTGGGACTAGTAAGTAGAAATGATGTGGAATTCTAGAAGCCTTTTTGGACTCAGAGAACCAGTGCTAGTGAGTGAAGGCAGTAATGAGGTATTGGATTCAGGTGTTAAAACACTACCTGTGCTACTGCCAGTAGGTAGCTTTAATGACCTGAAAAATGATTAAGATATATGTAGAGGAGGAAGAGAGGGTAGTCGAGTCCTCATTGTCTTTTGTCTGGAGTAATATTTAAGGGTTAATACATTACTCATGGGCACAAGTGTGTCTACTCTCTTTTGGGGCTGTGATATAAATGAACCTATGTTGAACTACTGTCATTTCCAATGTGCTGCTATCAGACTTTTCTCCAATAACATTAAGGAAAATGTTCTATAGTTGTAAATGTTGCATACCTATGATTGTTTCCTTTTCTGTTCTGGAGCCAGATGTTCCTGTGATCAGTTTTGGAGTTTGTTAGCTCACAGAATGTTTCCTTTTCTTGTTAATAGTTATTAATGTTGTTGCCTGTTTGTTTCCTGCTTTATTTAGGTTTCATGTCCTTAGCAAGCTACTGAGCTTCATGGCACCTATTGACCATACTACAATGAATGATGACGCCAGGTGAGTAATAGATTAATTATATGTCTCAAATGGCTTCATGACAGCCTGATATTGACCTGTTCTACAGCCTGTCACCCTCTCCATTTCTTCTTATCAGTTAACCATTTGTCATTGGCATCATAGCAAGGGTCCTTGTCACATCTCTTCACTCCCATAATTACTATAAAACCAAAACAAAATTTCCATACATCTCAGTGCTGCCTCTGGTGTTTTTTTGTTTGTTTGATTTTGTTGTTTGTTTTGTTTTTAACTTTAGCCATCTGCCTGGGACATCTGAGCTCTTTTCTAGGACAGGTCAGGGCATCACATGCACTTGCTTCATGTGTCTGGGAGTTTTGTGCATATGCTTTAGAGATTGTTATAGAGGTGTGTGTCATGTTTGTTCAGGAACTGTTGAAGATTTTTTTTTTTTAGTGTTTTTAAAACAAGTACTTGGCTCATTTTATAAAGCTGAAACACATTATAAATGTATACTCATATTACAATTCAGAGATAACCATTTTTTAAAGAATAATTCCTTCTGTAATTGTCAATCTTCTACTCTAGTTGTAATATTTTTATAAGATTATTTACCATAAATTTATATAAGTATGGACTAAAGCTTTCCTATTTTAGTCAACAAGTTATATATCTGTTACTGTCATTACTAATTTTGATTTTAAATTGTCTTATATTAAGGGAAACCCCTTCAAACTGGTTTGTGTCCTTTTTTAAAAAATAAATTTATGTATTTAAATTAGTTTCAAGTATACAATCCATTGGTTAGACATCTATAATGTTCATAAAACAGTTCCCCCAATTGCTCCCTACCTTCCCTGGCCCTCCACTTAGCCATCATATTAATGCTAACTGCATTCCCTCTTCCATGCTCCCAGTGCCCAACTGTCAGCTACTGCTTGTGTCCTTTTGAGATGACCCCAATCATTCTTTGAGTACTTCTTTACTTTCTGATACCACAAAGGTGTTGTAAGCTTATCTTACATGTTCTCTGTTCTAGCTGTGGAATCAGTCTTTCTCCAAAGAGCCCTGATTTTTTTTTAGTTGAGTATGGTATTTAGAAACCAAACTCTGGGTGCTAGAGGTGCTCATTGTTATTGGGTTTCATTGTTTCTAGGCTTTCACAGCATACAGAACTAGGAAGTATGTGTATACATACACACATATGGAGGAGATAACCACTTTTAACATCTAAGAATATCTCCTTTTAGTCTTTGA
Organism: Eidolon dupreanum; assembly: GCA_028627145.1. Lineage (NCBI taxonomy): Eukaryota > Metazoa > Chordata > Mammalia > Chiroptera > Pteropodidae > Eidolon > Eidolon dupreanum. The sequence continues at coordinate 81,024,728 of CM053506.1, read as the reverse complement.
GTTCCCTTCCAGTATGTTCTTGTTTTTCTTTTTATAGAATTGAAATTATATTCTGTTATTATGAACTTTTTCTTTAAATACTTTTTTGTCATTATGTCATTAAATTATTCAAAAAATTTAAATGACTGCAAATTTTTAAATGACTTATTTAGCCATTTACTGATTATTGGACATTTAAATTGTTTTTAATTATCATTGTAATCACTGTGGTAAACATTTTTAAACATACATCTTTATCAAGTAAACTGATTGGTTATAATGTAGGCACATATGGATTTTGCCAGCTTTATGCTCCATACTACATTTAACCTTTTTATTTGCATGTATTTAGTTTGCTAATAAACCCAATCAGATTCCCTTCAACCCCTTGCTTGAAAAGGAGTAGATCTACAAGTTTAGATGAACACAGTGATTATTAAATTTTTGGTTTGTTTTAGTGCTTTGAGTACAAAACAGCTTATGAATAGTTCTGAATATGCTTATACTCAGAATTTTGCAACCTAATATTCTCTCCTGTGCTTTGCAAGTGAATGCCTATGTATAGTAGTCTGTTTTTAAAAACAGAATAAAATGAATACATCCATAGAGTCTCTGTCAGGGTCATATGAAAAAATTACAAGGAACAAGAAAGGGTGACCTGAATCCTGTTACTCATTCTTGAATCAACCCCCCATATCCCTTATCCAGTTTGAGCTCAGAAAATTTACACTTGGACACTTGGATGAGTTAAATTGAAAGTGGAACATAGATAGCTCTTGTTAAGGGAGAGAGATCTTTCATCTTTGACACAGTATTAAAATATCCTTAGTGGAGAAAGAGGGTATTATCTTTAAAAAGGTAGTGGCATTTTTATTTTGTTTCTCCTGTGGTGTGATTATATGGTCATGTGGTCTATATAGAGTTATCTATGTAGTTAATTTCTACTGTCATATACTCTTATCATTCTAGGAATTTTTCTCTTTAAGCAGTCTTTTTTTTTAAGCCCTTTTTAAATGCACAGTAGCCCAGTTTGTCTCCCTGTGTGTACCAAATTTTCCTTTGGAGGCATATCTTTCTAGATACATTTTGGATATTGATTTAAATGCCTTTATATGCCTTCAGGTCTTCTTTGTTAGTGAAAGTTTTATGTAACCCCTGGCATTTTATATGTGCTGGCCTAGTAGGCCTTTACCCTATTACGAGATAAGCATTTGGTTTCTATTTCAGGCTTGATGAACATTCCTAGGATTGAAAGAAAACAAAGAAATCCCACTTTGCTCATGTACTATAAAGTTTGCATGCTCGGGAAGAGATTACCATGACCCTAAAAGTGATCACTGGCTTTGCTAAACCCTTGGGTGCTCTTGGCATGGGACAGCTCAGCTCCCAGAGCAGCTTCTGTTGCCCTTCAGAGTCATATTTGTTTGCTAAGAGGCCAGAATATCATGTGATATTTCAGAGACAGAGTTATCAGCAGGCTAAGGAGGAGAAAAGGTTTGATGTCTCATTGGTAGAGAATCCTCCTAGGTGTATTGTTACTACTAAGAACAGGTCAGTATGTTACTTACATGAGTTACAGGATTGCTCTTCACTTCTCTGACTTTTGAAGTTATTCTAAGCTTATCAAGGACATTTTAGAAACAGCTTATTTTTTACATGGTGTGAAACCCCTGGAGTGCTATTAGACCAGAGGGAGTATGAAGTAAAAATTCAGGTGATCTCTTACTATATAGTTAAAACAAAATGAAAAATTTGGAGGTTGTCAGGAAAATCTTGTTTTTGGTCTGTTTTTGGGACCCTCTGAGGCAGACTTGTAAAGAAGTGAATTCTTTCTCATTTGTGGTGTTGATGTAGGTCAGATAGTAACATGCTAGTGTGACAAGTAAGAGATGCAAATTCTGAGTAAGACCGCTGAGACAGGGTGTGATGTTTTCCTCAAAACTGGCCACTGCCTCAGATTTGGGAGAGGAAATCTATGTGAACTGCTAGCTCTGTTGGCATGATGGGTTTTGCTCTCAGCATGGAACAGGTCTGAGGGCAACAATCAGCTTGACGTGCACTAAGAAGAATGTGTTTGCCTTATATTGACTGCTGCTTTAGGGAGGGTCTTGATTCTTGATTCTGGTACTGTTTATTAAAAACGTATTTTCCTAAGAAGGTTTTTTTCTTACTACAAAAACGATAGCAATATTAACATTTTATAGATACTCTTTTTTTTTTGGCAAAGAACTTAAAGGAATTCACAGTAGGAACAGCAAGAATCATTATTTTGCCCCCTTCCCATATTCTCCCCCAAAATAAAAAACACTTTTCCCACTCCTTTTATAAAGCTGCTGGCATTAAAAAAGAACTAGGAGAGGATCCTTTAATGATAACTACCAAGCACCAAATACATTACTGTTTTACATCCGGAGTTTTGGAAAAGAAATGTACAAATGTAATCCAGCCTTGTAAAGTGCTTTGTCAACATCACTTCCACGCTGTTCTTGAGGTGCCTTGGTATAATAGAATTTGTACAGGCAATTTATCTTCGGCTTGCCATTTTTGTGTGTGGGTCTGTACCCTAAATACGGGGACACTTTACCTCTCTAGTGATGATGTTCTTTCCCCCCAACTGGTAACCCAGAGGTTACTTAGACCATTTTTGATTCCCCCCTGCCTACTTTACCCATTTATTTAGTAGAAATAGGCACTGAATCAGGGCTAAATATTTTGGTGTAGTTTGCTCAGCATTTGAAAGCACATCAGCTAATAACCCCAGAAATAGCCTCCACAGAGCATTTTTCGTTGGTTAAAAATTTGCAGGCAAGAATGGGTAAGACACAGATGTTTTTACTGAGGCTTCTTATCTCCTAAAAAGACACAGGTTATTCTGACAGGTGAAACAAGTCTGGGCAAATATGCAACATTGATCTAATCAACAGGAACGAGAACATTTTCAACTGGTGCCGCCTTTTACTAGTGTCATTAAAGGCTCCCATTACTCTTCTATTAGAGATTCCCTCTCTTCCTTATCAGATTACAGAATGAACATAACTCATGGCAGTGATTTGATCTTTTGTTAAAGAGGATTACAGCTTTGCATTAGCTCAGATTGACACAGTATATAATTCGCTGTTGATACTCAGGCAGGCAGCATCAACATGTTTGACCCCCCAGCAGTGCTGAGGGGAAAGGACCCACATATATCATCATTAAAGATGGCGTCCAGCACAGATATAGGAAGCATGGAGCCTTCCTCCTCCAGTAATGTCAGAAAGGACAATGGAAACATTCTCAAGTTCAAACCTGAGACTTAGGCCAGGGTTTTATAACTGGGTTGAAAAGAAACACTGCTATTATTTCTTCTGTTTTTACTGATTCACTACTGTTCAGTCTCATACAATTCTAGAAAATTAGCATTCTCAAATTGAAGCCTTGGCTCCAAGCAGGATGTAGAGTGATAAAAGCACATCTTCTAGAAAGAGATTGGAAATGTTGAACAGATAAATCTTTCCTCAAAATGGGGCTTCTTGACTATAGTTCTGATTTCCTCAAATTCCTATGATTTCTTCAGAGGATTATGAATCCTTTTATTCCCCCAAAGGGATATATCACATTCCTTAAAATGAGTGTAAATGTTTTTTTAAGAACTTATTGTTTTTAAGTTTTTATATTTTATTATTATTGTCTTTTAAAATATATCTTATATTGTATTAATCACAACTAGGTAACTTGTTAGTGGGTAGGCAATAGCTACATGTCTTTCACATTAATTTAGATTAGTCATTTCTTCATCTTAATACATTTCCCACAATGCTCACTGAGATTATGTAGACTATTTCTGGTTTTAAGTGCATTCATCCTTTGCTCCAATTTATACACCCTAAGTCTGCCACCCTATTTTCTGATTAGCAGTGAAATGACAGAATAATAATGTCATATTTCACTTATTGAGCATTTACAATATGTCAGACACTGTAGTAAGCCCTTTATGTACATTTTCATTCAATCCTTATAAGAAAACACTAAAATGTTTGACATTATCTACAATTTTGATAAGAGACTGCTGAGACATAGAACAGTTAAGTAATTTGCCCAAGTTAAAGAGCAAGTAAGTAGTGGAGCTGGTATAGTACATGCACCCAGGAGTGTGGCCCCCAACCCCTGCCTTTTAGAAATATGTGGGAATGATGTGCCAAGGGGAAGCTGCTCCTTTCACTCCCAGTAGACATATGCAGAGCCTTTCTCTCAATTAAAAACTTGTTTGAGAAAAAGAAACAAAATGAAAACTTGTTTGGATTAAAATTATTTTTTCTTTTATGATAGAAATGCTTTTTATATAAGGTTTTTGCCTATCAAGTCATTCACATTTTAGTATGAATCACTGAATTTTCAAATTTACTCTTATAATTATACCATTCTTTTGATTACAAAGATCCTAAATCTCATAATTAGCTTTGAAACCTGATCCAGTATGTTCAGTCAGTTTACTCTTATGGTTCTACCTCTACCATACTTAGGTACCTGTCACCTACTTTCTTAGAGATAATATATTTTTCCCCTACAATAAGCACAATATATACTTATGGAAGAAAATTTGGAAGGTACAGAAAGGTCAAAAATAATCTGTTATCTGCTATTCAGAATTGCACATTATTAATTTGTTTTCTTACAGAATTTTTTGTGTATATATTTTATAACTATATACATATGTTTGAATCCCTTTTTCTAGTTAACTTTATATTATAAGCATTTTTAATACCATTAAGAATTTTAAAGCCATTTTAATAGCTTTATAATATTCAGTTATGGAATATTTATTATTGAACATTTAGGTTTTTATTTCTCTTTAAGTGATGCCTCAGTGAACATATTTATATAGAAATCTGTTCTAAGGTTCTGGTGTCTTTCGAGGGGAAAATCCTGGGTCAAAGGCAAACTTTCTAATGATTCTTGTTGAGTTATACTACTTTATATACATACCACCTTTACCCCTGTCCCCTACAGCTGAGCCTTATGTCATTGCAGTTTTACTAATATGAAGTCATAACAAATGACACCTTATTAAGGACCGAGAATGTGCTAGGCACAGGACTAGGTACTAATATTTATTTTCTCGCTTAATAGTAAACTTGAATAGTCTGTATATTTATTAATCATTTGTATTTCTATTTTTATCCTTTACTCATTTTTCTCTGTTTTAGTTTTTCTTTGCAGTTAGCGTGAATTCGATGTATTATCGTTATTTGTTGTATTTCATATTTTTGTAGATTTTTCCCATTTTTCTTGACTGTTGATGTTAATGATTTTTATTGGTCATCTATAACTTTTACTTTTTTATGTAATCACATATATAAAACCTTTTTCTTTTGGTTATAGTTCATTGTTTTTATGCTTAAGCAGTCCCTCCTGTATCCCAGGATCAGTTATTCACCTTTTCTCTTAGGTTTGTCTGATTTCTTTTAATCTACTTGGAACTATATTTTAATATATTGTTTAATGGTCTCTGCTTTCCATTTCTACTACTTCTTTTTGAGTCCAGATTTTTTTACTTCCCATGTAGACTGTTGCACTAACAGCTGCTTAACCAATAGCCTGATGTAATCAGTTCCATGTGTATCATTGCCAGATTAAACCTTCCTAAAATATTGCTTAAAGCATGCTACTCCTTGTTCTGTAGAATAAAAGCCATACTCTTGAACCTGTGACTCGAGGCCTGCAGTGATTCGTTGCCTTGCTACCTTTCTCTCTTTATCACCTTTCGGATATGCATACCCTTTGTGCAATCCCCAGAAACACTCACTCCATACTTCTCTCATTTGTTTCTCTTAATTCTGCTCACTTAACCTGGAGCATTCTCTGCCCCTGCCCCACTTCTGTACTCCCTGTTGCAGTGTTCACAGTTCTTGGCCGATACCATCCAGCTTTTCCAGAGAGACTTTTAGGATTCCCCAACCCCCACAGCGGGGAGCTCTTTCTTTCTTGAACCCGTATTTTATTTGTTCCTAACAGTATTTATTACAGTTCACAAAAACACCTGTTAATTTTTTTTTCTTGCTAAGAATACTTACAAGTCAAAGTAGTATGCTCATCTACTGAAATCTCGTATTTGATATTATTAAGGTTTTCACTTATATATTTGGATTAATATTCAGGCATGCTTTGGAGATACTACTGGTTAGGTCCCAGCCTACTGTAATAAAGTGAGCTGTAATCATTTTGCTGGAGGACAGTTTTGCCATCAGTTTGTAAAAAGTGCAATACCTTTGAAGCGCACTAAAGCGATGTACGGTAAAACTAGGTGTGCAAGTACTACGATTCAATTGTATCTTGCCTTATTATATAGCATTTTTTGTAGCACAAGTATTATCTGTAAAAAAAATGTATTTAAGGTCTTCTCCCAATTGCTGTCAGCCTTCCCTAAGCTGGTTCAGGATTCATGTGCAGTGTGATCCTGAAGAAGTCTTCTCTGTGTGCCTTAGTTTCCTTCTTTATAAGTGAAAATAATCCTTCTTGCTCATTAGAGTCTTGAGAATGAAATATTCTTTTTAATTTATTCTTTCTGAGGATTGTTTTAAATTAATTTCTACCAATAATTATTTCTATAAACAAAATTTGTGTTTTTACATGTGTATATATTATGTCATTGTCCCTTTGCCTGCAACACAGACATATTCATTTTTGTACAAACTTAAAAAAAGTCGGCTGTAGGTCTCCTGTCTGAAATGTCTTTAAAGGCTTTCAGCTTATAAGTCTATTTTTAATTTATTGGTAAGATTATTTTTGCAAACAGTCCTGTAGATGGATGAACAACAGTTTCTTGCCTCTTTTACTGAAATCTCTCCAAATCTTCTAGCTCTTATACTATACTTTCCTCTACTCCCCTAGCACTTTGTACATGTCCATATTATATATAGCATTCACCACCAGGTTGTGTCCTAATTACTTGTGGGTTATGTCTCCAAGCTAGAATATTGCACTGCTTGAGGGCCAGTGCCATATTTTGTTCTTCATTCATAGCCATCTTGGAAAAGCCCCAGAAACGAAGAGTCCAGATTTGTGACTTTACCAGCCTTTTACCTAGAGATTTTTCAAGATCATTTTCACTTAGAATGAACTCTGGGAAAAGATCTTTCAAGAGCAGTCTTGTATTTCCATCACATCTAAAAGTATACACCGTAAACTTTATATTTTACTGAGGGTCTCCATCTTGGCTATGCTATCTATACTGGGTTTGGTTTCTTGTGGTCCTTCTACAAATTTTTGGTTGCTATGGAAACAGAGACCACAGCCAGGGCTCTGTGATGACCAATTATAGCATGACCAATTAATAGCTTTAGGTCAGTTTTTGGACTGCTTTCAGGATTTGTTTGGTTTAAGAAGAAAACAGTTCTGGAATGAATTTTGTATGTGCATTATTAACAAAGCATAATAGTCCCTAGTTACCTTTTGTTATTTTTAGTGTTGGTATTAAGTGTCAAACAAAAAAAAGGGTATTTAGATAAGGGTACTGCCTCATCCTACTTTGAGTTCAAGGTGCTGGAAAGCCAACATTTGTAATGGGAAGCTATTACTAACTACCCTAGAAATGAGGTCTTGAATGAGCCATAGCCACACCTTGTGTTTTATCCATTGTCTCCCTCTGGGAAGCTGAACACTTTATAAACATTAACTCTTTTACCCTCTGGGCACCTCCACTTAGAGGTAAATAAGACTGAAGGCTCTTTCTTCTCCAATATTGATGAGGAAACATCAGCCCAGAGTGGGAAATTACTTGATCAGAGGCAGGGGGAGGTGTTAGTGGTCCAGGGTGTTTGGAGTCCCAGCAGTGGACCTGGACAGCGTGGTGGTCACTGACACCCAGGGTATGTATGCCACTCTGTGTGGTTCTTCTTTCTGCTTTTCAGAGGCTGGTGGGGGTTGGGCCTTTTGTCTCGTTTGGAATGTGAAATGCTGCAAAGAAGAGCAATTGTTCTTCAGTGCTTTGTGCTCCTTTATAAGAAAGAAGAAATCAATACACATTTTCTCCTACACGCACTTGGCAGCACTCCGCCTCCTCATCCGCCTCTCGATCCTACAGGGGAGGCACAGCTAGGTAGCAAAACAGACTCACCAGCTTTCAGGGGCAGAAATACAAACTACTCATTTTGCACTTAGCAGTCGGGCTTTTTGAACCCAGTCACATAACTGGCCTAGGTCATCAAATTGCTGACTTCAGTGACTAGTTGGTGAACTGAGTGGAGGAGAGATGGCGCTGTTGCAGGCATCCAGAAGCTGAGTCCTGGTCAGTACTCCCTGGGAAAGTTTACCTGGCAGATGTGTGGAACAAACCTTCCCTTTTTCCAAATTTCTGATTTACAGAGGACAGGAGGAAGTTTTTTGAAGGATAGTGTTAAAACCACAAATATGGACAAATGAAGGGCATCAATTTGAATTTTATCAATTAATGTAAGTAAACTCTGTCAAGAGCCTGTCTCGGAGTAGATTTTATTTTTAAATCAGAAAATGTGGTATTGATACCTGTAACTTTATATATCACTTTCTGCCATAAAACAGTTAAGTGTAGGAAATGAATAACAAAGAATTTGCTGCCATTATTAATATAAATAATAGTTTAGGTGACAGAATAGCCTGTGGGGCGGGGGTGCATTTGTTTTTATTCTGAGTCCCAAGTCATATCTAGGTGCAGAGGTGGGAACTCTGGCTGTGGGCAATTATAAGAAGAGACTTCGGGCTGAGAACATGGATGAGGTTCCAGGGGAGGGTGAGAGAGAGAAGGTGGGGGCTGAGAGCAGAACCTAGGAGAAGGCCTATGCTCCTGGCCAGGAGGAAGACAAAAAAGAGGGAGGAAGAGAACCAGGACAACACAAGACCATTGCACCCTAGGGAGGAGAGTGTAGGGGCTGATCAGCAGTTAGAAGTGCTTACTGTGTGGGTCCAAGGGTGCTTTTATGTCACACAGGCTGAGCTGAGCCTGTGACAGGGCATTACAGAGTTGTGGCCTTGTATTTATTTGCTCAGTACTTGTTCCTTTTACGTTTGGATCGGTACTGGGTTTTTAAGTAAAATAAGCCCTCCGGGTGGCTCCATAGTGTAGTGGTTAGCACATCTGCTTTACACACAGAAGGTCCTGGGTTTGCACCCCACATGGAGCCATGGACCATACCCTGGGTGCATGCTGTGAGCGTGTGGGAGGAGACACCCCGCCTTCAGAGATCCAGTTTTTAAGGGGAAATGGCAACATCCATGAGTCAGGGGTGGAAGTGGGGGAGGCGGGACTTAAAGAGGGAAAACAATAACAAGTCCTCCAACTTATTAACAGAAGTAATAGAATGCTTGTTGGAACTCAGGGGGTTGACAATAAATACCTTCACTAATTTCTTTGTTTTGACCCCCTGAAAGTAGAAGCTAAACTGGAGCTGAGAGGTGGATCATATGCTGTCCCCCAGGTACTTGGGTCGTTGGGCAGCAGTCTTGATAGGGATACAAATGTAACTTGAGTGTCAGTCTCACCTGCATGCGGTTGAGGAAGTGATTCACATCCAAGCAGTGAAGCATCCCCTGGCTTTTAACAGGAGCTGTTAGAGGGGCTGCTGTTTGAACAAGGAGCTTCATCTTCCTGAAGCCAGCAGTCACAAAACCGTAAACACAACACCGGCCAACTCTATTGCCAGGATCGTGGTGCCTTGACGTTAATATTAAACATCTCCAGCAAGGCAGAGAGCACTGCAGCCCAGCTACAGAATAAAAATAAATAAAAATAAAGAGAAAACCCTGCTAAAAGCGGTGAGATGATTTGTCGTCTTTCCTTTGTGAGACCATTTGTCTTCTCTTGCATCAAATCTGTTATAAAACAGTCAAACTGTGAAAGTGGAAATCATCTCAGGAATATGGAATATTAATGCACAGGAGAGGAAGTGATGTCCCCTTTGTCTAAAGAGTGTGCCTGTCTGCCACCCCCACACATTTTTTTGCACGTTTACCAAGGTAAATTATTTTTCTATAAAAGAATTTGAAAGATTTGAAGCTATTGGTGGGGATGATGGAAGTTTCAAGTATTTTTCTTCCTTTGTTCAAGTGAGTGAATGTGTAACTGACTTGGGAATCAGGAGGGAGCATAAGTGAGGTGCAAGCCCTACAAATTTACCTCTCCTTCCCTCCTCACCTCTCTACCCGTTTTTCCTCTCCTTTCTTTCCCCAGCCATTCAGTTCCTTTGTTTGGGACCTGAACCTGCCTCTTTGAACATTTATAAATCTTCAGTCTGTCTGATCTTTAGGAGACAGGCCAGAGGCCACATGTCACTATCTGTAATTTAAAGCTGTGAGGCTAAAAGCATTTGCAGAGGTTTGAAGGACCTAGTTCTGACCTGACCAAAAGAGCGAATTGGAACAGACCTTCTAGAGTCTCCTTCAAGCATTGGGGAGGATGGTGATGAGAGCAGATACACTAGGTAATTTATGGATGCGGTTTGCTGGCAGCCATGCTAGTTGCCTGTCTGCTCAGAAGTGTGTCATGTACTGCCACCTCGCGGCACATTTGCGCAGCTGCGGTTTGGCTGTTTTGGAGCTTCTGAAGAGTTCAGCTGATTGGAGATTTGCCTTGTATCCGGATTTAGATAATTAGTGATAGATGAGGGTGTTCTCTGAGTCACTGTCTGTCACTTTGCTAACTTGATCCTGTAAAGAAATAAGCCCTAGGTAAGAGAAGTTGCTTTCTTTTCTTTCTTTACCTCATTTCTGCGTTTACGTGTGTGTTGGTGTGGAATTGTGATAAGATTGCAGGAAGGAAGCCTGTGATCCACTTTTTGTTGCTGGAAGAAGTTGGGAGGAGAGTGAAAGAGGGTTAAGTGTTGACATTTCAGCTGCATTCAGGAATTATAAGTTTTCATCATTTTTGTATGCCATTCTAAATGACACTACCTCCCTATAAGTGCTCCATGTGTCTCTTCACTTGGACTGCCTTACTAACAATCCAGTCTTCTTGAGAGATGACATTCCAGTGTGTGTTATCTGCCTCTGATCCCATTTCTGTGACGTGCATAGGTTTACCCTCAACCACATGGCCCCCAAGCAGTACAGGACAATTGCTTCCATTTGGATGAATATATTTCCCTCTTTAGGTCATAGACACATTTCTCAAACACCTTCTCGCCTGTAGAGTCACTGGTAGAGAGTAAAATGGATTGGGTCAGAGGAAGCAGAAGGAATGAAAGATTATAGGAAGGTGCCATTTTGTCTCTAGTGTTTTGGGGAGCAGACCACAAAGCATTCAGATAGTTGGGGTGAAGGTTGGGAGGATCCCTTTGTTTGGCATCATTAGCATGTGCCAAGTGATAATTGGCAAGACATCTTTTTCAGTTGATGTTTGGAATGCTGGGCACATTGGTAGACAGATCAGAAGAGAGTGGAAGCTCTGCAGAGGCCAAAGTATGTGTTGAGCATATGGGAGGCAGTAGAGCCCGCTCTGCCCACCTTGGGCTGACAAACTAGAGTTCATTCAGGATGGCACGAGAACTCCAGCTTTGTCATAGCAGGAATGGAGTAGACTATTTCTTTTCACCTAGAAAAGAACAGACTTATTTATGGGAAGACATCAAATAGTTGAAGTGCTGCCACAAGGAAAGCAGTCAGCCTTGCTTCTCTCCTGGTTCTGTAAGGACACGGGCCCGTGGGGGAGTGACTGGATGGCAGAGTTGGGGCCAGTATGAGGAAGAATGTTCATGTGTCTCTCCGAATGGAGTGGGTTTTCCCAGACAGATTTACTGGATACATTTACCATCCCAGCTCAGCTTCTGCTGGGTCATTCATACATCCTAGGTAGGAGAAATAAGCACACATTTTATCTTTATAATCCTATACAAAATCTAACAAAATTCAAATAGGCATTCAAGTATATTTTATGAATTTATTATACCTTTGCATTATACTTTGAGGCCAGAGATCATACACTTCTAATGCATGTTTACAAGCTTCTATAGTATTTATAAGTAAACTTTTTAAAACACAAGCATGTGGAAAAAGGCACACATCAGTAACATCACCAGTAATTTTTATTTTTTTATTATCTTATTTTTTAAGTACCAGTAATTTTAAAAGTATACCTGGCATTAGCGACCATGCTGGCCATTGTGAGTTTCTGTTCCAGCTATGTCTGTACTGACTCATAAAGATTTGGATTTGATCAAGTTTCTTCTAGACGTGAGCAGTGTTGGAATTGGAACTCTTAGTCTCTTCCCCTTTGTGCCTTTCATTATCCTTTGATTCTTAAATGTATATCTAAGGGATTAAGTTAAGCAGAAACAAATGCTACACTGCATTTGTGTGCAGCACAAGGGTCCTCGGGTGTGCAGAGAGAGAGAGGATTAGAAAGGAGGAAGGGCCAAGTTGTATTCTGGGATGTGTTTTGTATATTTAGGGAGACTCCCTGTCAACTGAAATAAGAAATGAACAATTTCAAATTAATCAAGGGCAGATTATGTGTATAATTTTAAATCAGGAAAGCAGCAGCATTGTCTCTGCTGGCACATTTGGAAGACTGCTCAAAACTCCTGTATATAATAGTTGGTTGGAGAATATGATGTACTTTTGCAGGCTGTACAGATTTCTTTAGGGAGCATTGCTACTTTATCTCCGCTGTCTGCCTGCCTGCCTTTGGCCACAGATACGGTTAGGTATAGCTCAGGGAAGTCTTGGAAGCTTGGGATTTCCGGGCCAGAGGAGGGAGAGTGCTGTGTTCTGGATTGCAGGCGACACCGTTCCTTCGGTGTCCCAGGTGCTACAAGCTACCGACCTTGCAAGTTGAAAGCCCTACACTGAGCATCTGCAGGTTTAATATATGCCCCTTTGTACTGTTTGCCCAAATAATGGCGTGAGAGGCACTGGTCTATGTTGCAATCAGTGAGGAGTGCACACATGGAGGTAAAGGGAACACATTTGGGTGCACCTATCTGGGGGCTGCATTATTCTACATGTGCACCCCATTTCATTTAGGACTATATAAAGCCTTGCTTGCTACTGAAGTGATTGCCTTTCACAGCTAGCTAGACTATGCGTACTTTTTAGTCTCTTCAGAAGAATCATGTAATAAATAAGCCAAATCCTAATACACACACACACGCACACATTCTATCTTTATAGAAAATGACTGCTAATCCATGATCATTTTTTTCCCAGAAACAGGTTTTATGATAATATAGTAAAAATATTAAATTAGAAAATGCCTCACTAAGGGTTATAAAACCTTACTACACTAGAGATAGGTAATTATCCCCTCTATAGCCTAAATGACAGTTTAAAAGAAATAAAAATGTTAGTGCTCATTACTTGCTTTTGTAGGTTGCAATAAAGGGTAAGTTAAATTTTAATTCAAGGAAGAGCCCCTGCTATCGACCTTCTACCTTAGGTCCAAGTCCTGTTAATTACTCTGTAGGTTATTCTGCATGATATCAACATTAATACATTTTCTACAGTGGACATTCCCACTGGCCATTGAGGCCAAGAGTGTGCAGGGAGGGGTAACAAAGGGGGGAAGGCATTTCAGCTCAGTGATTCAAGTCTTGATTCTTAATGTGATAGGGAGCAGGAATTATGTATTTTAAAAAAAAAGTTCATTATGCATAGCCTTAAGGGGACCTCAAGTATTAAACTATACACTTACCCCAGAGAATCAGATGGAGACAAGGTTAACCTGAAGGATTGATAGTTTAGCTTCTCTGCATGGCTAAATCCCAGTTAGGAAAGATGCTGCAGGGGAAAATGGTCCACTCAGCAGAAGGCAGTCTAACCCTCTGTCTCCTGGTGGCTTTTTGGTACCTAGTATTATTTTTGGTTTTGTTTTCCTTGGGATGGGGTAAGAGAGATGGATGCGTCCTGTTTCTTTTTAGATGCTTTTACTTTTCCCTACACAGTGGCATCAGATCTAACACCTGTCTGGGTTTGGGGCAAAGCTCAGTGTACCCTACACCTCAGTCTTCATCTAGGGGTGTGCAAGTAGACACAGAGTTTTTAGGAATCCAGATGTATGCTCCTTTCTGAAGTGGATCTATCTGCGAGTATACATGTGTTGGAGCTGCGGCTTCTCTTTTTACCTCGCCCGTCAAAGCTGTCCTACGTCTGCCTAGAGCCCCTCCTTGCTCTGACCTGGGATGCTGCTGTGGAATGGGAAAACCTCCAGAGCACCACAGAAAATGACGGTTCAGAATATTGGTGCATGGACTAACAACGGCGGTGACTAAGAGCTGGGTAATGAGGCCCTGCAGGTCTGACGGTTCCCAGGCCTTTATCTTCAACAGAATTGAAGGAGAACCTAATTGAGTTGTCAGCTGGCAGATCATTAAAACTAATTTTTGATGGTAGATCACTATGTAATTTTTTTTTGGCATATAATTCAGTAAAAAAAATTTTTTAATTGAGTGACATTGCTATGGCAAAACTCCCCCATTCCCATCTACTAGTTTATATGATAGGGTTTCTCAGCACTTAACGTCTACAAAGGCCAAAAACAGGAATAGGATTGATGCTGAACACTCCTCCATTCTAGCAATAAATAATATTCATCCATGGATACGTAAACAAATGGAAGGGAAAACCTCATTCATATCATCAAGAGATGCATTTCCAGTAATGTTTTACATACTTATGTATATTAAATTTTTACCAAAATTATAATACATATTGTTATATTGTTATTGTATACATGATTGTATCCTAATAACTACTGTAATGATAACATAATCTAGAAGTAATTTTTTAATTACTTAGAGCCTTATAGTCTTAAGAAATTAAACTACTTTTATTTCAACTTTTTAAATTTCAAAGTGTTTCAATTTACATACTTATTTTTGTGGCCTAGAAGTATGATAGGGTGATCAATAAAAGACTTTCAAACATAAAACAATTACATTAGGACAAAAATCTCTAGAGAAAAGTCACATGGAAATACACATTTAAAAAAAAAGATGCTATAAAATTTCTAAGTTAAAGACTTTGTTTATGTGTCATTTAAATGAGTGATAATGGGTATCAAATCAATATGGCATATAGATTTCATTGGGTGTACTGCAAAAGACACGTAAGAGTTTTATTTTAAAAGTTGGTATTTACAATATTCTGGTAATTATATCCTTCATGACTATTAAATTTATAGAGAATTTTACATGTCAGCTTAAAAATGTGTGAGGGGGGCTACTGTTGGGAGGTGTGTTCAGAGAAGCTCAAGGATCAGGACCTCAGACTCTACCCTTAGTGGTCCTGGTTTTCCCAGGCTCTGCCCCTGGTGAGAGGTGCAGCCAGCAGGGAGCCTCTGTAGGGAAAAGGAAGGGCTGGTCACACTGAGCAGAGCAGAGCAGAGCAGAGCAGTTGGAATCGAGATCTTCATCCTGGTGGTTGGTGCTCCTGGACCCGGGGAGGGTCTGCTTTGTCCATCTTTAAAGTCAGGGCTGGGCCGAGGGAAATGGAGAGGGGAAGAAAGGGAGAGAAGGGAGCAGAAAAGTCAGTTAGGTGGCTGTTGCCATATTCTCGGCAGGAGATGATGAGATCTGAAATAGTGGAGGCCTGGAGGAGCAGGGAAGCTTGAGATGCTTTGAAGGTACAAACAGTTCCTGATTGGTGGTAGTGGGTAAGGAAGACATAGAATTGAAATTACTGGGGGAATTTTAGATTGTAATAATCCCTTACTCATATTCTCTCTCTCTGTAAAAATATTTTTAAAACCCAGACCACTCAGCTTTCCAGGTTGCTTTGCCATGAACAGCCGCATCTGTTTGTCAGCTTTGCCCACCTGAGTGTGAAATGATGTTCTATCAAAACATGGGTTTCAGCATTTCACTCTCTGCTCCTGACATGTGAACCCTGCTGCGGACAGTAACTGCTGCCTTGGCCCAGGCGTTTCTCTGCTATTGCGGCGCCGAGTGGAGGCATTTGCTCAGTGGTAATGATGGGTCTGGTGCAAGCAAGCAAGGCGAGGTTGGAAAGGATATGATTGCAAAGGGCTAAATAGCATGTGCTTCTGCATTTTCTTCATCAGATGCTGCAGCCTTAAAGTCATACTGTCCTTTTTGTCATAGTGATTCTCCCTGTAATGCTATTTAATTTTTTTGTTGAAATGGCTAGAGGGACTTATACTTACTGACATATAGGCAGGCCATAGCTTGATAAAGTGAACCCTGGGCAGGGCGTTGCTGTTGCTTATGCTGTGGAGCTGGTGATTTGGAAGTAACTGGAAGAGAGGCTGCCTGCCTCTCATTTGCATTTGGTATGAAGCTGCCTTCCACGTTTGTATGCTGGCTCTGGCTTGGCGGGGGCTGGCCGAGGGTGAGTCAGGCTGCCGAATGGAGCAGAGGAACAAAAGAGACAATGGAGCTGAGGGTGAACCTGCCTCCTTTGTTTGGAGGCCTAGAGGCCGGCCAGTAGTTCAGGGTGTGGGTGCCGGCCTCGTCAGTAGTTCAGGGTGTGGGTGCCAGCAAATTCTTGTGATAAAATTTGTGTAATGATATTAGAGATCCACTGGCCTGCACTTTCCCAGTCTGCCCTGTGGTCCCCAGAAGAAGGTTAGTTAAAATTCTTGGTTTCTGCAGTTTCTTCTTTAGGATTTTTCCTTCTTTAAAAGTTTTAATATGCTATTCCTATTGCTGGGTTTTCTAATTATAGTACCTCTATTCCTACCCACAACTATAGTGGGGGTGACTTCAAAAACAGGCTGATACGTTTTTGTGATAAAGTCTTGCTGAACCAAAATAGCTGTTTGAAGGGTGGTTTGTTTTGGTTTGTTTTATTTTGAAAGTCAGATTTGCTGATGATGACTCTCGGATAATGAGAGTACTTTGAAAAGCATGTTAACAAGAATGGCAGGCTGTATTTTATGGTTAGATCTTGAAAATATAAAACAGCAGGCATGGCTTTATTCTGGGTTCGTTTACTCACTGGCCCATGGCCTTGGCCGTGCGTGCTCATCCTCCTTCCCTGAGGGTTAGTGGCTGACCTTCACGCAGACTACAGCCATGAGTCGCCTGCCTCAGTTGGCTGTGTGTCCTCCTCAGCCCACCTCCCTAGTGGATTTGACCTGCTTGGACTCTCATGGCTCCTCATCTCTCTGCTAGAGAATCTGCTCTCTCTCCACAGGGGAATGTGTTCTGGAGCTTCTGTCACAAGGATAAGAGGAATCTTTCTCCTACACTTTTTAAGATTTTCCAAGCCTTGACAGATAGATGACTTTGGCCAGGTAGTTGTGTGTATGTTACATTTGATAGCAGAAACAGAGGTTAGAAGTGATCATTTATTTTGTTTTCAAGGATCTAAGACTGTAACATGGTGTTTTTTTTTTTTTTTTTTTAACATCAAACCCCAATTTTAGAAATAATAAATTAGCCAATCAAATTATTTATTAGACTGAGAGCAGAGAAAAGGGGCCAGGGGCGTGGGGAGAACCTTGGTTCTACTGCTGAACAGCTGCACATGTGATAGTAATTGGAATTTGGTTGCTGGGTCATTTTCATTGTTTTTCAAGTACTGCCAAGTCCAAGAAAATATATGAAAACTAAATTATATCCCACTACATCCCATGTCTGATTGAATCCTCCTCATCATGTGGCCGTCTCATACATCCTATTAAAATATTCAATCTTATTTTCTTACTTGAAGAGCCTGTCTGTAAAGGGCAAACTTATAGAAAACTCATTCCCTAGAGACAGGGTATCCAGCCACACAGAACTATTTACATATTTTACTATTTGGCTTCTTCTAGGTTTCTTCCTTCCTTTGTATTTGTGAATAAGAGCTATGGGATGCATTTTTAATTACACGGTCATATTTTCAATTGAACAAACAGATTGGGGTATTTCCCAGTTTCTTGGTTCTTTTTCAACCTTGAAAAGTTAACCAATACATTAACCAATTTGTTTTGTCTTCCAGGACAGAGTTATATCGATCTCTTTTTGGTCAGCTCAACCCTCCTGATGAAGGCCACAAGGACTGACAGCGCCTGTCTCTCTTGCTACAAGGCCTTGAGGCAGAGCCTCCAAACAGCTGGCGGCACCTTGGCCAGGTTGGCTGCTCATCTAGCCCCAGGTGGAGGAACCCTTCGGCATGTGGGATTGAGTGAGTTGATAAATCCCCAGGAAGATGTGCTGTTCAGAGCACCTATGCCTAACAAGTCTCAGGAAGCCTGGAGTCAAGTGTCTGTGTCTCCGGTGCTTCAGTGTTCACAGGGCTCCTCCCCCATGTCCTTTAACCACCACAAATAAAGAGTATTGTTGCTGCGCTGCCACGTGTGATTTCTTAAGCAGCACGGAGTTAAGCCTCTGATTTAGAGCTCTAGCAGGGTGACAGATTTGTTGGGAGGGTTTTCATTTTTCTTCCTAGCCAAATGGCCTCCTCTTACAATATAAAGCTTCACAGAAGAGATCATTCTGCAGTGGATGCTGCTTTCCGGGTGGATAATGTTGAGCAGGTGATCGTGGCTCTGAAAAGCAGAGGATCCCAAAAAACATACAAGCTGTGTCCAGACTTTGTCACTCGGAGGCATTTGCCTATTTGTTGCTAAATACAAACCTCTAACTTCTTTTTTTGTGTTCTCTTTTCACCCATAAAGATTCTTCCAGAGTCCTTTTCCATTCTCACCATTCCTAAATCACTTTATTGAGATTAGCTCTGGTGTAAATCTAGCAGGGGAAATGATTCACTTGTTTTTCATCCAAAGGTCAAAAGCTGGAAATTAAATCCCCATAAGGGGGATTTATTGGCCTGCTGTGGTCAATATGCAATGAAGATTATCTTGCATAAGTAATGTGTGTGGACCAGCGTGCAAGACTGACCGTTTCTTAGGTACTTTGCCCAAACCTTTACTTAAAGCTACCGATTTAGAGAAAAAATTTTACATCCAGGCAACTGAGTACAGTTGTAGTTAATAACTAATCATTGTTTTTAAAGTCAGCTTTTGATATTTTTTTAAAATGTCAAAACCAAGTGACAGATTTTTGTGCCCAGGAATCCCACGTATCATTGACTTGGTGTCTGGGGACTGCTGCACAGCGCCTTAAGGCTGGGCTCCAAATGAAGTGAGTCCTGAATGTAATCTGCTTCACAGTTTAGTACAAGCATCAGTGTGTCTGCTGAGCTCAGGATGGGGCAAATAGGGGGAGGAGGGTTTTTCCATCTCACATTAATTGGACCTTGGAACGTGGTGATTTGTTTTTCTTGTCTCGGTAGTTACCTCTTGGGCTTGACTGTCAGGGAAATGTTTAATTTTCAGTGTGTCTCCAGTTACCCAAAAGATCAATCAGCAGAAATAGGAGAGTTCCCCCACACTTTCTCCCTTCAAAATGATTTTTTGAAATACAGAACATCCAGTCCTGTCCATCTAGCCTGAGGACTCCGAATAATGCACATTAGAACAGCAAGTAAGTAACCTCTTCATATTGTACTTCCGGTGAGCCTCATGCTAACCCATGCTTCCTTAAGAGATACAACCTTTGTCATTGTCACACTTTTATCTGATGAAGAAAAAGATTTAAAAATGTACTTCAAACTATTTGGAGTCCATCCTGTTTAATTAAAATGAATTGAAATCAGGAGAGAAGAGAAAGAACAGGCAGAATTTTCAGTAAAGGGCGGCTTGCATTTTTAAAATTCAGAAGACCACCCTCCTTCCAGCCAAGAATAAATTGGAAACTATTTTAATTGACACGGATAGTGCAATTCAACTGTTACTAGAAAGACAGATTAGTTGATTGATTTGCATTTTAATAAAACTAATACTTTACATTTTGGTAGCTAATGCTGATTTTTAAATGAGTTGAGAACTGTTATCAAGAGTTTCCATCCAGAGCCCTTTTTCAGTGTTGACTGAAGCATTCCTCCCTTTTGTGTGCAGTTTGCTTTATTGCCTTTTGGCCCAACTGACTGACTACTGAATGCAGGACACTCATAAACCACGGAACTTGAAGACCTCACCAGTACAATGAGGCAGTGAGTGGGTCAGAAGGGAAAGTTGGCAGCGCCCACCCAGCCCAGGTTCACACCAGGGACAGGAGCCAGGAGCAGGCAGTGGGCCTCTCCCTTCAGGATAAGGCTGGTTTCTTGTATTTGTTAATTTTACAATGAAAATTAATTACAGAAAAGTAGATGGAAAAATAAAAGTATGACTAAGTGGTATCCATCACCCCAAAATATCCTCTTCTCATTATTAACATTTAGTACTTCACAGCCCTCTTCCATGTGCACCTGTCATACCAAGTAGCCCCATCTCATCATCCTGGGAGCAGTAGGGGTAGAAGACTTGGTTTTTACTTCTGGACTTTTGAAATTTTTTACTTACCTTTTAAAAACAATGAAAATCAAAATACCCATGCAGCCATCTCTACCAGCTTTCCCTCCACCTAACACATACACCACCAGCTGAGAAACAGTTGTACATAGTATGTTCTTCATTTTAATAATAGTAGTACAGGAAAAGATTTCCATGTTTTCGCAGATACCATTTAAGTATTTTAATTGCTAACTTCCATTTGGGGCATATGTCTTCAGTACTTAACCAAATTCTGTCATTGAACATTTAAATTGTTAATTATTTCCTATTATGAATAATTTTACAGAAAAATATTTGGGCATAAAGCTTGTTTATTGTATTTTGAAATTATTGCTTTTCTTGGCATGTATTTTTAGGAGTAAAGTGAACCAAGTGAAAGAGTCCAGATATTTTGAAGGCTCTTGGTACACATTACGGAGGCTTGTTTTAAGGCTCTTGTTCACTTCTCACTTGCCTTAGTCTGGGGCATCTGCAGCAAACGGTGTTGAGAAGCAGAGTGGAGATTGGCCCTGGAGTCTGATCCTGGGGTTTAGTTCTTGCTCCCCAGGGAACCCTTCAAATCAGCGTCCTCCTCTGGGAGGATTAAAGTTACCGCCTGTAATGTGCTTTAAGATGCTCCCATGAAAGATGGTGGATAAATAGAAAGTGACACTATCATCTCCTTTCCCAGCCATGGTATCTTTCTTCTGGCTGCTAGATTGCAACCAGTTTGTTCTCCACTGTCCTCTCTGGTTTCCATGCTCTTGCTACTGTCAGTGCCTTCATCCTGGGGATCTCTTGGGTGGGTTTTCCTTTCCTTGCATGGGTTTGCATTCCTCCCAGCTTCTCTGTACTGTTTTTGGTGTGTAGCCATTCTCTCCAGGGTCACATCCAAGACTGCTTGTTGAGCATCACTTAGAAACCCTGAGAGTCAACAGAATGCCCGGAAAAGCCAGCTCCAACCTGTTCAGCAACAGACTCTGCATCTGTAGTGTGGAAAAAATAGTTTCCTTGTCGAGGTTGATTTTCCTGGTCTCCATGTGCATTGCTAAAACCTCTCCAAGAGACTGCCTCTTTACCTCTTACCGTTTCATCTAAAAGGAGCTGAGTTTGAGGCTCAGAATGAATCCAAATGTGACATCATAAACCTTGGAACCATACTCCAGGGTGTAGCAGTCAGTCTGTAAATGGAATGTGTTGATGCCAAGATCCCTGTCTCCCTGGGCCAGACTCACAAATAAGGCAGCCACGTGTCTCAGCAGGACTTTACAGACAGTAGAGGTAGTGGATATCCTAGAGAAGCCGGAAGTTGTGGGTGCGGAAATGTAGGTGTTTTATGCTAAGGCAGCTGGCTGCCCCTCTGGTGCCACCCTGATAGTGCCACCCTGTATACTTGCATTTAATGAAGGCAAATATAAGCTGTGAGCCTTGTCTAAAGTGAATGAACCTTTTTTTTGCATCTGAGTTTGTGTTTTTTCTTTTAAAATTTATGTATGTGCTGTGTATTGGGGGAAGTTGTGCTAGGAATTAAGTTGAGCTTGCTTTAATGTTTTTTTTTTTTTTAAGGCTTATCTACCTCATTTTATTTCCATCTTTTTAAACTTTCTCTTCATAACATTTCAAAAACAATTGCCAGTAATTTCTTAAGTTCATTAACTAATTCTCAAGTCCAGGGGATCCATATCGCCCTGCTGGTTTGTATATATTCAATTTGTCCCACAGCTCTATTGATGAAGTCCTCATTACCTGCCCCTTGTCTGTAGAGGAGAGAGATGGTGTAAATGCAGAGTGAGTCTGTCTTATCTAACTTTTGTTTTTCTTGTTTATCTATAGATTTCCTTTACTTGCCCATCGTGTGGGGTCTGCCAATAGGGTCATTGCCTCAGCAGCATTTATATTCGCAAGAAGTTTGCTTGGTTTATTTCCCCTGGTTCAGGGTTCTCAGTTCATTTGTTGAGGTCAAGGACACTGAATTCTCAGGAAAGAAAATTTAAAAGGATGTAAAAAAAAAAAAAAAAACAGCAACAATCCCACATCACTGATAGGGCAGAAAAAGAATATAAGGTCCCCAATAAGCACTGTGACAGTGACACATAAAGATTTCTACCTACCCACCTCCCACCCTATCTTCCTCTTTATGATTGGATTGGAAATGAGCTCAGTCTGCTCTGGGCTGGCAGGCTCCCTGTCACGTGGGGCTGGCTGCTTGCTCCTCTCTGGTCTGCCCTTCCCCAAGGTAGGTAGGTGCTGTTATTTAGGAGCATGTTACCAGGTTCTAAGAGACTTGGGGCACATAGTCCTGGAATGGGCTTATTTGAAGTTTTGAATAAAGGACACATATGAATGACAGAGTAGTCGAAAGAATCCTGGACTAGAAATCAAACCTACTTGGGTATGTGTGACCTTGAAGTATTTCGACCTCCGGCCTCAGGGTCCTCACAGTAATATGAGGGTCAGCTAAACTGGTTTCTGAAGACCTACCTGATCTACAGCAGCTGCTTCTAAGTAAAGGCAGCGTGGTAGAATTGGGTTTAGCACAGGTGCAAGAATGTTTTTCACATCCAGTCATTCAGATATGTATTGCCCTCCTACTGTGTGCCAGGCACTGCTGAAAGCTTAGCAAAGGCTATATTAGCAGGTGACAGTCTCTAGGTGGGTCTCTGTCCTCTTCTGTAGAATTCTGCATACTCTATCTTGAGTCTGATCAAACCCGTTACACCCACTGGAGTTGGTTGGCTCTGTTAATCCTGGCTGGTCTTCCTGGAAGCCCAGGCTCTGAGCCCTTTTCAGGCGAGAGTTCAGCCTGGCAGTGGGGCAGAAGCCCTCATGCTCTTGGGCACTTCCTCGTGGAGCTCCAGTCTGCTTCTGCGAGCCCAGCCTCCAGGACTGCCGGTTGCATTAGCATGCAGGTGTGGCTGATACCGAGCATGAAGCAATTAGCCTGATGCTCTGATTTCTGCCTCTCCACAGTGAGGGCAGCTCTGAGCACCCAGTGGTTCCTTTCCCCTTGTGGCAGGCGGCCTTCCTCTGTCCTGTGGAGACTGCAGGGAGCCCAGAAGCAGCCTCTTGTAATGCTAGGGGTCTAGAGCATCTAGACCAGAAGTGTCCAACAGAACTTCCTGGAATAATGGGACTACAACCCAATTGTTCTGTGCCATCCCATAACTTGTGGCTTTTGAGCACTTGAAATGTGGCCAGTGGCCACTGTATTGGATAGCTTGGGTCTATCTGAATATTTCCCAACCTTCTGCAAGTTATAAGAAACACCAAAATTGAAAATGAGGAAAATGATCAACAGAGGGGACAGTGGGAGCTCCAGCTGTCCCAGGACTGAAGGACACGGTGTCTTCATACACCAGGTATGTGTGCAGGCCGGGAAGGTGGCCCCGCTTTAGACTTGAAAGATGGCTGGGAGTGTGGCCCATGTTTGAGGAGGGTGTGAGGGAGTGAGTGGTTTCCTGTCTGGGTGCCCAGAGTGGATGAGGGGAAGCCTGGGAGGCAAACTCGCCCCATCTCTCCTGAGGGATTAAGCTGGGAACTGACTCCCTGATGCCATAAAATTATTTTCCAGTTTGACTCTTGTGTCCTTTAAAGTTGTAGCACACTGCACTTGGTTTTAAGAGCTAAATGTAAGGCTAATACGGAACACTTTAAATGTGATAACTCCAAGTTCATATTGTTAGAGGAGATAAGCAGGAAGGAGCAGGTGCTTTTGAATTTACTTATCAGCGTTTCAGCAGGCTCCCGAGTCGCCTCACCCCTACCTGGGCGCTGTGATGTTCAGGAGGATCTTGGGAAGGGAGGCTTCCCCAGGCCCCGGGGGCCACCGTTTCATCCGCTGACCTCGCTGTAAGGCCAGGCCTTTGTTCCCGGCGGGGAGTGCGGGGTCCAGATGTGTGCGCCAGGAGAGGAGCCGCGCCCCGGACTGAGCCCCCCACGGTCGGGCGCTTCAAGCCTTTGGATCCCTGTGGAGAGTTTGCGTTTTAAGGTCATCTTGATCTTGGAGGAGTAGGATAAGGAGGGGGCGAACGTGAGCGCTAGTTCTGTTATATAATTAAAACGAGATATTCCTTCCTGAAGGAACAAAAAGAGGCCAAGGACAGCCTAATTGGAACCTCAAGATTGCTTCTCCAAGAGTGGCCTGAGCAAGTGGGTCAGGGCAGATTGCCACCTCTGGCCGCCCGGGTCCCTGGTCCTGCGCTGACTGCCACCCACCTGCGCGCTGGGGGGAGGGTCCGTGTGGCGTGGGTGTCTCCCCTTCGCTTCCTGTTACAATAAGACTTTGCTTCTCCAGTCCCTAACAGGAAGGCCCACGCGGGAGCTGGCGGCGCTGACACCGCCTGCGCCCGGCACCGCCCCTCCTGTCGCCCTGGGGGTCAGCCGCTCCCCGCAAACTGCAGCGCCGCGCAGCCCAGCCCAAGGCGACCGGTCTCACCGGCCGTTAAAAGGCCCGCCTCTCTCTACGAGGACGTCAGCCAGGCTGGCTCTTCCGAAGTCGCTCATTACCAGATAAGTGATGGTGAAATAGTGATGCTTTATTAATTGCAGATATGGCTGGTAATTAGAACCCAGGCGTGTGCTCTTTATACCTGTTCATACACTTCCTCCAGTGGAAGGACTTTCTCGCCTCTCCTTCCCTTTCCCCACCCCCAGAAGAGAATTTCAACTTTAAGACAAACAACTTCATTTACAAGTGTGTCTCTAATTAGCTGCAGAATTAGGAAAGCTGAGTTTTCCCCCATAGATCGGCTAAACCCTCGAGGGAGACTGGTGGAATAGAGAGCATCGCATTTCCAATTATTTTGTTGAATTGCTAATTTAGTTATTGTGCCTGGTGTAATTGTGATGGGTATTGGGTGTGCAATTCAATTTGTTTTAAATATTTGTGGGAAGTCTGATCAGTAATGGAGCTGACCTATTTTGTGGCCCAAATTGAGAAAAAAAAAAGGCTAAAACACAACAGCCACAAAGATATAGTTTGTTTCCATTTTTATTTTGATCTCTCTCATCCCTCGTAAGACCATTGATGCAACAAAAGGATTAAATTAAAAGATGACAGCACTTTGATCTTCTCCCTTTGAAAGCTTAACTGTCCTTGGTAGTTTAATATGCAGATATTTTAGGGTAGAGTTGTAGATGCATTGCTGGAGTTGAGTAGCGTCCGCCTCCCATAATTGCATTTTTGCGTGTGCCTGGAAGTGGTTTGGTGTTTGACGTTTGAGTTCAGGCATACCTCGGAGATATTGCAAGTTTGGTTCCAGACCACCGCAGTGAAGCCAGTATCTCAATAAAGCCAATCCTACTCTTTTTGCTGGTGGAGGGTCTTGGCTTCCGTTTGAGTGGGGAGGGAAACGCAACACCTGTGGAGCACAATCAGGTGAAGCGCAGGAAAACGAGATGTGCCTGTGGTGTATAGAGTAGTGGAGGGGGTGTCTGCAGCACACAGTGCAAAGTCATTGGAGCCACCGAGCGGCAGAAAGCACCTTTCCTCCAGGCAGCGCTGGGGGCGTGGTCGGTGATTCGGATCCCGAGGCTGTGATGACGGTTAGGCGTCAGGGTCCCTCACTGCTGCTGGCGGTGCCACCAGGTGAGCTCCTTGACAACTGAGCTCAAACTTACGTCTTTAGGATCCCCCCACCACTCAGCCAGTGTCTGGACCAGCAGGAGGGTCTGTGATGTGATGTTGTTTACAAGCCTGCTGGGTGCAGCATGAATCAGTCCAGTCTGGGCCTGGAGCAGAGATGTGGCCTGTAGGGAAGGGCAACCGATAGGGCTCTGCTGGGACTTGAGGCCACAGAAACAGAGTGCATGCAGGACTCCAAAGCAGGAGCTTTCTGCCTTGGTCATTGTGAAATTCATGTGTGACTATCAGGTACTCTTAGGGCCAGGGTTGCTTGCCGGTGACTGGAGCCCCTCACTCTCAGCATCATTCTGCCAGACCCCCGCCGGACTTTCTCAGGTTGGGCTAGATCAGAGGGTGGAAGACCAGAGTAGGTTATGAGGGAAGGTAATAATAAAATGGGTCATAGAAGCAGCTGTTATGACAACTTCGATCCTAAACGGAGCATTTTGTAACTCAATTAATTTAGAAAGGTGCCAGGGTCAATTTCTGCGCTTAACTGCTGAATAGAAGTTTAAACTTCATTTTTCCTATGTGAGAGATCACCAGGGCCTACAGAAGGCACTCCAGACACAGGTGGTTTTGCTTCTTTTTTTAGTAAGCTTTTCTTGAGCAACTAGGAGAAAACAGCTAGTGGATACAGCTGCTGATCTGAAGGATCTGGGTCCTGCAGGTGGACAGACAGGAAGACAGTCATTATACAAGCAATGCCATGAGCTAAAAATAAAACACTACCTGGGATATCTAGGAAGATCTCAGCCGGGAGAGCAGTGGGAGGAGTCTGTGGAAACAGGTGCAAACTCAGGTGGTGGTGGTAAGGTTAGTGCACCCCTACCCCTTGCTGGTTATGGTTTGTTCTTCCAGCTTTGATATGGAGGTGTAATTTACATATCATAAAATCCACCCATTGTAAATGTATAATTCAGTGATTTTTAGTAAATTTGTAGATTCATACTACCATTAACACATTCTACTTTTAAAACACTTTCATCACCCCAACAAATAATTCTGTGCTGGTTTGCTGTCGATCCTCGATATCATCCTGGCCCCAGGCAATAACTGATCTGCTTTCTTAACTATAGACTTGTCTTTTCTGAATGTGTCCCATAAAGAGAATCATTCAATATGTAGTCTTTGGTCTGGCTTCTTTCGCTTTGCATGGGGTTCATCCATGTCACAGAATGTCAGTAGGTTATTTTTATTGCTGACTAGTACCTGTTGTATGGATATACCACATTTTGTTCATCTCTTCGCCTATTGATAAACATTCGGATAGTTTCCAGATTACGTATAAAGCTGATATAAACAATCACAAGTCTTCGTGAACATGCTTTCATTTCTCTTGGATACCTAGGTGTGGGATATCTGGATCATACGGTGAGTTTGTTTAACTTTTTAAGAAATCATCAAACTATTTTCCACAGTGGCTGCACCACTTGACATGCCACCAACAATCTGTGAGGGTTCTAGTTGCCCTGTATCCCTGATAATACTACTTGTTGTTGTCTATCTTATAGCTATTCTAGTAAGTAGTAGACTCTCATCATGGATTTAATGTATATTTCTCCAGTGACTAATGATGTGGAACATATTTTCATGTGTTTATTAGCCATTCATAGATTTACCTTCTTTGGTGATATCTTTATTCAAATCTTTCGATCATTTTTAATTGAGTTGCTCATCTTATTATGTTGTAAGAATTCTTTATATATTCTAAATACAAATCCTTTATCAGATATATGCTTTATAAATATTTTCCCCCAGTCCGTGGCTTGTCTTTTCATTTTCTTAATGCTTTCTTCTGAATCACAAATGTTTTTAATTTTGATGGTCTCATTTATCAATTTTTTTCCTTTTATGGATTATGTTTTTGGTGTCAGATCTAAGAAATCTTTGCCCGACCCAAGGTTACAAAGAAATTTTCCTGTGTTTACTTCCAGAAGTTTTATAGTTTTAATTTTTACATTTAAGTCTATAATCCATTTTGAGTCAATTTTTTGCATATGGTACAAGGGTCTAAAAATATAATTTGTATAAGCATATTCTAATTGTCCCAGTACCTTATGTAAAGAAGACTATTTTTTCCCATTGAATTGCCTTGATTCCTTTGTGAAAAATCAAATAAATGAGAATTTATTTCTAGACTCTTATTTTGTTTCATTTTATTTGTCTTTTTTTTAAATTTTGAAATTGGATATATAAGTCCTCCAAATTTTATCAAGATCATTTTGGCTATTCTGGGTCCTTTGCATTTCCATATACATTTTAGGCTAAATTTGTTACTTTCTATAGAAATGTCTGCTGGGATTTTAATAGGGATTACATTCAATCTATAGATCAATTTAGGGAGAATTGTCATCTTAACAACATTGGGTTTTCTAATCCATGAACATGGAGTGCCTCTTCATTTATTTATATTCCGTTTCTCTCAGCAGTTTTGCAATTTTCAGTGCACAAATCTTGCACTTCTTTTGTTAAATTTATTCCTAAGTATTTCTTTGTTTTTGATGCTATTGTCAATGAAACGTTTCCTTAATTTCATTTTTGTATTGCTCCTTGCTACTATGTAGAAATACAATCTAATTTTTTGTATATTGATCTTGTACTCTATTTTGCTAAATATATTTATTAGTTCTCATTTTTAAAAAAATGGATTTCTCACACAGGATCATGTCATCTGCAAATATGGTTTTAATCCTTTCTTTCGAATATACGAGCTTTTAATTTTTATTTTTTAGCCTATGGCACTGGCTGGAACCTCTAATATAATGCCGAGTAGAAGTGGAAAAAGTCAACATTCTTGCCTTTTTCCTGATCTTAGGAGGAAAAGCATTCAGTTTTTCACCATTAAATATGATGTCAGTTGAGGTTTTTCATAGATGCCCTTTATCAGATCAACGAAATTCCTTTCTCTTCATAGCTTGTTGAGTAATTTTATCTGGAATGGATGTTGGATTTTACCAAGTGCTTTTTTCTCCATCTACAGAGATGATCATGTGATTTTGTTCCTTATTCTATTAATATGGTGTGTTACATTAATTGATTTGGATGTTAAACTAACTTTGCACTCCTGGGACAAATCCTACCTGGCTATGGTGTATAATTTTTTTTATATGTTTCTGGATTCAGTTTGCTAATATTCGCTAAGGATTTTTATGTCTATCTCCATGAACAATATTGGTCTCTAGTTTTCTTTTCTTGTGATGTCTTTGTTTGGCTTTGGTAGCAGGATAATACTGGGCATACAGAATGAATTGGGAAATATTTTATAGAGAACTCACCAGTGCAGTCTTCCAGGGCTGAGCTTTTCTTTGTGGGAAGGTTTTAAATTACTAATTTAATTTTTTTTTTTTTTTTTTTTTACTTGTTATAGGTCTATCCAGATTTTCTGTTTAAGTCAGTTTTGGTAAATTTGTGCCTTTCTAGGAATTTGTTTATTTTATCTAAGTTGTCTAACTTGTTGGCATGACGTGGTTTATAATTTCAGCAGGGTCGCTAGCAACATCTCTTTCATTCCTGATTTTGGAAGTTTTGTCTTCTCTTTTTTCTTTTTGTTTGTCAATTTAGTTGATCTTTCAAAGAACTAAAATTTGTTTTTTACTAATTTTTCTCCATTTTTGTTTTCTATTTTATTAATTACCACCCTAATCTTTAGTTTTTCCTTAATTCAGCTAGTTTTGGGTTCAGTTTCTCCTCCTTTTCAGTGTAAGATGGAAGTTTAAGTTATTGATCCGGACCTGTTATTGTTGACGTATCTGTTTCTTTTTTCATTTACTTCTGCCAACTTTTGCTTTATATGTTTTGGGGCTGTTTTTAGGTGTGTGTACATTTATAACTCATACCTTCTGGACAACTTGATGCTTTAATCATCATCAATGTTCTTCTTTGTCTTTAGTGATATTTATCTGAATGTCCATTTTTTCCAATATTAATATAGCAATTCAGCTCTCTTATGGTTACTGTTTCTGTGGTATATGGTTTTCTATATGTTTACTTTTACTCTATTTGTGTCTTTGAATCTAAAGTGTGTTTCTTGTAGACAGCATAGAGTTGGATTTTGTTTTTTATCTAGTCTGATATCCTCTACTTTTTTATTGTAGTGTTTAATCCTTTATAATTTAATGTAATTATTGATAAGGTTTTTGTCCATTTATTCCTTCTTTACTGCCTTTCTCTGTATTAAATGGCATGCCATTTATTTTACTTTTTAAAAATATTTTTATTTTATTTTCTAATTTTTTCCCCCTCTTTAATTCCTCCTCTCCCTCCACTTCCACCCCTGACCTATGGATGTTGCCATTTTCCCCTTAAGAATTGGATCTCTGAAGGCGGGGCGTCTCCTCCCGCACACTCATAGCATGTACCTGGGGCCTGGCGCACCCGGGGTATGGTCTGTGGCTCCACCTGGAACATGAACCCAGGACCTTCTGCATGTAAAGCAGATGTGCTAACCACTACACTATGGAGCCACCCCAAATGGCATGCCATTTAAATTCCATTGTTGTTGTAGTTACTATATATGTATTTTAAAAACAAAATTTATTATCTTGATCGTTTTTAAGTGTACAGTTCAGTAGTGTTAAATATACTATATTCCCACTGTTGTGTAACAGAGCTCCAGAATTTATTCATCTTGAAAAGTGAAAACTTTATACTCATTAAGCAACAACTCTGTTTCCTCCTTCCTCAGCCCCTGGTAACCACCATTCTACATTCTTTTCCATAAATTTAACTGCTTTAGATATCTCCTGTAAGCAGAATTATACAGAATTTGTCTTTTTGCAACTAGCTTATTTCACTAAGCACAATGTCCTCAAGGTTCATCCATTTTGTAGCATGTAACAGTATTTCTTTCCTTTTAAGGCTGTATATCACATTGTATGTGTATATACCACATTTTGTTTATCCATTCATCAGTCAATGAATATTTGGGTTGCTTCCACATCTGACTATTGTGAATAATGCTGCTATGAATATATATGTGCAAATATTTCTTAAAGACTCTACTTTCTATTCTTTTGGATATATACCTAGAATTAGGATTGCTGGAGCATATAGTGAATCTATTTTTAATTTTTTTGAGGAACCACCGTACTGTTTTCCATAGTGGTTGCACCATTTTACAATCTCACCAACAGTGCACAGGGGTTCTAATACCTCCACATCCTTGCCAACACTGTTTTCTGTTTTTTTGATAGAGGCCATCCTAATGAGTGTGAAGTGATATCTCATTGTGGTTGATTTGCAGTTTTCTAACAGTTAGTGATGTTGAGCATATTTTCATGTTTGTTGCCCATTTGTACATACTCTTCGGTGAAATGTCTATTCAAGTCATATGCCCATTTTTAAATTGTAGAAATTATATAGTCTGCATATTACCCTTTATTAGATACATGATTTGCATTCACTATATAGTTTAAAGTTATTTTCTTAATAGTGGTTCTAGGGATTGCATTATGTATTGCATTATGTATATGAATACTGACTTAATTCTGGTGAAATAAAAACTTGGTTCTAGTATTCAATATTTCTTCCTGTTCCTTTGTGTGATTATAGTATGTTACATTTATATTTGCTATAAACTCCAAAATACAGAAATATAGTTTTTGTGTGTGTAATTTTATGTCTTTTACCCTAGAGAATACACACATGCTGTCTTTTATATTTATTCATATATGTTTACCTTTACAAATGACTCTTCTTATCTTCTCGTTATCATCTGGAATCATTTCAGCCTGAATAATTCTTTAATATTTCTCATAAGGCAAGTCTTCTAGCAATGTATTCTTGAAGTCTTTTTTTTTTTTTTTTTTTGAAATGTCTTTATGTCATCGTTGTTTTAAAGATAATTTTGCTGGGTATGGCATTTTTGGGTGACAGGTTTTTTTTTTTTTGTAGCACTTTTAATATATGAGTCCATTGCCTTTGGCTTTTATTGTTGTTATTTGTTTTATTGTTCCTCTATATATGATGAGTTATTTTTCTCTAGCTTCTTTCAAGAGTTTGTCTTTCAACAGATTGGCTGTGATGTGTCTAGGTGTAGATCTCTTTCTGTTTATCTCCTTGGGATTTATTGAGCTTCTTGGATCTGCCGATTGTTTTCCATCATATGTGAGAAGTTTTCAACCATTGTTTTTTCAAATATTTTTTTCTGCCCTTTTCTCTCCTTTCCTTCTGGCATTCCCATTACACATAAATCAGTAAACCTGACATTGTCGCATAGGTCTCTGAGGCTCTGTTCATTTTTGTCATTCTTCTCTCTGTTCTTCATTCTTCTGCCTTCTTGAATCTACTATTTAGTTGTAGTTAAATTTTCATTTGTTATTGTATTTTTCAACTCTAGAACTTTGTTTATTGTGGTAAAATATACATAACATAAAGTTTATCATTTTAATGTTTTTAAGTGGCATTAAATACTTTCACGTTGTCATGCAGCCATCACCGCCATCTATCGCCAAACTTTCTCATCTCAAACTGAAACCCTGCATCCATTAAACAGTAACTCCCCGTTTCCTCCTACCTTTAGCCCCTGGTAACCATGATCCTACTTTCTGTCCCTGAATTTGACAATTATAGATATCTCATATAAATGGAATCATATTATAGTTTCCGTTTTGTGTCTGGCATAATGTATCACTTAGCATAATGTCTTTATGGCTTATCTATATTGTATGTAGCACGTATCAGAATTTTATTTACAATTTACTTTAAAAAATTTTTATAATAGCTGATTTTGTCTTAATCTGCTAAGTCGAACATCTGGACCCACACAGAAACAGTTCTGTTGACTTATTTGCTTTTGTTTTTTCATCTGAGGATGGTTATACATTCCTGTTTCTTTGAATGTCTCATAATTTTTTGATGAAGATTGGACATTTTTTTGATAATTAAAGCAACTGTGGATTCCAATTTTTCTCCCTGAAGATTTTCTTTTGCTTTTGTTTAATAACTTGACTAAATCTGTGGATTCTGTTTTCTCTGTGATGTGCTGATGCCTCTGCTCAGTTTTTCTTTAAAATTCTTGTTCTTAAGCCTAGTTTCATAGGTATCATCCTTGTGCCTAATGGTCAGCCAATCACCTAATAGCTAATGATTTGGGCAAATGTTGTGCTCAAAGACCTTGCACCACTAAGGCTTCTCACTTTCTATTGATAGGAGTGTGTGTATGTGTATGCGTGCGTGTGTGTTGGGTAGTACGCTAAAAATTTAGGCAGTTTTTAAGCCTGCCCTGGCTTTTACTTTCTGATGGGCCCTCTTGCATCTCCTCTTCGTGTGCTTTAAGGTTCCCAGTCAGTTAGGGATGTGTGGATAGTTTAGACTCTCTCTGGTCTCTTGTAGGTGGAGAGCTTATCAAGGTCTCTATGGCTGTCTCATTTCCCATGTCTGTCAGATTTTTGATCTGTTGTTTGCCCTGAGATTACTACTGTTACTGACAAGGCCCCTGGGTATGGAATATTTTTAACTAGACTTCGCTTTCATCCATGATTCCAGATTTGAATTCTTCTAGAGCAAGAAGAGATCTCAGGGTCTTCTTATTCTCCTTTCTCCTTTTGCTTTCCAGGGAAAGCAAGACTCCAAAAAACCCTTGAGCTGTTCAAGGCTCTACCATAAGGGAAGCCAGGCTTAGAGCTCAGCTTTCTGGATTAAGACAGAAGTATCACAGACTAGG
Source organism: Eidolon dupreanum (assembly GCA_028627145.1). Taxonomy (NCBI): domain Eukaryota; kingdom Metazoa; phylum Chordata; class Mammalia; order Chiroptera; family Pteropodidae; genus Eidolon; species Eidolon dupreanum. The sequence goes on along the minus strand of CM053506.1, from coordinate 80,991,197 downwards.
TAAAATTTATTTCTTACAGTTCTGGAGGCTGGAAGCCCTAGATCAGGGTGCCATGTGGTTGGGTGAAGGCTCTGTTCTAAGTAGCAGATTTCTCGTAGTAGCCTCATGTGGTAGAGGGGGAAGGGACCTCTCTGGATCCTCTTTTATAAGACAGTAGTTCTATTCATGAGAATTCCTCTTGAATGACAAGCACCTTGCAAAACCCCCAGCTACTAATACTATCAACTGTGGGGGTTAAGATTGCAACATTAATTTTGGGGGACATAAACATTCAGATCATAGCATTTCACTCCTGGTCCCCCAAATTCATGTCCTTATTGCATGCAGAACACGTTCATTCCATCCCAACAGCCCCCAAAGTCTTAACTTATTCATCAACTTAAAAGTCTAAAGGCTGAAGTCTCCTCTAAATACCATCTAAGGCAGATATGGGCGAGACATAAGGTATAATTCATCCTAAGGCAAATTCCCCTCCAGCTGTGAACCTGTGAAATCAAATTATGTACTTCCAATATACAGTGGTGGGGTAAGTATAGAATAGACATTCTCCTTCTGAAAGGGAGAAATAGGAGGGAAAGGAAGGGGTGACAAGCAAGTCCAAAACCCAACAAGGCAAACATTAAATCTTAAGGCTGAGAATAATATTTACCTTGATGTTCTGTACTCTGGGTTGGGGTGGGGGTCACCTTCTGGACACACTGAGTGGGGGGTCTTGCCTTTCAGACACATTGGACCCCTTAGGATATACCTGCCCCTATGGCTTTGCTGGCTGGGCATGGTCCACACTGTGGCTCTCCCGGACTGGAAGCAAATGCCAGTGGGCATGGGTTTCACTCTACAGCTTTGGGTGGGGGTGATCTGGCCTATTGAAACCTAAGCAATGTTCCTCTCTGCCCTGTGAAACTGAGGAGACATCCATGATGATCTCTGAATTACCTTGTGGTCCCTTGTCTTGAATAGAGCATGTTAAAAGCTGAATAGCTCTATGATCCCATCCTGTAAAATCTAAGAAGTCCAACAACTTTCCTTCATTCCTTTCTGTTTGCTTCCTCTTTGCTTCAAAGAGGCTGTCTTCCTGCTGGAGTGGCGGAGTAAGTCCCGGTTCACACTCACACTGGTTTCCATATCAAAGGGTTGCAAGGCCATATCCTCAGTGTTCTCTTCTGAACATGCTTTCTCATTTGCAATATGGTGAGACAGAATTTTTTAAATATTAGATTTCTGCTTCCCTTTTAACAATTCTGTCTTTAAGTCATTTCTCTCTTCTCACATTTTACTATAAACATTCAAAGAAGCCAAGCTGTACTTTTAATACTTTGCTTAGAAATAGCTTCAGCCAAATATCTAATTTCATTGCTCACAAGTTCTGCCTTCCACAAAACACTAGGAGACAAACACAACTCAGCCAAGTTCTTTGCTGCTGTGTAACAAAAATTGCCATTCCAGTTTCCAGTGACACTTCTTCATTTCCATCTGAGACTTCGTCAGAGTATCCTTTACCATCTGTGTTCCTACCAACTTCCTGTTCACAGGCACTTAGGTATTTTAAGAAAATGGAAATTTTCTCTACAGTTTTCTTCTGGGCTCTCACTCAAATGACCTTTAAAGGTCCGTTCATGGCAATGTGGGCTTGTTCTAGCATGGACCTCCAACCTCTTCCAGCCTCTGCCCATCAGCCAGTTCCAAAGCTGCTTCCATATCTTAAGGTTTGTTATAGCAGCACTCACTCCCGGTATCAATTCAGCTTTATTGGGTATAATGGGCATACAACATTTTTAAGATATTTAAAGTATATGTTGTGCTAATTTAATATACACATATATTTTGAAAGGATTCCCTCCATCTAGTTAATTAACACATCCATCATCTCACATATTTATCTTTTTTTTTTTTGGTGGGAACATTTAAGTTCTACACCCTTGGCAAATTTCAACTATATAATACAGTGCTATCAACTATAGTCACCATTATGTGTATCAGATCCTCAGATGTTATTCATCTTAGAGCTGAAAGTTTGTACCCTTTAGCCAACTTTCCCCTACTTCTTTTACCCTGACCCCCAGGCCCTGGCAACCATTTTTCTACTTTGTTTCAATGAATTTGACTTTTTTTTTAAATTCCATATATAAGTGATAATCAGTATGTCTTTCTCTGTTTGGCCGATTTCACTTAGCATATTATATGACTTCCAAGTCCATCTAAGTGGTCACTAATAGCAGGATCTCCTTCTTTCTCATGGTCAAATAATATTCCATTTTGTATATGTACCACATCTTCTTTATCTATTCACCTGCTGATGGACATTTAGGTTGTTTTTATATCTCTTGGCTGTTGTGAATAATGCTGCAATGAACATGAGAATGCAAATATCTTTTTGATATCCTGTTTTTATTTCCCTTGGAAGTGGTTTTGCTGGATCATATGGTAGTTCTATTTTTAAGTTTTTGAGGAAACACCATACTGTTTTCCATAGTGGCTGCACCAATTTACATTCCCACCAACAGCGCACAAGAGTTCCCTTTTCTCTACCTCCTCACTAACACTTATTATCTCTTGTCCTTTTGATGACAGCCATTCTAACAGGTGTGCAATGATATCTCATTTGTGGTTTTTGACTTGCGTTTCTCTTATAGTTAGTGATGTTGGGCACCTTTTTATGTATCTGTTGGCCATTTGCCATCTTTGGAAAAATGTCTATTCAGTTCCTGTCTTTTTTTTTTTAATCAGATTTTTTTTTTTACTATTGTTATGAGTTCTTTATATATTGGATGTTAAACCTTTATCAAATATATTATTATTATTATTATTATTATTATTATTATTATTATTATTTATTATTATTATTTTTTTTAGGCGAGGCAACCCTTGGTTGACCTCACAGATTGCAAGGACCTTATCAGCTTACAATCCCTTATTTTTAAATTTTTACACATACAGCACCTGGTCTTCCTAGGTGGTCTTCCATCCAAGTACTAACCAGGCCCAACCCTGCTTAGCTTCCGAGATCAGATGGGATTGGGCTTGTTCAGGGTGGCATAGCCTCAAATATATTATTTGCAAATACTTTCTCTCGTTCCATAGGTTGCCTTTTCATTCATTTTTTGATTGTTTCCTTTACTGTTCAGAAGCTTTTTAGTTTGATGCAGTCCCATTTATTTCTGCTTTTCTTGTCTTTGCTTTTGGTGTTAAATCCAAAAATCATTGCCAAGACTGATTTCAAAGAACTTAGCCCCTATGTTTTCTTCTAGAAGTTTTATTATTTTAGGTTCAAGTTTTTAATCCATCTTGAGTTGTTTTTGTGTGTGGTATTAGATAAGGGTCCAGTTTCATTTTATTTCATGTGGCTGTCCAGTTTCCCAACACCATTCATTGAAGAGACTGTCCTTTCCCCATTGTAAATTAATTGTATATGCATGGGATTATTTCTAGGCTCTCTCTTCTGTTCCATTGATCTATATGTGTTTTTATGCCAATACCATGCTGTTTTGATGACTATAACTTTGTGATATAGTTTGAAATCAGGAAATGTGATGCCTCTGGCTATGTTAATTTTCAAGATTGCTTTGGCTATTCAGGATCTTTTGTGGTTCCATACTATTTTTAGGATAGTTTCTCTTTCTGTGAAAATACCATTGTAATTTTGATACAGATTGCATTGACTCTATAGATTGGTAGTATGGACATTTTAAAAATATTAATTCTTCCAATCCATGAGCATGGAATATCTTTCCATTTATTTGTGCCCTCAGTTTTTTTCATCCTATAGTACGTTATAGTTTTGTGTACAGATCTTTCACCTCCTTGGTAAAATTTATTCCTAGGTATTTTATTCTTTTTGATCTAATTATAAATGGGATTGTAGTCTTAATTTCTCTGATAGTTCATTAGTAGTATATAGATATGAAATTGATTTTTATATATTAATTTTGTATCCTGCAATTTGACCGAATTCATTTACTAGTTCTAACAGATTTTTGATGAAGTCTTTAGGGTTTCCTATATATAATCATACTGTCTACAAATAGAGGGTTTTAGTTCTTCCTTTCCAGTTTGGATGTTTTTTCTTTCTTTCTCTTGCCTGATTGCTCTGGCTAGGATTTCCAGTACTATGGTGAATAAAAATGTAGACATCCTTGTCTTGTTCTTGATTTTTCATCTTTACACTGTTGAGTATGATATTGGCTGTGGGTTTGTCATATATGGCCTTTATTATGTTGATGTGCATTCCCTCTATACCCAGTTGCTTCTACATTTTTAAGTTAAAGCAGCACTTCACTCCTGGCTCCTTTTTTTTTTTTTTTTTGTCGTCTTCGTCTATTCAGGCTGCTATAACAAAACACCACAGACTGGGTAGCTTGTAAACAACAGAAATTTATTTCTCACAGTTATGGAGGCTGGAAGTCTGAGATTAGAGTGCCAGCAGGGTTAGATGAAGGCTTTCCTCTGGGTCACACACATGTATCCTCACATCATGGAAAGGGAGGGGATCTCTTGGGATCCTTTTATAAGGCACTAATCCTATTCATGAGGGCTCCACCCTCATGACTTAAGGACCTCCCAAAGTCCCCACCTTCTAATACAATCACCTGTTGAAGTTAGGATTTCAACATATGAATTTGGAGGGACACAAACATTCAGACCATAGTAGTCCTCAATACTTTTGCTTAGTGTCCATGTAACTCAGTGCTTAGAGACAGTCCCTAGGTCCTGCTCTCTCATAAGGGGGGGGTGGTTCTCTGAAAATGCCCTATGAGGAGGGTTCTTCTGTGTGATGACAGATCCCCTGTCTTGTGAGTGTAAGGAAGGGGCATGGCATGGAGAAACCTGGCGCTGAAAATCTGTTACTAACGCCTACAACTTGATTCTTATTGACTAATTTAGGTAATTGTTCAAAAAGCCCCTTTGAGGTCTTGGTTGTTATCCACACTTCACACACTAAGGAGTTAGGAGCTTGCCCAGGGACAGGAGTATATGAACCCAACTCAGGCTTATTCCAGAGCTCATGCTCTTTTAGGTGGCTATCCAAGTATCTGTTAGTATGGGCAAGAATGCTGTTAGCTTTTTCCTAATTCAGGGCCTAGATGTCTATAGTTGTTTCTGTCTTTCCTTGTTCCCAATCTTTCCTGCTAGCTCCAGAAGACCAATTATAGAATCACAGTATTTTGGATTAGGCTCATCAATCAGCCCTCTCTAAGCTATAGTCTATCTCATCTCCTTGTAGTTCCTGATGGGCTGAGCCCACTGAGTGGATCGAAGTCCTCTCAGAGCTGAGGTTCTGTTATCATCTTACTCCTCCACCAACCACAGGGAGTCTCATGCAATGTTTTGGAATATTTTGCTTGCCAAAATACTGCATTTATGAAGGTTTCCTGTTCTCATTAGGAATTATTATTAACAGCCCATTGGAACTTCTGGCCAGCCTGAGGTAGCCAGTACTACCTACCTTCTGGGTTGGTAAAACTCTTAGTCATCAGAAAGACAAAACAGCATGGTAAGCCTTTGCCACTTGACTGAAGCACATGCAGGATTTATGGAGTATTGAAAATAGCTGATAGTCACCTGATATTATTTCTATGCCTCTTGGTGTGGCCTGGACTTACTATCCTGGGTGACCCCTCCAGCTCGGGGACGTACACACATGGAGGTGAGCTTGGAGCTCGCTTTTTTGGCACCTAAGGCTGTGCTCTTTTTCAATTAGGCTGCTTTCTAAATCTTTATACCCAGTTTTCCCGTGTCCCCAAGCCATCAAAGTGTCCCACTCTCTCCAGGACATACCTTGTACCTTGGCCTAGCATTTAAAAGATCTTCACAATGTTGTCTACTTGCTTTTTCAGATTTCATTGTCCATTCTCTCCCAAATGACTGCTGTGCTTCTATCCAACCTTTTTAGTGTCCCCTGAATAACTTCGCAGACATTGGTGCCCTAACTTGGGACACCATGCCTTTCCCTCCCAGCTGGAAGTCTCTAGACCAGGCTTCAGCCCTTGTCTGGCAGTATGTCACTCACATACCGCCTCACTGTGTGGAGGGCAGGCCTGGGGCTGAGGAGCTAGCATTTAAGTAAAGGCTTACCTCCCAGCTCAGCATCTCTCTAGGCCTCTCACCACGGCCTGGCACCCAGCCTCGCACATCGGAGGAGCACAGGAAGGGTCCTCCCCGTGATGGTATTTAGGCACTTGCATTCGTCACTGTTTGTGTTTTTCAGTTGGGGAAATACAGGTGGGCTCAGGACTAGATCACAGAACCCTCACTCTTCGATCTTTTCCTTATTACCCTAAAATACCAATGGAAGTTTAAAATTTTTCTTTTACTACGACTGGTAAAGGAAATAACATTCCCCAACAGAAGAAAGCACTGTATGTAGCAGGCAAGTTCCTAGAAGCAGAATCTTTCCCTGTTCATCTTGCTAACCTTACCTGCAACCACCACCAAGTGTTGGCTAAGGGTATGGACAGCTTCGAGTCCAAGTCTTGGGGTCTGGCTGCTGAGGGAGGAGGGAGGAAGGCCCCAAACCTCTATGCTGACCAGGGCTCCCTGCCAGTGGAGTGCAGTGGCTGGAGGCACAGAGGGGTAGTTTTCCACCCAGATCCTGAATCTCCCTTCTTTCTCCCCTTTCTAGAACATGTAGCATAGGGTGATTCAAACTGATATATGTATGTATTTTAATTAACATTCTAATTTAGAAAAAGTCACTCTTTGCTTTGCTGTACATCTCAAAGAGACAGATACAGCACTGAGTTTAATAATCAGCAAAGGCCAGTGCTTCCCCTCCTTGCTTTCTTGTGGCCTCTACCTTTCTTTGCAGATGCTTAAGGATTGGTGTTTGTTCTTGCTTCAACCACATGGATTCAGAGAAAAACTGAGGCTGAGGGTTGAAGACACACACTCATGAGTTTCCTGCCTAGTGTCCTTTGGTGCCCAGAGTTAGCATTCATATCCATTTAGTAGCTGAATTAATAAGAGAATCTAAAACTTCCCCATCAAAGTGACCTGAGGTGATCTCTGAAAATGGATTGCTATTCACTTGACCCAAAAAACTCCACAAAATCATGCAAACCAAGAGGTTTGAATCTTTGTGCTCACTTTAAGAACATCACTAAAACTTCCCAAGCCATCAGGGGTATGTATATCTGAAAAGTCGCCATGTCTCTGAAAGCTGTCACTCTGCAGGAGGCTGTACCACGGAGTCACCACAAGTGCTGTCCTTTCGCCAGTGCTGAAAGCTCCCCTGCTCAGAGCAAGTGAGGGGCTGAACGTGGGCTGAAATGACAGTGACTCCTACAAATGTGGAGGTTTATTTCAATAAAATGTGAAAAGAATACATTTGACTGAAGCTCCTTGCCCATCAGGGCATATGTCCATCGACTTCTCAATGAGACAAGTGAAGGCTGCTTTGTGAATGAGGTGAACAGACAATATGGCAATCTCGGCTCAAGCAAGTCTCAGTCAATACATCATTTATACTCCTCCTGCCTCAGTAACCTTGCATGTGTAATGGGCTGTGGGAATATCCGATTGCTCATGTTCTGTGGCTCTGTATTCTCCATATGAAAAATTCCTGTCCAGGGTAAGACCTGAAGTGAGGCGCTCTGGGGATCGGGGAATAGGCATTACAGGGTTGTAGAGAAAAACAGATTCATTTAATGTGCAGGAATTTGGTGAAGCGGGGAAAGGGACACGAGTGTAACCCACCCCACCTCTGAAGAAATCCCAGGGCAAGCACAGGCTAGAAACAGGGCAACTAGGGAGTGCGGGACTTAATACCAGCTGTGGTGTATGGAATTTTATTTATTGCAGTAAAGTATAGAGGAATAATCTGGTCAAAGATGAACTCAATTCTTACTTGGTAAACAGATACTAGGAACAGTGGATGCTTCTTCCTGGACTGAAAGTTGTTCCCCTTTTCCTGCCCTTCTTTGACGGTGCCAAACACTTATACCCTGTACCAGGGCAGCCTGGCTGAGGCTCTGGGGCTCCTGGGGGCAGTCAGCCACACAGTGCCCATCTGCACTAACAGGTCCCAAAGAAGGGGAAGTGGAGCTCTTGTGTGTGAACTATAGGGTTAAGGCTCAAAACCGTAGCTGGTATAAAAGTATTCATACCAGTGCTTCTAAAATGTCTTAGTGGCTTCCTCCTTGGTCATCGGTGACAAATGCAATTAGCTGCACTGTAGGAACCGGATGCTCGGCTAGCCTTGATTACCTGCCACTCTTGCTTTAGGAATACCAACGGGGGGTGGATCAGTAAGCTCTCTCCTCGAATAAACTAGTTGTTGAAAACAAACTCTCCACCACCCACAAGGAGGCCCGTCACTGGCCAGGGACCAGTGAGCCTGGAAGACAGCAGCACCATGCCAGATAATCTTAAGGTCACGTGGATTCTGTGTTCCTGGAAGCCTCCTCATACCAGGGAGGGCCAGTTCCTGGTGCTGAGAGCATGGATGTCACCAGGGTTCCTTTCAGCAGCTGTGGGGAGACCTGCTGCCCCTGTTGCCTGTGTACGTTCCAGGCAGGGACTAGACGCAAAGGGAGCAGGACTGTCAGCTGCTAGGGGAGTTGCCCTGGAAATGGAGATAAGTGACTCTAGGCACTATTAACCTCTTGTAACTATCAAAGCTCCAGGCTGAATAGTTACAACCTTCCAAGTCCTAAAGAGAGAGACGATCGGCCCACTTTCCCTGTGGCATGAGTAACTAACTACTTTCCATCAGTGACAGGACAGTTCCTCCTGGCTCCTCCTGTCAACTCAGGCTATAGCACAGCCTGTGGGACCCCTGGAAGAAGACAGGGGCCTCCCACACACTGGCCTTGCAGCTCCCACCAGGTGCAATAGCTAGTGAAGTAGTGACATGCAGCATAGGGGCAGGTCATCTTTCCATTTGTTTTAAGAGAACTGAACTGAAGGTCGAGGCCTCTAAATGTACAACAGTGACTTGGTCTATTTCTCTGCTCGGATTATGGTTTTGTCCTCATCGTTGAGTTCCCATGGAGCTTGCAGATTTCATGCTCTAATTTTTCTTCATAAATAGGTAGTGTGGTGTGATTAAACTGAGAATGATTCCTCTCCGGTGCCTAGTGTGTACCAGGAATGAGGAGGTAAAGAAATAACGGACTCAAGGATTCCTCCTCTCCCAGACCTGGTGTGAGGCCTATGGCCTCAGCCCCGGCCCTCCTCTGCTGCCTGTGGCTGCAGGCTCATGGGGCCAGGGAGGGCTGCTGACTGCCTGGCAGCAATGCACATTCTCAGGCTGGGACTAGCGGGGACAGCCCTCTTTTTGTGTAGTAAGACCTCATGGTACGTGCTGTACCCTTCATTGCCTTATCAGGTCTGTGCAGGGAGAGAGGACTGCTGTCACAGTCAGGGGAATAAATACTGAACAGGTGTGATCAGTGGGCTGGAGCAGGGGCTTTGTGACTCTATATCCCAGTATGTCATGCATAACCTGAAAGCATTCGAGGGGAAGCAAAATGCCACTTCGAGTCCAGTGCTAGGTCTCCTGTGCCTTCTCGTTACAGTGGTTTCAGTTGTGAAAGGCCTCTCTACCTCTTCTCTCTGGAGGCAGGGCAGGGGGACAGGGAGCTCTTCCTATGTTGAAGGGGACTCCATTGTGGAGAGGATCCGCACGACTTCTGCTTGCTGAGTGGGCGAGATGTGCTGGGTCATGTAGACGACGGAATCCATGGCAACCTCCGGATTGGCCTGTACCAAACTGGGGGCAGAGGCAGGGAGAGATTTGAGATGGTGAAGAAAAGGGAGAGGCAGCAGTGTCTCAATTAGGGCAGTTTAAGAAATGTCCAATAAACATGCTAACAGAGTCCACGCAGACACTTCAGCACCACCTCACCTGATTTGTTTTCCTACATGAAAAATGGCCCCAGTTAGACAGTAGGCACAAGATAAACCTGAAACATTCTATGTCAAAAAGTAAGGAAGTACAAAAAACCAAAACCAACGGAGGTATGTCACAAAGATAGTGGAGCTAGCATGAGGATGCTCCCTACTAGTTAAAACTGGGACATTTTGGGCATCAAAATAAGTATATTAAAAATTATTGAAAAAAATATAAATTCATCAATCTGTACCAATAATGAATACATAAATGAGTGGAGGAGGAGAGAGGACTTTTGCTTATAGAATTGGAGGGGCGACTATGCAAGATGTGCTGGGTTTGGAAAGCTATCATTTTTTTAACCTCACTGTGAAGACTGGATCAGGCAAGTATCATCCATAGATGCTAAATCTAGGTGGCAATTCTGCTGAAGATCAGGATGGTTATATGGCCTTAACATGTCTCCCCACAGACTGCTTACTGGGTACAAGGGGGAAAAGCTATAATTATACAGTGGATAAACTGAATAATATCTTGACCATGTGATCAAAACAGGAGGGGCAAATGACACTGTCTCTCCAGATGCAGTGCACTGTGCAGGCCACATCATCACGTATGTGACGTTCTGCCTGAGACTATATAACCTGAATCTAATCATGAGGTAACATCTGACAAACTCAAAATGAACAGTTCTACAAAGGGTGGATTGATGAGAGCAAGCGCATTCATGAACGATAAAGCAAATGGGGTAAAATGTAAATAACAAGTATTTCTGGGTACAAATTTGTTCTTTGTACTGTTTTTAGTTTTGCAAAAACAGTTTTAGTTTTAGATAAAATGTTTCCAAAAAAAAAGTTTTAAAAACATGTCCCCAGCAGTCTCCACCCCATCTACCCCCCATCCCATGGGCAAGACCAAGACTCTAGAAGAACACAGCCACCTACTGGGTGGGGGACAGGAGGGCGTAGTTCCCCACGAAACTACCGGGCAACTGGCTTCCCTCACAGACTCGTTCATCCAGTTGGAGCATCTGCATTGGGAGCTAATGGTAGGCGGCAGAGTGAACTTAAGCCTTCATCCAGCTGAGATGATTACTAAGTGCCCCTGGGGACCAGAAGCTGAGAAAGAACTGTGCTCCAGGGCTCTGTTTTCATCTGTGTCAACTACAGTGGTCTTGAACAGAGACCATGAGGATTATAAGCCATCATCATCTCAAGGTTTGTTCTTAAGTCTTTCGTTCCAAAGAGGTGAGCCCCACTGCTCCGAGAGGAACCCCCACTGCGGGCCTCACCTGCGGATCTGCTTAAGGACGTAGTCTCTGCTGATGTATTTGATGTTTTCCTCTATCACCGAGCGAGCGCCGTCTTCCTCTGTCAGCTGTTTCTCCAGCCACTCCACCAGATCCTTGTTGTTGTCCCAAACGTAGGCCTGCCAACAGATGAGTCCTGGTCAAAAGTCAGGCGCCCGGCCGGACACCCTGACAGTTCGACAGCTGAAAAATTCACTCCAAAAGCTTGCTCAATGTAAAAAAGGAGGAGGAGAAAACAGGCCTCAAGACAGGAGCTGTCCTCACCCTCCAGAGGCATCAGCACTCAACACTGACTCTGAGCCTGTCACTCTAGGTCTCTACCTATTCCACAAAGGCGAAGAGAATTTAATCACCTGGCAGATTTGAGAAAGATAGTTAGAAGCCCACACTGTTTAGTAAAGTGCTGATTGAGAGGGAAAGGTTGTTTGGTGATTTAAAATGAAACGTGTGCTTCTTGAGGAACTGAGACAATTCTTAAAATGTACGTCTCTTGTCCCAGGCAGGCCCGGCAGATGAGCTGCCTGGTTGTGGCAGTGTCCTGAGGTAGAGCCCACGGTCCTTCAACGAGGTGCCAAAGGGCACTGACGTGAGGGAAGCCTTGCCACTAGGGGACAGCCACCAGGCCAGAAACCCATCTTACTTTCAAGGGAGTATTCAAAAAGGTAAAGAAATCTGTAACCCCGAAAGTCTCAACAAACTACCTCTCGTCTCCCTTTTTTCAAGATCATTTAGCTGAGTATTTCCTAGGTAGTTGACTACATAATAATTCAGGAGTGTGTTAGAAACCTAATAGCCTTCTCCTTGCTCTCTTCTCCTCTCATTTTCTTTACAAATCATTTAGGAATCGTTTTGTTAATGGTTTCCGGAAAACCAAGTACCACCATTAGGGCTCATTCATATTTATGTCATTTTGTTTGGGTAATTAAACACAAAGCTCGTCATTTAAAGGTGCGCTATCCTTCTCTGTTATCACTAACGAAGTCAAAGTCAGAATGACAATGAGTTTGGTGCCGTAATTTAATAGGTGGGTGCATTAGGGGCTCTCAGAGATGTGGCTCAGGAAACCTGTGCCTACCACAGCTGTGATGCCAAGGCCCACAAGGCACTGAGGAAATGTTTTCATCACCCTTCCCGAGGCATCATGTAGTAAGAAACAGCACTGTATCGTATTCTAACTTCTGTTTCATGCCTTTAAAAATAATGGTTTCTTTTCAGACTCTCACTTCCCCATCTCTAAATTAGATGGTGAGTTAGCTGTGACTGGTTGTTATGTAATTGACTTCCACATTCCTAACAGTTCTTAAGAAGGAGTCCTTCACAGCTGAAGGATTAAGGAGCCCCAGGATTAAGGATCAGCAGTGTGCCTTTTCTAGCTTTGTCCAGTTCCTTTTGTGCTCCCAAATTTGCCCATCTCTGTAATCACTGATAAAAAGATCAGCTCTCCTAGTCAAGGTGGTGTGGCTAAGATGGTGCAGACCTGTGCCAGCCTTCCCACCTCTCTGGGCCTAGGTCGGACTGCTGACATCTGAGGCTTAACGGCAGGGCAGTGTTTTGTTCTGGAGGAGGTGCCCATCAATCTTACTGCCAAGGTGGTGGTGGTGATGCTGTCTTAACTCTTGCATTCAAGCTCCGTACATCCCACAGATGTGGATACACCTGGGCTCTGACATCTTCATCCCCATCACTGGTAATTTAGACTTCTCCATGGCTTGAGGACTTCTGACCATGCCCTACTTACGAAGCTCTGGAGGTGGGAAAACCTAAAACAATGACTGCTGCTTGGTTTTCAGTATGGGAAAAAAAAACTAGATTTACCCAAGAATCCCAAAGCCTTTCGTTTAGGAGAATATTTAATACTCTTATTAATCATTTTTAATCCGTTTGCTTTTAATTAAGAAACAGCATGATGCTTTCCTATCAACATATGCCAGGGAGCAGATTAATTGTGGCTTAAGATAACTCTCCTTGATTGGTGTAATGTATTAGCTAACGAGATGCCTGCTTCTAACGATGCTCAGACTCTGTACTGGAAAGCCAGCTACCCTCCAGAGAAAACTCTTCTGCCTTCCCCTCCTGCAGCCACAGACTATGCTAGGTGTTTAAATTAAACATTAAAAAAGTTCCTAGCCAGGATTAGAGTAACACATTCCAAGTTTTAGGACTGTTGCTCTTTAAAGTCTCCCTTTTGAAAATGCCCTTCTCAGAAAGACCTGCTGTTCACTTCAGGTTCAGCAACTGGATGACAACCAATGAGCTGAACTCCAGTGAAGTTTAGATCACACTGCCTAAAAAGGCGAAGGGATTGCAGATCCAAGGCAGTTGCATTTTTAGTAAGAATAAACAAATGTAAGCACTCACAATGCCACAGACCTGGCTTTAGTATACTGTTGTGAGCTAATTCCCCATTCCCCACCACCAGAAAAGCAAGGCTCCCTTCCTCTGGCTTAGGGGGTCTATAGTTCCTTGTCTGCTCTCTTAGGACACAGTTGTAAGACTCCTCACTCCAGCCATCAGAAGGATGAGGCAACATCCTATTCCCAGAAAAAATAAAAGCCATTATCATTTCCCTCAAAATTATGAAAACGTGGTTTGTTATTCCTAGTGTCCCAGTGTGGATTTTAAACCAGTGAACCATAGGGCTGCTAATCTCATCACAGGCCTGGGCCCATATGTCACCTGCCCGACACTCATCCCAATCAGAATATTTTAATACTGATAAAATATTGATAATTGAACATCCCAACAGTGGCCTTACAGTAATGTTCAGGAGACATTTTCTCTCTCGGTGTCAGCAGATAATATCTCTGGTACTACTCGGCCTCACTAATTGTGTGTAGTAATTACTCTATCTTACAAAATCTAAATGACCTGTTTGGAAAGTTTCATTTCTAACATATTGGATAGCTGTTAAGCCCTTCTAACACAATGGAGGGCCAGGGAGTGATCAGGGCACAGGCTGATGGATGTGAGCCCTGATTACCATGCCCTATAGATAACTTACCTTATGAGCTGCCTGGAGACACCTCTAGCAATGTGATATTTTTCTGAGGCTTTGGAGTACAACAGCAAATAGCCATGTGGGCTAGGGTCGCCTGAGAGCCACTCCAGTCTTGGCCTCAGGCCCATAGGGGTCAAGCAGTACTTTTCAGGTTCTGCCTTACCTCCTGCCTCCTTAGCCCTAAATCAGAAGTTTCGTGTATGAGACCTGTCCATGGGTAACTTGAGGTCAGGCTTTGGGGACAGTGGAAGTCAAATGACTATATCACTGGTGCTTTTCCCTCTATCATCCTCAAAAGGGCTGCCACTAAACCTTTCATCTCATTTGTGAATCCAGAATAAGAGCGAATGAGTAACAATCTGGACAAACAGGACGTACTATGGCATCCTAGGCTGTGAATAAATTAGAGAAAGCCAAATCGAGGAACAGTTACTGAGACTCTGCTCATGGAACCAACCCCTTTCCTGCCAAGACCATTAAGTTATACATCTTTAACTCTTAGTCTAACATGCTGTGCTTAGAGGAGGAAACTGGCATATTTGGTTTACCAAGTGCCAGGCGCTGCATGCAATACTTATGTCATTTAAATCTCACTGAGCCCTGTGAAATGAACATCATCCCCACTTACACATGAGAAACACAGGCTTAAATAATCTGTCCACACCAGTAACTGGCAAAACTGGGATTCAAAAAGTCTGTAAGATTCTAAAACCCATGTTTTTCTCACTGCTCCATGCAGAGTTCTAATCTCGATTTCTACTACTGAGGGTAGGGGTGGGGGTTGAAAAACCGCAAACTGTGGATCTAAGAATTAAAAGAGAAAACATGCCCTTGAAACAATTGTGTACCATGTTTTTATAATCCAGTTTAAACCTAAATTCTTGTTATTTTTTTCAGGGAGCTGTAGTGATGCCTTTCTTCTGCCTGCAGTAAAACTAGGAACCATAAACCCTACTATTTCCTACAATAGGACTGTCCCGGGGGCTCAAACAGAATCCCGTAACTTATGGTAGCAGATTCCTCTAAGGGAAAAAAAAGAATTACATTGCTCAGTTATGTAACGTCACAGTTGTCTTCAAATTTTCTGTCCCAGAATCCGTTTTTTGTTTGTTTGTTTTCTCCAGGATTAAGATTAAGAAAAACAAATTCTCTGGGAAAAAAGAACACACAGCATGGCTAATAGATGCCTATCACTAAATGTCTTTTCCTACCAGTAGCCACAATAAGGATTAGAGGGTCACTTCTTGGTGCAAAGCCAGGGTCTAGACTCAGCCAGTCTTTGCACTTGAGAGACAGAGCACACACTATCACTGTTTGAGGGACCAACAAAAAGCGATGGTTTTAAGGTTTTAAGCCCAAACACGGAGCAGATTCTATGTCAGCCCTTCAGCGGCAGCAGAGATGGCTTTTGAACATTGCAACACTTTCTTCTCTCAAGGGCACTGCAGATTTTATCACCCGCCCCACACTAAACTAGGTCCTGCTGAGCCTGCAGAATATGGAAGGAGGTTTCAAAGCCACATCACAGTATCACCCGTCCTTCCTTCCTCTCCTTGGCTGTCCTGGCCTGAGAGCTCGGGGAAAGCTGTCTTTTGCACAAGAGGGCAAAGGAAACAGCCTTAGTTCCTGGGTTTAGTTGGCTCCCAGTGCCTCAGGCAGCCTCTTTCTGAGCCATGGAGCTGGGATGTCCTCAGCACTTGATTTCCAGCCAGGAAATCTATGTACACACAATCAACTGTTCTTTCCATAGGTAAGAGATGGCAATGACCTACTTCTCCAGACACGCTGTCTCCTGGGAGCAGGACGCGAAGGAGCAACTGAAAGGCCTATCCACTCACTTCATGCTCGGAGGGAAACCATCCCTTTTCCTCATCCTGTGCCTACTGAGGCCACGCACGTCCATTAGTGACTAATGTGGCAGGAAGGCGGTGCGGCCTCTCCCGGCCACGTGCACACTCCATTTACCTAGCCGGCCACTCTGAACTGAAGAACAACCTCTCATTTTACACTTGCGTGACTTTCAATGCCAACGTCCACTGGAAGCTGCCAGAAGCCACTGACGAAATTGTCTCACTCAATTATGATACCACAGACTGACCTTAACCTGAACCAAATGTCACATAAGGCTGCACTCCCCTGCTGCACATCTGAAATATTTATCCAAAGAAGCTTTTCAGTTGTAAAGAAATGGGTAGAGTTAACACAAAGGTGAATCTTAGAAGTACCCTGATTCACTGACTTTAAAACTGACAGCAAATCTTGGAGTTCCTTCCTGAGAACACTCGGCAGACTTCAGGCAGTGCTTTCCAGGAAGAGGCTGGAGTGCCTGCCATCTAGCCCTCCAACTATATTTCTAACACATACTACCAGTATTCTGATGAAATGTTTATATGATGTATATGATTTACGTTTAATCCATATTCTACTAATAAAGGTTAATTTCCTTTCCTTAATAAAAATAAATAGAAACAAAAGTTCCAACTTCTCCTTCTCATCCTCCAGTGGCCCCTCTTGTGCAACCCATGATTCCAGGGGCAACGGCTGGTGCCTGGCTGTCCTGGCCTCGGACTCGCCCAAGCTCCGGCTCTGGGACAAGAACATTAGGGACACCGTCTCAGCAGGGTCACTGCTCCAAGGCATCACCTAAGAGATCACCCCAAGAATATGCCAGATTCAGAGTTCCCATTTCCTTCTAGCTCAGGTTTGAACTTAGAAGACCTCTAGCTGTGGTCATGGCGCCTACTACCTAGATTTCCATCGCCTTCTATCAGGCTTCTTGCTCCTGCCTCCTCTAGTCCCACCCTCCATACAGCCCCCTGAGCAGTCCTCCTACAATACAAAGCAGACATCTCGCTGCTGCTTAAAATGCCTCAGTGGCTTCCCATAGCACCCCAGGACCAAGTCCAAGCCCCTCAACACCACTTCCACGGCCTTGCTCAATCCCGATCTCTGAGCCATCCTGAAATAGCCACAGTGCATGTTGCTCTTGCTGTCAGGCCTTAGGATGTGCTGTTCCTTCTGTCTGGAACATTCCTCCTACACCCCCCAATCTAACCTCTTTCTCTCGTTCATATCCACTTTGTTTTCAGGTTTTTGCTGAGATATCACTTCTAGAAGTCTTCCCAGACTCCCTTCCTCCTTCCCAAGGAGTGGATCAGGTGTGCTTTCTCTGCGCCCTGTGATGTCCTGGGTTTGCCATGTGTGATGTATCTCACTATTGTATGCAACCTCTTGACTAACCTGTCTCTCCCTCTAGATGGTGAGCTGTGTGTGGACAGGAACTACATCTGCCTTTCACTGCCATGTCCTCAGGGCCTAATGCAGTGTCTGGTATGTAGTGAGTATTCAAATGGGTTTGCTGAGTGATAGAATGAGCTGCAAAAAAATGCCCTCCACCTCTTCTAACAAGCCATCCCAACGTGTTACTGTGGGGGAGGAAACAGGGCTTAGGCCTATGTGCCCCTCTCCCTCCCCCAACTCCTGCCCATAGAGGCCTGGAGGTTCTGAGATGACAAGCCTGCAATCCTCCGGTGGGGGTGAGGAGCGCAGCGTGAGGGCTGCTCTGAGGGCACCCACCTACCTTCACCGTTCCTTCTACCTCCACAAACCAGCGCCTTAACATGGCCTGGATCTGGCCATCGGTCAGCTCGGGGTTGGCATTGTGGATTTTCTTCTTCACCAGCTCCTCCAGCAGGAGACGCCGCAGCCGCCAGTAGAAGAAGGTACGGGATGTTTTCCAGTCCAGGATGTCCTATACACAGATAAGAATAAACTCAGGTACCCCAGCCCCAGAGACCTACTTTCCAGCAATCCCCTCAGAGACTCAAGAGCTGGCCCGAGTTCCCCGCACCTGCGGATGTCTCCCCAGTTTGGAATGCGGCCCCTACGCCCTGCTGACCACAGGACCGTGCAGCGTGATGGGTGTGGCTACTGGAAACCCCACTCATGGTGGGGATATTCTGGGGGAGGGACTATGAATTCCCATCTAACAAGGTGAGGAACTGGTTTTGAGCTGATGGCTCAAACTTGTGTGCAAATCAGCTGTGAGTCAGCTGCTGCTGGACCCTGACGCTGTAGTAATCTAGGCAGCTCTCCCCAGTGGAGTCAGAGGTAACGTAGTTTCCCACCAGTAGAATGGAGCTTGCCTCCTGAAGAGTCCAGGAGACAACCTATATCATAAATTGTTTGAGGATGATAGTGGATATAGAGAAAGGGAAAAGTCTCTCCAAAAAAACTGAAAACAGGTCGATCTGCACCAGCTGTTTTATCCAGCCCTAACAGCTCCCTGCTTGTGAGCCTGTGTGCATGAGACACACTTGCTCACCTGTGGGTCTCTGACAAGTCAGGAGAAGTGGCAACTACTGTACTTACGTTAATAACACCCTTCTCCTGCATCCGGCCCGGTGTGTCGTGCAAGTCAGCAAACTGCATGGCTATCTGATGGTAAATGGGAATTAGGAATTCCTCCCGCTCCTTCAACTTGTTCTCCAGCTCCTTCCGCTCAGCTGCGTTTAGCTCTGGGGTGCCTGCAATTAATAAAGCTGCCCGTCACACTCTGTGGTGACCAGGAATCTTTGCACAGAAGTAGCCACAATCGCGGGAAGCTCAAAATCACACCCTCCCTCTGTGACCTGCTCTCCATCCACTGTCTTCACCACCTCTTCGCTGAGTAACAAGACTCTCTGAGAGATGCCAGACCTGTCTTTACCTTGCCATGGAGAACCCACAGGGCCTCCTTTCCCCATGAGGGCACAGCTATGAAAGCAGCCAGGGCCTCTCTTCAGGCCTCTACCTGAGCAGGTGCACACCACCACCTGGAGGCCTGTGTGTCCCATTGTCTCACTGACTGACAGCTGGCCCCTCCTTTCCTGCGAAGGACACCGTGCCCATGCTCTGCTGACCAGTGTCAGAGCGGCTGGACTACTACTGTGTGGCACATGGCGGGAGAACACCCCCTGTGCTTCCGGGCACAGACCCACAGCTCCCCCTTGCTCATGTCCACACCAGTATCCCACCCCACTTGATAAGGGTCCAAATGACTCCTAAAGTCGCCAGTTCTTTTACTCCACAGCTTCTCACCCCAGGTTTAGACTCTGTTAATCTGAAATTAGAATCCAATTCTGATAGTGCCAGATCTGTGTGACCCGTGCCGGCTCAGTGGATTAGCCAGCTCTCTAGCCTCCTGCCTGGGCTGTTTGCTGACTTAGGCAACCCTGACCACAGTTGACAAAGACATTCTAGTTCTTGGGCTAAGAGAGAAGGAAAGAGGTAAGAAAGAAAGGCAGCCCACCAACCCCATTTTGGATCACTGAGCTTACAAAGCACATAGTACCCTCACTCAACAGATAGGAGACTTTGGAATTCCTTATAACAGCGCTCCCTCAACCCCGACAACAGTGTCCCAGCAGAGGTGCTGTTATTTGTGTTTTAATTCCTAATTACTCTCAGAATGGGACCTATGATCAATACTGAAAATTCAGTTGCCTGCCTAGTAAGGAGGAGTAGTCTAGCTGGAGAAGCAATAGGTGATGGCTCTCAGTGTTATGGATAAACTGAAGTGCTTTGTCACCAAAGCTGACAAATCCGTGACCACAGGTGATGGGATGCAGAAGAGAAAGGTCTTTTTCAGGCATGTCTTTCTGGGAACAAGCCTTGCTTTTTATGCCACTATGAATCATATGCCATAAACAGCCTTGGGCGGCTGAGTGGGCCATAAGTATTGTATACAAACACGTGCTAATAGAACAGGGATGTAACTATAGCACCTCATTTTCATGAGGTTTTTGGATGCCCAACTCCACCTCTTCTTTTTAAAAACTCATCACTACTTTAAAACTGAAGAGTGCTGAAGGCTATCTTTTCTTGGGCTGTTGCATACAAGGCAATTGCCGACTTATCACTTGGGGCCCCTGAACCTCAGCTGCCTTCTTTCAAAATCAGGAAAACAACCTGCTGGCACTGGCCCCACACTATGGGATGAGATGAAGGTCCATTCACTCTAATGTGGATCTGTCTGGAGAACTGATGGGAGGAGGGCCGACTTCTTTCTTCTGATGAGACCGTCTCAGTTATAACATCCTGACAGGGAAGCAAACATTTTTCCTTCTCCGGTAAAAGGAGCCAAGACTCCTTGGAGAAATGGTTGATTCCAGGGCTGATGCAGGGAAGATATAAAACGAGCCCGGAACATAATTGTCACAGAGAGCAAGGAAGCACTCAAGAAATGATTGGGACATGGCAAATGGGCGCCACAGGAGCCAGTTTGAAGGTGTTTTCCCACTGGCCAATCTGGGAAAATTTGAGCAGCACATTTATCCAAAAAAAAAAAAAAAAAAAAAAAAAGTTTATCAGACAGATTATTTACGGAATAAAAAAAGAACCTGTGAGTCCATCCTGATATAAATAATTAAATGGGGGAGAAGGGAAGGGAAAGCTCTCCCTCCTGGCAGAGTAACAACTGAAAGATGTTGAAGGAACGATGGAATTTGAAAATCACCATTTTACAACTACCACATTAACTGGTTCTGCCAAGAATTATCAATGGATACTAAAACTAGCAGGTGAGAGTTTGATGAGGAGTACGATAGTTACAGTTTCAAAGTATCTTCTTAAAAAATGACTCATTAATTACAAAAGGAAAATGGCACTTTTATAGTGGATTAACTTAGTGGAACAAAACCTTAAACAAGTTAAGTTACCATTACCAGAACAGGAAAAACTGATATGTGCTTCCTGATAATAATGTGTTGAGAAAGACGTAGTATCACTTTTGCGATATTCTTGCTCAAAGTACAGCTTGACTCTAACTATGGGGAAATATAAAACAAGCCCCAATTGAGGAACATGCTACATAAAAGTGGCCTGTATTCTTCAAAACGTCAAGATCATGAAAGACAAGGAAAGGCCAAAGAATCATTCCAAATTAAAGTAGACTGAAAACACTTGACAACAAATTGTAATGTGTAATCTGGAATTAGCTCTCAAAACAAACAAACAAACAAACAAACAAACAAAAAAACTATAAAGGACATTGGGAAAATTGGTAACATTTTAATATGAATCATAGATTAGACAGTAGCATTTTCACTGTTATTGTTCCTGATCTTGATAAATGTATGGTGGTTATGTAAGGGAAAGTGTGTGTTCTTAGACACATGGTAAATGTTTGTGGATAAAGGAGCATAATGTCTATAGATTACTCTCAAAAGACTCAAAGTGTGTGTGTGGGGGGAGGGAAGGGAAAGAGCGAGCAAGCACATGGATGAGTATTCAGAAATGATAAAGCAAATGGGACAAGATGCTAACAATAGGTGAAACTGAGAAAAGGCATCAGAAGTCCTCTGTTACAACTTTTCTGTAAAATTATATCAAATGGAAAGCTAAAAAGAATAAGTGCAGCTAAAAGAAGTTTCTCCTGGCTCCCCAATGCATATGATCAATAATCAAAGCTAATATTTACAAGGTGCGGGCACTATTCTAAGTGTTTTATACCTATTAACTCATTTAATCCTCACAACAACCTTATGAGGTTGGTATTATTATCCTCATCTTACAGGTGAGGAAACTGAGGTACTGAAAATTTATGTAACTTACTGAGGTCACAAAGCTAGAAAGTGGCAGAGCAAGATTCAAGTGCAGCATTGTGGCTCCCAAAGCTTTTGAACACTGTTATGTTGTTCCTTCTTGCTTACTTGGGGCGGGGGACAAGTGCTTCAGCAGTAGTCTCTAATTCCAGAAAAGGCTAACTGATGATGGAGGACTCCTGGCTGATAAAGCTGAAGTTCCATCTTAGTCCCATTCCACAACTGAGACCAAGACAATGTCTTCAGTAATTGCCATTTTGGAGGTCAGACTTAAGATTTAAGAACAGCTACTCCTGTTATTGTGAGATTGTAAGATCAAAAACTAACACAGCAGCCCTGCTGGATGGGGCAGGGGGTGGCAGGACTGTGGATATGGCTGAATAAGGAGTTCCAGACCCTTACAACATTGTTCCTCTGGGTAAAGAGCCAACATCAAGCTTCTACATATGTGTACACCATATAAAACACATACCATTTACTGAGCAATTACTATGTGCCAGGCACTGCACTCAATGCTTTCAGCATCCCACAGCTTCTAAGTCACCAGGCGCAAATTCAGTTAGGTCTGGTCAGCTGTTACCACTGCTGCCAAGCTGAATACCTAAATATTACTGAGCCTTTCCACGTTGCTTCACACACAACATCTCTAATCCTTGCAGCAACCCAACCTTACAAACTGGGTATCTATTTTACAAATGAGAAAAACCAAGGCTCTGAAATGGAAAGTGACTTGCCTGAGGGCATCCAGCTCTTACATAGCAAAGTCAGGATTTACACCTGAGTCTGGCTGTCTCTGAAGCCTGCGTTCCTCCACATTAAATGGTACAGAAGGCAGCCAAGCAGGTATCCTGGTAGTGGCCACAGAAGGACAATCAGCCGGAGAGTTTAGTTCATTATGTTACAGAGGAGTTTATAGCCCAGCTCAGCGTTGGGTGCAGAATTCCGTAATTCCTCAGGAGCGGAGAATTATGGGAAAAAGGCCTTGGCTTTACTGAGCTGGAGGGATAGAGAAGTGTGGCTCCTGGACTAACAAAGGTGTTGTCCACCCAATGAAGCTATCCTAAAGCTTTGAAAGTGTAACAAGATAAACACCTGTCAGGTTCTGGCCTCCTGAGACTAGGAAGATTACAGAGCATCCCCCCAAAGTACACTTCATTTGATTCCTTCAGTAATGCCTCTGATCACAGTTCAAGACCTACCTCAAAAAAGCATCAAAGCGAGCAAGACACAGAAGTAGAGGATGTACGTATTTTTAAATACACATGAGAGAGCCGAGGATTTGTGTGCTTTGTTTTAAGGGGCGGGGAGGGGGAGGAATAAAAGGTTTTCTAGATTTTCTAAAAATAAAATGCTGCTCTTCAGCTAGTTAGACCCTGTGTAGCACACTGAGGGCCCCTCTCTTCTTGTACAGCAAAGCAGCCAGCCCTGGTAATGATTTAAGGGAGATTAACAAATATGTCAATGTCTATTTTCTGCTTAATTTAAAAGCGGCGTCTATAAAGATTTTTGACTTCTGAACCCTGTTCCCCTGAAAGAAAGAAGGTAAGAATGAGGAGGGGGATAAAGAGTGATTATCCTATCATTGATCGTTTGTCAGGAGCATTTCTTATTCACTGGACTATTGTAAAAAGCTAAGCTCTCGATCAATTCTGTAAGCTCCCTGTACAATTAAATATCTTGGAATGGTTTTCTTTCTTTTCTAGCCAGATTGCAGGGCCTCAGGGTTTTTAGGACAGCAAGTCGGTGTGTGTGCATGTGTGTGAGTGTGTTTAAGAATATGCTACAGGGAGGAAAGTCATTCTTTTCTAGAATCCTACTTTAGGAAAAGGCTGAAATGAGAGAAGAGAGGTAGGTTATACCCATCAAACTTCCCTCCCAAAATAAAAAGTCCTCATGAATCTAACTTTATAATTAAAAATTTTAAATGTAAAGAGTTAAGTACAGAAGAGGCATTACTAATCTGATCAAATGAGATCTAACATTATCAAGATGTGCTATGTGCTGGTGCTGTTTAAGTACTTAGCACCTCATTTAATCCTCGTAACAATCCTAAAAGATCACTATTTTACAGATGAGAACACTGAGGCACAAAAAAGTGAAGTAACTTGCCCAAGGCCACAAAGCTAGGAAATGGTGGGGCTGGGATCTGAGCTCAGGTGGTCTGGCTTCAGAGCCCATGCTCTTTAAATGAAACAAGTTAAAACGACCCACAAGTGTCCACAGGGCAGCATCCTGTCAGGTGTTCCTGGGGCCAGGATGTAATGAAGAGCCACATCTCTCCTCTGTGGGGTCAAACCTAGAGAAGAGCTTCTGAGGAGATGCTGATTTCAGCAGCAGAAGGCGTTTTCCCCCAGCCACGACCCTGAGGGAGGGAAGGAGGGGGCAAGCCTGACCCTCCAGATGAGGTTTTGGGAGGAGAGCTGAGACCTTCAAAGTTTAGAATAAAAATCGGGCACAGGCTAAAAAATTCTCTGCTCAGCCAAAGGCACTAGATGACCTTGTCAAAGTCTCTCCTTTTCTGAGCTCAGTTTCTCATTTATGTAATAACGATTCTAATCTGGCAAACAGGAAAAATGTTTTATAAAAGAATGTGATATTAAAGCGATTTTTTTTTTAATTCTTAACTTTTTAAAAAGTTATACTAAGAAGCCTGTGTAAATTAAAACCTAATTTTAACTTTTATGGGCCCTTATTCCTTAAGAAAGCAATTTGCTTTGACTGGTTAAATACTTACAAAGCTAAAGAAAAAAACTAGATCACCCTCTCTACTTAGTTCCAGAATATCTTAGGTACAGGAACACACACCTCAAACTTGAGACTGAAATATCAGCATAAAAAAGGCTGGAGTCTTATTAAGATTCAGAAGCACAAACATTAAGTAACTGTTTAAAAGATCTATGTAATCGTATTTTCTATGTTGAAAGAAATTTCTCTATAAAGATAGTAAGATAGAGTGGGGGGAAAAAAAACCCTGCAAAACTATTTCTGTATCCATAACAGGTGTGCCTTTCCTTACACAAAAGCATTCTGGAAAAACTGTGTAAATCAGATCCTGTTTTAAATGCCTTAAGGGAGCTATTTAGAAGGAACCCTGCAGTGAATCCTTCGGTAAAGCAAATAATCCTTTTGTAATGGGAATAATTTCTCCCAATGTATCTAGTTTTTTTTTTTTTAATCCCATTTTCATATATCTGCTTTTCTTCAAAAGGGGCCATACCTATCTAAATACAACTTCATTTACATATTGATTTTAACAGCAATCCTCTCAAGGGATGTTTAACCCTAAGATTCCTCGCAATGGCATTAGTGCTCTGCTGTTCATATTTTTAAAAATCACTATAGTAAACCCAGAGATTCCCAAATAGGAATAAAATAATACATGACTCCCCCTGCAGCCCTGTTTCCTATTCCCCGCCCCCCACGCAAACATCCCACACAAAACAGCCAGGAAACAGCACAGAATTCTCTGAATTATAGTGGCAATAAGCCTTGAAGTCTTTGCTATTTTCTTTCCCTAAGTTGCTCTGAGTCTGGTGGGCACAGGAAGAGGGATCTGGATCAGCTGGGACCAAGTGGTGAACAGGGTGTCTCAGGCATATCCTGGTGACAGCTGCTAGGCAGACAGAAGCTCAGGTTCAGCCTAAGGAAATGCCTGCCAGATCTCTCTGGCCTGACAGAATTGTGAATCACTGCTTCCTGGGAAGAGGCAAACCCAGTGCTTTTACAAATATAATCAGATTAACAGATTGGACCCAAATGACTCCTCTCCTTTCCAGAAGATGTTGTCACTTTTGCAGTAAATTTTATCAAGCTGAAGAGCTGCTGAATCAGTTCAATGAGGTGTGTTTTAAGCTGCTGTTAATTTAAGGGGGGAGGCGCAATCCTATAATTTCTACCTTCACAACAGAAAATCTTACAGTTTCTCATTGGCCTACCTACCACAGAGTGCAGTGGTTGGGTGGCCATGGTTCTAGTGAGGACACTCCAAATACAACAGGTGAGAGTGCCAGAGGCCACTTCTCGGGCATGGGTATTAGAATGTCTTTCTTTCCTCAACTTTCCAGTAAGGATGCTGCTTTCTCCTTCAAACAAGCAACTTTGGCTCTTTTCAGCTTACAGTGTCTTAAAGATGGACACAAAGGATGGAAAAACACACAGCTCAGATAACTTGGATCACCTCTGCCAGAAAATCAGCTTAGCCCTCATAACCCCTTAACCCAAGAAAGTGTCCTTTTTCTGTCATCCTGGCTGCTGAAGACAAGGCATGGGAGAAAGGCATTCCTGAAGACTTACAGACACGTTTATCCTCACCTGCAACCACAATACTCCATCTGCACCTGAGGTGTCTGGCCAGAAGGTGTGTTGGCTGCTGGGTAGGCCAGGCGAGGGCCAGCAGCTCAGCCAGTGCTGCCTCTGCCTGTGTCAGTCAGACTGTCACGCCCAGGGCATGCCCCATGTGGCCACAGCCAGGGTGCTGCATGGCAGGCTGCCCGGCTCTCTAGAAACAGGAACATGACTAAGATGTGTGTCTTGCAGCAGAATAAAGTTCCACTAAGTGGCTCCTTTGCCTGGGTGTTCTTTGTATGAGGGAGAGGGGCAGTGGGGAACTTACAATTGCTTCACACTTGAGCTGGACAGTTCTATCTAAATTGATTCATCATTTCCCTCTGAACACAAGAGGAAGGCGAGAGAGGACCTCAGGTCACAGCACTGAAGAGACCAGGCTAGGAAGGCCGTCCCGCTTCACAGCCACCCTCCCTGCTCCTGTCTCTGTCAGGAGGTAGGATGTCAGGGAGACACAAAGAGGCCTCGAAGGGTTGGGGCTCTATTTTCTGGAGAAGGAATTTAATTTCCTTAAGGCAACCAGAATGGTAGGATGTTAGCCCTCCCACAATGACTCTACCAAGCCCCAGTTCTGAGAATCCCGGGTCAGAACGGGTCCAGTAGTGCAAGACTCTGGTATTTGGGCTCACATCACATTTCTTTCTGGGGTAATTCTTCCCTTTACCTCTATCAAGAATCAATGTATGTACTATTTTCATACTCGCTGTTCTAATCACAGAATTTACCACCTTCCTACCCAACTAAGTATATAAAATGACAAAAGGTCATTTTTTAAAGATAAAAATTCTGAAAGAGATGACGTTAGCTGCTCAGAAATTAAATATTACTCGTCTTTAGAGAGTAAATAGTGTGCTGTTGAATACTGTCGATCAGTTGTGCACTGGTTTGCCTAAGCGATCTGACGGCACGCTCCCCAGTGCAGGGGCTGATCTGGGAAGAGGTTGGGGACACAAGATAACACTCACTCCTGTAGGCTTTCTCCTAAATCTGATTTTTCTCAGTGGAATTTGCTTTAGATCACAAAGGGAGAGAATCCTTGTTTAATTTTGATCAGGCTCAGTATTCAGTTGAGGTCAAATCTGAGGAAATCCTTAGAAAAGTAGAACATAAGGAACCAGAATTTTACTCCGGGCTCTGCTGCACATTTATTTTATATCTTGGGTAATTTATTTAACTCTTCTTTTTTTGTCTCAATCTTCCAATCTGGAAAATGAGGTCATTTCCACCCACACTGTGAGAAAGCATTTTGGCAATCTCTGGTTCTAGGCACTGAGAAAGAAGCCAAACGCCAAAGGAGCTGAGTTCACATCATGTTGTTACATCCCTGCTGATTGTTGTGTCACAAATATGCCTGGGTGTGTAGGGCCTCCCTGAAAGACTGCAAATGCCTGAGAGACAAGATTATTCCTGTTTCTTATTTCTCTTCCTATATCACTTGTTCCAAAAGTGGACCTAAGCCACAGAGAATGCTTGATACCAAACTGTCGATCTGCTTCTATGGGTGAGTAAGACAGAAAGGATGTCAAGCCCTATGTTTGAAAAATGCTTTGCAGATTGAAAGCAAACACAGACTCATCTGATCCTCACATTAGCTGAGTGGGGGTATTATCTCCACTTTCTAATGAAGAAATTGATGTTCAGAGAAGTTCAACAATTTACCTGCAAGCACTATAACCAAGACTTGTACATAGTTATTTTTATCACAGATCCCCAGCTCATGTTCCCAAGCTGCCTTGGGCCAGAGCTTACTTCACAATGAGCAGACTAAGGATTCTTTCTCTAGTGCCATTTTGGTCAAGGTTAAATAAATATGGTTTTCTTCAATGCAGATAGTAAATTGATAATGAGGTGATTTGTAACAAGTGATTAAATGGCCATCACTTGGAAATTTCCTCCCTCTCCCCGTCCTATGTTTCAAAAATTAAAAGGTGTTGGGTGAAGATGGGAGCGATATCACTTTCTTTCACGAGAAAGAAGCTTCACCCCACACTCCTCACCACCTAGTCATTCTGCAAACAGATGTCAGAGAAGATCCCTATTCCTACCACCCAGTTACTCTGAAGGGATGATAACAGCCATTGGGGGGTTAAAAAGAGGCAGTGAACCCCCAGTTAATGAGTAGGAATTCAGCAGGCAGTGTAAGATAAATGGAGCTCTCTCTGCTTCTGCTAGAGTCAGCATGAACCTCGGCCCTGCGGCTTGTTTGTGGCAAATGGAGTGCGCGAAATATCAAAGGGCAGTGATCCAGAAGAAGACCGACTTTGACAAATTTTAAATTGGCCAGAAAGAAAACCGGCAAAAGAGGGGAAAAAAAAAGAAAAAAGAAAAAAAGGAAAAATTATGCAATTTGCTGTGTTCTTCATGCAATTGTGGCATTGCTGCCTTTGTACAGAATTAGTGGTAAAAACAGCAGCAACGATCGCCGGATGCTGGGAGCAATTATGAACCATCTAAGTGAGATGCTTATCAGTGGCTGAAGCTTTTAGAGCTTTCTCTGTGTACAGTTGTGAGTAACTTGCTCTTGAGCTGCAGTTACTTTAATTAAAGTGTATGGGGTTGGTCAGAAGTAATTATCCTGTTTGGAGAAGAGGGAAAAAAAAAACAATACCTCAACAACTCTGGGTGGCAATAGATTTTAGAAACAACTTTGCCAATTTCTTGTTGTACTTGTGTATTTCCCATAAAAGGATCAGGCTGCAGTGGGTTAGAGTTATTGTTGGTTGTTGCCTAATGGCAAACAATGGGACACAAATAGGGTTTATTGTAACCCAAGTCACTGCATGTGGCAAGCAACCTTGCTTGGGGCTCCAAACGCCAGGATGTGCAGTCTCATGAGTGCAGGCAAACACTCAAAGTTTTTGTGTCTCTAGATGGTAAGGATATAAAGAGTCCACAAATGGCACTTTATTAATTAAATTATCATTTGGAACATAAATGAGCTAGCAACTCTCTTTTTTATGCCTTCCATTCACTGAGTTTCACTACCTTTTAAAGACAATCTCTCTGCTTCTTTAGAAAAACTAAAACAAAACAAACCAACAAACAAAAGAACCTCAAGCAATTATCTTTACGAACACAGCAAGGGGCTCAATGGGAGACCTGGGCAGAAAATCAGTGTTTTAAAAGAATCTGAAACTCATTCAGACTCTGGACTCAACACAGGACTCCCATGGTTTTGTTCTATGTTCAAATCGCAAGCACCTTCCAAAAACTCCAGAAACAAATCAGCAACAGAGCCAGGGCTGGAAGCATCGAGCGCAAATGCTCCCAGGGCTGTTGCTACCACCGCCTCTGTTTGGTGGCACACAGTGCACAATCTTTACTTCTACTTCTCTAGCCCCAGAACACCACCCAGGAAGGTCTCCAGCTTTCCTATCCCATGACACTGACTCACATCCCCCAGAAGCAAGGTGCGCTTGCTGTCCAGAGACAAGCGGAAACAGGATATTTAAGTCTAGCATATTCCCCGCCTGCTTGGACTGCCCCCAACAGCAACTTCTAGCAAATGATTCTTTACAAGGACATCTATAAACCTAGAAAGACAGGCTACATTAAACTACAAGGAAATATCAGAAGAAAATGCGGGTGACTTTAGCCTTTTTAGGGCTCACTTTCCCTCTTATTACACACACTATTTCATTCTATCAGGGTCTTACCATACAGAGGACAGTAAATAAAGATTATCATGAATTTGATCAAATGCTTCAGTGCCTCCTCTTCTGGCCTAGAATGCACTCATTACAAATCAGCTGAATGGCTCATTGATTTGTCAGGAGGACAAGCAGACATACCCAATCGCTCAGCCAAGTGGATGTAGACTGGGTCCACCCGACGCATGGTTTTCACCAGATCCTTTCTGCGGAATTTGATTTCTACTGTCCCTTCCGGCTCCAGAACTGATCCCCTGGATCAAAGAGAAAGAAAAGAAAACGTAACAAAACAGAAACAGAGGCACTTTAAAGGAAAGAGACAACGGAATGAGCCCAGTTACAATTTGTGGACCAGGAAATAGCTTCATTATGGTTTTGCCCACCCATGGTTCACAGAAGCAACCCCAGGGAGAGAAGCAGCCACCAGAGAAGTGTCTAAGTGAGGTATGAGAAAGGCCCAGCAAAAAGCAATTAAAAGCATTCTCATTACCACACCAGACTACTTCCATCTCAAAGGGAGAAGAACATAGATTCCACTACCTACAGCTGATAAGGGTAACAGGAGTCACATTATTTTCCAGGGGGAACAAGAGAGATTATGTAGGCACAGTGACAGGGAGGGGAACAACCTCTAGCACTTAGGTTGTATGGTGAGGGGACGAGGCTGATGGGTCCTACGCACAGCTGGTAGGACTCCGACACACTAGGCCAGGCCAGGCAGTTAGAGAAAACATCCTGTCTACTGCTATGGAAATGACAAAGCCAACGGGTCTCGGGTTACTTCTAGTGCATACTAATGTGACACTAAACACCTTTCTTTTTTCTAAATTTTTACATTAAAAAAGATATTATAGCTAATGCTTACTATGTGCATGGCACTGTTCTAAGTGCTTACATAAAAATATTCATAACACTCCTATGCCATCTACATCCACTATGAGGTAAGACACTATCATTCTCATTTTACAGGATAAGGAAACTAAGGTACAAGAAGTTAAGAGACTTGTCTAACAAGTGAAGGTAGATTTGAAGCCACAGTGTTGTTCCAAAGTCTGCAGAAGAATTGATTTTGATCTGGTATCAGATCAGGGGCTGGGTTAGAACCTAAAAATAATAAATTCCTAAGCACAGAATACAAGCCTAGTGATTTAACAATAAAACTACTAGACTCTCCTAAGCAATTCTGAAGTAGGAGGCTGAAATGTTGGGGAAAAGAGAGCTACAGGTACTCTCATAAAATGACTGGATGTAGGAAATGGGACGGAAAATGTCAAGGAAATACAATGTGAAATTTACCTACTTTGGAAAGGTTTAAAAATAGATTATGAGAGGAAGCTGGATTGAATCTTTGTCACTTAAGAATTTCCAGGTATCACCTCCCAACAAAAGCCTGGGATTTTCTCTTGAAGTTCTTGCTGCAAACACTGCATTCTCCAAGCCTCCTAGAATGCCAGAGTGAGACACTGGACTCTGAGAGCTTTGGTTTGGAATCATAGAATGAGGGCCACAAAGGTCACCCCATTTGTTCTACAGACAAGCAGCAACCTGGGGAGAGTAAGGACTGCTCCCAGTTCCTCACCAGTCAGTGGCAGAGAGCTGAGTTAGGACCCTAGAACTTCAGACTAACGATTTAGTCCTTCCACTCCAACTTGCTTTAAGCTCCCTCTGCCACATACCTGAGAGAGAGAGTGAACAAGCGTATCTGAACAACAAACAGGAAGAGAGGATCTCTCTGAGTTTGGGGGTGCTTGGAATAGAGAACTTCATGGTAAAAGAAGCTGAGGTGGTGATCACACCAAGAGAGCCTGACTCCAGCCTGGTTTCCTTCCCATGCCAGCAGACACTATTTAGAAAGTCTATTTTTCTGACCTTGGAGCCCTCTAGGAATGAATAGATTCAAATAAAGTTTTCTTGGTTATAACATTCTCCAGGAGGAAACCATCAGCCAGAAGATGTCTAGAGGCAGTAAATGGAAATGAGGAAGGAGTACTACCTGCTTTCTCGGTCAGCATACATCTCCATGTGCCGGGGGTTGATGGTGGGATCAATCACGACCCAGGAGCCTCCCCGAAGCTCGGCCTGGGGAGGAATGTAAACCATCACAGGCTGAGAGCACTCCCGTAAGCCATCCACGATATAAGCACCAAACTTCAGCACTTGGTCGTACATATCTACGGAGAATGAGATAAGTTAGAAATCATGAAACAGTGCTTCCAAACACTGTTCACATCATGGCACACACAGAAAAGAATATTTACATGGCACACTGTGCCTTCATGAGGTGACCAGAGGTGACAGGTCTGGGGACTCAACCATCCCAGTTTGGCCACCCTGAAGACTAAAGGGATTGGTATTTCCACCTGTATTCTATTCAAAACACCAGGTGATCTTAAAAAGCACAGGAGAAGTAAGTGCATTGTCTTTCACAAGATTCAGTGTGCAGACCCTATGGATGGCATATGTTTTATATCCTCCCTGAATTTTTGTAGTCAGGTTTTACCGCATTAATTCATACTTGCGCTACAAATGTTGAGTATTTCTCATGTCAATATGTGATATCTCTCAGTACATTAAGTTTTCTGAAGGAAGGAACTACTCAAGCTCTTTTCAACTCTTCTCATGAAACTTAGCATATGATAAGCTCTTAATATGTGCAGCTAATGGAAATGGATCCTTCAAAAACTGCATCTTTCATCTTTGTATCCCCAGTGTCCTGTCCAGTGCCTGGAACTTGTGTCTGCTGAATGAATGAATGAACACATACATACACATTGGAAGGAATACAAAGAGTAAAAAAAAAAATTAGTTCTTTAACAGTTGCATTTTTATCAAGGTTTCAGTGAGAAAAAATTTAAATGCATACGTATTTATTAGAAATGTCACACAGCCACATAAAAAGAGGAGCCACCTCTTCATTTTGCTAAAGAGTACACTTCGTAATGTCCCCCAAGGCCAGGAGCAGCCTGAAGAAAAGGGACCCTCTGATACATTAATAAAGTGAGTCCTTGGATAGGAGGATCAGTTATTTGTTTCCCAGCAATTTATGAACGTCTTCCCATTTCCTAGCTCACTGAAGTCTAAACATTGCTAAAGCCTTCAGTTTATGATTCCAGATGTTTAATGAGTACTTCAGTGGAACCACAATGGGTCCTTTTTAAACATCAAATAACAGGTTCAACTGAGTTCAGACTTTCCTATCAAAGAGAGGATCTCAATTTGGAATAAATCAATTCTGGAAATCCAAAGCAAAGAATTATTTTTCAGAAAGTTAAGAGCAAACCAAATAGAAATTGCTTTCATTGTAGTAACTGGCAAATTAAACTGCCACCTTCTCTAAAGTAAAAATGGCTCTGTATACAAACCATTAGTAAGCATAGTTCACTGCAAGGCATATGCCTTTCTCCATTTGCCCCAACCTGACTGGTCTGTGAAGACTTCAACAATTCCAAAAATTCAGCAGTTGGCCCAGGGAAAATTCCCTATTCTATGAGGAATGTGTATGGTCATACACTCTATATGTATGATCAGAGCAAAGACATTTATTCCTTTGAGAGGGAGGCAAAGACCAAAAAAAAATTTACTGCTAATTACACAACTGCTGTATGAAGAGCAGGGAATAAAGGACTTTAAGCGCTTTACGCTAATTCTGTGGTTATGAAAATAATTGCTCAGTTCAAATTATTTTAACTAAATTAATTCTTTAGTGGATATTTCAACCAGTGCTACATAATAAAATAATTGTGTAATTAGCAGTACATTTTTCAGTGCTGCCAAGAGTACAGTCTTAGAACAAGTAATGGAAAGGAGTAGCCCTCAATGGTATCGTGCACAGAGAAGAAATGGAAGGTACAGATAAAAGAAGTAAAACAACAGAAAACAGCACAGAGAAAGTCATTCTATGTGAAAGAGAAAAAATAAGTTAGAGGTAAGTGAAGGGAAAGTTTCCAGCCTCTTCACTCTTGTCTGTTAAAGACATACCCACATCAAAATGTGTCACAATACTATGATTAACCCAGCTCCTACCTAAAAAGGAAGGGGGTACTTTATTTAAATTGTACTTTCATTTATTTAATTTTAAAAAAACTTGATTTCATAGTACACGCAAATAATTTGGGATGAAGTTTAGTGTGTGTGCATTTTTTACTTTTGTGAAATGGACTTCGGTCCCTCTTCTTCATCATCATGACTAGTTTATTCTATACTGGGGAAGTATTTCATATATATGTAATATATATATATATATTATATATATATATACACACACACACACACATAAATCATTTAATCATCAGAAAATCATCTTGTTCCTCTATCCAAGTTACAGATGAGTATACAAAGCCTTACATAAGTGACTGAAGTGGCAGAGATGATAAGACTTGAACCCAGACCTTTTGGGCTCCAAAGTCTGCATTCTACTACCTCATTCGTAACTCATCATTCTTATTGCAAAGAAAGAGCATGAGGCTGAGACAATCTGCTTTCCAGCATCTGATAACAAGTGGCTGAGTACAACAGAAACCAGAAAAGAGACCTGAATAAATGGCTGAATATTTCTAAATTTTGCCTGGATTTTTTGTATGGTCAGTAGTGTCAGAAATTGTACTGATGATACTACCAGCATGGATCTGACTGCCAAACAATGATCTTCAGGCCCCAAGATGGGGTAGAAAAGGGGCATCAAGGTTCATTAAAGTTTGAAAAGCTGGAGACTGAAAACAATGCTTCCGCCTAATCTGGAACACCAACAGACCCACAATCCAACCATCAAAACACCCCAAAAGCAGTAAAGCCTATTAAAACTAGCAAAACAAATAAACTCTACAAACAAACATGCTCATACTGAATTACAGCTGCCTCAAGCTACACATTTTGAAAGGCAGGTTAAAATGAAGCACTTGGCAACAATCTGGCACACATTTGTCTGAAATCTATATTTAAGACAGAGCAAAAGCACAGACAAGAAGAGCGGTGGAGGGTCTATTCCCAAGGGTCTAGGCTAGACATCAGTCTAGGGAATTTTAAAGCTATCCATACGCTGATTGCCAATTCTCAGGCCATGAGAAATGCAATCGGGAATGGAAAATACTGATAGGTTCTTCACTAGAGAGGCGGGAGCTTGGAGCTCTCTAAGCATTCTGCAAAGAACATCTGCATGAGGTGATCACACACAGCCTTTCCTGTGTGTTCTCAGCACCCAGACACCAACCCTGCCCAGGGCCTTCATTGTTACACAACATGGATAAACCATGGCCGCCACATGTACCAAACAAGGGAGCAGGGTGGTAGAATGTTTCCACTGTGCCCCACTCTCAAAACTGGAACAGATTTTATTGGCTTGGGGCAAGATTATCTGTTAGAAGCTGAAGGTAAACATTAGATGTATACAAGCTGCATGCATACATATAATGTCTCTCATGAGTTCATTATGGCTGGCTGACACTGTATTTCAACATCCAAGTAATCAGAGACTTTAAAATAGACTTTCATTCCAGTTAAAGTTTTCAATAAATGTTTTTTTATTGTTATTTATAACCTGTCCCAGGAAAAAATAATAAGTATAACATGAAAAGCCAACTGAGAGTGACCCTGTAGCACCAGCAGTGAGGCAGCTTAATATCACTGGGATTTGCATCCTATCAAGCTATTCATGCTGAGGCTGGGACCCTGGTGCTAATTTCTAGTAAATTTCACGCTTGATGTCTCCCTGTTGTGGGTCATTGCCGGTTCGTCTAAATAAACTGCTTCCAAATGGCTCTTCCATCTAAATATTCAGCCAGTTTTTATAATTTAATTTTGCATTATGCTGAATAGCCTTCCGGCCAGATAGAGCTCATTGGAAAAAAAGCACCAATACCATCTTGACATGCTTTTATTTATTTATTTATATTTTTACTGCTTGAATTAGACCTCCTAGGCCGACTAGTAAAGAGTTTTTTTTTCCCCTCCACTAATGTCAATTTTCAGCATAGCAAGAGCTGTCTCTAATCTTTTCCTACTCATTACACACAATTTTGGAGTCATTTTACCCACAGTGCAGTCGGCTCCTGGCTGTGTGTTTGTGTGCACTGAGGGATGGCATAATTGTTTATTTTCCCTCCCTGCATAATCCCCACCCAGTATTGAAATCAAAACTGCAAACATCTCCCCAAGGGATATGGAATGACTCTCAGCTTAGGTCCCTTTACATGAGATAATATGTAGAAAACATCCTGACCTGTATGTAAATATGAAAGCAATACTCTTCTCACTCCTACTTTCATACCAATCTCTATCTTCCCTAAAGCTTTTTTTTTTTTTTGGTCTTAAGTGATGTATAAAGGAATGCAGCAGCACCAAAATTCAGAAGACAGAGCTGACCCTGGTCTGTATCAGGCCAATAACTCATTTTTGATAAGGGGCAGCAAGGGGGAGGGGGAAAGGGAGAGTTATTGCTTCATGGGTACAGATTTTATATTGCAGATGATAAAAAATTGGGTATATATAGTGATGTTTACACAACACCGTGAATGTATTTAATGCCACTGAATAGCATACTTACAAATGGTTAAAATGATAAACACTTATATACAATTTGTCAAAATAAACATAACTGATTTCTGAGATCTTGAAGTTTCTCTTGTCACAATAACCAAGGACAACTCCAAAGCAGAAGGGAGGTGGGTTAATAATAACTTTCTCAGAAAACTAGATACTCTATTCCAGGAATATTCTAGATCTGGTCTGGTCCTGGGCTCTAAAAATCAGCCGACTGTGCTACATGAAGTCAGATAGATTTGTGTTCCTCTCCCAAATCTGTCATTTTTAGCTACATGATCTTGGGAAATTTATTTAACCTAACTCTCAATTTATGTAAATTGCAGATAATAATATAACCTACCCCTCAGAGGTGCTGCTTGATGATTATGTAAGATAATGCATGTAAAATGGTTAGCATAGTTTCCGGTGAAAAGAGCTCAATGAATCTTAATTGTTGTTGTTCTTATTGTTACAGGGCTAGCAGCCAATCTGGGCCTGAGCCAAAATATGTAGCAGAATTGAAGCTTTTCCCACAAGAGGAACATGGCAAACTTTTGAACTCTGAACTCGTTAGACAAACTATCCAGACTGATTTACTCCTAAGTAATGTCAGGAAGAACAAATTCTTAATACTCCTCAGACCCCAAGAGATGTAACTAAGGAGTTAAATAGCATTGCATTCTCTCTTAAGTCTTAATGTAAATTAAGGAATTTGGGGTCAAGTGAAATCGAATGCTAAATGAACCTCATGTATATAAACGAAAGGGGCTCCAGGCTGTCCCCATCCCAAAATTTAATGTAGTACCACCTTCTTCTGAACACTGTGGTATTTCACTTATACTTTATACATCATGGCTTTATCATCTTCCTCAAGACATTTTTCTTGACTCCTTGAGGCAATGTGTTTCTGACTTGCTTTGTTTGCAGTAGCTAGCACAAGTCCTTGCACATAGGAACTCAATAAAAATGTGTAGAATGGACTTGTTTAATCTACACTCTCTATATCTCATGGTATTTCCCCTGATTTAATATTTTCGTCAAAAAACAATTCACGTTGATGGTCTAAGAAAGTATACAAACATTATTTGCATGTATAGTCCAAGTCCCCCCCCTGCCAAAAAAAGTGTAAAATGTGGTAGTTCTCTAACAAATATGGTGAAAGAGAAACTTTTCACCTAAAAAAGCAAAAAATCACCCTAGTCTACATTTTGCCAGGAAGGCCTGGCCATCTAGGGCTTTTCCTAGCCAGGTAAGGCAAAGTTGTAGGAATAAGGCTCTAAGCTCTCTCCACATATAGTTGACCATCTCTAAAAGGGTAACTTCTTCCATTTTTTCCCTCTGATTAAGAGATGCACCTGCCCCAAGGTATTTCTGGGTGCCCTATTGAGAGTTCATTCTTTCACATTTCATATGCCCTTATATCTGATCACTCTATTTATCCCAGTAGTATCAACCCCTCCCGCCTTCCATTCCTCTAACCCATTCTACCACTGCAGAACTCTGAGTGTCCCAGCGAATCCTGCCCGTGAATGAAGTTGACGCCCATCAGCATACTCATCCCCTTTTGGTATGTAGCCTCTGGCCTCAGCATGGCCATGAATTTCTGGCCATTGGACAGAGAACTTCATTACTCTAAGAGGCAGAATGTATTTCCTTTGGCATTCCCTGAACTGTCCGCAGTGGCTCTGTACACAGTGGATTCTCAGTATTTGGTGACACTGGCTGCCTAATCACTAAGCAATTCCCACAGCACAGAGCAGAGCCTTTATAATAATGGTCTAATATGCTGGAGCCACGGCCCAGGGCTGTTGTTGGATAATAATAAAATATATCTCTAATTACCACAAAGAACAGCCTCCAGTATAGAATTTGTTCATTTTCTTCTGGTAAAGGCTAATTTCAGTATCTATCTTGGTCATTACAGAGTGTTAAAGAGTAACATCAACAAAAACTATGCTCAGAAAAGAGGGACAGAGACTAGCACAATATCTTTCCCCAGGACCATCA
Source organism: Eidolon dupreanum (assembly GCA_028627145.1). Taxonomy (NCBI): domain Eukaryota; kingdom Metazoa; phylum Chordata; class Mammalia; order Chiroptera; family Pteropodidae; genus Eidolon; species Eidolon dupreanum. The sequence continues at coordinate 80,952,961 of CM053506.1, read as the reverse complement.
GAACAGTCCCTCATTCACCTATGAAAGCTAATCCATAACAGCAGTCCACCTAGATAACACTAGCAGATTGTTCTGATATTTCATATGGAATTGTAAAACATTGAATTTTCCCATTCAAGTTGCAACTCAGAAGATAACTCAGAAGGAGCATAATCCCCCAAAGTCCTAGGGTGGTGGACATCCATAGGTTCTGCCAAACATAAACCCTCCCTCCCTCACTGCAGGGTCAGGGGAATCAGCTATGCCCTCCAGCCCAGAGCAGGCCAATCACCTTTCATCCCACCAGAGAAGCCTCTCCAGTTAGCAAAGACCATCAGAGGCAGCCCTTCACGGTTGAAGTCCTTGATAGCCTGAGAGGTCTTAAATGCAGAGTCTGGGAACCAAACCTGGCCAGCCTGCTGGATGATCTATTGGGGAAAATAAAAGAGAAAGACACAATTAACAACACTGTTTGGGGGGAATCTCTCTGAGTTGAACAAAGTTTGATTGATTAAAAAGGCAAAATTAGACAAACAAAAACTGTTGTTCATCATAAAGATGTCCTTTGAAGTATATATAAAAAAGATCTTTGACTTTTTTAAACATTCTTCTTTTTAAGTCCTGATTACACTGCCACTCATAGTCAGAAGAGGGAAAATGTACTGCTTCTAATGGAAGAAGGCAGTCTCAGGATCCCTGTTCTAGGCTTCTCAAGGGCAACTTAAATAAGTCAACTATATTCCTCCTTAGAACAGACAGTTGTACATAGATTCAAGTCCTCTCATCTCTATGCTCAGTGTGGCTTTTCCTGTTCTTTGGTTAATCAAGACATTTGATGTGACCTTGCTGAATAACCTCCTCCCCAGTCTACGCCTCCTCTCATTTTCTGGATCTTGTCAGGATGTGAAAATGTTATCCACCCTTTTAAAAAGGATGGGCTGTGGTGTTCACATTTTGGCAGACTTCATTATTAATTCTAGTGTAGCTCTTCCATGTGTGTGCTCAGAGAATCTGGGACCAAAGAGCCCTCAGCATCATGTCAGTTGCCTTTCTTAAGACCACATCCTCAACAAAAGTAGATTGTTTTCTAGCATCAACAAGACAACTATAAAAGCCTATTTTTCAGGCAGAATTTAGCTTGTGGTCCATTTAGAGTCACCTTAAAACTGAGCATATGATGGTCTGAAATCATTAAAGGCTGTTGACTGTCCTTCTCTCTAAAATTGGTAGTTTGCAGTGTTCCCAATATATCCACAGGCTCTGCAGAAGGCAAACACAGCTCCAAGCACAGGTGTACAGGGTACCTGAGGTGACCTACCTTGGCTTCAGAATCCAGATTTGCAGGATCAGCTGGGATACTTAGTTCCACTGTTCGGGTTTCTACAGCAACTACTCCCACAGGTATTCCTCCCAGCCTGATAAAAAATGAGCCACATAAGAACCCAATGTATGTCAACATTCCAGCTAGTCATTTACTTTCCAATCCCTCATCAAAATATTAGGGGGGGCGGGGGGACTGGAAATGAATACAGAGAGTGAGGGAAATCTGACTCTTTAGGGATGAAATGTGAGACTCTACAGATTTGGCGAATATGGTAAATTTTTGTAAATATGGTAGGAAACTACCCTAAGAATCATCCCTATTTCTCACTATAGGATAAATTCAAATCAAGGGTCGTATTAGGGGAGCCTCTGCATTTAGATTCAATAGCCTAGCCTGTATAACGTGCATATGCACACACACACACTCTCATCTCTGTGGTTGCCAGATGGATTTTCTCCGCTCACTATAAAGCATCTCTTTGGTGATGATGGAGGGAAATGGTTTGAAAGGTAGCAGGAACCTGAAACTTTCAGGAACTGTTTTAATGCTGGCACAGTTAGAATAGAGCTGTAGCTTTCTATGGAATACTAAAACATTGCTCCAGATAAGATTTGAAGGACAGGATGTCTTATTATTGAGTGTGTGGAGAGGGAGTGTGATGATGGAAAATATGTGCCAAGGGTAAGGAGGTGATTAAACAAGCCCTTAACTTTCTCTTTCATTGGAAAAGAGCAATGGGACAGGGATAACTTTCAATAGTAATATTGGTGAAACAGGTGATCTATACTGGAGGTATATATTTAATTTTTAAGCTATGTTAATTTAAAACACTGTTCAGGAGCTCAAAGCCTCTGCATCTATACTCCATGATATGCTCCCAACTTGGTCCTCAGAAAGCTTTCCTGGTAAAAACCAGTAAGAAAGTGAAACAGACAGAGAGAAAGGGAGAGACAGAGGGAGAAGGAGAGACCGAGGGAGAGAGGAGAGGAGAAAAGAGAAGAGAATGCTGCAAGGTACAGGGTGAGTCCCTACTCTGGAAAATGTAATTCAATCTTCACTTTCTCAGCTGCATTCCTTAGGGTTGGGGCTGAGATGGGTTATAGTCTCTCATTCCCTCATAGAATCTCCATAACAAACTCTTCCATGAAGGATGGTCTTTGGTTGTTACACTGGCTACTGGAAATGGATTCTTGTCATCACAAGAGGCCTGACAGGGGCCTGAGTGTGGACCACCCACCCCCTTGTCACTTGCCCGCACTGAATCAGAATCAAAAGCCCTCTAGACGACCAGACAATGAGCAGGAGGTACACAGGGGGGCTTAGAAATATTTCTGTTCACAATGATTAACAATCCAACTGGAAACTGGTAATTGCAAAAGCCACCCTAAATCGGTAACTTGTAACTTATATATTAGGGCCCATGTGACCTAATAAAGAACATCTTTATCCGAGTATTACAGTTATTTATTGAACTTGAAAACAGCTCAGAACAACTTCTGTTTTCTATTATACTTCATATAAATTTTATCAGGCTAGCACTTGAAGATGCTACATCTTGTTTTATAGTGTGTCCCTGGACAAGGTGCCATGGAATAATAAAAGACAATTTACAGCCAATAGCACACATATTCCAAACATACATACCAAAGATGAGTTTTGGCAGCACTTACAGTAACAATCCCAGAAGAATACATTTATATTTATTTCTCGAAATGCCATTGCTTTTGAAAGAAGCTAGTTCCATTTGTGTTTTATATACTTGTGAGCATGTGTATGTGTTTGGAGTAAGAAGCCCAGAACTCATCAGATAGAAAGAAAGAAAGAAGTCAGACTGAGTGTCGCAATAAACAATGGCAAAGCTAACCAAAGGCAAGCTTGACTGATCTTGCTCACAGACAAACCCTATTCTTCCAGTCATAAGTGTAAAGTATTATTCTCTTGTTTCCCATGGGAGGATCTAAAAGACCTTAACAAAGGTTTGGCTTTCTGAGGCTTAAAATCCATCATCTTTTTTACAGACAGGAGAACTGAAGCAGACTAGATAAGACAAATTTTCAAAAAAGTTGGTTTGGGTGTGATGTGAGGTCTCGCTGTAACAAACTGATAGGTCGTGGGTAAAAGGGCTCTCTCTCTATCACAACCCTCACCTCCATCTCCCCAGTGGGAATTTTATCAGGCACAAAAATGGTTCTCATGGGGACCCAGAAGCCTGGGTGAGGAAGAAGACCTGAGACTCAAGAGAAAATGAGAGTAGTCCTTGTGGGTTTCAGTCTGGGTTGACTCCAGGCCTAACTCTTATTCAGAGTTACAGTGGAAGATTCTGTCTGTGAGATTTGCCATCTGATGGCTCCTTGTCACTGGCAGCATGAGGTGTGCTGACCTGCTGTACTGAGAGAACCACAAAGCCTAGAATTATTTTCAAGGCTAGAATCTAAATCTCAGTCCAACGTGGCATGTTTGAGAATCTTGAGCAGGTGCCACTTTTCACCAAGATAAGGAAAACTGATTGCCCCCGAGAGGAAGGTGAGATCCAGATGTGGATCCCTGGGGCAGCATGTCTCTGTAGTGCAGAGTGAGATTAAGATCAGCCTTGGCAGGTGCTTGTTATGGCAAGCGCTACAGATTATTTCGTGCAGAGCTTGCTGTTGAGTGAAGCACTTCTTAGAGTGGGTATTAAAATTTAATAGAAACTTCAATTTCCCACTTGAAAAATATAGGTATCCCAGCAACCTATTCCAGCTTATTTTACTCACTCCTGTTAGAGGTAAAAAAAAAAAAAAAAAAAAAAAAATTTTTAAATTCAAATCTCGTGATAAGCCAATATAGTGCATTTGTTACTTAAATGATCTGGATGCCATGAAGGAACTTCTCTCAAGTAATGTAGAGAAAGAGATGAGAGTGATTCACTTGTTACCTACTCCTGAAAGATCTTAGGGGAGAAGGGGGTCATTGGTGGGTATTGCTATTTATAGCTCCCAAAGAGTTTTTCTTTCAGCATTATAAAAAGGAAATATTGTCAAAACAAGACTTCAGATTAAATGTATCATTGGAGTGACACACTAAATGCCTACCAGGAACCAGCACTCCAGCTGTGCTGTATGACCATAATCCAATATTCTTAGAAAGTTTAGACGAAGAGAGCATTATTGGTAAGAACCTATATAATCATGGCCCTTTCCTTTCTTGTTTTTAGTAGTGAAGAAAAAGGGTTCCCAGGACAGAAGAGCTCTTACCTGGCTCTGCCAACCACCACAGTCTGTGCCCAGGGTTGCATGATTTCTGAGAAAGACCCATAGTCAAAAAATCCACTCAACCACTGACCTTTCTGGGCTACAGAAGGAAAAGAAAGAAAACAAAGAGAGAATAAAGATAGTAAGTCGATCCACTGGAAATGCACTCGAACTGGCTGGCAAATTTAAGGTTGGATTTAGGGGATTATTTGGGGGAGTTTGTTTGTTTTTAACCATATTATAATAGATGGAAGCATTAGACAGTTGAATGTTCATCTGCCTTCAGACATCATCTCCTATTTCATTTGCTAGGCCACATAAAAAGATTCATTTATCAGCAAAAGCATCATTTATTGTTAAACGATGAGGTTCAGCTAGCAGAGAGCGTTTGCATTGTTTTTAAATAAATAACAGCTTTTTTCAAAACACTGCAAACATTTTTCAAAAAGCAGCCAAGTCATTAAAGATGTTTTCAGAATATCTATTTCTGTCTTAAACTTAGCTTACTATTTTGTTTGACTTCACTGATTTTCTTTTAATGAAAAGCTGAAGACAGCCAAATGAAAAGCGTTAATGATCAGATGAGGACCCAAATTTAGGGGAAAGGGATTCAGCTTTTCCGCTAAAAAAGCAACAAGATATACATCCACTTTATTTGCAAATGACAAAGTATAATCTTTCTACAAGAAAGGGCCATGCCTACATACTCATGACAAATAGTGAAGATATAATGGTTCAGGTGCATACACTTAATGTCATTAGCCTCCCTTGCATATAGAATTTCCTTCACTGGCAACACACAAAACTTTCAACATCTTAGTTTAAGAAAAAAACTTTTTTGTTCCACAGGTATCCATGTTTGTCCAAGGCCACATAAAAGCTTCTACAAATAACTGTTTCCTAGCTTGCCCTCTCAGCTCATGGTTTCTCAGCAATTCTTCTAATTTTAACATAGCCCTCCGCCCCCTAAAAACCCAAGTCTAAAACCAATTAAAAGTGGAGATTTGAGCAAGCTAACCTCTGCTGACTTAAACAGGATGGAGAGTGTTTTATCAAGACTAAACTTGTAATTACTGTGTTCTACATTCCTTGCCTCTATGGCCCCAGTGTAAAATGTGATCATCCATTTCAAAATTATCTCTCTATCGTGAGCCCAAAGCTGATCGTTTAGATTCTGGTCTCGTGTTGGGCGTCAGTTTGAAGAATATCACAGCACTATCTTCTCTAATAAATGACTTTAACTTTTCACCTAGAAGATATCTGCTTTAACTTATCACAGAGAATCATCTGCTTTCTTTAACGTTTCCACTAAATTAAAATCTGAAGTCACTCGATTTGGGAGCGAATGTTAGCTGCACATAGACAGCAGGATGAATTACTAGGGAGTCAATGAAAAAATATTATCCAAAAAACAGAAAACTTAGTTTATCACAAATTCCATTTTATTCTGTAGATCTCATTAATAATGGCCAAGATAATGCATGCTCGCGCGCGCGCGTGCGCGCGCGCGCGCTCTCTCTCTCTCTCTCTCTCTCTCTCTCTCTCTCTCACACACACACACACACACACACACACACACACACACACACACACACACACACCTGTTCACCCATGAAAGAAGACTTAAATTTTGATAATAGTTCTAAACCAAACTTCTGACTGCATCAGGATACTGAAATTTTAGCTTATATGCTCAGATCATTTTACGATTCTTACTTCAATAACAATGACTTAAACTACAGAATTAATTTCAAAATGGAAATATTTTCTTCTTTAAAAACCTCTTGTCTTATATGTCGATTGGGTGGGCTATGGCTACTGCGGGTGGGTTTTATGGCTCCCAAAGAACAGGTCATGTTCAGTTCAGATGCAGAACTCAGAAGCCAGCTAAGATGGGTCCCCACAATTCCTAGACAAACACTCACTGGATCTGGTTTTGAGTTCTCCCAGAAAAGTCTTGGATTTTATCTCAGGCTCATAGTTCTTATCATAATAATGGCATAAAAATGAGAGGTACGGAGAGGGTTACTATGGTGATTTTTCTGGCTATGTAAGAAAAACTATTTAGTTTTATTAAGATTAATAAGAAAAGGCATTGAAAGCAACAAGTAAAATTTTAAATTAAAATCAACCTTCCTCAGGTGATTTTTCTACACTATCTATAGTTAGCCTTCAGATTAAGTCTCAGCTCCTAAGTAATAGCTTTGTGACCTTGCACAAATCACTTAACTTCTCTCAGTTTGTAAAACAGTGATCTCTTTGTATCTCTGAGAGGTAGTAAGCCTAAATAAGATTATGTATGGGAAGTGTTTTACAGTCCCACCTGGCTTAGGGTGGTGCTTGAAAAGGTATGTTAAGTTTTCCTTAGGAAGACCTCTTTCTCTTTCAACAAAATCACAGTGACTCTTAAATTTAATTATCTTCTGCATTCCATTCTTTTTTAAGAGATAGCCTTTCTTTGAAATAGTTGCAATAAAAATGCAAAAAAGAACACTTTCTCAAAAACAAAAACAAACAAACAAACAAAACCCTGAAAAAATAGGTTCAAAATGTAGCTGGGGATTTGGAACTTTACAAAAGAACCTCCTAATAAGTAAAGTTTGTGAAAACAGCCAATGGACCAACAAATGAGAATGCACATTTGTCTTATATGGAATTACCTCTTTTTCTTTTATCTTTTTTTTAAGTTAGGTGAAATCAGCCCCAAGATAGGGGATATGTTAGATAAACATGGAGGGTGGGCTTGTTCTTGCTCTATATATTTATAAAATTAAAAGTTCTGGACAGTCTCTTCATTAATAAATGATCTTACAAAGTGACCTTACATTAATAACTAAAGCAAGTGCCAATACTGTGACCAATATAAGAAGGGCACTTGAGGGGCGGGAGGGGGGGGCGGTGCGGGGAAGCTCAGCAGGAGCTTGCTAAGCAAAGTGTAGTCACACTCTACACTGAGGGGGTCTCAAAGACCTTTTCTAAAACTGATCTGATTAATCTCTGTTTATACAAACCAGATGGTCAAAGATTCTGGTTCTATAGTTCTATGACTTTATGGCTTATATTTAACTGTTTTAAAGTCTTTGAACCCACTAAATAATAAGTGCTTTAACAGCAGAAAAAAACAGAAGAAATTTATCAGTGACCGCTCTGCTTATGATTCAATGGCTGATTTGTAAATGTCATTTCATTATTTTTCATCTGTTGTTGAAGGATTTTTCTCATTTCCAGGTACTTTAGTAGCTGTTTTCTTTGTCACGTGCTATTGTGCAGGAATTGGTTAGTGACTAAAAAAGGCTGAAAGCCTGAGGGCCAGGGTACCACTGGATCCTCAAGCATATACATACTTGGGTGAGGACGGCCTGCTAGCATCCATCGAGGATCATATGGGGCCTTTGTGGGAACAAACTCGATGATTCTATCTATAGGATCCTTGGAGTTCAGGATAGGAACTGAACTGTTTACATTCTGGAAGGAGATTAGGAAGGAAAGAGCACAATAATCAGTAAACAGCAGCTCTATATGCCAACTGTGCAACAATGGCTACTAAGATAGCAGAGCCCACATATGGAATTACACCCATTAGTCCCAATCATAAGCTATAAGCATCGCAATTGTGTGCTGAGCCCTGAAGAACATGCACAAGTCTCATGTAGGAGCCTGACACAAAGTGGAGCCTTCTGACTCTTGATTTCAGTGTGTCCAGGCTTCTGAGAAGCTCTCCGGAGGGATGGGAGGCAATTACAAAGGAGAAAACCCACAATGAGGAAAAAGCTTTAATATGCTGAGATCTGAGCCCTGATATACCATGAAGGCTTCTGTGGCTGGAAAATATCAGAAAGGGACCTACCCAAAGAAATCCAAAGACATTTTAAAAGTAGAAGGCAAAAGATGGCTTTAAGGAAAAAAAAATCAACAGTTTTCAGAGGAATATTTCATAAAAAATTCCTGCACCATATGGTCTCAAGCGCAGAGACAGTAAGCTGTGGTGAAGGGGCTGGGTCCTGTGGGCTTAGTCAGTGCTGGGTAGGAAGGGCTCACCTTGGGCATGTAAGACAGCCAGTGCAGGATAGTGAAAACCCCTTCAAAGTCATCACAAACGGTGCTGTGAGTCACCCCATTGTTGTGCATGATCTGGATGCCCCCAAGCTGGTTGTTAGAGGTATACACTTCCCTCCTGAGGACCTGGAGAAACAAGAAAAGACATTCATCTAGATGGAAATCAAGGCAAAGTCTATTTTGTAATCCTCACTAAAATGAGTTCTTTTCTCCACAAGACAGAGATTCCAGCTTCCGTGCGTTGTTCTGAGGGATGATCTGGCCCTTTGTCATAAAACGAAAACGTAGGAAACAAAAAAGGCTTTTAAACAATCACATATGCTGTTGCAATTTAAAAACCAGCAAGCCCCTCCCACCCAGCTGCCACCGATAGGCAAAGCACATTTCGACTGAGTGAAACCATGGTGGGTGAGGCAGGGACCCTGAGAAACTGGCTACCTCATATCATCTGCGAGCCTAGCAAAGTTGCTGCATATATACACAAAAGAGATCATGTGCCTGTCTTTGGACAATTTTTACTGACAAGTCTCAGTTAAAGAAACACTGAGGTTTGAATTCGTGTTTTTTTTTTTTTTTTTTTTTCAAAGGTTACTTTTCCCCTTTATTTGATTTTTAAAGCTGGTCCCCACACATAAGCCCTAAGGCTAGCAAAATCCCAAAGCAACTTATGATACAGACACAAACCCTTAAGTCTAAAGTCCTCTTTGTGTGCTGGGTGCAGGGCGGTGATTTATACCCAAGCTTCTCTCTCCTCCCTCAGGAAGGTTCCAGAGAATTCAGGGCCTCAATCCCTGGGTATCCCTGGAGGAATTTAACCCCTGTGAGGTCGAAGGGCATCTGCAATTGAAAACCACAGTTTCCTCTAAAGAAGAAAAAAGGAAGACAAAATATTCGTGGACTTGGAAATTGTAGGGTTTCTTTTTCTCCTGAAGATTGGTTAATAATTTCTTTCAGAGAAGGAGGTTTTCTGACCCAGCAGATGGAAGCCGGGCAGCCTGGTCACTGACTACTGCAAACTGCTGAGTGTGTGGTAATTGCCAGGCATCTCAGGTAGCCCTGGAGAGCTCTAAACTATTGTAGAGCACTTACTGTATTTTACCTTTCCTTTTCCCTCTCCTTTCCTCCTTCAGAAAATAACTACAACATGAAATTTCTTCTTTACTAACTTTTATTCATTTACAGTCTCTGGGGAAACCTAATAAACGAAAGAACAGCAAATTCCACCTGTATCTTCCCATTTTGTCCCTTCTTGTTAGAAGCTTAAAGAGGTTCCCTTGTATGCTCAGTCACCCCCTACCTCAAGACCCTCCAAAGGCTGGGGGAAGTTGGTGACAAAGTAATCACCTCAGTGTGACCTAGCTGGCCTTGGTTCCATTTTACTTCAGCTAGGAAGGATGGAAGAATAAGAAAAGCAAAATTGCTCTCACATTGCTGCTTTGCTTGATAAGGAAGTGCGGAGAACAAACCTTTGCAGGCAGCCCTGAGCTGAGCAACACGCTGGCAGCTCCTTTGAAGGAGCCCTAGGAACAGGGGAGACCATGTCTGACCACTGGGTTCCCATCCTCCTCTCAGTCTGTCTTTAATCTCAGCCCAGGCAATGCGGCTCTTTTCTCATTCTCCTGCTGTCTCTTTCTATTTGCCCTCTCTCTGACTGATACACTGATCTCTCGGTCACTCGGCTTTCTGCTCCACTGAGTCCATATTACTAATAACACCTCCGCCACGGCCAGTTTACCTCATGAAGGCAGGAGCACATCATTACAAAATAAACTCATAACTTTGACATTCTAGCAAATACACGCCGTTTGTTATTTTTATGGCTTCAGTCTTTCTAACAGGCAGCGGGCATTACATACCTGTTTCATTTATATTTTAAAATGTATGCACACTTGCACATGTATCAGGAAACAAAACGACAACAACAACAACAACAACAAAAACAAAACTAATATCCAAAGCAATCAGTCGATGGAGGACCCTGGTGGAGGCTGAAAAACCCTGTCACTCAGGGAGGCCATGCTCTGATCTGGCTCCGGTTTTATGGATGTCATAAACCTGATGGTCCACAACTGGTCCTTCTGGGACAGAATGCCTCTCTGCCAGAAGTCATTCAGTGTGATCAGCAGTATTTTTAATTATTAAAATAAAATTGGAAAGGTGGAAAAGAAATAAAAAGGAGACACTGTGCTGACCCTGAATATCTGATATTCACAGTCTATGTCAGGAGCCAATAACTTGCTGTCTGGAAGAGAGAGCCAGGGCCATTTTCTACTCAGAAACACTATTTTCTGTCCTATGAAACACTCTCTCCAGTGCTTGGTAATGTCCAACCACTTAACCTCACACCTCTCCAAAATTAGTAATGGACCAGTGAAGAACCAAAGCAGACCAAGAGAGCTGTCGGTGATTAAATACACCTTCCTTGGATGTCTTTGCCCCTCCTTTCAAAGAAGACACTAACCAGAACTGGGTTATTCTCAGAGGCTCTGCCACTTGCCCATTCCACCCCATATTCTTACAAACTAATGGGAGTCAAACTTGGAAGGAACAAGAGTTTAATAACTTGGTTTGTCTTCCCTTTACAAGTGGAAACTCAAGTTCTGATGTGTTGTTCTGAAAAGGCAGCATTATTTCTATATTTCCTCTCCTCTGGGTTCAGAAAGAAACCTCACCAGGGCTTACCACAACCAAGAACATTATTTCTGGGCTAAAGAATGTTTGTCAAGTGAGAAAATTTATTTAATTTGGGAATTAAAAAGTATAGGACAGAGTAAAAGAGTATCCAAATGGCTTTGATAAGCCTTATCTTTGGAGGTGAGGGTTTGGGAGGGGAAAGACACACAGAAATGAAATGTGCTTCACTAACCACAAATGCTAACAATCATAGCTACTTAACAATTGGTGAAGAGAAAGCACTACTCTCCAGCTCATCTTCAATGACTGTATGTTTGGGGCATGCACCAGCAGAATGAGGGCGCACACAATAGCTCCTGATTTATAGGGGTCGTTGCTGACTCAAGCGGTTTTAATGATTTTAGAGTACTTCACAACAAAAGCTCCAAAGAAGCAGAACCTGGGCTAGGACAAAATCTATTCTAACTCTGAAATGATCATGCTGGAACAGTTATGCAAACACTGATCAGCATCTGGGAAGACAAAGAAAAGAGCCCGTGTAGACCCACTATTTTATTCCTCAACGTGTACCGACCTTCTAGAGAAAAATCTGGGGTAAACGACTCTCATCACCATAATAATTTTCATGAAGGTGAGGTTCATTCATTAGTTTTTTTCAACTTTGACATATACGTTTCTATATTAAGTCAAGTTGCTTGCCATATTCCATTTCCCAAATTATTGCTCTCACATTTTCTACAGCATGACACAAACCTTTAATTTATCTGCCCAACAAGCATCAATAACCATTTAAACATAGGAGCCATTCAAACAGAGGTGACTCTCATGAGGCCCCACTTTGCTGCTCCCTGCGTCTAAATAGAGCGGTACCATGAACTATTAGGAACAGGCACCATCTCAGAGCCCCCTGCTGAAGAGTGCCCACACCAGCAAAACTGAATAAGGGCTGAGTCTGAGAGGAAAGAGGATCTTCATCTACTCTCGATATAAACTTAAGCCTCATCCAACGCTTCATTCATTGTGGCTGGCAGACTTGAGAATTAAGGGCACTGCATAAAAGCCAGTGATTAGCAGAGACACAATTGTTAAAGGCTCCACCGAAGATGCTACAGAGCCTTTCGAAATTTTGAGGTACATAAGTACAAATGAATGCAGTCACACATACATACATACTAAGGCCTCTGCTGCTCTTGCTGCTTATCTAGAGACACTGCAGACAGCTCAGGTTTACCACAGCTGACAGGCAATGAAAACAGCCTAATATACCGCTTGCTCTCTCCCTTAAATCCCTTTTTGGAGATCAAGATAAACACATTCTTCCTTTCCCCAGCGCTCTCGACGTTTGACTGAAGTGGCAGAGCATTGTGAGGTTTTGTGCAAATGAAATCACTATGTAATACTGAATGAGTATAGTATTTACTTGTCAGGATATTTGTCAGCACAGGCATAGAGATTTCCAAGTTTCATAGATGCAACTTAGCTCAATTTTAAAAAAATTGCTTTTGTCCTAATATACACATTATGTTGGGAACTCTCAGACTTATAGGCAAATATTTGCAATCGTGTGCTGAAGATGTGAAAAATAATGATGCATATCAAGGGAATAAAAAATGAAATCTACCACTGCTTTCCCCACTTTATCCAATCTTTCTCCCGTTAAACAATCCTTGGTAGGTCAGGGCAATCGTCTATTTAAAGAAGCAGGAAGTACAAAATTCCTCCTGCATCTAAGAATTAAGCTACACAAGCTGGGTCCTTCCTGTAATTCTCCTGCTCATTAGGACATTTTGATTCACAAGAGGATTAGAGGAGGGGTTTTGTAAATTTCCCAAGCAACTGTCATCACTGGACTTCATCCATGATTCTAGATATTAAAGTCACTCTGGGATCTGTCAGGTTATTGATAAAGGTTTGGATAAGGCAGAAAGAAAGAGATATGAGAAAATAAGTGGGAACAGGGAAAAACTGGTAAAATGGAAACAAAAGAAAGGAGGAAGAATGAGCGAGAGGAAAAGGGAGGGGGAGAAAAGAGGCCAAGGAAGAAAAAAATGCAATAGCTCATCTACTCATGTTGCGAACACCCTCCTCCCTGATCTTAGAGGGCTATATTTTTAAAAGCTGACAAGTAATTCAATCTCCAATTAATAATTTTAAGTGGTGCAGCACATATTACGGTGCAAATGTTTCTCAAGGAATATATCCAAGGGTGACTGGAATTAAATCTCAAGGGAAACAGGACCAGTGTCCGTGTGACCAAGAATATTTGGGGGTTCCTAATATACAGACTCAGGGCTACAACTTTCCTCCTTTTTGCCACTATTGTCACTGGCAAACTGGAGTGCTGGTTGGGAGCTGGTGGGCTAGGATTGGGGGAAGAGAAAGGGCACAGTGACATATTGCTGGCATGGGATGGGAAAGCCTCTGACTTGAGCCACAGTGGATTCAAGACCATCCACTGTAAGACCAAAAGTCTCTCTATAAATAGCGAAGTTAGGAAGTGATTGGGTTTGCTGACGGATAAAGTGGAGTAAAGGGACTGTGTTACCTGTGGCAGAAAAATATGTTTAGCCAAAAAGAGACTGAGATGCAGGCAAGAAATAACACCAAAAGACCTCTGTTTACTGAGGGATAGGGAGAACAGAGGAATGAGTTAGATGGCAGAAAGATGATATGGATTTGAAGGTGGACTGGGTGAGGAAAAGAGCCTCATTTTTAATGTAATGAGGGATAGAGAAGAGCCACATGACAGTCTGTCAAATACATGAGACAAGGGATAGGCTTTCGGAGCAAAATCTGACTGCCAGAAGAAACCACTCATCTCAGGGATCCATCAACTGTTCATTTAGCTACAGACTCGAGTGTACTGATAATAAATTACTTCCAAATCTGGAAACTTTTTAAGAGTCTGGTTTATTGAACTATAATTTACATACAGTAAAATCATTCATTTTTAGGTGCACAATTCTATGAATTCTGACAAACACATATAACCACCACCACAATCACCTCAGAAGTTCTCATCCCCCAAAGTTCCTTCTCCTTTGTAACTGATTTCCTTCTCCCACACATAACAACTACTGATCTGCTTTCTAACAGTTTTGCCTTTTCTAGAATGTTATATAAATAGAGTTACATAGTACGGAGCCTCCTAAGTCTAGCTTTTAGGTTAGCATAATGCATCTGAGATTCATTCATGCCGACACAGGTATGAGTAGTTCCTTTTCATTGCAGAGCAGTATTCCATTTTATAGAAATACCACAACTTGTTCATCTGTTTCCCTGCTGGTGGACATTTGGGTGGTTCCCAGTTTTTTTTTCTTTTTTTTGGCAATTATGAATAAAGCTGCTACAGACATTCAGGTACAGGTTTTGTGTGGATATATTTTAATTTCTCTTTGGTAAAATACTTAGGTGTAGGATTTGCTAGGCTGTATGCTAAGTGTGTAACTTTATTTATTTTAAAAATCCAAACTTTTTCAAAGTGGCTGTACCATTTTGCATTCCCACCAATATGTATGTTCCAGCGATTCTGCATCCTCAGCAATACTTGGTATTGTCAGTTAAAAATTTTATTTTATTGTGATTTTAATTTATATTTCTCTAGTGATTAATGATAAACATCTTTTTGTGTACTTAGTTACCATCTTTATATCTACTTTGGTGAAATGGGTATTCAAATTTCTTACCGATTGAAAAAATTACTGGGTTGCTTTCTTATATTTGAGTTGTGAGAATTCTTTATATATTCTGAATGCCAGTCTTTTATCAAATGTTTTCTACAGATGGAAATTTTTAAAAAAGTCCCTTTTTTTCAGTCGCCTCCTAGTGGTTTTTCTGAATAGGAAACGAGACGTGAGGTTGATACTAAAAGGCTGTGTGACTGACTGCATGTGCTCACCAATGGTTATGCACAGAGTTCCAGGCTTGCTGGGCCTGGCTTCCGGGGGAGTAGCACCGACTGTTCATCTCTGCAGCCTTTTTGTTTGTTTCCCATTTACATCTGGTGAGCAGCAATTTTTTTCTCTTAGAATATATGCAAAGCTTATTATTGTCTTTTAGCCTAAATTTTAAGCACTATGAAAAAAAAAATCACCTCTGTATAACCATGGCATAAAAACTTTAGATATTACAGGCATGCAATAAATGCATGTGAACTGCCACAATTCTTAGTGCTCTATAAGAACTCACTTGTAATTTATATTTTCAGCAAGTTGAACTACTATAAGCAAAAGAAATTTTTCCTATTAGTGGTATAATGTAAAGAAGCTTTCTTAAACAAAATGAGTGGTTTGATTTTCCTCCCCTTTTTGTTTTCCCCAGTAAAGACACTGGGTTTTGTTGTATGAAGTATAACTGACATATAATCTGTTAGTTTCAGGTGAACATAGTGGTTCAACATTTATATACATTACAAAATGACTACCATGATGAGTCTAGTTTCCCTCTGTCACCATACTAAGTTAATATATTATTGACTACATTCCCCATGCTTTACATTCTATCCCCATGACTTATTTTATAAATGACAGCTTATATATCTTGAACCCCTTCACTCTGGCCAACAGGCAGTCTACAGCCTGTTTTCTGTATCTGAGTCTAGTTTTGCTTTTTTAGATTCCACATAAAGGTGAAATCATATAGTATTTGTCTTTCTCTGTCTGACTTATTTCACATAATACCCTCAAGGTCCAACCTTGCTGTTGCAAATGGCAAGATCTCATTCTTTTTTTATGGCTGAGTAATATTCTACTGCATATATGTACCACATGTTCTTTATTCATCCATCAACAGACATGTAGGCTGTTTCCATATCCTGGCTATAGTAAATAATGCTGCAATGAATATAGAGGGGGATATATCTTTTCAAATTAGTGTTTTCATTTTCTTTGCATAAATACTCAGAAATGGTTTTGCTGGATCATATGGTAGTTCCAAGTTTTTGAGGAACCTCCAAACTGTTTTCCATAGTGGCTGCACCAATTTATATTTCTATCAACAGTGCACAAGGATACCCTTTTCTCTACATCCTTGACTACACTTGTTATCTTCTTAATAATAGCTATTCTCTTGTCTTTTTCGTTACAGCCATTCTGACAGATATGAAGTGATATCTCATGGTGGTTTTTATTGCATTCTCCTGATAATTAGTGATGTTGAATAACTTTTCATGTGACTGTTGGCCATCTGTATGTTTTTGGAAAATTTCTGTTCAGGTTCTCTGTCCATTTTTTAATTGAATTTTTTCTGTCATTGAGTTGTATGAGTTCTTTATATATTTTTGATAATAATCCCTTATCAGATATGATTTGCAAATATCTTCTTCCATTCAGTACGTTGCCTTTTTGTTTTGTTGATGGTTTCCTTTGCTGTGCAAAAGCTTTTGAGTTTAATGTAGTCCCACTTATTTTTGCTTTCGTTGTGCTTGCCTGTGGAGTCAGATCTAAAATAATATCACTAAGACCAATGTCAATGAGCTTAATGCCTATGTTTTCTTGTAAGAGTTTTATGGTTTTGGGTCTTACATTTAAGTCTTTAATTCAGTTTGAGTTTATTTTTGTATATGATGTAAGAAAGTAGTCTAGTTTCATTTTTGTGCATGTATTTTCCTAGTTTTCCCAAAACCATTCATTGAAGAATACCCCATTATGTATTCTTGTCTCCTTTGCCACAGATTAATTGAATATGTATGCGTGGGTTTACTTCTGGGCTGTCTGTTCTGTTCCATCGGTCTATGCAGGCAGTACCATACTGTTTTGATTACTATACCTTTGTAGTATAGTTTGAAATCAGAATGTAATACCTCCAGCTTTATTCTTTTTTTCCAAGATTGCTTTTGCTATTTGGAGTCTTTTGTGGTTCCATACAAATTTTAGGATTACTTCTTCCAGTTCTATAAAAATGCCATTGGAATTCTGATAGGAATTGCACTGAATTTGTAGGTTGCTGTAGGTAGCATGGGCATTTTAACAATATGATTCTTCTAATCCATGAGCACAGAATATCCACCTATTTATATCTTTTTCAATTTCTTTCATTAATATCTTTTGATATACAGGCCTTTTGCTTCCTTGGTTAAATTTATTCCTAAGTATTTGTTTGAATGCAGTTGTAAATGAGATTGTTTTCTTAATTTTTCTTTCTGATAGTTCCTAATATACAATGGATTTCTGTATATTAATTTTGTATCCTGCAACTTTACTAAATTCATTTATTAGTTCTAATAGTTTTTTGCTAGAGTCTTTAGGGTTTTGATATATAGTATCATGTCATCTGCAAATAGTGAGTTTTATACTTCTTCCTTTCTATTTTGGAGGCCTTTTGTTTCTTCTTCTTGACTAATTACTATGGCTAGAACTCCCAACACTATGTTGGATAAAAGTGGCAAGAGTGGGCATCCTTGTCTTGTTACTGATCTTTTCAGCTTTTCACTGTTGAGTATGTTAGCTTGTGGGTTTGTCATTTATGGCCTTTCTTATGTTGAGGTACATTCCCTCTATATCCATTTTGTTAGGAGTTTTGTCATAAATGGATGCTGAATTTTGTCAAATGCCTTTTCTGGATCCATTGAGATGATCATATGACCTTTACCTTTCATTTTGTTAATGTGGTGCATCAGGTTGATTGGTTTGTGAATGCTGAACCATCTTTGCATCTCTGGAATAAATCCAACTTGATTGTGCTGTATAATCCTTTACTGAATTTATTTCGGTTTGCTAATATTTTGTTTAGGATTTTTGCATTTATCTTCATTTGGGAATTGGTCTATAATTTTCTTTGTGCTGTCTTTCTTTGGTTTTGTATCAGAATAATGCTTGCTTTGTAATATGAGTTTGGAAGCATTCTCTCCTTTTTTTGGAATAGTATGAGGATACATATTAAATCTTTGAATATATGGTAGAATTCATCGGTGAAGCTCTCTGGTCCTGAACTTTTGTTTGTTGGGAGTTTGTGGACTACTGATTACATCTCCTTCCTAGTAATTGGTCTATTCAGATTTTCTATTTCTTCATGATTCAGTTTTGGAAGACTGTATGAATTTGGAAGACTGTAGGAATTTATCCATTTCTCCTAGGCTGTCCAATTTCTTGGCATATAATTGTTTATAATAGTCTCTTATTATTCTTTGTATTTCTGTAGGTATCAGTTGTAACTTCTCTTTATTTTTCTGATTTTATTTGGTCCCTCATTTTTTCTTGATGAGTCTGGCTAAAGGTTTATCAATTATTTTCTTATCTTTTCAGAGAACCAGCTCAGTTTTATCGATTTTTTCCTTAATTTTTTTAGTCTCTATTTCACTTATTTCCACTTTGATCTTTATTTCCTTCCTTCTACTAAATGTGGGCTTCATTTGTTCTTCTTTTTCTAGTTCCTTTAAGTATAAAATTAGATTGAGATTTTCTTGTTTCTTGATATAGGGCCTTTATTTCCATGAACTTCCCTTAGAGCTGTTTTTGCTTCATTTCATAGATTTTGAATGTTTTGCTTCCATTTTCACAAGTTTTTTTTTATTTCCTCTGACTTCTTTGTTGATTCATTGGTTATTTAGTAGCATGTTGTTTATTCTCCATAAGTTTGTGATTTTTCCAATTTTTTCCTTGTAACTGATATCTAGTTTTATACCCTTGTGGTCAGAAAAGGTGCTTAATATGATTTCGATCTTCTTAAGTTTATTGAGTCTTGTTTTGTGGTCTAACATGTGATCTATCCTGGACAGTGTTCCATGTGCACTTGGTAAAAAGGTATACCCTGTTATTTTTGGAAAAAAATGTTCTATATATCTATTAAGGTCACCTGGTCTAATGTTTTAAGGCCAATGATTCCTTATTTTCTGTCTAGATGATCTATCAATTGATATAAATGGGATATTAAAATCCCCTATTATTATCGTATTGCTGTTATTTTTCCCTTTATGTCTGTTAATATTTGCTTTATACATTTAGGCGCTCTTATGTTGGGTGTATAAATATTTACAAATATATCTTCTTGGTAGATTGACCCTTTTATCATTATGTAATGCTCTTATCTTTCGTCAGTCTTTGTTTTAAAGTCCATTTTGTCTAAGTATTACTACCCTAGCTTTCTTTTCATTTCCATGGAATATCTTTTTCCATCCCTTCACATTCAGTCTGTGTGTGATCCTATATTTGAAGTGAGTCTCTTGTAGGCAACATGTAGATGGGTCTTTTTTTTCTCTTCTGTCTATTCAATCTCCCTGTATCTTTTGATTGGAAAATGCAGTCCATTTACATTTAAAGTAATCATTGAGAGTTGTGCACGTATTGCCATTTTGTTAATTGTTTTGGTAGTTCTTTTCTGTTCCTTTCTTCTCTTGCTCTCTTCCCTTATGATCTGATGACTTTCTATAGTGTTTTCTTTAGATTACTTTCTCTTTTTTTTGGTATCTATCGTAGGTTTTTGAGTTTTGAGTTCATATATAAAAACATATATAAATAGCAGTCTATTTTAAGCTGATAGTCACTGAAATTCAAACACAAACTGTGGTGGGGAATGGGGCTGCTCACCCACTACATCTAGTGGTGCTGTGAGTGCGGCATAAGGGCATGGGTTAGAGTGACAATGCAAAAATCGTGCCTGTTAGTGTGTGTGCTAGCAAGGTAAAGAATCCATAACAATGGCATCCACTAGTGCTTCTGTCCCCAGAGAAAGATTCCAACAATTTCTGCTCCTCAAACAGATGCTTTAAAATTAGCAAGTGAATCTCCTTCACATATACTCTTCTCAAACTGCTGCTATTGGTGCTGGGTCCCAAAGCAAAAGAGTCTGTGAGCAAGCCCTTTATGAATAGGATTATTATTCCCTACAGACCTATGTTTTTCATGGACATAGAGCCATTGGTTTTATCTTTAAAAATTTAAAAAAAAAAAAACAACAAAAAAAAACCTTTTCAATTGTAGTTGACATTCAATTTTATATCAGTGTAAGGGGTACAGCACAGTGGTTAGACATTTACATAACTTAAGAAGTGATCCCCCAATATGTTTTGTACCCACCTGACACCATAGTTAGTTATTATAACATTATTGATTATATTCCCTGTTGTACTTTACATCCCCATAGCTATTTTATAACTACCAATTTGTACATCTTAATCCCTTCACTTTTTCAATCAGTCTCCCAATCCCACTCCCATCTGGCAATCACATTTGTTCTCTGTATCTATGAGTTAGTTTCTGTTTTATTTTTTTAGATTCCACACATAAATGACATCATATGGCATTTGTCTTTCTCTGACTTATTTCACTTAGCATAATACCCTCTAGGTTCATCCATGTTGTCACAAATGGTAAGATTTCATTTTTTTAATGGCTGAGTAATATTCCATTGTATATATGTACCACACCTTGAGTCATCTTTTGATTAGAGCATTTAATTCACTAAAATTTAAAGCCATTGTTGATAGGTTTGTAGTGATTGTTATTTTGTTTTCTGATTGTGTCTGTAGTTCATCTCTGTTCCTTTCTTATCTTGTTCTCTTCTATGTTGATGACTTTCTGCAGTGTTGTTTGGATTCCTTTTTCTTTATTTCTTATATGTCTCTTGTAGATTTTTGGTTTGTGGTTGCCATGTGCTTCACACATACCAAGCTATTTTAAGTTAATGGTTGCTTACATTCAAACACATTCTAAAATCACTACCATTTTTACTCACCCCCCTCCACATTTATGTTTTTGTCTCATTTATTTCTTTTGCATGTGTGTGTTTGCATGTATCCCTTAATTTACTGTTGCAATTACACATGATCTTCCTACTTTTGCCTTTTAACCTTTGTACTAGCTTTAGCGTTAGTTGATCCACTGCTTTTATTATGTGTTTGCCTTTGTCAGTGAGAACTTTTTTCTTCGTGACATTTTCGTATTCATATTGTTCAATTTTTTCTTTTTCTTAAAGAATTCCCTTTTATATTTCTTGTAGTACTGGTTTGGTGGTGAACTCCTTCAGCTTCTCTTTGTCTAGGAAGCTCTTTAGTTCTCCTTCAATTCTAAGTGATAGCCTTGCTGGTTAGTTTTCATCACTACGAATATTTCATACCAATCCCTTCTGGCTTACAAAGTTTTTGTTGAAAAAATCAGTTGACAGACTTATGAGAGCTCCCTTGTAGTTAACTGCTTTTCTCTTGCTGCTTTTAAGATTCTCTGTCTTTAACCTTTGGCATTTTAAGTGTCTTGATGTGGGCCTCTTTGAGTTCATCTTGTTTGGGATTCTCTACACTTCCTTGACTTGTATGTCTATTTTTTTTGCCAGGTTAGGGAGGCTTTCAGCCATTATTTCTTCAAATAGGTATTCAATCCCTTGCTACTTCTCCAACTTCTGGTACCCCTATGATGCAAATGATGGCATGCTTGATATTGTTCCAGAGGTCCCTTAAACTATGCACATTTTTTTAGGTTTTCTTTTTGCTGTTCTGATTGGGTGTTTTCTGCAACTTTGTCTTCCAAATCGCTGATTTGATCCTCTGCTTCATCTAATTTGCTATTGATCCCATCTAATGTATTCTTTATTTCATTTATTGTAGTCTTCATTTCTGACTGGTTCTTTTTTATGTTTTCTATCTCCTTCTTTGTGTATCCTATCTCTTTGTTGAAGTGTTCATTGAGATCATCTATTCTTCCCCTAAGTTCACTGAACATCCTTATGACCAGTGTTTTGAACTCTGCATCGGGTAGATTTCTTGCCCCCATTTCATTTAGTTCTTTTTCTGAAATTCTGTCCATTTTTTCACTTGGGACATGTTCATCTCCTCATTTTGGTTGCCTCCTTGTGTTTGTTTCTATGTATTAGGCAGATCTACTATGTCCCCTAGTCTTGGCAGAGTAGCCTTATGTAGTAGGTCCTGTGGGGGCCCAGTGGCACACTCTCTCTGGTCATCTGAGCCAGATGCTCCAGGAGTGTTCCTTGTGTGGACTGTGTATTCTCTCTTGTTGTAGTTGAGCCTTGGTTGCTGTTGGCATGTCAGTGGGTGGGATTGACCCTCAGGCTGACTGGCTGCAAAGACTGGCCATGACTATAGCGGAAAAGCTGACCCAACAAAGTGGGATCTGCTTTAGTGGGGCTCTGGTGGCTGCCAAGTCCACCCTTTGGGTGTGTCATTTGTGGTGCTAACTGGATGGTGCTCTGGTGTGGTGTCCATGGGAGAAGATGAGTTCAGAACCTTCCTATGCTGCCATCTTGAACTGGATTTTTCTTTCAAAATTCCTTATCTAGACTAGAATTAATCTAGTAACTCTATATAATATAAAGTCATACAGTTGACTCTTGAACAACATGGGTTTAAACTGCACAGATCTCCCTATACACAGGTATTTTTCAATAAATGTACAGTTGGCCCTCCATATCCTCTGGTTTTGTATCCACAGATTCAATCAAGTGTGGAATGAACCCAGTATTTTTGATCTGCAGTTGAGAATCTCTGGATGCATAGGGCCAACTATATGCATTGTTCTACCTCATTTTATATAAGGGACTTAGATGTCTGTGGATTTTGGTATCCACAGGGAGTTCTGGAACCAATCCCCCATGGATGGTGAGGGAAAACTGAAGTTTTGGGGGAGGCAAAAATTATAAGTAGATTTTTGACTCTGCAGGGGGAGGTATCCTTAACCCCCACACTGTTCAAGGGTCAGCTGTATTTGGGTTGCTCTACTGAGCTACACGGACCTGACTTATTTATTGAGAAAAGGCATATTTTATAATGAGTCAGAGAAAAAACAAAAGATACTCAAAACTTGATTATATGTTCCAATGAGCTTAAGTTCTCATATTTGCATCTTATGCTGTTTGTTAAACTTGGGTGAGTTATTTTACTTAATAACACTGATTTTTCAATTTCTCTAATGTGCATACTATTTTAAAGGGCTTAAATTCCAGACTCTAAAACATTATTAA
The DNA here is from genome assembly GCA_028627145.1 of Eidolon dupreanum. NCBI lineage: Eukaryota > Metazoa > Chordata > Mammalia > Chiroptera > Pteropodidae > Eidolon > Eidolon dupreanum. Next base: position 80,929,834 of record CM053506.1, on the reverse strand, counting down.
AATTAGCAACCAGTCAACAAATCAACCAGAAAAACTTGAAGCCTGGACACGGGAATCTGTAGCTCATTCTAAATAGCTCTTAAAGCTTCTCCTTTCATAATTCAACACTCCTGACTGTGTACATCAGCTGATTAGGCTGTGTGAAGACAGCTACTCTGAATGAAAGGGAACATAGCTAAATTTGAATCCATGCACAGGGGACATTCCCTAGAATGATGAATAGTCAGGAGGCAGGTTTCTAAACAGTCTCATTTCCGGAGTCTTTATCATATTCGCAAAGCAGTCTGTGCACAGCCAGGGCCTAGGTCTGTCTTCCTCCTAGAAAAGACTAGAGTCCTTGCATTTCTAATCTACCAGCATGTGCAGTTCTTGCACTTTTAATTTATGAGTGTTTTGGGGGGACCTCTCTGACTTGGGAACATATTGGCTCGGTCTAATGCTTGGAGATTATTAAACTCGGAGCTATGCTCCACTATCAAGTCTACAGATCTTTTATTTAGAAGATATGGTGCTCTAAATGCACAAAGAGCTCCCTGTCACCTTCACATTAAAGCCCCTAGTGCCTGGTAAATGGAATTATATAGCTGTCATCTCCTTTCCCCAAAGTTTTAAGAGTACAATGGGCTCATTTTTTCACACTCCATCCCAGCTTCAGAACTAAGAGACCTACTTTGTATTGATTTAAGGTCTCAGAAATAAATAAACCTGCTTCACTGCTGTGATTCACAACAAATTCATGATACACTATTGCATGATATATTTCAAGCTCTTGCTCTGGCTCTCTTTTTCCTCTGGTGAGTGATGGGGGAGGTGGGAGGTAGTGGGGAGCTGCAAAGCTGACAGCCTGATGGTTATTGGAGATGGCTGCTGACTGCAAATCCAAGAACAGACACTGTTGGAGGAGTATGAGTTTTTTTTTAACTAGGGGGCAGGGGTGAGAAGCTAATTTACTTGGGTTTCAGGCTGGGGTTGGGGGGAAAGAAAGGTTGAGAGGAGAAGAGTGGGGTAGATGATATAGTAAAGCTTCAAGTGAAAACTAATTTGCAAAGACAGAGCTATGAACATTTGTAGAAAGAGAGAAATGTGAAGAAAACCCAGCATAAGAAAGTGTAACATATGACTAACTGGAAAATGAAAAGAAGCTGAAACATTCTGCCTAAGGGACCATGCTCATAGTCCTAAGAGGGTACTTAATTTGAGTTCAGAGACAATGTTTTATTAGAGGCAGAAAGTACAGAGACCCTACATGCCACAGAACCTATGAAGTAGAGGCGTTTCTTCATACCAACACTCAGAAAGGAACATAATCCTACAAGTTGAAATGGACGCTCTAGAGATAGGGCAGAGATATTACGGAGGTCCACATGTACGAAGTGAGCCAGGGACTGCTCACTGAGGTGAGAGAGTAATAAATTCTAAAATTTTAGATTTGGTGTGTGAGCCCTTAGAGCTTCAGCATACCTCAGTCTACATCACTTTTACTGATTCATGAAATAAGTACCAGAAAACCCTGGACCCAATGAGTTTTAACTAGTATCTAAATATACAGCACCCAGAAGACCCATACTCCAACTATGTCAGGATCCTGACTTTCAACTAGGCAGGCGACGAGAAAACAGGAAATAATCAGGCTCTAAAAGCCTCACATGACACCATGCAGCAGACCCCTAAAGTTCCAGAGTACTTTGAAGTGGTGTTAAGTTTTAGCTATTTCTCTTGTAATTATACATTTTTCATATTTTTAGCTGGCAAGAATGTTATTTATGAATCCAGTTTCTTTTCTATCTTTGAATAGCATTTTCATCTTCACTACATTTGTTCTTGAGACAAGGCCAGATTCTGAAAGTAAAAGGACATGAGAAAGATTTTGGTTCCATTCAATTCTACATAGGTTAGACCATCAAACTGGAAGTTGCTTTGTTAATTTTGAATATTACTTTTTAAGAGGAATTTGTCCAGAGAAACAGATTTTAGCCAAATATAAAGAAGAACTTTATAGATGAAAGAAACTGGCTCAAAAAATACTGAGCTCTCATTCAGTTGAGTTTTTCAAGCAAACTGAATTAATGTTTGGCAGTGGTGTCACAGAGGAAATTCAATGACTGGGGAGCTGGATTTTTAGAGGGTCCTTCGACTCCTAACAATTATAATGCTATGGTCACTGTTGTCCTCATGAACACCACCCACCACCACTACCATATGGCATTCACTTCTCTATAATATGGATAAGAAATGAATTTTAAATCATTATGCTTTACAACTCCTATTCCTAATTTCACTTGTATATAATAGTTTTACATAGTACTAATATGTAATCTCACTAATATATAATGCCCTAATATGCAGCAAAATTTTTATATGCCATCCTCCCCTCCCCCAATCTATCTTTTCCCTGCCCCAGCCTAATATGGTTCCCTGTTACAAATCAATATCCATCTTTACAGCATAACAGAATACTAGAAATTAAAGAGAATTTAAGATTAAGAGATCCTCTGGTCTTCACCTTAAGGTGGAAAATGAGTTTTACAGAGGAAATTGAGGACCAAATAGATTAAAGCCCAAAGTTGCTTTACCTAGTAAACGGCAGGGAGGGGAATAATCAAAATTTTTTGCTTTATTTTTTAATCTAAAGATTTTGTAACTTCAAAAACTTTGAACATATTTATAATAGGTTGCCAAACATGATCATTCCTGAGCCTATATTCAGTGCCCCAGGCAGGACCTCAGAGTTTTTACTTCATCTAGAAGTTCTGGAATGATACCTACTATAAGTCCTCCCAAGTCATTAGTCTCTCAGCCGCCATACCCACATGGGGCTCTCTTAGAGAGTCGGAAACAACTTCTAAAATGGAGCTCTGAATGGCAATTCCATCCTGCAATATCTCTAAACTAGACAAGTCGGGATTAGGCTGCTGGCAGATTACCATGAGCCACCAAATGTAGTCACACATATTCGGTACAGTTTTCTATCAAATTTGAGAAACATTAAATGAAAAACAAACAAAACAACCTCCCAAATGGGGACAGGTTTGCCCATATTTTGTGGTGGTGGGGGTGGGAGAAGGGCTTGAAAACTAAGGATGTGTCCATTGGAATCCTTTCTGAGAACTCATGCATAATGCTACAGTGAGGCTTACTCGGAAAGGAAGCACAAATGCCCTCTTCAGAAAGGAGAGCAATCCCATCTGGAGCTTTGGGAGTACAGGGACTGTCTATTGTGAAAATAGGTAGTTAGGGACTTTTAAAAATGCAAATTGCTGGACCGATCCTTAGAGTGATTATGGGCTATTGTACCAACAAGTCCTTGGGGACTCTTGTAGACAGATGACTGACACATACACTACCCTATCAGGACGAAACATGGTGCCTCTCACGTTAATGGCTTTCCGAAGTGTGGTGATTGTCTTTAGATAATGTCTACTGGGAAAGTCAATACGTGAATGTACTGCACAGTGAGGACTGACATCTAACATTCTCTTATCGGAATTTTTACCTTCAAAGGATCTGAAAGTATAGAGAACGTCGTGTTTGTATTGCATGTCCAGAGCCTGGATAATGAGATGCAATGAGAAAAGACCCTCAATGTACCTTAGGGGAGATTACATTCATGTTAGTGATTTACCTATATTAACTAATTTAAGCCTCACAAGAACCTGGTAGATAGATAGGTACTCGTGTTATCCCCATTTTACAGTTAATACAGCCAAGACTCGGAAAGGTTAAATAAATTGCCCAAGATCTCACAACTACTAGGTGGCAGAGTCAGGAATTAAACCTGGCAGTTTGGCTTTGGAATCCATGCTCTTAACTATTTCACCTCGTTAGTTACGTGAACGTTATGATGCTGCCTCGCAGTGAGAGCTTCGTGAGCTCCCCTCCCCTAGAGCCTCCATGGCGCTCTCATGTTGCGTGTCAGAGTCATGGCTGAGAATGCAGAATGGACAGTGCAGGCCCCTGATGCTACAAGCTCATGGAAGGAACTCTGCTAATGTACCCGACAGAGTCAGCAACAACTTCACATTTCATATTTTACACAGATACATAAAAATATGTATTTGGAAACTGAGATCAAGAAAGGGACTTTCATCAAGTCTTAAAAGCAAGTTTAGCTGAATTTGCCCCCTACTGGCCTAACATATAACCCTCGCCACAACCACCATATAATTTCTTTTTCCTTGGCAGATGCAGTGGAAAGAGGGGCCTGATCTTGCTAAGGGGGATGAGATTATGGGATATTTTTTCCCCCTAAAGCAGAAGCTTTAAAATGCTTACTACAAGAAAGTCACAAATCACACCTCCTGAATGAATCTATAACCCATCTAGCATAGCCATTGGCACATGCCTTACCTTGACAGACAGTTACTATCCAGAAGACAAGCTATAAACTACAAATTCTGATTTCTGTGTGTACAGAAAGAGCTCTCACCAAGTCTGGGGCAATGGACTGAGAACTAGCAGGCTGCAGTCTACATCAGCCTATCTACCACATGACATTATGTTAAACATATTAAATGCAAAAGGAGAGGAGGAGTTGTGGGGGAGGGGAAATCAGAAAGTTACTGCAAATGTCCGGTGGCATCTTGACTTAGGAGTTTATGACTCTACAAACTGTCTTAGCCCTTTTAAGGGTCTACCTTACCAGTTCCCCAAGCACATAGGTTATTGCCTCTGCCAGGCCAGCATGACTCCTTGCAAGCAGGGTAGTTTGTCATATCCACCACTCAGTGAGGCATTTTGAGAACTCTGCCATTCATAGCCTACGTTTTGTAGGACTAGGAATCTATGATCTACTACTTTGAGTGACACGAAATAGCAGGCTATAGAAGCTTCTCTTATTTATGTCATCACTATCATGACATTTGGACAAAAAGGAAAATGACCAGACTACCTTCTCTTCTAAGGCTTTATGGACATTAAGCACAGGGGACTGAGCCTATTTTAAATGAAACTTGGGGACGTGGAAGTTCATGTTCTGATGCTGCTCTAGTCTCTGTCAATGGAATCAAGTCACTTTACCTCTTACTGTTTTAGCCCACCTACCTGTAAAATTGCCCTAACATCACTAGTCCACCCAAAAGGTAGCAAAAGAGCCAGACCAGATGCTCTTGATTTTAACTTTACATTAAAATCATCCAGACTGCCTCTAATCACCAGCCCATTGCTTTTAGCATAAATGTCATATCTGCTTCTGCAATACTCAAGAAAATTTAGGTATTCTATCTTTCCTCAACTTGGTAATATTTTGAATATTTTACTAATAACTGCAGGCAACAAAGAGCAAGAGAGACAAGGAAAGTGAATACACAAATACTGAGATCACAAGGAGAAAAGGAGAAAAATACAAATGTGAGAAGTGCTTTCGGGTTTTGGAACAAAAGACACAGTGGCAAAGGATGGTGCTCATGGATAAAACGAGTAAGTGTACAGTAAAACCACTGAAGGAGAAAAGCAGGAAACTGCCAGAATATTTTTATTTTATATACAAGTTACTACTGTTGTCTACAAAAAGAAATCTTTTAAAAAGAATCTTTGGAAGCAAAAGGTAGGAAGGCCTAAACTAATTAAAACAGGTCGGCTAACGACAGGCAACATCACGTGTGCGCTGAGATGAAGTGCAGCCATAAAAGCTTGATGCATACATGCAATGTATTAAGTTGGGAATGTGTGTATCTCCAGCTTCATATCTATTAAAGGAGAAAACAATTTACATGTTGCTACATTACAGAAGTATGATATGTCATATCATACAAAGGGAGCGTCAACCGTTTCTCTTCAAATCAAACCATGTTAAGTCAAATCAGAGATGGGGTTTGGGAGGGATATAAGGAAGGGAGGAGAAAAGCAGGGAGAAAGTTTTTTAAAAATCTCTGCCTCAGCAAAAGTTTTCATTAAAATTTTAGACAAATGATCCTTGTGTCCTTCTCCCTTGCTGCCTGGGGCTCCATGCTATTTCTATGCAAATAACAACCTCGTGGTTTATATCTTATTATTTCCACTGGAGCTGCAACGACATGACCTGAGACGTGTAAGAGGTGGGGAGGTGGGGGGTTGGGGGGATTGGGGAGGGGAGACTTGGTGAGGGTGGGGAGAGAGAGAAAGGGGAAAAGGGAGAGAGAGAGAGAGATGGAGTGGGTGTTCACTCAAGTGTGAAAAAATATTGTCAGGAGTGAGCGTCAAGAACAAAAAAAAATTGCAGGGATAACGTGTTTATTTCAGTCCCCCCACCCCCTCCTCAACACCCCCTCCTAGCAAACCAGCACCTTTTAAAATTCATTGGGCATCAGGCGATCATGCACAATCCATCTGCTTTCACTTTATCATTTGCATTTCATGCCTCCTGGCTTTTGATGTGCTGATACTTTGATGCAGTCAGGAGACGCGCATTATCATTATTTCAATTTTCAAAGGGGTCAATGGGATCGGCACTTGCACACACAGATTTTTTTCCCTATAACCTCTGAGCACCCCTGTCCTTCTTATTCTTCACCCTAATGTTTAACATAAAGGATGAAGACTCAAAAAGGTGGGGGTCAAATGTTTTCAGTCTAAAAGCTTGCATATACTGCCTGCATTTCCACTTTACACAGGTACAGACATACTACGAGCAAAATGGTCAAAGCTTAAGGAGGCTCTACAGTGTTTTAGACACACACAAAGACTTTCTCACACATGGATACTCAGGGAGGCACACAGAGAAAGAGAGGGATCTAGAAGCAAGATACAGACACAAAGAGACAGGGAGACCAGCACTCACACAGGAAGAGACATGCACTCAAGTGACCTGCACACACCCAGAGTATGAAAGACAGAGACTCCTACAGAAAGGAAGGCAAACAGAGATGTACAAAGACACCAGTACACACAAAAACCGAGCCTGCACAAGGAGTCAGAGGAAGCAGTCTGAGCATGTAGCTCCCGTACAGTTTCCTTTTTCATATCTATCGGATAGGCAAAGGGGCAGATAGGACATTCTTAATGAATTTGCATGAAATAGTGTGTCTTCCAGCAACTCTATACTTAAGCACTGACATGAAGATAGTGAAGCAGAAGGAGCAGGATTAGGTAACCTCTATAACTGATCACTCCCTTCAGCTACAAATGGTCATGTCCTTCTGGAAATCAGCATTGTTCGGTAAGTTACAGCTGCAGCTTTACTTGTTTTTTCCCCTGCAACTAGACTACTCCTTTAATAAGCAGCTCTGTAGGCTTGGAAGATGGTGACTATAATGAATCTTACTGGAACGATTCAACTGGATTTTAAGAAAAAAAATCCCTAAAGCTTTCTTAATGGCATGAATGAAATTCAATCAGCAAGTTTTGGGGCAAAAACAAAAAACCAGCAACAACACCCCAACAAAACCACAAAACCTTTGCTTTTTGTAATATTCTTTGTATATAACATAATATCAGGGAGAAAATAAGGGACTCAATGTAACAAGATATATTTCAGAAATTAGCTCTTTGTTCAGGTATGGGAACATTATGAAAATACAGGTGACTTCTTTAAATACTCTCCTCCCAGATAATGATACCTATAGTTCTCTTCAACATTCATCAGTATCTTATCCTAAGAAGGTATCCAAAAGAGCAACTTAAAAAAGTTTAAGACACTTAGCGGTTTCTTCCACTGCAGTGATCTCCCTCAGTAGTGGCAGTTCACAATCTTTATTTCTAGGCCACTCTCAAAAAAGGGAGCAGGACATTCAAGTTTGCCATTGTGAGCTGCTTTCCCTTTTCTTGAAGAGAAAGGGAAGCCCAGAGAAGGATACACGAGTGCAGAAAGCAAGCTGATCACATCAACCATTCTTCTCAATTCCGACATCCCCCCAAAAAGCTAATTGGACCAATGGAAGTATCAACTTTTTCTAAAAGGGAAAGATAGGATAGGCCACTTAAATTCCTATCCTTCCACTTGAAGGTCAAAGCTTGATAAAAAGTTTGTGCAAGTCTAGTAAATACAACATCCAATAGAATTTAGCATAGGTATAACTCCACAAGCTCAATCACTACACCACATAAGTGAGAAGAAAAAGGAACTGAAATTATAAATGAGGGCCAGCACTTTGTGCCCAATACTAGGTATTTTACTTATGTTTTCTCATTTAATCTCTACAGTATCATTTAAAGGTATAAATTATCCCCTTTTGACAGATAAAGAAAGCTGAGGAGCTGATAGGTTATATGAGCTGTACAAGGTCAGATAGCTGGCCCCAGACTATTACATATTCCTGGCTCTGGAGAAAATAATCTTCCTATGCCTGCAAAGATGCGAGAACTATATTGTTCTCTGTACATTCAAGTATTCTCAGATAGTTTTCACTCCTGCAAGAGCTGATCTTACTATTCTTTTTCCCCCCTTTGGTAAAGCCCCAATGAGCTTGGATTGAAAAGGCACAGATATTTCTTTTGCAAGGAAGATAAGCCTCTACATTATACTCTTTCCCAGCCATCCATCCATACACCCATCTTCTCATTCAATATTTTCAAGTACTTCGCCTATGTATAAGGGACCACATTAACTCTCCCGTTTTAGAAGTGCATTCACAAATTTCTCAAAACATTAAAAGTTGGTATCCTCAATATGTTCAGAGGATGTTTCAGAGACAGCAACACCTCTTGCCCATAGACGAGAAAAAAGGAGGGAGGGCAGAATAAAAGAATTAAATTAATCTCTATTTTTCTAGAAAGGCAATAGGATAGAAACTCTTTGGAGCAGGAGTTTTATATGATTTGTTCATTAACATATCCGTAGGGTTTGCAATAGTGCCCAACACACAGTAAATATTCAAATATTTGTTGAAGGAAATGAATGAATAAATAGACAAGGAAGGCAATGGGCAGGGAAAATGGAAGGAAAAGTGAAGAGATAGCGTAAGGAAGGCATGGATTGAATGAATGGCTTCCTCCCAGTCAAGATATTGAATTAAGAATTCGCAATAACCTCAAACAGTTTCACATACTTCTCCCAAACCTTAGGAACTTACTTTGTTGAGGGCCCCAGCTCCTGTCAGAATTAAGTGAGAATTTTCAACCTGGATGGTTCTCTGTCCCAGCCGAACAAGGTAAGCCCCTATTCCAATGGCTCGGCACGTAACCTTAAAAAAAAATTCTACACGTCACAAACTTATGTCCCTTCCCAAGCTGTAAGAACTAAGGCACAGATATGTAAAACTCACATTAACAGAAAAAAATATTGTGAAGTCTGTCTGATTAATAACAATACAAAAATAACAATTTCCTGGTCGAAGAAAAGAAAGTACAGAATTTATTCGCTGATTCAAGTATTAGACACTTATATGTTCAGTGGCCTTTTACTCCTCTTATACCTTTGTCTATTTCTCAGATGCTTGGTACCTATACTAGAGGTATTAACAAAGAAAGTAGTACGAGAAGAAATTCAAGTTGTTAAAACTCTGGTAGACTATTTAGAGAAATAAGATGTTAAACTAAAGGCTAAAAGGAGGTGATAGGTTTATCCGGGATATTCAATTATTTACACTATCCTATCTTCTATTATCATGCACAATTAAAATCAAATAGATATGCAATTTTTAAGAAATGTTCTCATTTGGGACTGAATAGTAGGGATGGGAGCAAAAAGAAATTTTAGCTACCTATTGAGCTCTTTGAAAATTTTATATTCAGGCAAGATTTACCAGGCTAATAGTGATGATCTCATTATAGGCCAATGAAGATTCTCCAGCAATCATTCCAGAACCTCGAAGATTCTCTACTCCAATTCCCTCTTCCTTCCCAATAATATCAGTTATCTTGTACCTATTGGAGACAGCCATACCAAATTATAAAGTCAAACACAGTAAGAACAATCATTTAAAAGAATAATCACCATTAAAAGGCTGCTAAAAGCATACTGGAAGCTTGTATATAATACCAGGGCTCTTCTCTTCTTATACTCTTCATTCACTTATCTTTCCTTTTTAGCTTGGTACCTATTTTGTCAGGTGGCAATCTGGAATTAAGTAAATACATTTAAATCTCTGCTCTGACACACACAGCAATGTGATTCTGGGGATAATAGTTACTTCTGCATAATGGGGATAATAGTAGCTACCTCTAAGGGTTGATGTGAGAGTTAAATGAAAGCAATAAGGAGAGGACTTGACAGATAGATGGCACTTGGGTTTTAGATGCCCTTGCTTACTTTCTAGAGCAAGTGTCTTAAAGGTAGGATCAGTGTATATCTATCTATGATAAGCAATAGCCAATAAATCAATTTTAAATAAATGTTACATATCCAGAGATGTAGTAAGAATGTTCAGCCCAATTTCTAAAGTCAAAAAAGTGTGCTCCTCTTGGCTCCTTCGTAAATATCAAAAGTATATACACGAGGGTTCCTGGCTGTAGGCCTCTGGAGGGGCAGATGGAATGTGTGTAGAAGTAAAATGCTGGCCAAGTTGTCTAGAAAGCATCCTGCGGATCCAGGGGGAGCCACTCATCTGTCTTCTTGGCAGGGGGTTAGGAGTGATAGCTGATAATGGGAAATGGGAGTTGGGGAGTGCAACTAATAAAATAAAGGAAAAATACAAAGTTGGAAGTAGAGATGGGCATATCTTATTTATTGTTCCATGTGTACCCAGAAGGCTTGGCACTGGGCACAGTTTTATAAATTGAAATAATAAATAAGTATCCCACAGTGGCTCTTAAACTACTTCTTTCTTTCTTTGTTTCTTTTTTTTTTTGCCCCTATATTTCTCTCTTCCTTTCTTTACTTTGAGCCCGCCATCAATTCCCTTTCTTTGCCCTTGCTGTTGGTCTGTGGCTTTGCATCTCTGTTTCCCAGCTTCCCTTACCTTTCTATTCTTTGCTCTTCCTTTTGCATTGTATCTAGATTCTAGATTCTAGAGTTATGTTCCCGGTAAAGCTAATCTCCCTTAAGGGGTTAACGAGCCACTTTAATTTGTTGGGGAGGGGTGTGTGTGGGGGGGAGGAGTAGGGGTTAATGTGTTTTCTTTATAGGGTCCACATGCCATACAGTCACAAATACTCATGAGTCCAGTCAGCCTTGCCCACAAAGCACATCTTTTCCCTCCTAAGGACTGCATATTGCTTCAAAGGCGTTTGTAATCTGTTAAATGGCATCTTCTCCCATTGTATTACATGAAAAAGAGTAAAAACTTCCCATTTTCTGCTTGATGATCAGTCTTCTACCATTAAGGTTATCATTCTTTAAAGTAGTACCAAATTTTAATGTTATTTATAATGAAAACCTTTGTACAGTGTAATACAATTAACACATTCATATGTATCATTTCTGATCCTCAAAACAATCTAGTGTGATAGATAACATCATCTCCATTATTACAGAGAATAACAATACTGGCCAGGATTTTTGACTGCTTACTGTGTCCTCAGTGCTGTGCTAACAGCTTTACATATATTAGTTTACGTGATCTTTATCTTACCGATGAGGAAACTAAAGCTCGGAAAAGAAAAACAATTTGCTTTAACAAAAGCAATATACAAAAACAACAGCTTTTTGAGATACCAGTAACAAAGAGCTAAAAAATATGATGGCAGGGGGAGAAATTCCATTTAGAGTAGTAAGAAAAAAATGCAAAATATTTATAATAAACATTTAAAAATAGGTAAAATCCTGCTATACCCACACTTGCCACAGTGAAATGCCAGAGGCACTGAAGGATGTTTTTAAATTTTCGAAAGAAACACTATGATAAGTGATATCTGTTAGGTCCCACGTGAACTACTTGCTTTAGGCAGTTCACATCTTAACATTAGATAGTGCTACATTCCTTTTGACAATGTCCTATCTTTGCAAAGCTGAGTTTTCACAGTTTCTGTGAAAAACAAACAAAAACACACAAAAAACTCCCACAAGTTTTGCACAAAAATGCAGAACAAGAAATGAGGGTGACTATGTCCAAACTGATTCCAAGGTTTAAGATGTCATGCAGATGCCAATATCACAATTAGTAAGTAACTGTAATTATTAAGAAAGAAATAAGAAAAATTTTCAATTATGTATATATTTCCAAATGATTACTAAGTTGTTTGGGCATATTAATAAATCCTTATGAAGTTGTTTGGGTCTGACTACTTAATAAACAGAAATATTAGGTATATCTTCTTGCTTAAAGGTGTTATGAAAAAATTACTGAGACAGTAAGGGTGCAGTGAACCAAAAAAGATTGGTAACTTCTGGCAAAACTCATATGAAGAAAACTATAAAACTTTAGAAATACACTTGAATAAAAGGGAAAATCATACCATGTTTCTTGTTGAGAAGAGTTAATATTATCAAGATGTAAGCCTTCCTTAAATTAAAATATAAGCTTAATTCAATTTGAATCAAAATCATTATGGAAAGATTTTTGGAATTAAAAAAAAAAATGAGCCTGTATATAAAAAGATAAAAATAGCTAATGAAACTTGGAAAAAAATTTAAAATGTGATGAACTCTAACCCACTAGAATAGTTAAAATAGTGTGGCATTAGCCTACTAACAGAGCAAAAACAGAATACAAAGCCTAGTAACTGAATTAAGATTATTGTAAAAGCGAGGAAAGTATAAATTATTTGATAAATGGTATTGGAGCAACTGATAAACAATTGGGAAAATACTTGTGAATGTTCAAATGTGATATATTCATTATGACAAAATACTGTAAAGCCATAAAACGTCATGTCCTCAAATAATATTTTAAGAATATACAAAATTTTTCCCAAAATATTTTTTAGTGAGAAGAACAAGTTACAGAGGTTTTCCTATTGCAACCCAATTATTAAGAAAAGGTATATACACAGAAAAGGTAGCAAGAATACATATTAATAATTGTGTTTCAATAGAATTGTAGTTGATTTTTATTTTTTATACATAATCGTTTACATCTCCAACTTTTCTAAAACGAATAAATATTATAAATATAATTAAAGTCTTTCAGCTAATAAGTAGTAGAGCTAATATACAAACCTAAGACCTCCAAATTATATAACAAACATAAGACTTCCAAATTATATAACAATCTTCATTGCTCTTCAAGGTCATGATTAGCAGAGCAGTAGGGAAAAAATAATCAGATTCTCCTTCCTTTAATCTATGGCCAAATTATTCTGATACATATATACCTACCTAGATTCTCCTTCATCCTCTACATGTTCGCAATGGACAGAATTGAGAGCACTGACTCTCTTATAATCTTGAGGAGTCAGATATAAATATTTGTATCCCTGTGAAGCACAAAGTTTTTAACTCATTATTTGCCATCATCATATAACCAGAAGACATAGCAAAGAATGCATAATACAGCTTGTTCCAAAGCTAGCTTAATATTGCCACATCATTTTTTAGAGTTACTGTCTAACAGAATACTAGCATAGACAGTTCTCTCTTGAAAGACAGAAGTGCCTATTTCTCCAGTCACTGACTGTCCTGGAAACAAGATGTCTTGTAACTACAACACCAAGTATATACCATTCATTTCATTTTCAACAGAGTTGATCAGTTTTCTTATCTTAGTGACACCTCTGTTAAACATATCAATACAAAATTAAAGAATTGTTTGAATTACTATTTTTCACTTTCTCAAGTCCATAGTATCACCAAAATATGAATGGGTAAATGATAATTGAGAGGATCATAAAACTAGGATACTCAATATTAAAATCAGAAGTCTATGCAGTGCTAATAATCATTAAACACTGAATTCACACCTTTTGCTTTTTTAAATAAACAACTCCTAGTTTCTGTTTACATTTAAAAATTATTTAAAACACTAACATTTCATAATTATTTATTTTTATGCATATAAATATATACTCACATATAGAGTTATATCAGTGTGTTTAAGTTAAATGAATTAGTCACTCAACCAAAAAAAAGTAAACACTGAAAAACATTTTAAATACTATGAGAAATTATGCCCATCATTTAACTCAATGAATTAGAAGCTACATTTAGGCAGACAGTGAGCACAATGTGGAGGAGACATGAATCTGCCACAGATTTTGCATAACTTATGATGAGCACACCTTGTAGCACTGAGTGTTATTAGTATGCCAGTCAGCACACACTTAAACTGAGTGCCTATTATGTACAAGGTACTGTTCTAGGCACTGGAAAAACAGGAATGAACAGAATAGACAAAATTTCCTGGCCTCGTGAAACTTATCTTCTATGAGAGAGAACATATACAAAATAAGTAAAACATAGACTGTTAATGGAATAATGTTTAAGAAAAAAAAAATTAAATAGAGAAGGCCGACAGGAGAATAGCCAGGGAAGGCATCATTGAAAGTGTTGTTTGAGCAAAGACCTGGAGGAAAATGAGACATGAGGATATCTGGGAGGAAAGCATTGTAGGCAGAAGGAACGAGTATAAACGTGCTGAGGCATGAGTGTGCCTAGAAGGTTCAAAATAAAGTCAGAGTGGGGAATGAGGCGAGCTATAGCAAGAAACGAAGGCAGGGTGGTATTGGAAGGCCAGTCTGTGCAAGACTTTGTAGTTAACTATACAGCTTTCAGCTTTTACTCGAATGAGTTGAGAAGCCACTAAAGGGTTTTAATCAGAGGAGAGTTTTGAGCCATGATCTTATTTATATTTTAACTGGATCATTCCACTTTCTGTTGAGAATAGACTTTGGGTAGGGAAAGGTCAGAAGAAGGAAGGTCAGTTAGGAAACTACTACAATAATGCAGGTAAGAGATGACAGTGACTTGAGATACCTTGCAGTAGTGGAAGTGGTTAGAAGTGGTTGGATTCTGGATATTTTAAAGGTCAGGAGGTAAACATGATTTACTGACAGAGTGGATGTGGGATGTGAGAGAACAAGTCAGGGATAACTCCAAGGTGTTCTACTTAAATGGAAGAATAGAGGTACCATTTATTGAAACAGAGAAGACTATGGGAAGAACAAATTTAAGAGAAGATTAGAATCTACATTTAGACAAATATGTAAGTAGAGAAGTTGAATCTAGATATATGAACCTGAAGTATAGGTGTAGGCCATAAATTTGGAAGTTTATCAGTTTCTAGATGGAATTTAAAGCTTTAAGTGATGAGATCATCAAGGGAAGGTGAATACAGAAAAAAGGAGCGGTCTGGGGTCCAAGCTCTGAAACACATTTTTTCCCTTACCCCACTTTCTATATAGGCTATTCTGCCAAGATACCAGGTGAGAGGACACTGGGCCCTGGAGGGTTGAGATTGGAGAGTCTAACACTTTTTGGTTTTGCCACAGCCTCTGTGGCCCTGACATCTGTCTCCATTCACATTAATTTTTTTTTTTTTTAGTAATTTAAAAAATTGAGATAAGATTCACACAACAAAAAATTGGCCACTTTAAATAAAGTGTACATTTCAGTATTTTTTAGTATTTTCAGAGGTTGTGCAACCATCATCACTATCCATCACCACCTCCCCCCCAAAAAACCCTGTATCTGGTAGTGGTCACCAACATTTTCCCTGCATTTTTAAAATTAATTTTACTGAAGCATATAATTTACATGCAATACAATTCATCAGTTTTAAGTGTTGCAGTTTGATGAGTTCTGACAAATGTATATACTTGTATAATCACTACCACAATTGAAATACAAAATATTTCCATCATCCTCTAAAACACTCTTACACTTAAAGTTGTGAAAGGCAGCAAAGGAAACTGAGAAAGTACAGGTAGGAGGGTAAAAAGAGGACTGGCATCCTGGAAGCTAAGAGAAGAAAGTATTTCAAGGACAAAAGAGTGACTGTGTCGAATGCTAATAAGACGTCAAATAACTAAGGAGAAGACTGAGATCAACGACAGATTTAACAATATGGGATCAATGGTGACCTTGACAAAAACAGCTACAGTGGAATGGTGAGGGTGCAAGCTTAACCGAAGTCAGTTCCAGAAGGAATGGGAGAAGAGTATCTGGAGATAGCAAGGAGAGACAACTCTTTTAGAAGCTTTGCTGTAAATGGAAGGAAAAAAAAATGGGGTATGGGTAGTGACTAGAGGGGGAAATATTTGTATGTTAAAGGGACTGATCCAGTAGAAAGGGAAAAAGCAATGATGTGAGGGGGAAGAAGTGTTGATCTACACCCTTAAGTTGGCAAAAACAGAAAGGATCAAATGAACAAGAGGGTTTGACTTTAGATTGGAGCAGGGACATTGCACACACCCAAAGTACAGGAGAGATGGTGGAGAATAAGGGCACAGATGGAGATATGTGGGAGCTTGTGGACACTGTCTTCTAATTGCTTCTGTTTTCTGAGTGAATAGGCAAGTAAGGTCATCAGCTAAGAGTGAGGATGGGGGAAGAGGGTGTTGGAGGTTTGAGGAGACAGGAAAAGACACAAAATTGTCATTCAGGAGGTTGTTAAGCTTGAATTTAAAGTAAGACCAGTCAATAGCACTGTGTATTTTTCTCCATCAATATTCAGCTATGTAGGTCCAGATTCGAGAGCAGATGAAAAGAGTTGGACTTAAACAGGTTTTTGTAAAGGCACAGCATAAACAGAATGAAAAAGTTGCGAGTGTAGGAAAGGTGGTGATTATAATGTGATTTTAATATTTAACCTATAATTGACCTTGGAATTTAAGCTAGATAGAAATGAAGTGAGGATGTAAGGAGGGAGTAAAAAACAGAAGAAAGGTGGTAGGATCAGTAGTTGTAGGTTCTGTTGGATTCAAAGGTTTTTGGACTTGAAGTACTCACGAAAGTGAGTTGGAAAGATAGGGTGGAGGGGTGGCAAAGAAAGGGATGCTTGAAAATGAGAGGCTGAGCTGGGGTGGAGGATAAGACCATTAGAGGAGAGGAAGTCAAGAATTCAAGAGTCTAGATTATGGGATGGATCATTTATGTGGATATAATTATCTCCAAGAATTACAACAGGACTAGTAGTATTGGAGAGAGTGACAATGTGCCAGCAACTAAAAGATGCAAAGAATGAGACAGAAAGAGTGATCAAAAGTTGGGAAATATTATAATAAGGAGCAGTGGTAGTATGACACAGTCTAATGACATGAGATTCAAAGATGGGGGTTTTCAGAGAGAAAAGAGGGGAAAAACGGTCTGAAAGTAGCAATGAGGCACAAGGAAGACACTATTCTTTCTCTGGGCTCAGTGGTACAAGAGAAAGTGAGAAAACAGTCACTTCTTAAGAAGGCTACAGGGGAAGCAGTGTCTTTAAAGGATAGGCAGGTTTCAAGTAGAATAAGAAGGCTGAAGAACAATCAGAGAAGAAGCTAAGGATATAAAAATTTTGCTAATAACTGACCATAAGTATTGGAAGCCATAGTGGAATACTTTAAAGATATATATTTTTAACTTAGCATGTCTCATGCTAAATGCATACCTAATGTTTAATCCAGTGTTCAACCAAAAAATGAGCAATGTATTTCAGAGCTGGAGGAAAAGGCAGGTGAACATACTGAGAGACAATGTTTCCAAATTGGTTTTGGTTTATCATAAATACTGACTTTTGAATTTAAACCTCTACCTCTCCCCAGCCTCTCTACACAGGCACATGCATGGACCGCACCCCCCCCCACACACACAATCATATAGTATCTTGTAGTATTATTATTTTTTAGTCTGTACCTTGTAAGGATCCTCGGGATCTACCCAGGCCACGTGAAACATATGACGAATTTCCTCTGCCAATCCAATTCTTGCTCCACTGTTGGCTGCGACAAAGATGCGTGGAATTCCCTCTGCCCTGGCAAGCTCAGAGGCTCTGAGGAACAACCAGTCCTCCTGGGGCCCAAAGGACCCAATTTTGTATGTGATGTCATTGCCAATAACAATGATATCTCGGCCCTCTGGATATTCAGGACTCTTAAGGGTCATTTTCCAAGCTACCATGCCAATCTGCAAAAGCATAAACAAACAAATAAATAGAGCTTCTTACATGCAGATTTTTTTGCCAGGCTCTTTGGAGGTATCAGACTGTACCCAGAAACACAGCCTTTATGTAAACATAAGCATTTGTACTGCTAACAAGCCAAGCTTCCTGTGGGAAACTAGAACAAACATTCTAGCATACTTCTTCTAGATTATGTTGAGAATAGCTGGTCTACTATGTATTTCAGTTATCTCGATTCCTTCTTTGGGCCTGCTCAACGGGATGAAAAAGCCAAAATCTAAATGTATTCAGGATACATTGGCACTGAGAATTAAATCTAGAACTCTCTATCATCTTATCTATTAAAACACTAGTTCTACCTTTTTTGAGATTCTTTCCAAGAAACCTTCAACATATCAAAGGAGAGCAGGAAGAGAATCATCTCCCATGGACTGTATAACTTTTGTGATTGTGGGTTCTTTCACTGTCCTCCAGCATTTGGTAGGAATAGCAGCAACATTCCTTACTGGCTTGCTTCACGTATCTCCCATTTCTGCAAGAACTGACTGTAGTTCAAAATGCATCCTGTGAGCACCTCGTCACTTTCTCCCAGAACCAGAAAACCAAAGGATGCAAAGAACTAATCTCTTGCTGCACTATGATATATGTAAATCTCTGCGCTCTGTTCAGCAGCATCTGACCAGCCACACAAATAAATGATATTGACTTAAAAGGCAGGGGTGACATGTTTCTTCCCAAACCCTCACAGCCCTCTCCTCTTTTAATCTTCTTCTATATAAGAACTAGTCAATCCTTCTACTTGTTTACTTGCTAGTTCCATTCCTTTTCTGTTCACTCATACCCCAGTTACGGCTGCAGTTTTTCATGTCTGCCTGTCTATTTCCCTATACCTAGATAAGTAATGTTTTCCATTTTCCCCTATTTCTTTCTGTCTCCCCTCCCTTCCCACTCCCACTAACTCGCCCCAAACACAAAGCCCACCAGATGAGCATTTCTGGTCCTGCCTAATGGAGCCCAGCCACATCTGCAGCCTTGGTCCCTCATCCCCAGGCTGCTGCATATCACCTCATTGGGGAGCGGGCCATCAAGAAGGGCCATTAACAGATGTAAATAGCAGCATCCCTGGAAAGCCACATGCATCACCCAGACTCAACCGGGCCAGTGATCATAAGCTCTGAGTACACATTCCTCAATCCAATTGCACATCCACTGTAATCAGGCTGGTTGAAGCTTTCCACACAGCTATTTGTGATTCTCAGCATTAAGAAATATATATATGAAACACCCACAGATAAATATAAGCTATTTAATATATTGTACCACTGGCCAAATACAAATCAAAATGGATATAATACACAGAAAAAAATCCAATCACCTTCTGAGATATTACTCTATCTGTTCATTAAAGACAGAGAAAGGAACGAGAAACAGATCATCCAAAAAAAAAATGGCACAAAGAAACTCCAAATATCAGGACAATTTTGGTCACAGTTTTAAGAAGCTGGTTAATATAATGCTTGCGTGGGGAGAATATTTTACCTGCCTTCTCATGTGGCTCTCTAACCCAATATCATTTTTGTTTTTCAGAAAGGAAAAGCTATTTCCTCTAAGTTCAGTTTTAGTTAGAAAGATTGGGTTTTACACTGCATTTTATGATATATTAACCTTAGCCACAGAGGCCAAAAGCAGCTTAAGACACAAGCCCTGAAGAATCTACTTCAGCATTTGCATGCTAATGCAAACACTGTGTCTATGTGTCACTGGGCAGGCAAATAATACTCTTATCTTCTGTTATTACCTGGGGACTCTGTGTCACTTGGGCAGTCAGTTCAGCAACTGTCCAGGTCATTATGCTTACAATATTGACTTCTAATTAGGTGTCAACATAGCAGCACCAAGAACACACTACTCTTTATCAATGTTCTTTCCAAAGTGTATTCCTCATCGACCGCCTCCCTCCCTCTTGAAATGTACCATTACAGAATGGAAAGTGCTACCCCAGTCTTTATATAGGGAGATCCCTTATTGGAAAAGATTAAGTTTGGAGTAAGCATAATGGATAAACATCTAAGAAAGGATCTACTGCTTAATTTATATTAAAGTTTAGATTTCACGGCTAATCAAATGGTAGGTCATATAATGGTGAACATGGGATTTGGAATCAAACAAACCTGCACTCATATCCAGGCCCTATCATTTCTGAACTTGGTGACCTTGCGACATCACTTTTTGAGCTTCAATGTCTCCACATACAAAATTAATACTTATGCATTTGATAAACTATTAGAAGCCGTAATCTATTAACTTCAACATACAAAGTTTGCTCCTTTCTCTCCTTTCAACCTATCCAAATCTACCCATTCCAAAAGGTTCATTCAAATTCCATTTCCTTAGTAAAGCTTCCCCCTAGCCTAAAATGAGCCCTTTCTTCTCTGATCTCCTACTAAGACCTTCATGTAGAGAATTTATTTGATAATTAATCATACACTGCTTAGGACCAGTTTTAGCTTGCCAGCTTGAACCATTATATCATCTCCTTCAGTGCCCTACACATAATATGGGAATAATAAATATCTGCTGGTTCCATAGTCATTTCATTTTTTAAATGATACTTGGAAAACAGTCAACATCAAAGGCTTAGAACACTGTCCATGACTTATCTCTAGGGATCACAGAATGGTCCTAAACATTAGTCGACTATTTATTTTTAAAAATAACAATAGCTACCATTAATTGAACATCTATGGCATGCTGTACTATACTAAATGTTGAGAGATACTGATAGTAGTTAAGAGGTTAAGCTGAGAAGTGTCCGCCTATCTTGGTCTAAATCTCAGCTTTCTAGTACTAGCTATATAACCTTGGACCATTCACTTCACCTTGTATAGCCTCAATTTTTCCAATTATAAAATGAGGATAATAGTATCTTTCTGAAGGGACCGCTGTGAGGAACACATTAAATTAGTACAGAGACTGGCTTATAAAATTCCTCAAATAATAGCTATTATTATTAATTCAAAAGGAGCTATTATTATTGCCATGAGAAAACTAAGGCACAGAGAAATTAAGTAACTTGTCCTTATAGCTAGTACTAATTGTTCACTATTTAAAAGAAGTTTGCATAATTTCCTTCTCTAGAGAAATTAAGGACGAATGTTCCGGGCTAATGCCGCTGCACTTAACTGAAACAATATGAAGAGATAAATATCAATTATAACATAAACATAAATGTCATTGATACCTAAATGTGATACGGTGTCCTGGACTAGACCCTGGAACAGAGAAAGGACACTGTAGAAAAACTGGTGAAATCCAAACAAAGACTGTACTTAATAATATTGCACCAATGTTAATTTCTTAGTTTTTATAATTATACCACGGTTATACAAGATATTAACAAGAGGGAACACTGGGTGAAGGGCATATGGAAACTCTCTGTACTATCGTTGTAACTTTTCTGCAAATCTAAAATATTCTAAGACAAAAAGTTAAAATAATAAATGCTATAATAAAAACTTTTTTTAAGTGAAGTAAATTGGCTAAGTGAGGTCACTGTTAGCATTTTGGACAGCCTCATATAATGATGTCTGTGAAGACTATGAACAGCAGTTTAAAATACCCATGATGTAATGCTAAATTTGAAGAACTGGTATAACAAAATTGAATGTATACCATAATGACTGTGAAAGGCAAAACAGTGTGGTGGTTAAGGGCACAGATTCAGAAGCCAGATTTGGAGAATATGACTCTAATAGAATTGGACTCTGACAGAATAGAGATTCAATCAGTTTTCTAGCCATATAACCTTAGGTAAGTTACTAACCCCTATGTGCCTCAGTTTTCTCATCAGTAAAATGGGGCAATAATAACCTACTCTATTAAGTTTATTGTGAGGATTAAATACACAGTAAACCTTAGAACAGTATCTGGCACATAGTTGTGCATAGTGTTACAATACTCTCTCTAACTAAAAGTATGTTAGGAAAAAAAACAGAAATGAAGCAATGGCAAAATGAGATGATAATTATTTTAGAATGATGAAATCATGTATTTCTTCCCATTTTCCAAATTTTCTTTAATGTATTTATACTGAATTGATAACTTAAAAACTTTATAAGTTAAGAAGAAGTAAATGAGAAAAGAGTACCAAAAACCTTTCCCCTAGGTGACAGGTATGTGGGAGCTTATACTTCTATCTCTACTTCAGTGTATATTTGAACATTTGCATAATAAAAACAATTTTTAAGGGGAAAAATCTCATCACCTATTATTTTTCATATTTTATATAAGAACTGACTCTAAATTTCAGTCGTACTACAACAGATATTTTTATAATGTTAGAGAGCTATAAACATGAAAATTAAAGCTCACCTCAAAGGGAGAAGAATATCAGAAACTATCTCAGTTTGTTGGGGTAATCTGCATTTTTTAAAAAGAAATGCTCCGTGATGATGTGTTAGAATGTAAACATATGTATATATAGGTTAATACAATATTAATATTTCTACCTGAGAAGTAACTGCTTCAGTGTTTTTCTGGTCTGATGGTTAAATACATATTTATACTTTTAAAGTCAATATTTGTACAATAGACAAGAACAGTGCCTATCAGCTAAACACATATTTAGGACTGTACCACATGTATTACAAACATGTACTAAAATCGAAAGCTTATATTTATACAGAGCCTTTCATCTCGAAGGGGGCTAAAGAGCTTTACAAACATATGTACATAAAAGGACGTTTGCACTGATAGGCAGGCAAGGTATCAATTCACTCACTCCCCTATTTCTTCCAGTAGTCTGGGATAGGAACACATGGTGTCAACAGATGCAAGTCTGTAACAGCTGCAAAGACATGTAACACAACAATCCACATAGTGATGCAGTCACTGAAAGAGGGCTTGCAATGTGAGAATAGCAACTGTTCTCCAGTACAGATCACCACAGCCATTTCCAAATTTGTGTTTTTAAATTATTCTCTACCAAACTCAACTAATCACTTGACAAAATTGAATTTGACACTCGAAGTGGTTTCTGAATGCAAAATACTTTCTGTCTGACGGTGAGAATTAGGTTGAAAAACACTTCCTCCTGCCCTTGTTAGATTTAGAGGGGGGGAAAAAGGGTCACAACGTTCAGGAGAAATGGTTCAAAATATTCTAAGAATAGCTTTGTCTCAGTAGACTAGGTCATTACTTCAAAAGAGTCACACCCCCTCCCCAATTTAATTAGGACACTGTTAAGTTTTCTGTCAAATTACTTTATACAGATGGGTCTATTTATATTATACATACAACAGAGATTTTCTATTGAAAATTCTGCAATCACTATAAAAGCATATACAAAATGTGACAATATGATTAAGAATGTGATATTCACTGATTTCACCTCAGCCCAAGCTGCCTTGTACAGTAACTGAAAAATAATAACCAAAGGAAATTCAATCACTGAATCCCTTGTTTCGGCTTCCCTCCCTTCAGTGTTTTTATGCGGGTAAAACCTAGTGAAAATGACACTCCAGGACTAAGGGCTAAGAAAGCAACAAAAGGGAAATGTAGCCTGGAAGGGGCTTGTGAGAGTGGGTGGGTTTATGGTCTAATGAGTTTCAGATTCAGGCTTTTGGTCTGGCAGTTGCCACCAACTTCTTTCCCTGACTACTGCCTCTCAAAAACACTGATTAATCAAGTGATTCTAGGCACTTACACGCCAATTTATTAATCTAACCATAAATTACTGAAAAAATACTTAATTCAGATGATTTCTGATAACAGAACATTCCAATTAGCAAGTTTTTTAGGTTTAGGGTAAGCAACCTAATTACCTTAAAGTGAAAAAGAGAGGAGGATCAAGAGTTACTGTGAATAAGCCTAGGATAAACAGAAATAAATACTTGTTTTCCTTATACAAGTTCTAAGGAAGAAAATATTTCTTTGGCCACCATCTGTTCTGGAATAAACACATGCCAAGTGAGAGAGAAGGGAATGGGAGGAGAAAGCAAGCAGAAGAGAACAGTCTTATTTAACTGTTTTTATGTGGGTAAAATGATTTGTGCCACAGTATTTCCATAAGAAGTGGGACCATTATTTTCCTGTAGAAACACATTTGGTTCGAAAAGTATCACTGGACAGGACGTGAAAATCAAACCAAATGAATTATTCACAACCTCCGATCAGAGGTGATCATTATTTCTGATGCTCCAAACAGTGATTAGGATTCTGCCCTGAGATGTCATTTTCTCGCTGAGCAACACCAGTAATACAGAAAGACATTATCTATCTATCCATATATGTATTTTTTCTCCTGGGAAGACCCTGGTTTAATGTTACTATAACAGATACTAAAAACATGATAATATTAACATTTATTCTGATGGTGCCCATAAATGCCATTAGTCTGACACCAAATGTCAACACTAATTATGACCCAAAGTTAACACCAAAATTGACATCAACATTAATTGTACTATCAGTGTGAACAGAATCTTCAAGTGCACACATTCACGCATGCACACCATATGTATACGCATGCATTTTCCAAAGCTGCTGTTACTGCAAAATAAACAATATTAAGCAAAATAAACAATATTTAAGGATGTAAGAAGCATCCATCAACTTTAGCTATGCTGTAGGAAGCAGAAAGGGAATATCTTTGCCACGGTTGCCTTTCTTACATCTATCTCCTCATTTTGAGTTCAGCTGTAATAATATCTTTCTATATTGACTTAAATGTAGGTTAGACTGTGGCTGAGACCTGGAAGCTTTATTTTCCATGCTAAAAGTTTAAAAGTTGAGTTTTTCTGGCAAAGCCTCCAATAGCTTTTGCTCTACTATTGCCAGTGCCAGGAAGATGACCATCCTGCAAGGCCCTGGAGCAGCAAGACAAAGACTCCTAGAATGTCAGAGCTGAAACAGACCTGAGCATCATCTGCACCATAAGGAAGAGAAAACTAAGACCCAGGGAGAAGGAATCTGAACTCGAGTTCCTTTATAGACACCTAACAAAATGTTACTTTTTTCCTCTTTTGTAGTTTGTACAGAATATGGTATCTGCACTTTAATTAGATACTGTCAAAAAAAAAAAACAATTACAATTTTAACTCATGTTAGAATCTCATGGAAAAAAACATACTTGATGAAATATTGGAAAATAGCACATGTGTTAAAATGTATATTTTTAAATCATAAGGCAATATAATATTTGACTTAATATGTGCCATTCAGAAAAACCATGTTGAAAAAAATGTCAGTGCCTTTCTTTCCATATTGTATTATCTGCTGGATATCATCTTCCATTGCCTAGTGTTCTATGATCACATAAAAGAGCTGAAAACAATTTTCGTAACAGCTGAAAAACTCTTTTTTTCATGCTTGGATAATTCAAAAATGGCTGAACAAAGTTACCTCAATCTTTCTAAAAATTGATAAAAGGGTAAGAAAAATACCATTTTTAGAGCAAAAAATTATCATCCCAGGGGTAACTCTTTGAAAATGTTACCAAAGATTAGAAACAATAAACAGGGAATTATTTCTCCCTATAATATTTATATACATTAAACCATATTAATTTTATACATATACAGGCAATGCTTTAATAAACATACGGATTTTTCAAAAAAACATGCAATGGAGCACATTAAACCAGTGGTATTTGAGAAAGGGGGCACAGCAGTAATTGGTTGATATAGAAATTAACCAAGTTGGCCTACTGCAGTTCAAGAAGCCTTGCCCATTAATCATATAAACAAATGTTTAACCCTGATGCTCCATGCTACACCTCATCCTCTGGTAGCATCTGCTGCTGTCTTTATGTTCATTATTGCCTCTAGTTGCAGCTGTATAAAGTTTCTTGACATAGGGCACTATATTGCATCGTTTTTCTATAAAATCTTAAAATTTAAGATGTATAAAAATGCTGGTGAATACATTCTTTTGTTTAAAGGCTATCTCTAGGAGTTATTTTTGAAAGGAACTGGGGAGCTCCCCCAAGTGCTACACTTTTCCCTTCATCCTGCAGTAAGCAGGAAGAGATTTTTCTCCAAATTTCATTGTGGGAATTTGGTACAAGTCTACAAGGTAAAGCCCACAAAAGTGTGGGTTCCCCCCAACCTTCATGAATGAGTCTCCTGGAGTTTTTCACTTCTAAAGTGGTTTATACTGAGCCTTCTGCAATTCATCAATTTCAGTTCTGGTTTCCCTATATCAGCACTGATTCTCTTGGAATTTTCAACTTCTAGGTTTCTGCTCTGAATTATGTCAACTATTCAAGACCAATATTGCTCTGGAGGATAATACTCAAGAAGTTCCTCAGTTTAAGGTGAATCAAATGATGACTTTTTTTCTTTTATGGTGCCAATTTTAATTAGTTTTATTTAAGACATTGCATTTTCCACTTTACAATAGTTCTTACAAAGTGTATTGTTATTTTCATTCCCTGTGTACATATTCCATATTCAAGTATCAAGAATGCCCAGTTATTTACTATATAGCAGCTCAACTTTAAAATTGCCATGAAATTTGCTACAAATTTGGGTCCTTCCATATTGTGTGGAACGATGCTAAATCAATGCTCAAGGTTGGCTTAATCAACCTCTTTGGTGGTAGGGCCAGAAGAGGCACCACTAGAAGGAGGGGCTCTACCATCAAGGAAGCCCCCAAGCATTCCTCCAGACATGCCTCCTGCACTCTGGTACAGCTTGGTAATGATGGGATTGCATACTTTTTTCCAGCTCTTTCTGCTCATGTTCAAATTCTTCCTTCTCTACAGTCTGGGCTAACAGATATGCTAGGATTTCAAAGTCAGTCAAGCTCACTGGGCCTTGGTTTACTACTAATGAAATGAGTCAAATTCAACTAGTTAACCCGATGAGAGCGCTCCAACACCAATAACAGTCATTCATAAGGAATTTTAAGAAAAGTACATATATCCCAAAACAATAGTGTTAAAAAGTCATTAAAAGTAATTCCATGGCAGGAAAACCTGTTTCAAAATTAGCTCCAATATTTTTCCAATGAGGGACTGAACTTTGGTTCTGAGGATCATTTTAGACAAAGACTTGTAGCCAAACATGTTCACTTAGAATGAGGGTAAAAGAAAAGCACAATATAATTTTAAATAAAACTATCTCACCACATATTCTATAATGCCTTTTTTTCTGTACTTGAAATCCCTATCTCACTAGCCCTAAAAGGATTCAAAATTGGTTTTTTGAAGCCCTTAACAAAAATAAGGCAAGCACAAATTATGAATGTTTATATGTAATCAGTGGTATGTGATACTTTTCTGCTGAGGATCTCAAAGCACTTACATTCTCTCATCTTCAAGGATAGATTGGTGACAAGGACCATTAGTCTCTTTTTATAACTTGAACAATCAGTACACAGACCATGGTCCTGTTTTTTAGATCCACTTTTATCAGGTCTGTTTCAGAGCTCACCTTCAGCATACAACAATACAAATTTTCTCTTTTCCAACATATATCTCAAGGACTGACATGGACTCAATTTCCACACTCAGCATGAAAAAGTAAACCGATTTTAAAAGAATGAAACAAAAGCACATCCAAAATACATACAAATTAGCTTTACATTCATGGAACTATTCTGAGGTTAAAACAAGTTAAACAATACATACACAAAAATTTTTTTTAAATGTTAAACTAGAAAAATATTTGAGTTCTGTGTGCATGAGAAATGCTCAACACTTTCTCTTCTCAGGTCCATAAACATATATACACTCTCTGCAGTCAGAGTTTCAAAGCACAATGGGTTCCACTAGAATCTGAATCCAGGATAACCAAAGCAATTCCTTTGAGAGAATGGAAAATGTCAACGAAGTGAATTAAGACAGAGGGTTATGGTGGTTTTTCTAAAATAAGAGGTCCTTTGGGTTAAGAAGCCCAGCCTAGAACTGTCAAAATGGATCTACTAATTAATTTCTTCCAATCTTTTAGGTTTATATAAGCCTACCAACTTCTTTCCCCTATCCAGCTCCTAAATTTGTTTTCATACTCAAATTACAGATTTCAAAGGATTATTACAACATATAAGTGAGGAGCAGTATCAAAATGGTAAGATTTGTTTAAGCTAGTCATATCGCTCTATTTTTCTGTAAGTTTGAAATATTTTATAATAAAAAAATTAAAGACACGCTTATGCTTTGGTGGACAGGACATCAGCGCATTGCCGACAAATATGGGTGAGGCTGAGCAGTTCTGGAACTGAATTCCTAACTCCCACCATTCCCACCAATTCATCCCCAAGAATATAAATCAGAACTGAAACCAAGATACCAATTATGAGGGCAGCTAGTCTTTAATTTACACTACTTTTTTCCTCCTCAATCTTCTTCCTAAAAAGTGTTTCCTATAAAAATGTATAGAGTCATGATGTAAGTTTCAACAAATCTCCTCCATCCAAAGAGTTAAAAAGGCAATTGCATATTGAAGGAATAGCAGGCAAAGCTTACAATACCAAGTGAAAAAAAGGGAAATGATACACCGCTGGATTTGCCTCTCCAAACAGGGCAATTTAAGAGGTTTGTCTGAATACTGAGCTGCTGAGAAGGAAAAACCCTGACACCTAGTGTCCATAGGAAAAAATGAAGCCTTGGAGTCACTACAATTCTTAAGTGTGTGTGCGGGGGCGGGGAGTGAGTGAGTGAGTGAGTGTGTGAGTGTGTGTAGGTGATCATACAATTGCAGTCAATTTGGAATATATCTATCTCCCAGAAAAAATTTTAATGAAAAAACTTAATACCATGCAAAAATTCCATTCTCTAACTACCAATCCTTTTTGAAGTATATATCCTGTACCTAATTGTTATAACTGCTTCTCAACACAGCATCTTCTCATCTCAGTTTTTCATTATGACAGGAGTGATGAGGGGGAATGGGTGGGTTCATATTGTTTAAAAAAACCATGTTCTGAAATAGTAGGAAAAACAGAGCCCTAATTTCTATCCACACTAAAATTACTATAAAAGTTGCATTGCTATCATATCTTTCATCATTGCCTGATTTAGAGATTCATGATCTAGTTCACAGAGCTGTTAAAAGAAATATAATAAAAGAATGCTAATAACATTCCAGAACAAATAAGTACATAATCTCTAGAAGACTAGTATTTTCTTCGTCCTACCAGGCAAAGTTAAGTTGTTCTCTGTCAAGTCGGTTGTAGCCTTTGGCTTGATCTTAGCCTGAGCCTTTTAATAACAGGATTTAGTGCAAAAAGCAGCTGCACTGGATTGTGAACTGTTACTCACAATGTTCCCACCTGCAATTACAGCCTCCACCAAATGATCAAAACAGGTTAGCAAACTGGCAGGAAAATGAAAACAATTCCTCCAAAATCAACACATGGTTAAGAGTAGAACTGTTGGTTAGCTGCATTTCTTCTGTACCCAGCCTCAATAGCACAAATTCATCTAGCTGTGTATTTACATACAGTGCCCATCACTGTAGCATCATAGCAGCTAGAAATGATGTCAATTTAGTCTATATTGCAATCACATTTTCTCCTCAATTTTCATCTTTACCTGAAACTATTAAAAAAAATCCTGGACAACTTGTCTTTGGAGCTATTTGCAAGTAACATAGTTCACAGATTTAGCCTACATCTGTTTTATTCCTACTCTAAATTCATAGTAAAAGCAATGCCATTCAAATCCGATGAGAAAAATATGTTCTCCTATACCTTTTATCACGAATAAGGTACCATTCCTCCAGTTATATCTTTCTTGATGGTGAAGGGACAACTAGGAAAATATAAAGGAGAAAGTAGCTAACACTGCATCAGAAAAGCTCTCTTTCTCCTGCTTTTGACATGGGCACAATGTTCAAAACGCTGGTCACATCTCTGCTGAAACAGCCAATATTCTTCCTCAAATGGCAAACAAGTTACCTAAAACTAAATGGAACTGAATAGTTCCAAGTCCTAGTTCCATCGCCATTTTACTTATTTACTGTCCTGGAAAAAAAATAGGGAAAAAAGACTGGCCATCCATAAAGCTGATAGTTTGATAAGTGCAAGTTTTCTGCCTTTGATTATGGAGAAATGCATCTCAATTAATAGAGAAACTGAGCAGGAATCTCTTGTTTTTCCTTTATTCCTTATACCCATGAGCTAGTTTTTAAACTCAGAAACTCCAATTCTTCAAGGTAATGTACTATCACCCAGTGATAACCCAGTAGAGCCGTCACCTTTGGAGAACACCACATTATAATGATTTAATGTCTGTGTAGTATCAATGAATTTACATTGAACCTTGGCTCACAGAACATTAACAGGTCAATTTTTTATTCCTTTTAAATACAACTATTTCTCAAGTCTCTGTTCAGATGTCCATTCTCTTTGGGACAGGATAGATTTGCTCCAAATCTCATCAGCATATGCTCTTTTCTTTCCCCTCTCATCATTCTTGGCGTAATATGTAGGGTGCCAGGCTCATGACAAACTTGTCTCTTAGGCCAAAGAAAATTAAACTGCAATAGCTGAAAGTCAACTTGCCCTGATAAAACTGAGCTGAGCATAAAAAAATACATCCTACTGACACCTCGTCATCTCTTAGGCACAGCTGTCTCTCAGAGTTTTGACTGTTGAAACTCCATCTTTAGATTGGTCAGTCTCTCGGTGGACATGCTCCATTGTATGTTCAAGCTACTGGTAACAGAGTTTGATACTAATACCCCAACCTCATTCCTGTCGTGCAGTGCCCTATAATCTAGCTATGGCCACTGAATGACTTCACCAGCCATTCCGGCATTAGTCACTAACTGCTCACAAAAGAACTCAGTCTCACTCCGAGCTCAAAAGACTCAGAAACAGCAAGCTAATGCTCAGCCTCAATCCTAGTCCATCATTAGAATAAAAGGAAATGAGAACAAAGAAAACAGGCAACTAAGAAGGGAAAAGAGTTGACTAAGAAGAAAGTAAGAACTGACAAAAAGAAAAAAATAGTACTATTAGATTTCTAGATTTCAAGATTATTAAAGCACTGGGCAAAGAGAACCGTGGTTCCTGTACTGACTCTACTACTCACAGTTATAGTCTACGACATCTCTTTTCCACCAAGGTTGTTGGGTCTTAAAAGGGTTAAAAAAACCTTTAATTTTTTTTATTCGTGTGTGTGTGTGTGTGTGTGTGTGGTGTCTTTGGGTACAGAGTCCCGTATAATAAGACTATTTGTATTCATACTGGCAGAGTAAACACTACATGTTCATGCCCAGGCAGCTCTGTGCTTGTAATTTCAGCAAAAACAGAGCTCTGTCCCTCTGGGACTTCACTATTCCCCCAGTCTCCATTCGCTCAAACACAGAATGAGAGCAGAGAGAAAGCAGGAGAGAAAGATCATGGCAAGAGGTTTCACACAGCACTGCAGCTAGCGTTCACGTGGCCAAAAATCTCATTTTGTGTTTTAATTACATTAGTTAAAGCCGTTTCCCTCTCAGACCATGTTCACAAGGGTGCCTTCCATTCCTGAAGACTACACTGTTCAATGAATCAGAATTTAAGTCTAGGACAATGAAGCTTCTTGTTGCTGTTGAGGGGCTAAGAACATACTACACACCGTGGCACAAACCTCTGTTTCAACTTGTTGTTAATGAGTATGTACCTACTCCCACCAAAATTCTATGCACCCTTCCTCCCTAGCCTCCTGCCTTTGCTATTTGTCAAAGAGTTAGATTATAAGAACTCGCTACAAGTCTGATACTCTCCATCTGGTCCAATGATTCATCCACCTTAATACCAAATCATCTGCTTTTGGTATCCACTGATGTACTTACTGAAATAGCCATGTAGCTTGCACGTATAGTAATATTTTTTTTTTTAAAGATACTGTATAAAAAAAAGATTCATATAATCTCCACATGTCTACCCAGCCTGTTTATGGTAAACACCCAGGTAAAGATTATTCCTTCTAAGGAAGGAGATTTATCTAGGATTATACCTAAGGTTGAAATAAAAGAATATCTCTTTTTAGGTGTATTATTGTTATAACTGTACATGAGAAGCATAGTTAAAATCAGGAAGAATCTCTATGTGTGCAGGTAGACAGAGGGTATGAGGCAGAACATGACACTTTATCATAATCAATAGTACACTATAGGAGAAGACTCCAAGGCTAGAAAGTACAGTCTCAGATAACTATCAGAAATGAGTTCTCTGTTACTTTCTTCAATGTGTAAACCCCTGGTTCTGATGGCACTCCTTTAAGAAGAATATATTCACCATGTTCAGAACAGCACCAGATCAAATTACTTGAGTATAAAAAAAAATACTAGTATGCAAATACGTATCCAAGTAAGGAAAAATATCAAGAAAAACAATACTTTAATATGCTTTTATTACAGAAAATCTCAAATTTCAAACATACACAGAAATAGAGAAAACAGTCTATTTCTATGTATCTATCATCTAGCTTCAATTAACAACTCATGGCCAATCTTGTTTCATCCATATTCCCACTCACCCCCCATTATTTTGAGGTAAACCCTGGATGTTAAATCATTTTATCTGTAACAATTTTAGTATGTATAAGTAATAGAAAAACTTTTTTAAAAAGTCAAAACTGTAATATTATTTTTTAAAAATGTAATATCATTACCACACCTAAAACATTAAACAATAATTCCATGATAGCCATTCAATGGTCTCTCTCTCAAGAATTCTACCAACAAGACTACTGTGCTGCCTACCATCTGGATCTTAATACTACTTAATGACCAC
Source organism: Eidolon dupreanum (assembly GCA_028627145.1). Taxonomy (NCBI): domain Eukaryota; kingdom Metazoa; phylum Chordata; class Mammalia; order Chiroptera; family Pteropodidae; genus Eidolon; species Eidolon dupreanum. The sequence continues at coordinate 80,897,285 of CM053506.1, read as the reverse complement.
TTCCATGAAAAGTTGGTATTGATAGACACAGAGATAAGAAAAGAGGGAAGGGGGCTCAACTACTTGCCTCATTTCCTCCTGGAAGCCTGTTCATGTGTACCAGTTGACCTTGATCATCCAAAACGAGCTCCGTATACGTCAGCATGTCCGAAGGCAGAGGGGGTGATGGCAGGAATGTTTGAGCGGACATAGAATCCCAGAGTTTGATCAGGGACTAGTGGAGGAGAGAAGTTTGACTAATCAGTGATAATTAGCATTTCAACATGGACAAAAATAAACATTGAGATTTGGTCAATCTGGTTTTACTCTTTCTTTTCCAAGAGTTCTGCCAAGTGTTTAAGTGTTAGACAGAATTCTACAGCTCTCTCAGTTAAAACAGATTTGTAATTATTTTTTACATAATGTTTTTACATGCCAAAACTCAGGCACATTTCCATCAAAGTCAAACCACTGAGTGATTCTCAATCAGCACTAGAGCATTAACAAACACACCAGACCTAACAATATCCCAGGAAAATTAAAATAACTAAACAGTAACAATCCCCCTTAAAAAAAATAAAGAAAAATTCTAGAGAAACTTGGCAATAGAAGAATAACCAGGAAAGTGACATGACACCCAGCTAATAAAAAAAAAAACCTCAAGAAGGCAAGACTAAAGTTTCTACTAGAGGTTAAGGAGGTATATCCTTTTCCTAATTATCTTCTCAGATCTATTGACCTACAAACAGAAATTAGCTCACTAGAGGTATATAACTATTTGTAAATGTGCAGGTCAATTCTGCTCCAATTTGAATAAACAGATAAATACATCTATACATTTAAAAACCACTATGATTTTCATTTCCAATTTCATATTACCAAAACAAATGCCTCATGAAGTGGGGACTAGTTCACTTGTTTTTTTGCTTGCCTCAAAGCAACATTTAAAACCAGTATGACTCATTCATAACTCGATATCCTAATCACTGTGTTTATGTCTATTCTATAGGAAGAATTATACAGAATGTCATTTCTATTTATAGCACTGGCACTGCAAAACAGAATCAATATTCAACTTTTAGGCTAACAACTTTTAGTCTAGTAATACTGAATGAAGGTAGCTATGTTTCAAGAGAGAAAACAGAAGAATCTTTTGTATTTGAGAATAATACAGGAATTACAGATAGACTGTTTACCAATGCCACATATCCTACTTCAGTAAAATTCAAATGTGTAATATTGGTGGTATTAACTAGGAGATTTGGAAAAATCCTACATTCATAGATTTTTTTTTAAGGACAAATTCAGTAGTCTTTGATACCTTATTCCTTATCTGTTGTATTTTCTGCTAGTGATATACTTTTCTTGCCTTCTATTGATGAAAGAAAAATCTGCAGCACAGAGATGATTCACCATACAGATCAAAGGAATTTATTTTCATATAGAAGATTCATAATATCATATTTTCACATGCTAGTTTTTAATCAGCTATACTAAATCTGCCGCCAAAGAACTTTAAACTGTGTACCATGATCTCTATATTCATTTGTATATGTTATCTATATTGATTCTCATCATATTAACCCTAGGCTATCAGCTAGAGAAAAAAGGAAAACAAGAACTAGAGTTTCAAACCTCTTTAATATCCATAATTTGAATATAGGTTTAGGAAATATATACCTGAACATAACTTCTCACACAGGTCATTGTAAACTACCATAAAAAGCATGCGGTCTCAGTTTACTCTCTTCTACTCAACAGAGGCTTCGCTTACCTTTCCTCCTGCTAACTCATAAAGAGCCATCTAACATCTAAGTTGACAGTCACCAAATCCCAAATGAGACAGAAAAGAGAGTAGTGCCAAGATATTTCCTGTCCTTTAGGAGTGCCCATTCTAGTCTAAGCTGCATCTGATGGAGATTTAAGAAAATCTTGCTTCTTTGGAACATGTCAGAACCCCCCAGTTAGCTATTTTTACCTGTCGAAACATCTCTGGGATATCATATATGTATGTTGTCCCTAAGGATTGTGCCTGGAACCTCTTTGATTGAAGCAAGTCTTTGGTCACATATGGAGTGTTGATTAACATTCCATGAAGTGGACCCTGTTTATCTCCATACGCCTGAAACATGATCTGTAGGAAAAAGAGGATGGCATGGGGAGTTGAGACAGAGAAAAAAATCAGATAGCTACCTAGGTGGGCTTTTTTCACAAATATTATTTCTTGAAACATTTTTGGTGGCTTGAGTAGCTAAGATATGCTTTTTAACATTGGGTCCATGGTGCTCAGATTAACCAACCATACACTGTAGACTGCTCTCACTTTTGGATTAGTTGAAATCAACAAGAAAGCACAGTGTAAATTTCACATTTCACAGACAGACAATGCTTGCCTTCTAAAGTGACTTGAATACCACATATTCAGAAACAAAGAATGTCAACTAACCAGTCTGAGCAGTGCTACTAGTATTTAAGTTAAGGAACAGCTATGCACCGAAGAGAATTTTTTTCTTTCCCCCAAAATAGAAGACCAAGTCAAGGCTCTACCATATCATCTATGCTTTAGTTTATTTGATTAGAAGGTACCTGATAAGTATCAGGCACACAAAGGCTTCAAATATTTCTGCCACAAGTGGATTTCATTCACCCAGTCTAACCAGTTAATTCTTGTTAGCTTATAAGACATAGTCTATAGTAAAAGAAATATTTTATTAAATTACATATATCTATATAATACATAGACATATATTTCTGCCTATATACTATGTCTACAACTAACAAATAGCTCCTACAATACTTATATCGTCACATAATAAAATCACATTAGTTTTTAATCATATTAGCTCAAATATTTCTAGAAGAGTACTTCATATTCCATATACTTACTTTTATTTGCTTATCAATATTTATAAGGGATGCCATTATTTCAATTCAATTAATATTTATCGAGTGCCCAGAGACCGTATGACACTAAACTAGGCACTTTATGCATGAATACATAAAATATAGATTCCCAATGCAGTAATACAAATGGAGATTTGGATGTAAGGGTATGTATATATCCCCACATATCTTTTCAGGCCTAAAATATATAAGCTAAGTCTACTATTAATGAATAGATTTGTGGACCTGCTATACAGTCATAAGAGAATTAAGTGCTTAACTACTCTGAGTATAGTTCAGCTCAGTGAATCCTTAGCTTCTTAGATCAGAAGAACAGATGTGTTCTGCTGACTTGCCAATCATGTCTTATGCTGGACAAAACTTGTCTTGGGCTGCTCAAAATCCCATGGAATAGAGTTCTCAGCCCTCTTCCATATGACCAATGGTGAAAGTCATTATGTGCAAGGTAGAAGTAGCAATGTCTTGGGAATGTGAGAGGCAGAATAGTAATGTTTTAAGAGATTCAAAGTGTTAAGTGAGGATAGGGTGTTAGTATCAAAGAACTGGACTCACAAGAGAACTTTTAGGGGTGTCAAGATATTCTCTATCAATACTACGATGGTGGTACACAAGTGTATACAATTTCAGAATGAACAGAACTGTACATTTAAATGAGTACATTTTATTATATGTAAATTGCATCTCAATAAAAGTGATTTAAAAATCTACATTTCTCCCTTACACTACACATTGGATATAAATTGACTTGCACGATGATTACTCAATCTCTTCTCCCACTATAATTGCCTGACATGAGTGTTCATTACAGCCAATACCACAAAAACTATACAAGGAAAATGAAACAGAATGAAACTCAAGCCAGTCGACCTTGTTCCTTATTGGCAGAAAGAATAAGCGATGTGTTGGAGCAAGAGGTTGACAGTAATGTATAGTACTGGAAGCCTCTGAATGATTGGCTATTTATGTTAATTCCATTTTCTACAGTACTGGACATAATTAAAAATTGGTAAAGTATATGTTTTATAAATTCATGAAAATATCTGCACATTTAATATATCACACACCTTGTACCCGATGCCATCCAAAGAGCTTCTCTTGGAAACCAATCTCTGATATCATACAGTCTGTTCCCTTAGAACCCTGCACTTATTTTATGATGGCAGAATCATCGTACTACAGAGAAACTAATTACCTAGTGATGTAAATTTCTTGAGACTAGAGATCACTTTTTATCTCTTTGTATTCATATTGCCTGTTAACCACACTAAAGGTGATTAACAAGTTTTAATGAACAAAGGAATAAATGATACACATGGTTCTATATCATTTAAAATTTACACGGCTCACTAGAGCAAAGAGAGGAAAATTGGCAATAAGCATCAGGTAGGCATGAGGAGTGCCAGAACTGAGTTGGAGGCTAATCTTCTTGTGGGTTCCCTCCTCTAGCCATGTGCCCTCCAGTTCACAAGTGGCAGTGGTTGTTGCTCTCAACTGAGGAGCCTTTGGGGCTTCCTAAAAATGCAGAACCCATGATAAAAGGGGTTCTTCCTCAGGCTAAAGGTAGCACATTCATTCTTTCAGATACTGATTGGGTGCTTATTTTGTGCCAGGCATAGTAGTAAACCCTGATTGAAGGCATCTGTGCCTTTCATGCCTCTGTGTCACCACTAGTCAGCATGAGGGAAATGTAAGTGCTTTCTAATAAAAGAAAGGGGAAAAAAGTAGTTATGAAGAACAAACTTATTTATCATAAACACTGAAATCTCTAATGGCCATCTTATTTTTCACAAGAATAGACCTGCCTTGAAGCCATTGTAGAAGTTAATTAAAAACATCCCTACCCATGGAAAGCTTTGACTGAAAATGTCTTTAAGGTTGCCCTGAAAAACATCAAATGCAGCAAGAATTATTGAATATTCTTTCTCTTGCTCACCCCTCGTGCTCTTGCGCACTTCTCTCTCTCTGTTTTAACTGTTCACTTCTCATGGGATAGATTTCTCTGGCCATCTAACTGGGAATCAAAGCACAAAATGAAAGGTCACTCTGATAGCTATCCAAACTTAGATTTTTAAAATTCATCTTCAAAGTACTGGTAAAAATGTCTTTCCTTACCTTTGGTCTCAGATTTAAAAGGACATAGATAAAAACAAGAGACATAGAATCTCTTCTTGGCACTCAATGCATAGAACAGACTGAAACCTTTGTGTACACACACAGGAGTAAGTTCATCCTTTAACTAAAAGAAATGTACTTCTAAAGTTCAAGCCAAAGACCTGAAATAATATCCTAGTTCTTAAAAAGATGTAAACAATGGCGAACGAACCTAAATCCAGTACCACAGAAAAGGGCCCAAATATTTAGAAACTAAGGTGATAAAACAGAATAATAAGGAATTCTGTTATCACAGAACCAATCCACTCAAAAAGTCACTTTCCATTTTCACATTCTTGATTTTTCTACCTAAAAAATGGGTTAAAGTTTTCCACTTCGCTCTTTTACAGATATATAAAACTGTGAACTCTTTGAAGGAAAGATAATGTGTGTAAATGGAATAACATAATGGGTCAATATGTTAAAATCACTGCTTGATCTTGCTCAAGCTATTATATTATGTTGAAATTTTCCTTCTTTAAGATGGAAGTTAATGACACATTTTAACAATTCTCCTTTCCTTACTTGGCAATGAGCGGTCTAACTAGGCTGAAAACAGGAAGGACAAAGATTGCTCAAGCAGCCCAAGAGCCTTCTAAGAACAAGCCCTAAATTACACAATTATCTCTGGAGTTACATTCACTTGGCATCTCTTAGGGCTCACCAATACATGACAAAAGATTGAAAGTTGTATAACACCCATGATTAAGAACATAGGCACATGTTATAAAGCAAATGAAGTTTTTCAAATTCCTGTAATCATTTAAGCTGATAGAGGACAACCCCACTAGGTGAATCAATGGGATTTATGAGTTTAGGTCTTCCATAACAAGGGCAAGTGGCTTATCTGAGGAGCCCGCTTCACGACTATACCTGTGCCGTCCTGGAGTCATTCACTTCCTTGTACAGGCTGATGTCCAAGTAATAGCCAGACTCGTTTGTCAGGAAGAGGCGGATGGGAATTGCTTTTCCAGTTGGTGTCAGGCGAATGTTGATTTTCAGTTCTGCCTGGAGGACGCGTAATTTCCACAGCCGACTTCCATAGCGCATTACCATGCTCCGCACAGATTCCTCAATCTGACACAGACACAGTATCAAGCACAAGACTTAAATACCTTGTAACTAGGACCTGTTTCAGGTCTGCCCATATTTGGGAAAGGAGGAATGGGAAAAGATGCTAGTTTCTAGAGATGTGTACTACGTGTTTTCCTTACAAAAAGTCAGATAGTTTCTCCCCAACCCTACTTTTGCTTAGAGCAAGTCAGGGACAATTTCATGCTGGCCTGTCATTTGTGTAGTTGCACCCATTTCTGTGCAACTACCTACCCCTTTCTCAATTATATTCATACCCTATACCAAAGATCTGCAATATCTAAAATTACAAGCCATGGGATTTAAGAGAAAGCCCCAAATATGAATAAAATCTCTAGTTAAATAGCTATTAAGTAGCATTTATATGCATGGTTACTATGTTTCATTGTACTTACAGGACTTTAAATCAACACAGCAATTACCACCATGAGCTTTTTTCCATACATTTTTATTAAAGTTTATAATATATGACTCTTGGTAAATTGTACAAATTAAAGACAGACAATTTGTAGGTGGTGTTTCATAGAATGTTCTCTCTAAATAGAGCATTGAAGCTTCGTCATTGCCAAGTGCAACCGGGATTTAAGTATATGAAGCAGATATTCCCTAGTTTCTCTAAGCTTTATACCAAAGCAGCTTAGTGCTTCTAGTTTTCAGAGTTAGGTGAGGTTTTTTTTCTTTTTTTTCTTTTTTTTTTTTTTAATCCAAATGGCCTTAGATATGATTTCTCCTTATTGACATAGTAAAGCAAAAACATTTTTCCTAATATGGCTGCAGGCCACTAGAACATATTCAAAGTTAATGTTTTCTTAAATGAAGTATCTTTCTAAAATGCTTTCTCAACTAGAAAATATCATAAATATCTCATACCATCCTTCTCTTGTGGTTCTTCAGAAGTATGTGCCAGCCTTGTAGTTTGTTTTTACATTACAGAATTTCAGGTATTGAGTTTCAAGGAGTTAACTTTTTTATTCCCACCCTTGCTTGTTCACCAAGAGGTATGTATGCATTCTTTTCTCAAGAAAACAAAAGTCAATAATCTCTCTATATAGGAAATTGACAGCTATCTATAATTAGAAAAGCAGAGCTCAGATATATGTGTTTAGAGTAGAACAGAGAGGTTGCTATCAAAAACTCAACGATAAATGGCACATCAAATCTAAAAATATACATAGTTATAGAGTGTCTAGGCCATGTTTAAGTCTTTCAGTTTCATCAGTTCCAGAATACTTAGAAGAATCTTTGTTTAAGCTACATAATGAGACTTGACACCCAGTGAGTAGCAGTCTTATCCTTGGCTTTCCTAAGAGACTAAAGCAACTTGGAGTCTTGAAGAAAAAAAAAATAGAAACGATTTCTTAGGTCTCAAATACTAAGTTCAAAAAGCAAAAGTCCATGCCTATAACTGATCTTGAGAAAGTAATATACTGGTTCTCCTATCCAAATTCCACAATATCATGATAGAAAAGGGTTAGAGGAAGCAGGACCAGAGAGCAGCCTGTTTTTATTATACCTGGGATAAAAAGATCAAGTACAGAATCATCTTGTTTTCCTTCTTTAAATTTTAAGGAATGCATTTCAGACTAGAGCCTCAGGGAAGAAAACATACAAAACATATGAGGCAGTAATTTTGCTAAAATGCCCAATAATGGCAAAGTTAATTATTCTAGATGAGAAATCCAAGGGCATTATATAACATAGGACCACTATCATGGGAAATATCATAAAACAGGTACCAATGAAAGAAAAGAAGAGAAAGGTTTTTATGTTTTTGTACTGCTTATAAATGGCCAATAAGATAAGATGATACCACCTTCAGTTTTGAGGTCTGCTTTCAATGGCTATATCAAATTTTTGACACCATCCCAGAAATCCAGTCTTAAAAGCATTCTGTGAACTTTAAAGATCAAGGACTTAACCAGCTGACCAAGAGTACCTGTTTCCAGGCCCATGTGTGAATAAATGTGAATGAATCTCCCTGCTTGTACTTTTAGTGCTGGGAGAGAAGCGAAGGAGAAATGTACCTTTGATGGGTCCATGATGACTGTAGGCACAAAGTTGAGGAAGATGTGGTTGCAGTCAGTACGGACATTTGTATTGTTAAAAGCGACTTCCAACTCATCCATGGCTTCTAGGAGCAGTCGCTCCCCTTCGTTTTGTAGGTATTCAAAAGAAGCTTCCTATGCAGGAAATCAAGATAAACATGAATGTGTTTTAAAAAAGGCAATAAAGAAATGGCTATTATAATTACGTAAGCAGTTGTATGTTGTGAATCAAGGCACCTGCTATAGATGTTATTTACATTTCTCCTTAGCCCAATAACCACAGGCAGCAGGGGCAGACAAGGGTCAGTTAAAGAGTTTCTGCAGCCATTCCTCCTGCCTCTTAGTGTATCCTTTGCTTCCAACAGGTGGAGATGCTTGGGCATTCCCAGAGCTAGAAGCCCATTAGGATTACATCTCACATATGCCAAACAGGGCAGTTTAGAAAGAAAATCTATTTAGAAAGGAAAAGTTGAAGGTGTGTTATGGTTATGGGATGCAGTAATAACTAACACACCAGGAAGTGCCTTGCTGTGTACAGAAACCGTCCTACCTCTAGACAGGTTTATAACGGGGTCACCTCAAACTTTTCTCCTTACCCCCTATCGTCACCTAACTCTCTCTGTGACTTTCCTATTTGTATGCTTTTCCCTTTCTCAAGTGAGTACTATCATGCAATGCTTCCATCAAAAGAAAAATCAAATGAAAGGGAAAAAATGCCTTTTATTATATGGAATATTTACTTCGGTGAGAGAAATGATTCTCAAGACATCTGCTGGTTATTAGCGAGTGAGATGAAAAGGAACAAGAGCCTTGATTCGAACAGTGAAAACCTGATTTTGAACCATGCCTGTTCCTCTGTCCCTTTCCTCAGGGATAACTTTCCCATTAAAGTACAGCACCCACCTTGGTGACCAGATCAGAATGTCTGATGATTGCACGGACAAAGAACCTGTAGTCTGTCACTTCTGTGCCAACTTCCACCTTGGCTGCCCCAAGATACAGGTGCATCTTGTGATTAGCACATGGAATGGCAGTAAGGTCAAAATTTCTCATCCGGTTCAGCTCTAACTGGAAAGCAAGAGCAGGCTCCAGGTGACGATAGATACGATCCTCTTCAAACTGAGCACAAGAAGTGGAGGTAAAAACAGATCATAAGAGGCCGTTCCAAAATTATATCATGAATGTGTATGTAAAAGAGATGCTTAAAAATAGAAACATAAGCTATGATGTGCTAATGAACAACAAAAATGAGCTACATACAAAGACAATGCTATAGCTTACACAAGATTAGGCACTAAAATACTTATTTATTTCCCAAACTTTCATTGTTTATGCTTTCACAAGTGGTGATGCTAATCATTAAAAACAAAGGAACAAACAAAAATAGCAATTCCCTCAGAACTCCCGTAGCATTTTATATCTTTATAATTTATTTTTTATAATTAACTACAAACTGCTTCACATTAATACCTACCACACATACCAGAGTTTTGGGTTTATTCAACTAGTCTAAAATACTCATGAGCAAAACCTATGTCTTATACGATTATCATTTCTGACACAGTACAAAGGACATAGTAAATACCTGACAAACATCACATAATTTTTAAAAACAGATATTTGGCTTTGGAACATACTATATCCATAGATATATAATTATTTATACATATTTTTAAAGAATTATATTAACATTTATAGTATGTTTTGCTGAAATTAAATTGTTTTTCCAGAGTACATGTCAGTTGAGTGAATGAAGAGAGATCACCAAAAATATAAGCTGGTAAAGGAAGAAACCAACATGATCTGAAATTTTGTATTTTAAAATTAAAAAACTAATGCACATACACAAGACTTGAGTATAAATGAACTGTCCGTAGGTGACAAGAATAATCTTATGTACAATAGTCCTTTCATATCACATCATTAGGATAATCCTAAAGCATAAAGATAATTTTGAAAGTTATTGCTTTCTTTGGGTAGGTCAATACATTTGATTATTTCCTAACCAAACTTTTTCACAAGTGAATCTTCTTTAGTTCTAAGACACATGTAAGGCAAAGGTCAACTAGAGAAAAAAATGGCAAGAAGAGCATATGGCAAAGATATGCCACCCTTGGGCTTTTAAGAAAAAAAGGAGTGAGGGGGAAGGAGAGGGAGAAATTGGTTCTTACCTTATCCCTTGCTCGGAACGTGAAAAATTTAGGGAATTCTCTCTGTGTTAAAAGAAGGGGAAAATGTATCAGTCCTTCATAGCTATGGCTCTTTGGGGATAAACACATAATACAGAAGCACTCAAGCATCTAGAAGACAGTTTCCTAGAAAACACGCTCCTTACCAAAGCTGAGCCCAGGGAATGTGAATGATCCTCTGGGTAGCCGTCACTTTGACCCCACTTCCAAATTTGAGAATCACCACACTAATAACCTAACTTCAATAGCTACTCTCTCCTAGGAAAAAATAATTTGTATTTTTTCACCTCCCAAGTAAAAAAAAAAAAATCTTCCTGGTGTTGCTCTTGGCACAACCTGGCAAATAAAACCAATATACCCTAATGCTGCAGCACTGCAGTAGTAGTTACTGGACTGATTTCCCAAGTTTCCCCTTAATAAACTCTTAAAAAGTAAGCTAGCTAGAAAGCATAGAATCCCCAATCCATGTTTTTCCACATTCACTCTCAAGTCAATAACTTCAAAGGTTTAAAGAATAATGTTTCAAGACAAAGAAAAGTAAAAGATGTTGCACTGGTCACCACCATTCTATGCATAAGAAAGAAGGGGGGGAACTAGTGAACTTGGAATCATTTGGTCTTACTGCTCTTTTGCAGGGCATTATAAAAGAAAGCAACCAATTTACTAGAACCTTATTAATTAACAAAGATGAATTCAATTAGCAGAGTCCATTAGTTTCTGAAATTTAACTTATTAACACCAAATACCCCTGTTTCTCGGATGGGAAGCTCTACTGGCAGTGTTGGAATCAAGTCATTACCACTTGCCTCTATAGGAGGTTTCATTAGGCATCTTCTTCATTATGAGTGCAATATAATGAAACACTTATTAGTACAAGGCAGAAAGACCAGGACTAGCTGCCTAAATATCCCTCAATAAGCTTTAGGAACCATGAAGGAAACTGAAGTGAAATAAGAGCCTTCTAGGTGGCAGGTGCTCTCAAGTGTTGTCTCCTCGAATGCTCTCAACAACCTCTCGAGGTAGGTGTCACATTTTCCAGCTGAGGAAGCCATGACCAAGTGATAATGCCCAGGATCACAAAACCAGAACATGAACTTGGGTCTCTTTAATGCCAGAGCCCATGCCCTTTCAGCTCTACCACTCTCTCTCTCAAGTGTAGGGCATTACCTTTCTATTCTTGCTAAAATCCAAATTTCTTATTTAGAGGACTTCTCTTTGATGAGACCAAAAAAAAAAAAAAAAAAGGAAATTAAAGAAAAAAAGCAAAAAACAAACAAAATATGCTGAAAACTTGCGGTTCTTGAGTTTACTGAAAACCTGAATACCTTCCACAGGTATTATACCTCACCCTCACTTGCACATTTTTATAGCTTACAGAGTTAATAAATCTTCTTATATTTTCCTTGGCATTTTAACTACAAAACTGCATTTAACAGGCTTCTAGGAGCTTGTTTAGCAATCCAGGAAACCCCTGTCCAGGCTTGGGTCTTTAAAAGTCCTTTGAAAGTGGATTTTACACAGCACTGATCTTCTACTAATGGTGTTTTCGTTCCAAATAATTCTCTAATTCTCCTGAAAAATACTGAAAACAAGAGATGACTTCAAGGTTAGACAGGAAGATGTGCAGGTGCATTGTCAGGTTTCATGCTTAGGGATTTATATAATCTAGTTTTGGTTTAATACTTGAGAGGTATGGCTTTCAGAGCATTAGCTAAAAGAGTAACAAGTCAAAAAGGGTAACAAAATCCTTGCATAAAATTTTCTCAAAAAGTCAAGGAAAGTGATAATACAATCTTTTAAGCACACACTCTTGTATTTTGCCTTAACTATTAATTAATTAAAATGTTTATTTAGTACACCATTTATTCAAGTGTGTTCAACTGTAGGACCAAAATCATTTTCCTTCAGAAACATAACAGTAACTAAAAACTCCCCTGCTTTCTTTACCACTAAACCAATCAAGAAAATTTGTAGTATCTGAAAGGCATGAAAATCGAACAATGTGAATGGAAACATCTTTACCACAAATAACGAAGGAGACTAATTCTTGGCAAATGTGGGGAAAGACCACCAATCAGAAAAACCACTTTCATTAAGGTTAGCTAAGAAAAGGTGTTATAGAGATGATATAAGCAAACTTTGAAAAACTTTTGAGTAAATTTTTAGCTCCACAGTAAAGTTCTCAATTTAAGCATGAAGCATTCAGACCAGAAGATGGCAAGAACTTCTGTGCAATGGAAAAGCAGGATCAACGAACAATTCTTCAAGTCTAAGGACTTTTACAGAAGTCACCTCTTTTGGCACTCAAGAATCACAAAAACACAGAAAACACAGGAAAGAAGAAATACAAAAGTCTGATCCTACAGTTTTAGTAAATTCCTTCATCTTATCTCCTCACACTGCCAATTTTTCCACTAACAGCATTCATGCTTATTCTATCACTAATGTAATTGCTTTCCAGACATTCTACTACTGTTATGGGCAAACATCATAATTGAATGTACACAAAGAAAAACCTCTTAGTGTTCTGGTACCAAAAAACAAAAGAATGAGACATTTCTCAGGAAGAAATTATACCCCTGCTGTGTTCTAATCAGCCAACCATCATCAAGACAATCAAAATAATTTGCCTAAATTAGCCAATCAAGACACCCTGCAAATCAGAGAATGTGAAAACCTGCAACAGAAAACATCATAGCTGATTATGATACTAATAATCGTGTTAAAAACCTAATGAGATGAAGAAATTGAAAGCTTGCTGGTGCAATTCTCTTTTACCTCAACATGCTGAGAACTAATTATATAGACTGTAATTAAAACAAAAACCCAAACCAAAGCTTCTGAAAAACTAATAGTTGATCTACTAGCAAAGAGAATTACCAATTTTTTTCAGCTTATTGAGATATAATTGACATATCAAAAAATTTTTTTTAAAGACATGAACTTCTAACCATGATAACTTCAATAGTGGAATCTGCCCTCAGTTCCAAATAATCCAAAACATTTAATTTTAAAGTAGAAGTCATTCCCATAAAATCAGTAACAGTACAACTATCTCCTAGGTGACTTATAGCAGAATCTCAGGAAATCTTATAAACAAGAAACAAAAGGAAACTTAACAGATGCAAAACTGATATAGAATCGCATCAAAATTTCTGGACCTAATGCTTTTGCTTAGGTGGCAAAGGATAAGAAATCCTGAAAATAGACATTTTAGTATCCTTTACAAAACTTGGCTGAAAAAAGTATGAAAAGCTTCAAAAAGTATAATACTTATATTCCATTTAACTAGCACCTTTTGCTTAACTTTTTGGAATCTGAAATGTGAATAAAACTAACAAAGACTTAATACTACTTGAAACTGGAGACCTGCAGCTTATATAGCTGCAAAATTCAAAGAGCCTGTTCTTTTGCTTTCAAGTTTTCAATTTTATTTATTTTTAATACGGAGGAGATATTTACAACAATAGGCATGTTTTTTCCTCAAACTTTCTACTTAAATATCGACAAGTAGTTATTCAAATCCTATTATATGTACTTGATTTAACTAGATGATTATGGAAACAGACTCGACATCAAGCCTCCTTAATGCTAGTAAATATTGCCAGCTCAGAAGAACAGTCTCTAGGTAGAATCAAGAAACTAAGATAGCAGCAGACATTCCAATGGACAGCACTCTAGAGACTCTGAAGTTTAAGCAATGAAGTTTTATAAATGCTTATAGCTTTCACTGGCATCTGAATAAATACCTAACATGCATACTCTCTAGGAACCTCTACTCTGGCCCTCATTTGCCTTGTTCTGGTTCTGAAGCAGTCTGAGAGACGACTATGTAACAGCACAGCTGCTTTATTCCACAGCAGCCAATGTTGTTCTTGAACTAAACTTGGTAACCTTCCTCCTCTCCTTGCCCCCCCTCATGGACGCATTCGCTCTTCTATTCAATAATATAGGGATTTCACAGTGTAGAACAGGGGAGACTGCATACATCACAGTGGATTACCAAGAAGCCAGAGAGATCAAGGGATTCATCTCTAACACTCACGCAAAGCTTCCTCTTTTTCACACTACACTAACTATGGGGCAAGCACACATCAGACGACATGACAGAGACTAAGCAACCTTCATGAATGGCGAGCTACCACCAGCAGAGGAACTTATAGAAGCACCATGACAGTGAGCCCCAGATCTGTACAACTCCGGCCAAGGCTTCCAGGCTATCATAGATCCTGGATGGAATTCAGTAATAGTTGCCCTTGCCCACTAATTATTTCTAAGGGGTCTAACATAAAAACACTCCAAATCCTCTGAAATGCAATTCTTCAGAGAAAATCTAGTCTACACCTAAACTCTAATTTCTCTATGTCCTAAAACAACATTTCCTACACTCATGACAAATCAAGTCACTTGTTAATATAACTGATGTCCCACTTTATGTCACTATAAATAGGAACTGGTCAATGATTCCTGGGAAAGACCCCCTGCTGGGCTCATTTCTAGCAGATTTTGCCTATACATGTCTCTATTCAACCTAAATCCAGAAATTTAGCATAGCAGGGAGAAAAAAAAATTTTAAAGCTGTAGATATACTCTAGGGCATGACACAGATTCAGCAATAAGACAGAATATTTTGCATATATAAAACACACACACAAAAAGTCCATGAGAATTGCTTTGGCTTTTAAAAATTTTTAGTAGTTTTAATTTTTCATGGAATGCTTATTATAAGAAACCAGTTAGTGTGCTTTATGAAGACTCCATCTGAACCATTAGGAAAAAGGAGAATGATTTTATAAATTCAGTATTATTCTCCAGAATAATACATTACTCCAAAGTCAGTGAGAAAAATAATCATGTTAATGCTTAAGAACCTAGCCCAATATTCTTCCCAAATCCAGGGCCTGGCTCTGGCATGTCTACCTTAGTTCTGATCAGCATCTACCAATGATAGTATTTATTCACAGGCTCTCATATTCGATCCCCAAGTATCAATTTTATTCTCTAAGCTCTTGATTTTTCTTCTTAAAGCCCCAGGGTTCTCTTTAAGCTCCTCATACTTTTTCATTGCCTCCAGTTTCCTATCTAAAGCTATTGATTGATATATATCTGTACTCTGCTTTGCTTCCTGACATCAATAACACAGGGGAGTTGTGCAGTCCACAGCATTTCCTAAAGCATTTCAGAAAATCTTAGCTCTTTAGTTTGCAGAGTAGGCTCTTGTTTCTTTACAGACTAGACCAACAAGGTGAACTGTGAGAAGGGAAACAAAATGTCAAATGCCAGAGACCTAATAAACAAAAGGGCAATAAAAGCAACTACACACAGGTCCTAGAGTTTAGAAAAGTCCTTTCCAGAATCCCAGAAGTTATCTTCATTATTGCAAATGAACAGGGCTTGAAAACTAAATTACTTTAATTGCTAAAAAAAAAATAAAGTTCTTATTAGGAAAATAAGGACTTCCCAATATCCTCTGGAATCTTTGCTAAATTAGAATTAATTTTTAAAGAAATCTTTGGACTACGATCATATTAAAAAATGACCTCTTGATTGCAATTTGGATTTTTGGCCTTACTGCTATCATCATAGTGGGTGTATGGGCATACCATAGTTTAGAGAGTTTAGATATCAGGCTATTGACTTACTTCTCTTTTCTATAACATTTTTAATGTCATAAATATTAACAGTTAATTAAGTTAAACTGGAAAACAAAGCAACTTAACACTCAATTCTTATTTTATGCTCCTGGAATTACCCTAAGACAAAAGTTCCAACTTGGGCTCTGCTAAGGCATTTTAAATAATAGACAATTGTTTTTCAAAACTGAGAATTCTCAATAATAGAACTTGAATCTGTCTTTGGTAAAAGCCAAGACCCCAAAGTGCAACTGGCAGTTCTTGATTATTGATTCACTATGTACGCAGAACAAATTACTAGTTAACTCCTACCTCATTCATCCAGATAAATGCATGTGCTCATCCTTAATTATTTCTCAGAAATATATTGAGAATTTGTTACAGGGTGAAAAAAAGAAAGAAACCCTTTAGCGTGAAGAAGACTGTAGAAGAACTGAATATGCATTATAATACTTTCTGAAAGAAGAGGGACCAAAAGCCTGTGCAGCCCTTCTAAATAACTCACATACATTCTGTTTAAATAATCAGTGGCAAATGCAAAAAGCAGTTAAGTAATCTTTCATTACTGTTCCTTTTACTTACATGAAATCTCTGATCCACCTCATAGCTGATCTGTTTTCTGAAATCCTTTCAAATGAAAGAGAGAGAAGGAAAAACAGCAGAAGCTGGCAATTAGTGATAAAATTAAAACCAATCTGATTAAAAGGTGATGTTTTTCTTATATTTATAGAAAAAGTTCTTTCTCTGCATAAATTCTATGATTAAGCATATGATTATAATTCCACTTTTTTATTTTTAAAAATGCTAGCAGCAGCATATGATATATTAGAAGTGTAATTCACATGTCAATACCTTTTGTGCAACCAGGAAAGTAAGGCGCCGGATTCCATGCTCAACCAGGGTAGCTTTCTATGAAAAAACATGTAAAACATAAGATAGATGAGATCTCCATTCATCTTAAATTTCGCCCCAGTCAATTCTTGTAAGGCTCTGATTGGGCTAAGTACCCTTTCTGGTTATGTCTCTCTGTTTTGGCTCAGTACCTTCAAACTTGCAAGTAAACAGATCTCAATCTGGCTCCTGGGACTAAGTCTTACAGAATAGGTTTTATACTGATCTAGACAAAATTGAGAGAAAACTTTGTGTATGGGAAGGGGTCATATGAAGTCACCTAAATTCTCTTAAGAACTGATTCACATCTAAGCAGACCATAACACTATTTCTGCTTATAGAAATCACAGGGTTGGGCATGTTCGAATGTGAAGATTAAAACCAAAACAGAAGCTAAATGAAATTGGGACATTCAGGTCAGAGAGAAAAGAAGGAATTTTCATAAAAGAGAAAATTCAGGTTCTAACTTGATGTTTACAGATAGCACCTACCATCAGATACAGCATTCCTAGAATTCAACCTAACAAATCCTGATCTTTTCATTTCTTCTAAAACATTTCCCCTATACTATACATGAAGGTATTTTTTAAAAAGATTTCTTTAAAAATTGCTAAACATTGCTAAAAGCAATGTTTAACAGGCTTTTAAATTTAGTTATTATTCACATCACCACTTGGCATAGGTGAGCAGTATATCAGAAGGCAAAAGAAACCAGAAGTTTCAAGACAGTCTCTTATATGAGTCTTGGGCCTTCAGATCTAAGCTTTCTTATGCTGCTCATTTATTTCAAAAGGCAAAGACAAAGAAATAGATTAATGAACTAAGTAAATAACATGATCTGAAAGGTCCCTAACAAAGAGGGGTCATGTAGCACAAGTAGAAAAGCAATCCTACTCGCTGAATGACTTGGGAAAATGTATGAATAATACAAATAGAAAAACTACGTGGACTTTCATAACCTACATCTAGAGTTTAGTTTTATCACATTCCCTGCAATAACTCTAACCAAGTGATATGTTCATGAATCAATTCTTGACTTTCACAATACTATATATTTTTAATGTCCAAACTGGTGTCTCCTTACAGACAAGCACATTCTCTGGGTCATTTCCTCCTACTGGAAAACCATTTCTGCTTTGGCATTGCTTAGCAATAAAATTAGTTAACATAAGCAAAAGATAACTGAAAAAATAAATTTCCTAATAGTAAATTCCCTTGTCAAACATAAATTTTGGTTCAACCACGTTTAACAATGATCCGTCTTAGCAATAGACCCGTTAGAGTAAATAACCAAGTATTGATACCACGATAAGAAAAGGGAGGGAAAGAGGGAGGGGTGGGTGTGAGTTGGTTGTGGTTCTCAACCTCTCAGTATGTCAAGGAACAGAAACATTTCTTCTGACACTGACAAAGAATTCCACTACAGCCAAGTCCTTCAAAGACAAGCATCAATAGCTATGTTCAGGCAAAGGAAGAAAATAACTTTAATAATGCCATGATTTAAAGTCAAAATTGTTATTGCTTTTAAAATTCCACAAGTGGCTGACAATAACAGCAGAGCAACAGGATTCTGATTACATTGTAATAATGTGGGTCTCACAGCAAGTCCACAGCTATTACCCAGCGATTAGGCGTCAGCACCTGGAGAAACTCCATTTACACTGACTGCTTCAATCTCCTCCACAAGTCATTTACAAATATATGATCCTAATTTCTATGAGAGAAAAAAAAGACATGCTGGGACTAGAAGATTATTTGGACAATTTGGATCAACCTATTTGATAGTTTAATGTGTGCTTTTTTTAAAAAAGGAAACTTTTTCTAAACTGCTAGGAGCATGATCATGAAGTGAAAAACAAAACTAGTTATCTCGTCAGCTTTTTAAAAAATTGCATTTTCTTCTTTATTTTTACATTTTTTTCAAATATTCCTGGATAAGCACATACCTGATGCAGTTAATAGCTTCCATAGGCTTGGAATGTTGGCATAATCTACCTTTACCCTTCTGAACAGCCAAAATCAAAGACACTGGATTTCTCTGTGCCTCAGTAAAGGAAAAAAGTAATCTCTTATTGCCAATTAATAAGTATATGTAGTAAACTGCTTTAAATCCACATGTGATGAAATACAACTCTTAGATCTTCAAAAAGCCTACAGTAAGGGTAATTAGTGCCTCAAAACCTGGGAAGAAAATTTTGGACTATTTTATCATGCAGCAGTAGCAGCAGCCATGTACAACATTAGGACTCTTTCAACTAAAATTACCTTGGTCCCTGGTCTTAGGTTAATTTTAAGTGGTCATGAGTCAAGGTCAAGAAAGAAGGTAAGTTTCTCTTCTAAAAAAAAATTCCCAAGCATATCCTCTATTTTAACTTCTTGGTAAGCATCTTTTCTTCATGTTGGTCACAATGAGCCCACGTCAGTATATGTGCTGTGAAAGTATCGTGGGGCAAATGCTAAGACTCATGTTAAACACAAAGTTACCATCTTTCCCTGGGTATCTACCATTAGCATTACATGATCTGAATGCCTATAGCACTAATTATTTATACTGTTGATTAAGTTTTTTTAAAATAATCTATTAAGTTATTTCTTTAAACACAAGCACTATAGCTAGGTGCTTTCCATTCAAAGAAAACCCGTGTCTTGTCATTAAGGGCAATTAAAGATGGGCACTTTGGCATCTATCACATATCACAATGAAATGTAACTATGTAGACTATTGTTTTGAGAATGCCTAACCAGTCCCTCCAACTAGAGTATAAGCATCTTTAGGGCTAAAAATGTATTATTTACAAAAGTATCAAGATCTGTGCCTCTAGAGATAGCATCAAAGCCTAAATGCTAATTTTTGCTCTATCATCTGCCAGCTGGTGATCAGGGCTTGAGCTTTTCCCCATGTCTACAATTGGAATAATTTCTAACTCATCTAACCCCATGGGATTGTGGTAAAGTGCAAAAAAAAAAAACTTTCCACCAGAAGTTCTTTATAAATAAAAAGTATTATGATTGCTAATAAATTTATGCTGCCCAATTAGAAATTAAAGGGAGAAAAATATATTTTAGTTAGGAATACTCAGAGAAGTCCTCATAGAAGAGGTGAAATCTGAAAGTTTTTAAAACAAGTAGGATTGTGTGGCGGGGGGAAGGTGGGGGGGAGGGAAGGGGAGGGGAGGAGAGGAAACATTCCAGGTGAAGGGCAGTAGAAGAGATAAAGTAAACAGAACACCAAAGGCTAGATTATTAGCCTTTGTTAATAGGCTGATATCTATCACACTAAAGAGGCATCCCCACAGTAATAAGAGAATAACTTGGTAAGGAGCATTTTGGACATTTAATTTTGTAGTGTGAACAGAATGAAAACTAACTTGAGGGGGAGAGTGAAGGAAGATAGGTAGATCACAAGTAAATCTGCTGCAGTGTCTCAGGTGTGAGGTAAGGGTTTAAACTAGAGAGATGGTAGTGGAAATTTAAAAGAAAATGAAAAGGAAGGAAGGATACAAGACACTACAAAGAAGAAACAGACCTTGGTGACTGACCAGATACAGATAAACATAGATTGTGGGTAGAGGAGTAGAATCATGGAATGGCAAGGAAAAGGAGGAAGTCAATGATTTTGAATGACTGGGAGTAAATGTCTGGTTACTTGTTTTTTGGGGTGCGGAGTTCAGAAGAGGTGAAATTTAGGTTTAAACTACAGAGTTTGATGTCAACACGAGATGTTCAATTGAAAGGAGGACAGACATATAACTGATATTTCAAGGGAGAAGAAGGAAGGACATAGAAGAAATCTGAGAGGAGTGTGGACATAGACATGTGGAGTTAAGCTATCAAAGGAAAATATTCAGCAGGTGACTGGAAGTTTAAGATTGGAGCTCTGGGAAAGATTTAGGACCACACTTACGTTCCTTAAAACATTTTAATTATTTGAGGTCTGTATTTCTTGACATGAAAAGATATTCATTATATACTATTAAATCACTTTGGAATTTTATCCCTACAGGCAGATTATGTAAAAGACATAGCCATTATCAGTGATAGGCCTTAAAAGTAGCAACTGATCACAGAGTGGATATGATATACAGCCAGCAGGAAAGGGGGCCATCACCAGTTTCCACCCAATTGAGGGCTTACATTTTGCTGGGTAAACTCTCTGAACATCACTGCCAGCCTGTCATCCTCAATATCACAGTCAGTCTTGATAGCCACATTCAGAATGTGAATTGGTTCATCCCTGGGGACCTGTAACCCAAGGACACAAGACAAAGAAATTAGGAGGCTGGCTAATACAGAGACATAGAAAAATTATAGTACTTGGTAGAAAAAAACGAGATATGCCTCATAGGACATTTAGGTTTGCCCACTAGTACAAATAAACTGAAACCACTATCCAAAACATCTATAGCAGAGATCAAATAAAGTAAAACATCTAATTTTTAAAAGACAAGGTAGCAATGGCATTAGCTAGAGGGGGCCCCAAATCTTGACTTGACATGAACTTGAAGACCACTATGCTCAACTTTTTCACCAATAAAATGGGAACGAAACTAATTGCCACATCTTTTCACAGAATGTGAAGAAAATGAGTGAAAGAAGCCATCTGAACATGTTCCCACATAATATATTTCCTAACAATTTATCATACAGTAGAAGTGTCAAACCATAGAAAAATAACCTGGTAGGGGGGGAAAAAAAACAATTTGTTTACTGTGAAATGAAAAGAAGAAATTTAATAAAAGGACAAATTTTTAAACAAAATGCCTATTTTTTCTGCTATCTAAAGTCCACCATTCCCTAAAGACTACAACAGCATCACTGTGCAAATATACAAGCCATCACTGACTAAGAATTAAGCAACCAAAGCTGAAGTCTTTGAAACAACACTCAGAGACCCAGAGGCAGCTGCAATGGATATAGCTGAGCCTCCTCTATGGATTTCAATTATTTATTTTTTTTAATGTTAGAATTTATATTCTACCTGTTTCCAAAAATACTTTGATGAGGCACATAAAATTAAATCATATAAAGTAGGGTAAAAAGATGAATTCTTCCCTATAATGTTCCAAAGTCAGAAAGATAGTATCTATGTAGTATAATTCCTGTATCTGAAGGAGCAAAGCAGTCTCCCAAAGGGGACACAATACCTTGTCTTCATCATATAGAGACGTGTGACCTGCCTCAGGAAATGTGGGGCTTTGGGGTGGGGAATCACAGAAGCAGCCTATCACTTCATCAAAGATCCTGGAAGATACCAGAGAAAGAACCACCATCAAAATCCAAGTGGCAGAAAACCTAAGTGACAGCAAACTAA
Source organism: Eidolon dupreanum (assembly GCA_028627145.1). Classification (NCBI taxonomy): domain Eukaryota; kingdom Metazoa; phylum Chordata; class Mammalia; order Chiroptera; family Pteropodidae; genus Eidolon; species Eidolon dupreanum. The sequence goes on along the minus strand of CM053506.1, from coordinate 80,875,090 downwards.
CACTGCCATTGCCAGCTCAGTCTAAAAGAACAATCTATTCTACTCTGTGCTCAATAGTCGATTGAATAAAATTACCCGGAGCTAGAGGTGACATGCAAAATTTCACCAAGTGGCAGAAATTAGGAGGATGGATTGTTTAAACTTTAATAAACCATATATATATTTTTCTTTTTAAAAAAGAATGATCTAAAGCTTTTTGTTTTGTTTTCTTCATATGTAAGATATGAGCACTGCTGTCATCATCAGTCTTAAAGTAACAGAAAGAGCCTGGGACTGGAGCAGTGACAGACCAATGTAATTACCCCTCCCCCTAGGGTAATGCATCAGTATACATCAAGAGATAGATGCTGAATGCATTTAATCAAAAGATGTATCGTCTCTGGTGGGGCTCACTCTAGTGTTGTGTTTAATTTCTCCTGACATTTCACTCATCACAGAACAGACAGCTTCTTCTGTTAGCTCTAAGGAAAAGATGGTTTTGTATGTTTCCTTTTTTCTGACCAGGCTCATATAACAAGTAGGGGCTTGTACAGTCTGAATGAGAGGTAGAAATGGAAGGACATACACCTCTCTGAGGGCATATACAGTAAGGGCTACATCTCTTTACCTGGCTCATTGCTCTTCTGGGGACCTTTACTCATTTGGCAAAAAATCTGAGACCCCAAAACACAGATGCCCAAGGCTCCCCTTGTATATACACAGTCCCACAATGTCTTACCTGACAAAATCTTCAAAAGTCCGAAAAGAGACCATTCCGCCCATCCGCTGACATGGTGGAGTGAATGAGCTGTCCAACAGCACATCGCTGACACTAGCTACATGAGTCATGCCATAGTGGTTGAGGTTGGAGGAGAAGGACATTCTAAATGATAATTCAATCAAGTTCATTAGACAAGTAAGGTAGGAGCAAGGAGGTGGAGAGTAACAATAGGGAAAGGAGCCAGGAGGAAACTCTGAAGTAGGGTCAGGTTGCAGAGCAGATTGGTTTTTTACCCACAATGCATAAGGCTGTCTTGGTAGAATCACATTAACCCTTTCATTTGAAATTACCTCCCATCCTGTGCACATACGCACAAAGCATATTTTTATCACCCTCAAATTTCTCTGAATAAAAATCTAAGAACTGTCAGGAATTTCATGGAATTTTTAAATAATATAACAACATTATGGCATATCTAATGAATGAATAGCACATAGGGGTTAAAAACCATCCTGCATCTTCCCCTTCCCTAAAACATTCCCCATTTTAAGGAAGTAAGCAAGCCAATGAGTTGTAACTAGGCAACACTTAAGGCATTTTTCTCTAGGAACTGAAATAGATTAAGTATTCAGATAGATATATGCATGTACAACAACTCTAAGTCACTTGGAATGGTTTAGTAAATCATTATAAAAACATTATTTATCATACAGAAATGAGTCACAGTCTATAAAAGGAACTTTGCTGAGGTATTTACTTTTGTCTTTAACAGGCTGATAGAGATAGCAGTTATAAGGCTTTAGCTCCTCCCTTTTTGAGAGACATTTCAACCCCAAATTGCAAAATTGCCATTTTATATTTAAACACTTCTATCCCAAAGTAAACATATCTTCACCAAAAGCCCATTAATAAATCCCATCAAGATACAAAAGGGCAGAGCATAGGTCTCACAGTATGTGTAAGCATGACAAACAGGTGCTAAATGGAGATGCTCGAAGAGAACTGAACTGATTTGTTCAATCCAAAACTATAATGAATTTGTATATTACTTTATGCACCTCAGTAGTATGTGTGCGGATAAATACTATAAAGTGTTTCTGAACGCCCAGTCAATCAAGACAGACTGTTAGGAAGGACCACGCTAAAGGATGCCTCCACGACTTGCCTGACATGTTACTGGTATACTGATCTGAAGCAAGTTCAGAGCAAGGCAATGGCACCTGAACTATGGAGAGCTGCTCCAAAATCTTCTTAAGTGCACCACCTGCAGAGTTGCAAGGGGAAGACAGCCAGCAATGTGGACTTAAGATCTGGGTACATACTGCACTCTACTCCAAATTATAATTATAAAGGCAATAGAATTTTTTATAGGATGGAAGTGCTGCTCACACAGACTATAGAGACTGACACTCCAGGTTTTTATTCCTTTTGCAAACAATGACTGTGAAAAAGGCACTTCATCTTTTGACAGTACTGGTGAATAGAAAGGCAGAGTGGAAGAGGAAACCATTGATACCATGAATGAAACAAACAAATGAAACACACATCAAGCAAGTCTTATACATGGTGCTCACTAGAAACTGGGATTCAGAGTTGTATAAACTCAGAAATGCTATCATCCTCTTTTCTAGGATCACCAAATATATTTATTAAAGCAGCAAGTTTGTGAGGCATTATATCTTTTCTCCCTGCCCAGTATTAGACAGGAAAGATAAAAGGGTTCCAGATAACACTTAAAGGGGATTCCCTCTGAATACGCTGACAGTGTTTATGGCAAACATGGGGTTAAATATCTCTTTCACTCAACTGAATCCCATGAGAAATATTCACTATTCGGTTTCCCCCTATACTATATGCCCATGGACCAGAACAGCTAAAAGCAGGCAGGAGTGAACCAAGCCCGCTCTCTAAGGGTAGGCAGGACGACCCAACAAAGTACTCCCTTTCTTCTCCCCATCCAAACTGAACTTTAAAAGCTATAATCAGCTTTGATTAATTAATATTTAAAGGGAGAGGGGCAAAATAAATATAAGCCTATAAATATTTCTGTGTATAATTGATCATGCACAAAAGAGCTCACCAAAGACTTTTTATTGCTTTAGCATTGTGTGGATTCAATCCCAATCAGAATTGCTATCCTCTCAAACTTGCACTGTTGCCTTGCTTGGCTCAGGAGCAGGAAGAACTCAGAATACTAAAATATCCCTTGTGTTATACTGGCCTGGAAACCTCTTCCCAGGGTACACACATCAAAACTTAAACATACTTTTCCAATGTGAATCTTATTATAGGTCTGAAATAAAACTTGATTTTCATATCATTATAACACTTCAACACTTTAGAAACATAGCTAACAAACTGATAAAACATGAGATCAGCTATTTCTGCATTTGTATTCCTCTAAAAGCAGCAGCAAATTAGAAAACTAAAAATTGAAAAAAATTATGAACAATTTTCCAGGATAGAAGTAACCTTAAGGGTTCCTCTTCTGAAAGCCCCAAACTAGACAGATAACTTAGCAAAAAAGATGTTTACAGCAAAGCTGAACAACTCCCCTATCATATATAGGTAGATGGGAGCTTTTCCATACTGAGGCTTTTCAAGTATTGCTTTTTGAACAGCTGAAGAAAAGCTGAAAACATGTTTTCCAAACAGAAAAGAATAACAGTACATCTAAAGGGGAGCTCAGGACTCCCTAGCAGAAGATAACATATTAGTTTGTCAAGTGTAGTGCTATTTTTTTCCTGATTTCACTATTCTAAGTTACAAAAAAAAGGTACTTTTAATTGGAAAAAAAACTAAACATACAGTACCTGTTTAGCGTAGGGATGTTCCCTCTGTAATTAAACAACCACAGTTAGTTACTGATTGATAGGTTAGTAAAAGCTATAATAAAAGAATTGTCAAAGCAGATACAGACCAGTTGTAAGGAGCTCCGTTTTGGCAGCTCTGGCATTCAGCAGACAAAATTAAGTGCTCATTACCCTTCAACCTCCAAGGTGCCTCCAAAGAAGCATGCCTCCTGACCTACCTCAACACAGCAGCTGTTAATGTAAAGGGTCAAAATATATTTACCATAAACTTGTTATAGCTCTATTACAAATAATAATAATAATAATGATGCAGAGCAGTGATAAAACACAGGCTTATGAAAATTAATTTAAGCTATATGACATAGTATTTAAGCTTCAACATGAAATGTAATTCATGACAAGATTCTTAGAGAATCTTCTTTCTTATTTCTATTTTACTAAAACTGCAATAAGGAGGTCCAGATAAGTTGATGCTATAGCCCCTCGCACTTAACTGCTTTGTAGGATATGTGGTAAACCTATAAACTTCCCTCCCAAGAAAATAAGCCAGTGGGTTCCCTGCTACCTTTTCTAAGTCTCTCTAACCATGTTCTTCCTCCCATAAACTTGGTGGGGTAGTCGTGTTGGTGGTGATGGAGGAAGAGGAGGAAGAGGAGGAAGAGGAGGAAGAGGAGGAAGAGGAAGAAGAGGAGGAAGAGGAGGAAGTGGAGGAGGAGGAGGAGGAGGAAAGGGGAGTACTCTGCAGTATAGGAGCTTAACAGAACTGAATATCACATAGGAATGTAATGATAAATGATTCTATGACTAGAGTGGTATGTTAAAATTAATTAATTAACATTTTTTTAATTAAATGAAGTTAGGGTAATAGTGACTTTTTAAAATTGCTATAAGGTTAAAAACTCTAGGCCTCTAATAAAACCTTACCCAAATTTGGCTAGTCTTAGATTATTTTCCTGATAAAGAATGTGCCAAAATTATCAAAGAAAGACTAGGGTAATTATGGAAACTGCAAAGCAAGTCTCTTGCATTCTCTATGGTCTTTGCCACCAACTCTTTTTTTTTTTTCTTCCTTAATTTGATGTCAGTCATTTCCCCAACTGAAAAAAAACAAATAAAACTACTTATTTTCAATTTTAAAAGGGCAAAGTTAAACTTACCACCCACAATTTAGGAGTACTATAAGAGGGTTGATTGGTTGATATCTTAACCTTCTAACATTCTTTTATCAGCATTTAATCATTGTTGGGGTTTCCTGGCACACAGAGGACTTAATGGGCAGAACATAGTGGGTGGTGCTGATGATATGTGGGAAGGAGGAGAGAGGGAGGAAAATGATGCACTTTCCATGGCAGTGAAAGGAGCAGAATAGACTGCGCTGGCCATATAAATAAAAAGCTGTGACATATCACTGCACACAAACTGTATACCTCGTGTGATTTGTGAGTAGCAATGCTCTCTGCATCAAACCTGTATCACAGAGTGAATTCATAAGGCAGCAGGAGCAACCTTTGAGAGCAAAAACCTGCTCCTTTGCTGTTTGGATTCTTTGAGTTTCTCTCTCAGGAGAACGGGTTTCATTTTACAAGAGAGCCTTAGTTATAATGCACTGGGCCCTCATCAACAAATAAAAAGTATGCACAGGTTCTAGAGCAGATGGAGGAAACTAAATGTAGATGCTGATGAGAATATAGAAACATTTTCCTTTAAGATAAAAAGGATTCTAAAGAAAGGGGTCACTTGTACGGTCCCTTACTATGAACCTCAGTTCAGAGAAGAACCCCACAACCAAAGTAATCTCAGTCTCCATCTATCTAGGTTTCTAGAATTTAGAAACCAGTATAATCTCTCTCAACTGTTAACCAATTTCTTAAACTAATAAAACGGTCTCATTGCTTGTGTACCTATGCTCAAATCCCTTAGGGAGTCTTCACAGGATGAGGGCCACATTTTCAGTAGAAAAGGGCCTGAACTGAAAAGAACATCACCAACAAAAAAACAGCCCTTCTCCATTAGCAATTCTCAACCTCTCATAGGAAGCCCCCTGCTGCTTTGTTATAGAAATTGTGCACCATCTACACAGTATGGGGTAAGAACAAAAACTCCCAACATCTCCAGTTTTGAAAGGAATGGCACCAAATCGATCATGTAAGAGGTAAATTTAGAGGCAGCTTTTCCTTTTTGGTACAATAAGAATCTGTAGGCTATAGGGAAGATGAGCAGGGAAAGAAGGATAAATTCTCTATTACCAGGTAAATACTTAGCTATGTCCATAATGATCATCTATATATTTTGTCACTCTATACAGGGGCTATTTTATCAATTTAAGAATATGAACAATGTGGCATACCACATACTACTGTGATACACTAAAAAGTTAGATCCATGGTCTGCACAAAGATAAACAACCAAGGAAGCATTTGTATATGAGCAGATATTCCATTCATATAACTAAAAATAAAATAAAATCTACCACATTCCACTGCATACCCACCATGCAAAAATAGTCAAATCGCTCAATCTCTGATAAGGCAATCAATTGCATTTTCAAATACATAAATGGGAAACAAATTCACTTCTCATAAGACATTTGCTGTTAAGGCTATTCAAAGCACTTATGAAGAATCTTCATTCACAATGTTTTGATAAATATTGGAATCATTTTCCTTCCAGTAGATTACCTCCATTTTACAGATGTGATAATTGAGAAACCAAATGGGATGCTTTCCAAGGACACTGTCCAATATGGTGTCATAAACCAGAATCAGACCTGGCAATTTCTCATCTCGGTTTCCGAGACTAGCATTCCACATCAATACAGAATAAATTTAAAGAAGGACAAGAGAAATCCTTTGAATTCTGAGATTCTTGGCATTAAGTCACCTCTGATTTTATTGATCTGCCTGCCTAGAATGGCTGGAGAGCCTGTTTCAATATGAATGCAAAGTCAGAGTTGCTGCCTGCTAGCTGAACCCTCTTTATTTAAGGAACACTGACTTCTCCGGCAGTCACAAGTCTCTGAGCCTCGTACCATCCTTTCCAGCTGAATTTCATTTTGCTTGATTCTAGCTGGCCCTACATAAATCTTTTATCATATAACAATGCTCTCAATTCTTTTGCCTTCTAACTTGAAGAAAAAAAAAAGACCCTATATGAAAATGATGGTGATGCATGCAAACAAGCAGCAGTTACATCAAGCTGTGACTGAGAGCCATATAGGGCAAATCTTTTGAAATCAGGCAGCAAAGCAGAATCAGAAGAGGTTGGCTGAATAACCTACTAGTAGTCGCTAACAGCAGTACCATAGGAGAAAGAGCAGTTTGACTGGCTGTGACCAGTGGTGGTCTCCGTGCGTGACTATATTTCTGTAGGAGAATCCAAATTAAGAGTTGTAAAACACATCTGAACCATGTATTTCTATTGGCATCTCTCCCACCACCTCCTTGCAGTTCAGATGTCCTGATTCCACTGCAGAGCTTTAGTTTACAATAAAATAATCATTGATTCATTCATTTGCAACCCCTTTAGAGTCCTTTCTTTGCTCTTCTGGAAAATTTTGCTCTTTCTGAAATGAGTATGCCAAAAGAGCTACAGCATATTACTGTTGCCTGCTGTATAATTAGCTATAAGCCCACAGCACAAAACTATAGGGATTTACAGGTGCCCTGGATTCTGCTTTTCCTTGCCCCTGGAATCAGCTACTCTTCCTTGACATGAAGGGACCTTGGGCTACCCTAATGATATATTGAGAGTTTTAAACTCAACTCTCCAATCTTACAAGTCTAGAGTGCCAAAATAACACAGCAGAGACTAGAAGCTGAGCCACGGATACAGGAAAGGACTTTGGTAAGCACTTAAACCTGCTGAGAATCTTTTCTTCTCCCAGATGCTTGCATCTTATCAGTATACTACCCTGAATGAAGGAAGCTAGCACTGTTAGGATTTTATTTATTTATAGCTCATTCTGGCCCACTAACTACAACCAAGTGCTCCTGCTGCTAAAAAGTGCTAAAAGTTGGGTGACTTTTGACTGTCTCAGTACTATCCAAAGAAGGATCTAATTCTCTAGGAGTCAAAGATTATCAGAATTCTCAAGAATGGCAGCAGGCCACTGACTAGTCACTTAGAACACTTCTGATTTCTAACTCCCTCACAACCTTCTTTGTAAAAAGAAGGTACACAGGCCACCCACTACAGCTAAACACTGAAACCGTCAAGAAGCCTAAACTCAGTCATGACCAAAATCTGTGCTATTAAGGGAAAACACAGCCGACCTCTTCTGGATGTGAGACATGGAAAAGGGAAGTGCTTGAATTAAAACATTCTGACAAAGAAGGTCAAATTCACAAGGCGGAAATAGCAGAGAAGGTGCAACACAATTCGACTTAACTAAAGCATGGATTTCCACCTAATAGGCGGAAATAAACACCAATAGGTCCTCACCCATTACATATGTATAGAAACATACAACAAAATATACTTCCATCTCCTGCATCAATTTTGATGCTTCTTATCTGAATCATAAAGTTTTTAAACAATGAACTATGTTCACTAATGTGTATTACTCACGAAAATCATTTGGGATTTTTTCTTTTGCCATTTGGAGTTTAAAATTTTACACTCCCAGACTGTCATAATATGCACAGCCATATGCATAGCCAGAGTTTATGGGATAATATACTTTATATGTTTGTATAAATATAGCTATATATTAGAAGATTAAATACATAGGCTGACTAAAGAACTTATGTTTCCAGACTATTCTCAGTTACTTTAATGTGCCCAAAGCTAAGTGAAATCCTGAATGTCAAATGACTTGATGACTGTCAAGAATAAAGACATTCAAGACAATACTTTCGTGTAACGAGCTTTTCCATCACTAGCACCAGTGAGTGATAAACTAGGGTTTCAGAATGGGAAAAAAAGACACACAGACACACACCCCTCAGGCTCTAAACTCTGAGTCTCACTGGAGGAAGAGAGAGAAAAAGGAATACTGAATGATACAGTCTGAGCTCCAGGATTAATCCATGTAAAATACTAGCAGAGCTCACTATCGAGCTGGGCTGATGGAATCTTTGACAAGAGAACTAAGTCCTAAAAGTCTGGATAATAATAAAATATTCTCTTAGTGCAGATCATCTGTCCAGACCATTCCTGCACCAAGAAAATGACTGAAGAAACTCATTCACTTCTCTAAAAAACAGTCGCTAACTGGCTACAAGTCACCTTAAAAAAAAAAACAGCAAAAATCCCCTTTCCTCAAAAAAATTCACATACAGTAGGACATAGCCTTTACATGTTAAGGAAGGAAACACACACACACACACACACACACACACACACACACACACACACCTGTCACATATATAGTTTTCCTATTATGCTTAAGTGAGGAAAATCTCTGTAGCTGCTGCTATTCAAATGAAGGAGATTTAAGAAGAAAATGGTATATTTACACCAGGCACTTCCCTGAGTAAAGATCTAATAACTGAATCCTCTGGTGAATAAGACCTGGGAATGCCAAATAACTTATAACTACAGTTCCCAGAAAAAACTTGGGAGTCTTGGGTAGAAGATCAAGAAGATAAATACCTTGACTGAAGCCCAACCAGCAAGAAGAATGATGCAGAAAGTCATTGAGATTAGAAATACTTTTCAATTAGCAATAATTGCACTTCAGATAAATCTCATTGGTTATGATACTGCCACTGAGCGAAGCTTGAGAATAGAAATAAACTGTTTAGTCATTTGCTTTTTTTTTTTCAATTTTGAAAGGAATATTAGAAAAAATAGTCAAATTGTACTGAAACACAGAGTAACTAAATGTCAAGTAAAAGCTGCAGTCAAGCAAAATGAATAATCGCTAGAGATCTGTTGTAAAACACTATACCTAAAGTCACGATATTAAACACTTAAAATTTTGCTAAGAAGGTGGATCTTGTGTTATGTGTTCTTTCCACGGTAAAATAAAAAACTTTAAGTTTAAAATTTTAAAAATTTCAAGCAGTACAATGTTCTATGATGAATTAAAAAAATAAAAAGGCATCAAACATGTTTGTTACGTACTAACTGCCCAAATGTGCTACAAAAAAAAAAAAAAAATGTCTTCTCCCTTCCTAGAGGCTGCTCCACTTATTTGCAATGGAAATTATTTGTGTTTTGTCTGCTTCTCTAAAAATCAAAACATGTCCTAATGAGACATGGATCTTCAACCCAAATACTATCTAAGACATTTTCCTGAAAAAATACTCTGCTGTTTTGTTTGCAGAGAGAGAGAGTTATGTTTCATCCTAACCCATGAAGGCTAAATCACTAGCAAAAACAAACTGCAGGAATGGAATTCTACCAGGTAACCCCATACACAACAGAAGACTGTAGTCTTGTTTGGATAATATACCTTATAAAGATACTTATTTCTAAGGACTTGTTGGACACATTTAGTCTACTTCAAATGAATGCTTGGCTAGATATGTGAAAACCAAGTGCCAGGAAAGCAAATGCAAAAAATTGGTTAAAGAATGTATCTGTTTTCATCCCCAAGAATTTCTGGTTTGTTAACTCCAATTGGGAAATATATTATAAAATTCTGTTTTGTATCAATAAGTAAAATATGTATATTCATGCCTATTCTGTTCTCATTGAATAATTTTTAAACATGCATAAAACAATATAGCTGAATATGTACAGTATCAGGTATGGATAACTCCTATAACTACTAAGAACAAGCCACATAAAAATAAGAATTGTCTTTTTAATCCCTCCTAGAGGCAGTACCATTAACATAAAACAAAGAGGACTCAGCGTGATAGCCCTAATTAATTTTTGGTCTAGAGCTGAGGTGTCCATGTGGCTAGGAAGGCTTGAAATACGGCTAGTCTGTATTGAGACATGCTCTAAGTGTAAACTATATTCTAAATTCCAAAAACTTAGTATGAAGAATGAAAGCTACCTCATTAATAATTTTCATTACATATTAAAATGATATTTTAGACATAATGGGTTAAAGTGATGTTAAAAGTAATTCCTTATTACTCTTTTAAATGTGGCCAATAGAAAATTTAAAATTACACATGTGGCTTGCATTATACAGTAGTCTCCCCTTGTCTGTGGTTTCGCTTTCAGTTGCCTAGTCAACCAAGGTCTGAATACATTAAATGAAAAATACCAGAAATGAATAATTCCTGAGTTTTAAATTGTGTGCCATTCTGAGTACCTCACTTCATCTTACCACATTGGCATCAAATAATCTCATATCAAAATGGTGAATGCAATAAGATATTTTGAGAGACCACATTCACACAACTTTTATTATAGTATGTTACAATTGTCTTATTTTTGTTGTTAACCTCTTACTGTGCCTAATTTATAAATTAAATTTTGTCATAGGTATTTACATGTAGGAAAAACAGTATATATATGGTTTGGTACTGTGCATGATTTCAGGCACCCACTGGGAGTCTTAGAACGTACCCCCTGTGGATAAGGGGGACTACTGTATTTCCACTGGATAGTGCTGGTGTAGCAGTAGTGATTCTCTGGTTCAAAACAAATCAGTATCTTGGGAGCCCAATATGTGTATTTTTACAATACTTCCTAGATAATTCTGAGACTCATTAATCCAGAGGTCAGTGACATAATTTTGTCCTTAAGCCTTACAAGACTGGGAGTGGAATGGACACTGGTAGATAGTTTCCTGTAACTTATTTCTATAGAATAAGAAAAAAGATGCTTATCACCTGCTGTTCAAAACAGTAAAAAAAAGAATAAAAGTACTGAAGTTAGAAAAAAAGTGGGAACTTAAAACTAGCTAAAACTAAGAAACCCTACAATTCTTTTATAAGGCGAACAGGCTTATTATATAATAAAGAATTTGGCCTTTGTCCCTGGTTCCTGAGAGAGAGACTCCAAATCCTTGGAATTTCTCAAGTAATAGAAGTGTTTTCATTATTCATGAGCCTCTTGGATCACACCTGAATTTATGCTGAGAGATGAGATAACTCAGAACAGGGGCTGCTCACTAGAAAGACCAACTACATGATTAGAGAGTTGGTGGCTTTGAGGCAGCTGGACCTCCGGGGAGGGGAGAGGGGCTGGAGACTGAATTTAATCATGTGGCCTATGATTTAATCAACCATGCTGTTATAATGAAACCCTGATAAAAATTCTGGACACTGAAGCTCAGTGGAACTTCTTGGTTGGTGAATACATTGATATGATGAGAAGATGAAACACACTGATTGCACAGAGAAAGAACAGAGAAGCTCTGTGTTCAGGACCCACCCAGACCTATGATCATAAGTATGGTGCTTTCCTGAGCTCTATAAAGTTATTCTAGTGAATTACTGAATCTGAGAGGGCCATGGGAACCCCCAAATCTGTAGCCAGTTGGCCCAAAGTACAGTGGCCTGTGAACCCCACCCAAGGCCCCATCTAAAGTAGAGACAGTTTTGTAGAGAACTGATCCCTTAACTTGTGACATCTGATCTAACTCGATGTAGCTGGTGTCACAACTGAACTGCAATATACCAGTTGGTGTCAGAATAAGGTCATAATTTCAAAAAATTGAACATATCACTCTAGGATTAATACATTTTATGCTCCTAAACAAAAGGGCTTTAGACCTAAAAAAGTATTACAGCAATTTTTACATTTTTCTGGTTTTCAGATTATTTTCTCTTTCCCCCTTTATTTGTCTTTATCTTTATTTACTTTTTCATGTACATCAATACTAATAATAATCACTTTGTAGTTTATAATTTTATGTACACACATCCGAGGAGGACTTTCCAGAGACTACAGAATTACAGTTCTGTCCAAATCTGGTCTTTATCCATTGGGGTGTGTACACCTCAGATGTCAGGAGGGGCAAGTATATAAGTTTGGAAACAATATCAGGAATAATCAAGATTCGAACCCTCAAGATAGAAAAGTGAATAAGATTTTTTAACAAACAGTTAAGAAACATTTCTCTCATTTTCCAGTTGACTATCCCTCATCAAACTGGACACATATCCTCAAATAAAAAGTAGGACAGGGAGAGCAATTCAGAAAGACAAGGGGAGCGATGAAGAGGGAAGGAAATCAGAAGCAGCTCTGCAGCCTGACTACAAATCACTGCCCAAAGGGAAGAGGTAGTAGAGAGCAGGAAGAAAAGGAGAATGTCCTGAGAATTACCAAGAGCATTAAGTATAGCATGTACTTCTCTACAATTATTCAAGGAATGCAGGAAAAGAAAGACGACCGAGGGCTGAGCCCATGTGTGCCATGAGTACTTCACCGCTCGCTGAAGGACAACCATTCGTTTCTAGAAAATGAGATTCTGAAATCCATGGAGGCAAAAATGTACCGAGAGATGCTTGCTAAATCAAGGATATATGCTTTTCTCTGCCAGCTATAAGGTATTTTCGAGGTAGAGAAGTGAAAGGATCTTCTGAGACAAAGAAGAGAAGTACTTTTTCTGAAGCTGCCTCTGCTCATCTGCTGACCTCTGCTGGATCAACAGTGGCATCCAGTGGCGAAATGTCTCAGCACAGACTTCTTTGTCTCTAGGAAAGGTTTCTATTGCTTTGGGTGAAGTGGCAATTCAGAACAAAGCCATTTCTGGTGTCTATAACTAAGGATCCCCAAAGACACAGTACTTGGTAATATAAAGTGAAGAACCAAAAACCATAAAGAAGAAATGGAGGGGGGCTGTTTAAGATCAGCTATGGTATTTATATTTCCTGTGCTATTACTAAAAAGAATGAAAATTCTAAAGGGGAAGAACATATGAGTGGGTGGAATTCCCAGGTTTTCACTGCCTGAGTAGTTTAGAAATAAATGAGTATCTAAGATAAAATATTTTCATTTTAAGACCAAAGCAATACTGAAACAAATTTCCATGTCTGTTTTATTTTTCAAAGGGTTTAGGAAGAGAAAAATAATGAATTAGCATGGCTTAATTAATTTACTTGAATTTAAGTTTGCTTCTGAAGTGAGTTTTAAAAACTAAGTTTTAACTGCTAAATTCAGGTGTCTGTTTTTAGGAAGGTAATGAAATTGATTCAGGTATAACCCTAACCCATAGCAAACATATTGAAAAGAAAAGCATTCCACATAAAATATTTTTATTTTCCAAATGTTCATTTAAACTGCTAAAAGAATGATTTTGGGCAAAGTTCCAGCATGTAAAATGCTAGTAGATTCTAACTTAAAAAAAAAGGGGTGGTGGGGGAGAATCCCTATGTTTCCTCAGTGACATAATACAAGTAAAAACAAGTGGAATAATCCTAATCTTTTATCTTTATTAGACCATACTTTATCTCTCCAGGTCAAATGTCAAAAAAAAAAAAAAAAAGTGGGCACCAAGAGACACCTTTCTCATGGTTTAAATCTGTTCATTTTCTGCTCTATATTTCTAGCTTAAAAAAAAAACCATGAAATTATCATACACATTACTCCCCTTAAGTCTCCTTATAGAGCTCTGGCTGGCTTGGGTGCACATACCAGCTCAAACTCACCTGTTTGGATGAGATGTAGGCAGCATGAACTGAAATTCCACCACACAAGTGTTGTCCTTAAGCTGGCGGTGCTGTACACTGTTAAGTTCATAGGCAATATAAGCCCTTCGAACATACACCTGGTTAAAAAGTAATCCTCAGTAAATACACTTTAAAAACAGAAGCTAAGGGATGGTTAGCCCAGGAAAAAGACAGTCTTGAAAAGAGGTATCTATCTAATGCAGAAAAGGGTAATCTGTGGTGACAGAAGTCCCAAGGCTCTATATAAAAATACCCTGCTTTAACTAATAAAGTTGGAATCTTAAAACTATACCCATGACTATAAATGGAAACAAAACTAGCCTGCTTCTGCTGGGTATTTCAAGGTGTGCCATAAACCTTTCACACTAAACTCAGAAGGAGGTTTGATTTTAGCAAAAGACAGCATATAGAAACACGACTATTAATTCATTAAGCATGATCATTTCAACAGAAAATAAAAGCAAGTGGTAAGAAAAATGAAAGGTGCTGATTCTGGGCTGCTTGAGGAGTAAAGACAGAAACAACTGCCGTACAGTTGAACCCTTTTACTATCTTGTACCTTTATTTTGCTTTGTTGGGTTTTCCCATTGCCCAAAATCAATTTTAGATTATTTATATCCCTCAAACACTAGGCAAAAGCATTAAGGCATAGTTTGACATAATATCTTGAACACACTAACTTGACTCAAGAGTTAAAACAAACGGCAACAGGCTACATCTCAGCAAAAACCATCAGTCCAACCTTATGCACTTCACAGCCAATTTGCCATGCACATAAAATGCTACGTGAGATTCCATCAGCATGTTAGGTATATAGGAGGCTTCTCATTAAATGACATAAAAGCACTGTAAACCATTGAGATATTTTTAAAATTTCATATTTACTGAGTAGGTTATATTACACTCTACTCACAGAATACAAATAGCAAGAGTAACTCAAAATAGCTTGCAACAGACTATAGTGATATCATATTACATAAAATCATCTAAAACACTCCTTTCTCTCATCTTCAAAAAATATATACTTGGCAATTTTACAGCGGTATTCAGGGCTTGCATTTTTTGTGCTTAAGGTAGTGTGGTACAGTGGAAACAGAAAAGTCTGTGAGTCAGATTGACCTGGGTTCGAAGAAAATTCTTTCACTTATTATCCATTTGAATTTAGACAAGTCACTTAACCTCTCAGAGTCTCACTTTTTTCTTACTTCCAAATGACAAAATGGTACATATTCTGATCAGCCATATATTTTTTCACTTATTGTGTTTTAGGGAATCCTAATTCATTATGAAATGGGAGAATCAAATATACCTGGAAAGTAGAGACTATTGAAAAATGCAGGCAGTTATTTTCCTGTGACTGGAGCCTAGAAGCTGGTGATTAGTTCAACTAAAACACCTGGGTAAAGCAAGGCCATAGTTCAGCATTAGTTTCAGGGAAAAGAAGACTTTTAAGAACCTCTTAAGGGCAAAGAAAAAAGATCGATGTGATAACCAAATGGACAGATATCAAGGAAAAGATCTTGTTACATTATTATGAAAACTTACCTCCAGAGCCGCCATCCTCACCACCTGGTTGCTGTGATAGAAGAAGTTTGGTAGGACATCAAAAATAGATGTTTCAGACAAGATAAGTTTCTGAAAGGTACAAAGACAAATAAACCATTACAACCCAAAGAGACCAATTTTAATGGATAATATTTAGCATTTGAAGTTTTTAGTTGTTAATTGGGAAACTTTAGAATTCTATCTATGAATGTCATGTACGAACTTTCCTTGTGCCTCAGCTTCCTCAAATTACAAAATAGAGAAAATACCCATTTTTATAGGGCTGTTGTAAGTATTAAAAGACTTAAAATATGTATAATTCTTAAAATAATTTATTAAAAATGCATAAATTATATGCTAATATAAATATTTATGACTATATATCTCTACTCAACTTCTTAAATATTGTCTCAATATTCCACTATGGTAAACCATAGACATGAATTACAATTGAAATCTATTTCAACTATGAACCAAAAAAAACAAAAACATCCTTCTCCCCTCTCTAGGTTCTCCAGAAGGAAATCTGAGAGAGAGCCTGAAGATTCCCTTGGCTAGATATAACAACATGATCCTTATTTCGAGGTACACAAATAGATTACTCTTGAGAAAATGATGTTGTTTTAAAAACAATAGGGTCTTTCCAATCAGTAAAATTAGCCAATACTCTTATAAAATTGGCTCTATATAAAGCTTAACAGTAAGCATTAAAATAAAATGATAGCACAAGAGGTAAAGACTTCAATAGGACACTTCTATCAAGGCAAGCCTATTTGATTTTTAAGCTACACCACAATTCTAAATGCATTTTTAATGAAAAAATATTTATAAGTATAAATCATTTTAGAAAGTCAAGGTATAAAAGTTTCTTACACAGAAAATCAAAATTGATTAATTACTTAATTAAACTATGCTCAGGAGTAAAGGGAACAAGAGTGCACAGAAATAGAAAAGGGTTATAAGTATACCTGTAGGTTTTCAATGCAAAACTGATGTCCATACATGTCAATAGCTGATAGGAAGATAGACTCTACTTGGTTATGACGAAGCTCATATGATGGTAAATGGGAGGCAATAAGAACCTAGAGTGAGAGCAAAATAAGAGGCATAAGTTCCTAAGGGAGTGATTATTCTAGGCTCCTATTAGGCAACTCTGATACAAAAGCAATAAATATAAATCTGTAAGTGTAGGCATCAAAGATAAAACAGAGACAAAGTAAACCAACTTCTAGGTCCTGTAACATAAAGCCAATGCCACCAAATACTGCATCTCAGTTGTCTCTCACCATGATTTGCGTTATGGTCAATTTCCCAAGGGGAGTAGGGGGAAGGGAGAGAAAACAGCTTCAATCAAGTTCCATCAGTGCATGTGATTTACCATTGCAAAGCTGCTAGTCCTGGGGACTGCCTGACTAGCTGTTAATTGGGAATCAGGTCTGGCAGGGAGCAGCTGTGGGGAAGATGGAAGCAGCAGAGCTAGGCTTTTGCAACTCTGAAGTAGAAAGACTAGGAAAAGCTGCTCTGACAACCCCAGATACTCAGTATCAAGGAGAAAGCATCAGGATGTAACACCAATGCATGTGAGGGGCAGAGAGAGTGAAAGCAGTGTCACAAACAAACATGGACACGGTAGGACCTGAATACTCTCAGCAGGTCACTGAGAGGTTCAATAACTTTGAGTAGTTCGGTGACATGGATACAATTGTAGAGAAAGCAGAAGGTCACTGAACAGCTTCAAATGCTGCTTCCTTGTCAATGCCCATGCACTGAAATACAAAGGGAGCGCCGACTCTTGGCTTCCCTGCTGAAACCTTTTGGAATGGAAATGAAGACTACACGGTGAAACTAACTGGACTTCTCCGGGGTTGTTCTGATTGCTAGCATCCAAGATTCATTTCATTACCTTTCTGCTTTCCACACTTGATTTTTTCCCTATACACTTAAAAGTTTTCACCTGCTTCTAAGCTCCCTTTGGGAAGGAAGAAATATTGAGTCTACTGCCTTCCCTCAGTTTCCTTTCCTCCACGTGACCCTGGTTTATCATCACAAGGCTACTAGGAAGAGTAGGGAATGATAACAGGATTTTATAATGCAGAAAGGGCTCCTATTTTAAAGAGACTCAAAGTTAATTTTTTCCTTTCTTTTTAAAAAAACATATAACACATGAAAACATTTCTTCTGAGGGCAATGAGACATACATAGAAAACTGCATCTTTGGAAGATGATGTGTAAAAGCTCATTGCCCAATCTATGAAAACCATACTTTCCTCAAGATAACCAACACATGTCCTTACCTGGCGTGCTCGAAGTGCCACTTTAGCATTGGTGGTCTTACTAAGTTGAGTTAGCTCTGTGAGGATATTCAGCAGCTCATCAGTGAGAGTAGGGTCCCGGCCACACAACTGATCCTAATTGTTAATGTGAAAAAGAACATACACATCCATATTAAAAGGAAATGAGGTGGATCTGACTTTGAAATGGGAAAAGGGGATAAAAACAAAGTAAATATAGCTGAATTAATAAGAAAATGCAAACTTCCTGGGTTTTGTTTGTTTGTTTGTTTGTGTTAAATCCCAAACAATGTGGTAAAGAAGATCCCAGAGGAAGTTGCTGCTAGAAGAAACTCAAATCCCTCAGTTATTCATATTCAAAATTCCTAATGTATTTCTTTATAAATCAACATTATACTTTTATTGTGCAGAAGAAATCATCAGAGACCATTAAAAGGGGTCAAGAGATTCTGAATAAGAAATAACAGATGAGGTTTTAAGAGGTTTTAAATAATATAGGGATTAAAGGCTTTCCTGTTCTCTCTCCCACTTTTGGAAAGAAGGCAGAATATATAAAGCAAAAGGAACCACTCCTGGTGGTACTCATTCCACAAACCAAATGTTCAGCATCCCAGGAGGGTGTAAAACAGAAACACAAGAACAAATTATTCATTTATAAACACACACTAAATAAAAACACCATCTCATATTCTGACAATTCTATACCACAAATCATTTATCCTCTTGCTGTACCAAGAATCACTCCACAATATCTAAACATGGTGAATCCTTAGATAGATTAGAGGAAAAAAACCCAGCTCCTACAATACAATCCATGGTTTATTCAGTATTGGGTCCTTCCTCTCCTAAAAATTAAAAATTGTTAAGAAAAAATCTCTATCATATTTTGAGAAAAATATTTCTTCTGCAGTGAAATGTCAGTTTACTCCCTAAATTCATCCATTATCCATGTAATTTTTCATCTAGGCTGAAATGCTAGATGCAGTTCTTATAAATGCCTGTCCTTTTTTAAAAAAAATTTATAGCTATTTACAGTAGTAGTTCTTAATACCACATGACGTAAAATGTACACAGTTAGCTACAGTTCCCTCTACTTGGAATTTGAAAATAATTGCCTTAATATTTTAGTGCATTTTTATTCTCCCCCTACTACCAAGGGGTCATGAAAGATGACCAAATCCCAAAAGGCTCCCCGTTACTGCTTTTTAACATTCTCCTTACCTTGATTATCAGACTTTTTCTTGAAGAATCTCCATTTCTTACTTAACTTTCCCCATCTCAGGGACACTCTTTATAGTCCATGACCACAGCAGTATAAATAAAAGCTTGGGACTTAGAGCTTTTGGAGTAGGTACGCACTTCCCAAAACACTCTCTGCAACCCCTACTACTTTCCATGTCACAGGATAAATAGTTTTGGAGTACTCAGCACCATTATGCTGGGGAAAAAAGGTTTTGCAAACATTTTCAAGCGGGAAATACTTTCTGGTTCCCCAATCCACCAACCAGAGGTCTGCTCCAACTGTCCAGCCGTAAACCACACGATGGGATTTATAGTTAAGGAAGTACAAGTACGTATTGTTTTCACCTATTAACTCAGGGAATTCACTCATCTGCGTGGGAAGAACAGCTGCTGTTAAAGTGACTATAAATCCAGGGTTCGGCCGAGCATGTAGTCACAGAATGGAAGACCTATTCCACCTATCCTAAGGCAGAAAAACAAAGAGGAGGGAGAAAATGCAACTAACTCTCATCTTTTCTTGAGAACTAATGAGCAAAATAGAATTGCAAGGGAATAAAATTACCAAGACAAGACCATAAAGACAGAAGGAAAAAGGATAGATAACAGAGAGCATGGAAACCAAGGTAAATTTTTCCTACCTAACTCCCTCTTTACTTAATGTTTCTAATAGAGAAAACATATTTCTTTCTGAGGTATTTACTTCAATCACCAGAATGACCCACTGAAAGATCTAAAAACCTAAGAGGTATCCTGGGTAATGCGACTCTGTAAATAGCCAAACTAAAGTCTCAACATTAATAACAAAAGCCAACATAACAAATAAGAACACTAGCCTCCTACCCAACCTGTATCCGATTTGATATGGAATGTTTTCCCTTGGCAGGATATCCAGGTTTATCTTTTGAGATTAAAATAAATAAGAAAAATGAAATTATCCTCTTGCCTAACTACAGATCATGTTCTAAGTTAAAACAAAACAGAACACACAAAACCACTTTTTAAAAAAACCACTTCATTTCAACTTACAACTATGAGAGAAAGGAAGTAAGAAAAGTGGTAGAAAAAAAAGAAATAGTATTTGTAAGAAAAGTGAACTATGGAGAGTAAAAAATGTAGTACGGAAGTAATTATCTATGATCACCAAATGACAATCTTCCTAAGCTCCTTTTGATAAAGTACACAAACCAGACCATGCTGGGATGTGAAATACCAAACACAGTATGAATAAACCATTACTTCCATTAGTTTATACTGACTTGGACATTTTCTATTCAAATATTATTTTCCCCATTATCATTATTAATACTTAGAAAAAGACTGGCAATAGAAAATTATGTGTAGAATAACCCTTTTAACCCTCTCCTGTCCTTGACCTAGATATAATGTTCAGGCCCTAAAATAATCCACCAGAGAAGGAAGATCATTCTGTTCATCAGAACCACCCAACCCAAAATACAAACATCTAAAAAGAAGTTTAGGCCCCCCTAGCCTGGAGATAGACTTTCTTTGGGCAATGGGATGGCCCAACATCACCATCTAATCCTGGTGAACATTTTCTAACATGATATTAAATGGTACCTAAGTCAGCAGATGTTTTCTTAATGTAAAGAGGTTCATTTAATGAGCCTAACTGCTGATTTTGGGATTACAGGTCACTTGCATAAGTCTGCAGGCCCAAGTGAAAATTACTCAATAATCGTTAAGATTGGTACCACATAGTTATTTCTTGTTTTTATTCTTAACCTCGATAGTAGCTATCGACAAGGGCATATTTCATATTTGCTGAAATATGACAAACATGCTTAAGTGTCAAAACCATAGCCAAAGTTATACGACTGACTGCCAGAAAAGCCGAATATATTCCAACTTGATCTTAGTATCCTAGCAATTCAAAATGAAAAGAATGTGACCTAATGTGTAATGCACACAAGACATCAACTACTGTTCAGCTGGTTGAGGCACTAATCCCAATACCAGCAATGAACTGGTAGCTTCCTCCAGTCACAGCTGGGCTTTTGGACATTCCAAGAATGTCATGGGACAGGTTTAACAAAAAATTGTTAATATCACACTTATTCAATAAACTGGGTTCACGTGAAATACTTCTTTACTTACACATTGGACAAAATTATTTGCAGTCATGTTAAGAGGAGGCGCTAATCAGCATTTTAAACAAAACCAGAGGATCATAGGTATGGCATTACTCATAAGGAAGCATGCTTATATCATGTTCATGTGTACCATATCAGAAATATAATATTAATGAGGGGACGGCTACTCAAGTCAAGGTGGTTATAGGATATGTACCTGGCTATCTACACAGCCATGAGGGTGCTGATACTTTTTATTGGTACCAAGTAGCTTAATTTGGCTAAAGAATCTCCTAAATATCTCTAAGTAAACAAACATAAACAGTGTAATATGATTTTTCTTCCTAGAAAATTAAATTTAAGAAATAAGAAGAGCTTTTTTTTTAAAAAAATAAACTTACTGTTAGGCTTCCAGACTTTGTTTTCAACTGTGGCACAATATTCCTCCAAATGGAGAAAACTCGACAGGACTTTAGCGTTTTACTTGACATTCTGCTTTCCAGATAGGGTGAAGGATTAGAAGAAACTTGCTGGAGAGTCCTTGAGGGAAGTTACCCCCAGGCAAGTTATGCTAATAACTGGAGGAAATGAAGCTTTCCTTGGAGCAGCCCACATTCTGTAACATTGATTCACTGAAGACCAATTTTCTTGATCCCTCCCTCTAGGTTCAAAAGCCTCAGAAATGATCATCTACATTCCTACTTCTAGAAAGCAGAGATTGGAATGCCAGGTACATAACCACCGATCAGGAAACCAAGGTAAGCAAAGGGAAACTAGCTGAGAGCACAAGCTGGGGAAATCAAATGCTACCATGTTCATTCAGGTGATACCTGTAAAAGGCAGTGAGACCTACCGAAAGAGTCATCCAAACAACTAAAATTGCTTTTACCAGATACAGCCATTAATGCAGCTGTGGGGTTGGGGGGCTTGACCACTGTCCAAGAAGGAAAGAGGAAGCACACATCTTACATTCATTAACATCAGATAAAAAAAATTTTAAAAAAAGCACATTTTGAATTTTCGTCTCTGCTCCATAAGTCACTGCTGGTTGGCCCTCAGCTTATATCAATTCTTGATTTCCAAATCTCTAAATGAGGTAAAAACAGCTAAGATTCCTACTACATTTATTGAGTTTTGGTTTGTTTGTTTTTTTTAAGAAAAATGTGAAATGCCAAAATAAAGAACAGAACAAATCCATCATTCTGGTTCACCTCTTCAACCTTCTTCCTTCTCCCCTACCTCCCCGACTTTCTCTCTTCTTCCTCTTCTCCCTGTTCTATTCACCTAAACCCAAACACTAACAAACAGCTCTTTTCTCCAAAGATCTCAGCCTGCTGGAATGAAAGTTTGGGTACTATCCAAGCAGGTAAGAAGTAATCAGGATGACAAGGTGGGGAAAAAAGAAACAGCAGCAAGTCTGAGTCCCATTGGCTTCTGCCTGTCCTGACTGGCAAAAGCAGAAAGCAAAGCCTCAAACCAGCTCTCTGACAGGGCCCAACGCCTCTGCAGCACCCCCGTGTAATTACACACTTGAGTGACTGGACTCTGAAGAAAATTGAAGGCCTGAGCTCCGAACAGCTGCCATTTTCTCTCTCCATCACACCAGCGTGATTACTTGAGAAATGAACAGCCCCGGCTCAAAGCTACTCCAGAATTCTCAGAGGAAATATGGCTCCGTGTTCCAATAATGAGATTCTTAAGGCAAGCGTTACTTACAATCACTCCGCAAAAGGAGCGAGCCGAGCCCCTATATCTTACAAATTAGAATTTAAGAAACCTAGCGACAGTCTTGGACGATCATTACTCTTCTGCTGCTCCGAGGATTCTGGGCTTTGGTCTATTTTTAGTGCAGAAAACTGTTAAGTCCTTAAAAAGGTAATCATAATAAAATGAAAACTCGCCATAATTAGCTTCCTTAAAAGGCAAATTCCACCCCATTTTAGGGACAAACTGACATATTCTTCCACTCCCTGATCATTACCCTCTTCTACCAGAAAGTCTTGGCTTTATCCAAGTGAGAATTAGCAATCTTTGTATTAAAGTTAAAAAAAAAATCTAACTAGTCAGAGATTTCTTCCCTTTTTTGATTGAGAAAAAATATTATCAGCAAGGTGCCATAGATATCACTTCTTTGTCAAAACCTCCCACTTGGGGAAACTGAAATAAATATTATATAGTGCTAACATATATTTTTTTCCTTTCAAATGCATCTTCTGGTTTCCCTACCATCTAGCCATTCTAGGTAGCAAAGGTAATAAACATACCCTGTAATTAGATATTTTTAAAAGTAGGTATTCTAAAAAATGTTATCTCCTTGAGAATTAACCAGCTAGGTAGATAACTGAATGAGTGACACTGTTGTTAACCAGATGTGAGGTAGGGAGTTTCCCTTCATTCTGAACTATGAAATGAAAAATAGCAGTGAAGATTTGTGGGTTTTTTTCCCTCTGAGAAGAAATGATGGAATTAAGGTACCAAAAATGGCAATTCTACAAAAAGACAAAAAAAAGGAAACTCTAGGAGCCAAAGGGACACTAGTCTCCGCAAAAAGACACATATATAGGGGCAAGGCAATTGTTCATGGAGTGGGGAATCTAAGAATAGTCTTACTGTCCTCTAAATTCCTAGTATTAACTTAATCAGAAAAATCTAGGAGTGAAGAACTTACAAATCATCTCTAAAAATCCCCAAGTCCACAAAAATTCCATCCACTGTTCAAATATACATTAGTCCTATTCACATCTTCTAGTCTTACCTCTCATTCCCACTTCACTAGGTTATGGGGACAAAAGCATATATCTACTACCAATACAATAATCTGAGCTTAGATTTCCATGTAAATAAAACAGAAAGGGACCAAAGAAGATGCAAATTAAATTTAAATATGTGGTAGGGGAGGAGCAATACTGGATTGTTAACAGTTGTTTTTTGTTCTTAAGTTTTGGACATGACAGCCATTGATGATATTCATGGAACAAAAAAGAGTTATAATGAAAAAGTACACTGGCTGGATAAGACTAAATCTTAAAGATACTTCCATGAGTGACAACAGGAATGAGGAGACACAGGGCTTCTCTAAGTAGAAGCAAGAGAGCTGAGTTTCCGTGCATGATTATATGCATAATAGGCAGAACAATCCTTTCCTGATGGGAGCACGTTCTTCCAAGTCAAGGACAAAGGCAGCTGTGAGAAACTGTTAATCTACAACCCAAGCCCCACTCATCCCACAATTATAAAAGACAGGAGCTTTTCCTCTGACGACAGCGATCAGGAGAAATGTTTTTTCCTGCCATCGGCCATCCTTACATGTTCTGAAAAACTGTACTCACAATAAGCATTGTAACCAGAAGATTCTTCTTGGTGACTTGAGCATGAGAGAAGATATAGTTCAGTACAGTGTTCATGTCACTCTTGTTCTCCTCTCGAAGGGCGAACACACATTTGTCATAGTGACCTACAGGCAGCAAAAAGAATTGATAAATATCAATGTTCATATTTATGTGCTATTTGTTTTTTAATGTCTATAATTCACCTCATAATCAATGAGAAGAAACAACTTAAGAATTTTCTTGGAGGCATTTGTCCAGAATTGGCAGGGTGGTATTGTAAAAGGAACACTGGACTAGGAAGTTGGCATTCTGGTTGTAATACCTGGGCTCAAAGCCTAGCTCTGTTGCCACATTACTATGTGGTCCTGAGCAAATCACTTTCCCTCTCTGAGCATTCTTTTCACACACAAAAAATTGAGAGGCAGGGGGAGGGTGTGCCTAGAGACTGAGGGGTTAGGGATAAATCCAACCCCTACCCTTACTCTAAATTCTCTCTTTTAGCTTCCTGGAATGATTTCCTTAAAAGAGAGGGTTCTGCTGCTTTAAAAGAAATGTCAATGCCATCTTTAAAGCTCACTCCAGCTTGAGATTCTGGTTCCATGTCTGACTCATTGAAAATGTTTCACCCTAACCAGAAGGAACAGTTTTAGCTCAAAAATAAAATGACACAAACTTATCAATATCCTCAAGGAAGATGGCTGCCACCTCTGGAATCAACATTTCCCACCATAAGTCCGTGAAATAGTTAAATGCCTAGGAATTCCTAATCTAAACTAAGGCACAGATCAAGGAGAATCTTGCATTAAGTCAAAAGGTCTACAGGGAAAGTACATTTATGTATATTTTCACTGGCCTTTCATAAGGCCACCAGGGGCAAGTTAGTTCTGGCTAAGAAAGCTGTTTTGCAATAGGAGCATAATCTTCCGGTATACTACAGCAATATCTACCATGGGATATAAGTAATAGTCACTTCTTTAGGAAACAGCTTACCTCAGAATTAAATTTCCAAGTAAAGGAGAATTAGTATTTGAGTAGTCTCAAGGGTCAGAATTTTATGAAATCATGAAAATACTAAAGAACTATTGCCTCAGTTCAGATTCCATGTTGTTACAAAACAGAATAGTGGCGTTCAAATTATATTACCATGGATTCCTAGAATGCTGAATACATTCAACCAGGGCAACTCTGCTTTTACCTGTTTTAAATATTAAAGATTGACATAATTTTTTTCAAAATGAAACTAAATATATTCAAAAAGCAATGGAGTACAATATCTAGAGAACTGCCTATTTCATAAAAGACCTATTTAGAACAAAATGAAAGCTGTTTAAAAATTGATTGTCCTATATAAATTTATATTTCTCCCGACCAAGACTTAGCTTTGATGTGACAACAGAACTATATCTTGGTAATAGGAATTACTAAGATCAGGGGAAAAAAAAGAATATTTACCCAGGGGAGAGGCAGCAGAAACACTAAGCAGGAAGAAAGCAATGATACCAAGTGTTCTCTTCTTAAAAACATTTTGTTGTGAAATTTACATACAGGAGAATAAATAAACAACCATGTAACTACTATCTATCTTAAATAGAACATTTTTAGTACTTTTGAAGGATCCTATGTGTTCCTCCTCAGAAACAACTAAGCTGAATTTTATGTTAATCATTCTTTGGCTTTTCTTTACATTTATCACTATTGTATATATAGTTTCATTTTTCCTGTTTTTCAACTTGATAACAATGGAATCATTGTGTATGGCTCCTTCTGTAACTTGTTTCTTTCCCTTAACATTACGTTTTTGAGATTCATCCTTTGTTCACCTGTGTACCTTGGTCCATCCATTTTCACTGCCGTATATTAATCCACTGTAGAAATGCACTGATGCCAATAGAATTCAAAGATCTATTCTACTTGTATGCATTTTGGATTGTTTCCTGTCTTTTTTGCTATTATAAACAATGCTGCCACAAACAGTCATATATAGTTCTCCAAATAAACATGTGTAAGACTTTTTTTAGAGTATATTATCTAAGAGTGAACTGCTAGGTTGAAGATTATACAAAAGTTCAACTCTATTAGATACTGACAAACCATTTTCCAAAGTGGTTTACACTTTGGAAATTTGCACTTGCACTTATAGAAGCAGTGGAAGAAGATGATGTGACTTTTTAATTCTTGCCAAATTTATTGTGGTTTTGGTTCACATTTCTCTAATTGGTAATAATATTGAACATCTTTCCATAAGTTTGTGGATCATTTGTGTTTCTCCTGTGAATTATCTTTTTATATCTTTTACCTACTTTTATGTTAGGTTATCTTTTATTTATTGATTCACAGCAGTTCTCTATAAACTCTAGATACCAATCCTTTGTTAGGTATATGTTTTATAAATATCTTTTTCCTCTTGGTAGCTTGTTATTTTCAATCTTTTTATGGCATCTTTTCACGAACAGAAGTTCTTAAGTGGGGTCGAATTAATCAACCTCTTCCTTTGCAGTTTGCATTTGCTGTGTCTTACATGATAAAATCTTCCCTACCCTGAGGTCTAAGAATATTCCCCTAAAATGTTAAGATTTGCCTCTTTAGCACATGTTTAAGTCTTTAAGTCATCTGGAATTGATTTTTGTGTGTATATGGTAGAAGGAAGTGATCCAATTTCTTCTTTTGGTTTTGTATAAATAACCCATTGTCTCAGCATCATTTATTGAAAAGCCTACCCTTTCTTCATGATCTACACTGCCTGCTCTGTAATAAAGTAAGTTTTCATATATGTGTAGATCTGTTTCTAGGCTATTATGTTGCATTGTTCTATTAATCTGTCCCTACACCAATATTACTATCTCTTCATTAATATAGCTTTATATTTAATCTTGACATTTAACTGGACAAATCCCTCCTCTTTACATTTCTTAGATACTTGTTGTCAGACTTCTTTCACGAAAATTTTAGAATTAGCTTGACAAATTTCATGAAAATACCATTCTAGGATTTTTATTAGAATGTTAACAAATCTACAGATGAATTCAGGGACAATCAATATTTTGCAAGTGTATATTCCAATCTAAGACCATGATATTTATTTAGACATTCTATATTATCGTTATCTGATTATAATTTTCTCTAAAAGAGGCTTGTACATTTTTTTGTTAGACTTACTCCTTAGTAGGTAATATTTTCGTTTGCTATTTTAAGTGGTATATTTTTCTAAATTGCTTTTCTAAACAACTGTTCTTTTAAAAAAACACATTTGGATGTTGTATATTGACTTTTGTATGTAGCAACTTTATTAAACTTTACATAATTCTAATGAGTATGTGGATTCTTTGAGGATTTCCAGGTAGAGATTGTATCATATCTAATAATGGCAGATTTATTTCCTTACTCCTTTCTAGTCCTCATACCATAATTCTTTTTCTTGTCTTACTGTACTAGCTAGGAAATCCAGTATGATGCTGTATAGAAGTAGTGATAGCAGGTGTCCTTGTCTCATTCCTAATCTTAAAGAGAATGCTTTCACTATCTTACTATTACGTATGATATATCTATAAATTTTGATGGGGAACCTTCGCATGACTAAAGAAGTTCCATTTCATTCTCTGTTTGCTGAGTTTATCATGAACAGATATTAAATTTTGCCAAATGCTTTTCTCCCTATATCTTGAGATGATGACCATGTTTTTTTTCTCTTTTAAAGCTGTTACATAATAAATTACATTATTCTGTATTACTGGGATGAAGCTTGTATTACTGGGATGAAGCCAACTTGGTTGTAATGTATTATTTTATATATTGCTGGATTCAGTTTGCTAATATTTACTTGAGGATTTTTGCTAGTTATGAGTGACGAAGCCATCCTTTAAAGGATGCAAAAAGGAGCAAAACAGATAAAAGAAAATGTTAGGTAATATTTCAATTTTATGGTGTTTCACTGCCATCTTGTGGCAGGTAGCAATATCAGCAGCACGCAGCTTTAAAATCAGCCAGGGTGTTTCACATTTAGAGACTTTATACATCATTTAGTGAAGCTCTTCAGAGAAAGCCAGGGATAAATTCCACCTAAATGATACACTGAAAAGTAGTGAAAAATCTAAGCCTTTTTTTTAGATGCCTGTGGTTCAATCCAGGGATTAGATGCTGAGAGGCGAGCTCTTCCGATAGGGTTTCTCCATTTCAGCTTAGTCATGATTCAACTCTCCCTATACAAGGTCAAGAAGACATCAACAGGGAATGCTAATCTCTACTAGAAAAATTATCTCAGCCCTCTCCCAGAAGCACGTGGATTCACGATCTCATCAAGCTGTGTTTTGTTGTTATTCTTTCTTTGGCATTAGTGGGATTATTGAGGTTTAGTTTTTAAGGGAGCAGTGAAAGGAGGAAGGATTTGTTAATGTCAAGTGTTAGTGCCAGGATAAACTGGCTCAGTTGTTGCACAGTCCTACCTAGGAACTTTCTCAGATACAGAGTCCGCAGGAAGAGGCTTACCATTCTGAAACTGTGTCTCTACTCGCAGGTATTGTCGCAGCAGATCCATCACTACAGCCTTCATGTGGCCTCGGATGCCACTTCGGTACCTAGGCAAATAGAAACAGTCTCCACTGAAAAACAAGCTTACACTCTTAAACAAAAAAGATTGTTAAATAATAAACCCAGAGTCCAGATTTAGTTTCTAGACTGTCTATTGAACTGCTTTCCTTCTGAATATGTGGCAGGATAGGGGTCAGCCTAAAATCAACTAACCAGATTAATTTAAATCCCACACCTAAAAGAAATCTGGCTATAGACAAGATTTTTTTTTTTTTTATATATAAAAGAGAAAAAAGGACAAAACAAAACCAAAAACCATTTAATAGCCCTAACAACTCCTTGGTTCAGTTCCCACTGCTAAGTAGAAATGATTACCACACCCTTGAAATGGCTAAAAGATATCTGAAAATTTTTTGAGTACCTTAAAGTTAAAAATATTCTGTGAATATTACTTTAGTTCAGTTGTTGGCTCCATAAGCTAAGAAGAAATGTCACACTGAGCCCTGTGCCAGAAGAAAAATTAAGGGTTTCATCAAATTTCAAGGAAAAAAATAAAATTTCTGTGCCTTAATAACTGACAAATATAGAATAGAAAAAAGTCATCACAAATATTGAGTTGTAAGAGTTAGCCCATAATTCTAAGATATTTTGAAAATATAAGGTATTTTTTTAAATATAACTGCTTTCTAAATTCTCTAAGTCAAACCTGAAGTAAATCTCTGACTACTTAGAAGGAAGAAGGTATGGGGATGAACAGGTCTGAGAATCTGGAGTCACATGTAACTACCTCTGTACCAGCTGGACAATGCTCTGAGTGTTCATGAAGAAGACTTCTCGTTCAGATTTCCGGATCAAGGTAGCTGCATGGCTATCTAGGATGTTGGCAATCTAATAAAGTATAAGAAAGAAAAAATGAAGCCCAATCCAACAAAGGGACCCAAAGCATTAACTTGTATAGCACCACCACTAGGAATCTTCTTAATCATAACATAACCATTTCTATCTTTCATATGTTGGGAGTTTCTAGAAGTTACCTGGCATAGTTCAGGGGCTTGTGTTAAATAAGCAAGTAACTTTAATGTCTTTTCACCCTTTCCCATATGAACTAATGAGTACATCACAAAAACTACCAGAGGCCATGACAGGCAAGATATCCTTAAGGTCAAAGTTCAAACTTTACTCTCCACTTGCCTAGCTTCAATTCCTATATGTAAACTTGCTTTATATGCAAAGGGTAAACATGCTACTGAGGTAGTAAGGAAGTCTCTGATAATAAACTGCAAATATCCCTCTACTTTAAATTTACAAGAATACCTCTAACAGCCCCAAGAACAAACCTCTATGGAATATCTGGCCAAAATGCTTTCCTCATAACCACAGATACTTTGCATTTCAGGTAGAGTACTTTCATTATTGGGCTTGTACTCTGAGGCAGTTTTGTGAAGGGCACAATGCTTAATACTGCTAACGTACAACATCCAGATAGTAAGGAGGAACCAAACAGGAAGGAGTCCTATAACATGAACTCCAGTAGAAAATGATAGTGTTACTCTATAGATACCTGCTGGCTGGGAAACTGACAGAGGACTGATGTGATGTTGCTGGCATACTGAGCCATTTCCTTCTTGATAGACTTCTCCACATTGGGAGGGATGCGGCCAGAGACACTGGTCATAATATCTTGCAATTCTAGGAGAGGTAGGGAGGGATCTCTGAGGGTCTTCATCAACCGCTCTACCCAGTCTTTTACCTAAGAAGAAGGAAATAATAAAAAAGGATCCAGATAAAATTAACACAATCCCCAAAATAAAATATTATCTAAATTCGCTATTGTATAGTACTTATTTTGAAATTTCAATATAAGCTTCTAACACTGTCCTTGTTTTCTGGTTTAAATCCCAATTAAATGTGAAGTCAATGACAGAGATAAGAGGCAAAGATTTAAAGACTTCAAATCTCAAGACTAAAGATGAAAGAGGTCTAGGTCAAACAGCTTTCTCCATCCCCCAAACTCTCCCCCACCCCCTGCCACAAAAAAAAATCCTTATGCAACTTTTAAACTACCTTGGAGAACAGGTACCTTACCTTATTTGTACATCCCTTCCCCAAGAGAAGTGATTCATACCCTGCTGCTAAAGAAAGGATCTGGAAGGCAATATCCATTCATTACGTTGACCAGATTATCCAGGACATAGTGGAACACTCGATGGAGCTTTTCACCTCTAAGTGCTGTGCTCTGGATCTGTGGGAGACTGCCTGTGTGAAGCTCAGCCTGTCAACCCCAATGAGAAATCAAGTCATCCACTACCTTCTATTCAGGGTACAAACACACCACTGCAAGTTTTATTCATCGTTCAAAATCACAACATCCTTTCACCAGAGCCAGCTACAAGCAGAGAAGTCCATGGAGGAAGCATCATGAAAAAATCATAGAATCCTAGTATTGGAATACTCCTATAAACTCTAGTTCCATAATACTATAGGCATAAATACAAGGCATAAGATCAAGGGCGGGGAAATCCTAAGAAAAACTGGCAAACCAAGCACTGAAATCATTTGCCCTTCCAAATTATCCCTACCATGTAATCAGCTCTTGGAGAGCAATATTAAAAGTACCTTCCTACTCACCTGCTGGACCTTGCTGGGGTTGTCCAACTGCATTTTAGCTATTACACAGCCAGGGTCAAGAGCTGCTCCAGGGCGCTTGACATAATGAATACAGCCAGACTCTGCAGCTGTTAAGGTCATTACCATCTTCATCACCTACAATAAAAAATAAATAAAATTAGAGTTTGACTTCTCTTTACACAGAAGAATAATTTAAAGAGGTTGGTTTTTCTCTCAACGTCTAAATTGGATTATATCTTATTTAATCCAGAAAAATGAGAATCTCCAAGAGGCTACCAAAGGAGCCAATTAAAAAATCTCTCAGACCTAGCTTTAGGTTAAATTAATGACAGCTACTGACATTTCCTGTTTCTAATGTTTAAATCTGTTTTGCCATCGGTTTTGTGTTTTTACTTGTTTTATACTTAGAAGTAACAAACAGTTTAGCCTCCTCATACTGTGGATCTAAATGCTCACTCTGTCTACTTAAGATACCCAAAGCTAAAATCTAAGGGTCACTCTTTGCTCTTCTTTGTCTCTTATCTACCAATTATGAAGCCTAGCCAAGCACATTTTCTAAACCTCTCTCAATAATCTTCTCTTGCCATCTCTTTGGTTTAAACCCCCATCATTTCCGATCTAGAGTACTAGAAAATCTCCCAACAGATTTTCCTACCTGCTATACACCTCCAACAAGGTCACTAAAAGCAATCATTCTAGAGCCCAAACCTTATCATATCACTTTTCCGTGTAAAATCCTTCCATGATTCCTCACTGCCTTGAGGATGATCTAAGCTTCTTAGTATGTCTTATAAGGTCCTTCATGATCTCAAATTTTGATTACTTAGCATCTTTGCTTGCCATTTCCCATTAAACCTTAGTCCATTCTCAAGCAATACCAATATGTACTTGCAGTTCCCTAAATATATGATACTTTCTTGCTTTTGTGCCTTTGTACATGCTATTCTTTACCTTTAAACATTCTTCCCTGCCCTTCTTCCCTGGTCCATTACTACTTATCTTTCGAAACTAAGATCAAAGTACCCTCTTTCAGGAAGTCTTCCCTTACTATCTAATCATATGCACCCAGCCCCACACTGATTTGGGTTAGGTGGCTCTCTGCACTCTGTGCTTGGCTCTATCAGAATTCATATTTCATTACTTGTCTATTTTGTGGCCCCACTCTACCTACTTTTCCTGTATAACCAGCATATAACACAATAGCACTTTAAGTGCTATTGCCAGATACCTACTTTTAGAGCTAGAGATTCATCATCAATCAAAGGAAAACTGTGAACTTTTCATTTGTTGTTAAAATCTTAAGGTTTATAACCCCAACTAAACAAACTGAGGCTCTCTCTTCTCTATTTTCTATTTCCTTTCTGTTACACTTGAGTTCTAGTCCACCCCAGCCAACTCTTTTCCTACCTTTCCTCCCATGACCCAAAAGCCCAATAACCACCCTGACCTCAATCTCAGCATAGCACTGGCCAGAAAACACATGGCCTCCATCTTCCACAATGTACTGTATTAACTTCCCAGCAGAAGGTGAGCGCATCACTGAAGGGTCATTCTCTTTCTCAAACACACAGGTTTTATTGCCAATTGTGATACGATACCTAGGAGATAAGTGGGAGTATGTAAGCCAATAAAACACCTCAGGTTCTAAAGGAGAATAATAGATAGAATAATAACAATATTTTAAAAAAATCTGAAAACTTTATGCTATATACCCACACGCACATAATATTCATTTCATCCTTGTTTACAATGCCAAATAACCAAAATTTCCTTCAGTAAGGGTCAGATTAAATAAATTATAGTACATCCCCATAATGGAATACTATATGACCATTAAAAAGAGCAAGCACCTCTATTTTAAAAAACCCACAAAGATGATAATAATGTAATAGTTACTATTTCCTGAACCCTTACCATGTCCAAGGCAATGTCCTAATAAGCACTTTACATATGTTAATTCATTTAACTGTCACAGCAACACTGAATGATTGGTGTTGAACAGTCTACAACATATGTTAAGGAAAAAAATAAGGTACAAGACAATATCTAAAGGTTATTTTTATATGTGAATGCATTTAAAAGAAGAACACAGTTTGTATGGATATGTGACTTTGTAGGTCCATAAAAAATTTCTGCAAAAATACATAAGAAACTGTTAACAGGGGTTGCTTATAAAGAGGGGAACTTAATTTTCATCATCTATTAGCCACACTGGAGTGGCAGAGAAACAATGTTTTTAAATGTAAACACTTTTTGTACTCTTGAAATTTTTGTTAAGTGCATGTACTGGTTTTTTAAATTAAAATAGCATACCAAAAGACCTTGAAAAATCCCAAGAGCTAGTGACTATTGAAAGGAAAGGATGATACAATGACCAGCAAATGGACCTCAAAAAGCCACTCACCTATCCACTTCCTCCTTCATGTACGTAGTATAACTGCTGCCGTCATAGGACAAGAGGAGTCCCCCATCACTCAGCCGATGCACATCTACTTCTACACATGAGCCATTCATGATCACCACATAAGAGTTAGGGGACTGTCGAGTCACCTACAGAAAACAAGAACCAAAAGGGGACAAATCAGTGTCCCTCCAAGGTGGATTCCCAGATAAAATTTAGTACCTCAAAAATATAGGTAAATTATAGGTAAAAAAGATCTGTCAGAGAAAAAGGAAATTCATGGCATTGATGCTCTTAGCCTCAGTGTCTGTGGGCATGGCTCAGCCCTGCTGCAAGCGAAGAGAGTGACTCTTAGATGCTTCTCCCTCGCCCAGTTGTCCTCTGTCTCCTTTATCTCTTGGCAGAATATGCGAAGTTGAGAAACAACTAAAACATTTTCAGAAAATCATCAAATACTGATTTAGGCTATTGACACTAACACCCAGCCTGTAATAAACCAAACTTGCCCTCTATCTTGACCTAAAGGAACCAAGCTAATAAAGAAAGATAAAAAGTAAGGTATAGCCTTCAGTGGGGTTCAACATACCTTAAGTACATACTTGGCTCCCTCATAGATAAGTTCAACATCTACTGTATTTAGAAGTGTATGAGCAGGAAGGACTTGACCCCTGAAAGAACAACATTGTGAGAGACACTTCTGGAGAGGCCTACAAGTTTATAAGGGAATCTCAAAGCATTTCCTGGAATATCAAGACTGAAAACAACCTAAAGGACCATCAGTAAGGAACTGACACATAAATTATGAAAAAAATATATAAAATCGAATATTATACAGCCATTAAAAAGGTGAAGGCTTTTATGTACTAATATGAAATGCTCTCTAAATATACCGTTAAATTTTTAAAAAACAAGTGAAACTGTGTAGAACAGTTCCAGAGTATGCTAACACTTGTGTTTTAAAAAAATAGGAGGTGGGAAGAAACAACTCTTACATATATATGTTTATATATATTTACAATATGTCTGGAAGGTTACAGAAGAAACTGGTAACATCATTTGACTACAGGGAAGAAAACTGGGTGGCCAGGGAACAGAGGTAAGGAGACTTTTCACTATAAACTTTTCGTGCCCTTTGAATTTTGAACCATGTGAATATATTACCTGTTTCTAAAAATAATAAAATTAAAACTTAAAAGAAGAAAAAAGCCCCAGTGTAACCAATTCTCATCTACTCCTATCAACTGGGACTTCATCTGGGGTTTAAAAAAAATGCAGTAGGGTATGGCTAGATGAAGAGGAAAGGGGAGGACATGCAAAGCAGGGAAACATTATCAAGAAAGACTTGATGATAACAGAAAGAGTGAGTCATAAAGCAAGTGGAGCAAATTGTTAATAATTGGTGAATCTGGGTGAAGAATATAGAGAAGTTGTTTGAACTATTCATGCAACTCTTCGAATATATAAAAAATAATATTTGAAAGGTGAGGGAGATTGTGAAGGAGATTACATATGACATTTGTACATTAGTAGGGAAACCATTTAACTAGTTTAGAGAGTGAATGCTGAACAATAATAATTAGTAAGACTGGACTAGTAAACAGGGGCCAAAGTATATAGGGAGTTGAAAGTCACATGGAAAGATTTAGATTTGATACAGAAGGGTAATGTGAGCTGCTGAAGGTTTTAGTGCATGAGAGTAACAAAGTGAAAAATATTTATCACAAGACTTGAATAACTGTGAAATCTCAGCTGAATTTTTAAAAATTTGTTTCTTTCTTTCAGATACCTCAAAAGGGAACTGATAAAAGTCTACAACACAGAAGGAAATAAAACACCTATAATTAAGCTGCTTTAAAATAATTAGTCCTTTGGACCTTTCTCCAGGGACTCAAAAGCAGAGCTTAGTCTCCAGAACCAGTGTTAGAAATTAGTTTAGCCCCATACAATCTGATCCTCTACTTGAAAGATTCATGAGTTCATCCAAAATATCAGCCTCAACTATTAACTCCTAAAAGGTGTTGTAGGTAATATTTAAAATATTAGGGTTTCAATGCTAGAGAGAAACACCAGATTTTCATCAGTGGGGTTTGGAAAGATTTGATGCTTGTACTGGAGAGAATGTTTACTTCAGCAGAAATCCAGTTTTTAAAAAGCAACCCATTCCAACTGTGGTATGAACTAAATTCTAGAATCTGCAGTAGAGTCCCAAGGTAATTAATTTATCATAAACTCCTACATTCCTTCCCTGCTCTGTCTCCATGGTCAGTGAATAACAAGTGGCACTCGCAAGCTGCCAGAAACAAAGAGAAGAATAAATGGGTCTTTGAACTTTTGTTCTATACTGAGGACCATTGGTGAGCTTGCACAGTCTATGAGAAACAAAGCCTACCTTTCTAAGGAGTGAAGGAAGTTAGAGATGCTATTTCGCAGGCTCACATCAGCCACATGGAGAGCCCCACAGACAACTCCCAACATGGTATCAGGTCGCTCTGCCTGAAGGCAAGAAAAAGAGGGCAGATCAAAAGCATGGTCACTTGGCACCATGGCCTCTCAATTTAAATCAGGCTCAGATTTGCTGTGAAGGTACAGCTAGCATTGAGAATCTTTATCCTTATTGCCCAAGTGCTTTTTGAGATAAAAAAAACATTTACTTTTAGAATTTGAAAAGAGACCTCATTTGAATAGAGATGAAAACCATCTTTCCCTTCACTCTCCCTAAGATTTCTACTGAGCCAATCAAAGAGCAGCTCAAAAACAAGCTTTTGTCAAAAATGAACTCAAAAAGGCACAGATTTAGGTACTGATAATTGCAAAGAAAAACATTATATAAGCAAAATTTGGACCTTCAGATAATCTATATGAATCTAATGATTTTACATAAAATCTTTGGTAATTTAGAACAGCCCAGCAATTCAGGAATAATGGGTAACGGTGGATTTACATGAGGCTCCCTCATTAGTATTTGGTAGATAGAAATAGAAGTTGGTGGCTCTGAGCCAGATTTAACATCAAATGATAAAAGAGAAAGGATATCAATCCCTGTATACTTCTCTTCAAATATAAACCAGGAAGTAATACTAAAACATATAAAATGACAGTGTAACACAGGCACAAGAACTCTTACAGTGCTAAAATAACACTGACTTCTACATTTTTTCCAAGTAGATCAAGAACCATTTACATTAGAATCAGATAAATTTTATCTAGTGATACAGAGCGATCATACCACAACCCTTAAAAACCCAATCCCAGAAGCTATTTGTGCAAATAAGAGAAATATACAC
The DNA here is from genome assembly GCA_028627145.1 of Eidolon dupreanum. Taxonomy (NCBI): domain Eukaryota; kingdom Metazoa; phylum Chordata; class Mammalia; order Chiroptera; family Pteropodidae; genus Eidolon; species Eidolon dupreanum. The sequence continues at coordinate 80,837,723 of CM053506.1, read as the reverse complement.
ACCTGTACTTTTTCTGCTATCAGTCTGTCCAGCCAGCCAGTGTCAATTCTATTCAACTGAAAGCTTTCAGTCTCCAACAATTTGATCAGGTATTCAACTGTAGTTCGAAAGTCACCCCGAATAGATAGCTCCTTCAAAGCCACCACCATGTTTCTGGGAAAAGAACAGAAGTGGATCTGTTTCAGCAACAAACATTTTTCAATCATTTTAAAGAATCATTTCATTCCTTTGGAGTCTTAAGAGGGGAGAAGGACAGACAATTCAAAGAACAAATGAGGGTGCAAATAGCAGTATACTCATTCACATACATTCTGGATAGGATAATTTGCAAGAAATCAGTAAACTTAAGAATTCTGACTTATATTACCATAAGTGCATCAGCAAATCACACATGCATTTCATTATATGCAGTACAGAACAAATTATGTACAAACTACCCTTAGCTCTCATTTACTAGGTTTATATCATTCCAATCATTTATTGCTGGCTAACTAGAATTAGAACATAGTTCCCCTCTCCTTACACCTTATTTATTTTATTAAGGTATAATTTATATATATAAAATATACTTATTTTAAGTATACTGTTCAATGAATCTTGACATATTAATAGCTCAATTTGAAAGTTTCCAAACAATGAGGCAACTGGCTGGGTACAGTCAGGTATCAGCCTGACACTTCATGTGAGAGCATTTTACGTTGCCTTTCAATGTCTGTGGAATGACTTGCCTATTACTTTTTAACTTCCCAATTAAATGTAAAAATGATCTAACCTTAATGGAATTTCAAATACTATGGGTTTTTTTTTTCTGTATATTTCTGCCAGTGTCTATCCCGTACAAAACATGTATTTACTTCAACAAATACTTATTATGCACCTCACAGACTCAAGACACATAGTATGCTGATGAGAGAGAGAATATAGATATAATAATTGCTTTTAAGATATATAGTAGACTATCACTGATGCCAGTAGAGAGATATAAACAAAGTGCTACAGAGGTTCTAAGAAGGAAGAAAATCACTTTCCAATGATTTCACGAAGACTGTAAAATCTGATATGGAATAAAAGTATAGCTGGGAATATGACTGTGATAGAAATATTATTCCAGGCATTCCCTCAGCCTGTTTTGTCCTTGTTGTATTGCCATAACCAGCAGATTTTCACCAAATATTTTTTTTTGAAGGAATGAATCAATAAACAGACAGAGGGAATATCAAGAACAAAGGGAAAGAAGGAAGAAAATAGAAGGGTTCAGGAAACCTTATGACTGAAGCAGTGGGTATCAGGACAGGAGCTAGTGGCAAACCCATTTGTTTAACAAATATTTACTGAACACTTACTATGCTCAGGGGCTAGAGCAACAATAAAACAGACATGGTCCTGTTCTCACGATATTTAGATTATAATGCTGGAAATATGGGTTGGGGCTATTCTAGAGAACAAGAATGTCATGAATGTCATGAATAAGAAAAAATATATAAATAAGAATAAAAATATAAATATTAAGAATGTTATGAAGAAAGAAGAAACAATCTGTGAACTGCAGAATGAACTTTTGGCATGGTGTCAAGAAGCAAACTTACTGTAGAGACCATATTTTTAATATGCTAAAAAGTAACCTAGTTAGCTTTATAGGTTTAACCTAGTTAGCTAATTTATACTTAAATTAGAGAAATGTACAGAGCAAGTTAGGAAGAGCAAGGCTTCTGGACCAGGTTGTAGGAAGTGTCCTTAGCAAACACTCAGTGGTCTGCTTGATCAAGACTGTAAACCTAAATACCAATCAAGGCCACTTTGAGAATGTAAATGAGTGAGACAGACTAGATGGGGGCCATGTGCACTGGAGAGTTCATGTTTCCTCGCAAAGAAGCAGCCACACAAAGCTTTAGTGAACTTTTACCAAGTGGAATATAAAACCAATGCTGTCATTATCATCCCATTTTTAAAGAGAAGGCAGAAATCCATATGTTTATTTTCATCTTCCTATTTTTAAATATTGGCAATTTTTAAAACATTAATACTGTGAGCTAATCAAACACATCTGTGGCTGTAACTAGTTGGAAAGCCCCCAATTTGCAAGCTCTAGCATAAAAACTTTTACTTTGGCAAAGCAGGATTTGACTGTGAAAGAAAAAAAAGGGCAACTTTATATCAGATGGTTTTTGTGGTAGCATCGTTTAAATTTTGCAGAACCCCACTTATAGTTTTGAATAAATGGGAAGAATTAGAGGACAAAATAGAAAAAAACTGAGACTTTCCTACTTCTGAAAACATTATTAAAAACCAACATTATTCATAAATATTTATGGATTACTAGCCTACATGCACAGTCCAAAGGGCAAAGAATGCTATTAACTCCTTGGTATAAGGAAATAGACCATTGAAAAACAGAAAGAATTAGTTCAACTGTGGATAAATATTCTAAAATATCTAAACTGTCAAAATTACTTCTTAGAGCCCTACTTTTTAGGCAAGCAAAATTACTATTAAGTTAATATTTAATGTTTATGTTTAATATTAACCGATAACAGTAATGATATACCAGTTACATTTAGATAAGTTGTGTATATATTTCATAGCATGAGATCTCAATGAGCAATGGGGACAGTTCCCTTACACCCTTTGCATATAACAAGTAGTTTAATTTTATTATTTTAAATGACTATAGAACATTTACCGCTATACCTTTATTTTAATGACTAATAACAGATCTTATTTGTGATTTATATGATGCCAAACTATTGGTCAAGAATCTACCTCCCTCCAGTAACACACTTTTTTTATGGGAAAATGATATCTTTAAAACGATCAATTCTGTAAGTTTATCAAAAATATCTGAAAGCAAAATTACCTGAAAAAGCTCAAGCAACAGAAAAACATCTGCCAAACGTTACATAATTTAACACAACATGCATGCAAGTACAATTGAAGATATATCTCTTCAAAAAGATTGCTCATATTAGTATCTCTGTAGCAGATAAATTATTCCCATTCCCATGCCCACACCTTCACTGAAGATTAGCTCAGATTTATTTTTTAATGTAATCAAATGCTATTATACTCACGAAATTGCTTCCTCTCTGTTTTCTCCAAAAGAAAAGCAGTGACCGAACTGAGAATCAGCAAATTCATGAAGTCCCCCTGCAGCAGCAACACTGAAATAACCCCAAACATTCTTATTGCTACGGAAATTCAGTTCCTGAACTGTTCCTGAACTGGGCTTGAAACCCTGTTAGAGAATGAAGAATATGAAAGACCATGTTATATTTTCAAGGAAGAAGACATTTATATACTTATTATTCAGGCTCTGTGTTAATCACAAACAAAAGCCCAAAAGATGCACAAAACTCATAAAGGATTGAGAGCCAATATCCAGTGCTACTGAGTAACCTGGAGTGAGTATAGTAGGTTGAAATGACCTATGGAGCAGTGATCGCTTCTTTGTCTCTGATGAAACCTCGATAAATTTCCCTCTCCAGAGGAAGTCCCAAAATATTTGACAAGATAGCCCTCAGGTACTATCTTAATATTAATGTACACGGGGTGGGTAGGAGGGGAGAATCTTGTAAGTGATGAGTTACCTCATCTGGATTTTCACTAGTGATCCGAGCAGCAATAACATGGCCCCTTGGGCAAGGAACATGAGCAGAATTTTCAAAATCAATGGGAGCATCGCCCCAGGGAGATACTCCATACATCACACGAATATCCTTGATTCTGTACAGAGGGATCCCCATGGCAATCTGAAAAGTAATAAAATACACATCATTCATTTTTCAGTTACTTTCCTTAAATATGGAGATTATCATATTACCAACAAAATTTTTCATTTTAGTAGCCACCACCTAAAACATTCTATTTTTATAGCCCTATTCTACAATCATCAAGTAACTCTTAAATTACTTGAAACAAAATATGACACTACAGATAAGTTGCTAAATACTTCCCACTCCTACAAAAAGTCCCCTAATGTAACAGACATAAGTTTCTCTCTATTGTTATTTCTTCATGAAGAGATCAGAATGAAAATATCCAAGGGAAGAAAAGTCAGCATCCATGGCTATCTAAAAAACTCGGACAGCTAAAAAGTCCTAACTATGTCACAATTATCTCAATTATCCCCACAAATCACCAAAGAAAATAAATAAATAAGTCTTTAGTTCTTAATGGAAATCCAGAAGGGGTTCTCAATGTGGACAAAGAATGTTAGATATCAAATATCATTAGCCATTATTGCTTCTCACAATATTTGTTTCCTGGGATGAATGAGGCAAACAATATTAACAGGTAGCGCTTTAAACATTATAAATATAAATGGGTGCTGTCACAGTCTTGCTCAGAAAAACTTCGACCATCACCATGATGTGGAACTCCTTCAATATAGGATATTGTAGAAAGGAGTGGAGGGCAATTACAAAGTTGTAAGTAAGCTTTTCTATGATTAAAACAATTTAGTAAAATGTATTATTTTTAAAGTTTCTTTCTAAAATATAGTTTTTATCAAATGTGTCTGGCTAGAAAGCAGACTGATATTTCTAGATTTGTATCACATCAAGAAAACCCACACATCATAACCCATACAGCACTAGAGGAACATTAGATGAGACTCAGATAGGAGGTGCTCCTCTTTTATCAGACACAGGTTAAACCAGTTTTTCAGGCATCTCTGACATTCTCTAGGCAACACTCTGAGCCAAAATCAAGCTGATTCACCTGGAGTTGTGCTGCAGGGAGATTGACATCAGCCACCATCTCGGTACAAGGGTGCTCCACCTGTAGCCGAGGGTTCAGTTCCAGAAAGTAGAAACTGCCATCCTGGCTGTAGAGGTATTCTACAGTTCCCGCACTCACATAACCAACCATTTTGGCAAGTTTCACTGCACACTTAAAGAAGAAAGATAAGCAAAGGTAAGTATCTCACCTTGTCCAGTTAGTGAACCACTGCTTATCTATAGCCTCTTCCTGATTCAACTATCTAGTGTTTATAAGAGCCACCAAAGGCTTTTAGCCAAAAGGGAGGAAATTTCATTATCTGATTATTATAGAAGATCCCTGGACATGGATGACAATCTCAACTCAAAGCTGGAGGAAAACAGTGTTTTTTACTTGGGATCACGGGCGATCTTACCTTATCAGACACAAGTACACACAGAAAAAAAAAAAAAAAACTGTGGCAGATTTATTACTGAGCCCTTGTTTCTAGTGTTCCTAATATTCTTCCTAAAATATGGCTATCTAGCTAGAGACTGGATTTTCCAGCCTCTCTTACAGCTAGTGACTAAGTTTTGACCAATGTAATGTCAGCATTGGTGAGTGATATGCTTAACTCCTGAATTAGTTTTGAAAGGAAGTACTTGTTCTCTATTTCTGGCTTTTCCCCTTCCATGGACTGGAACATGGTCATGACAGTATAAGCCAGTTTCAACCATGCAGATGAGAACAGTAAGAATGACAAACAAAACAGAACAAACCTGAATTCCAAGATGGCCTCATGGAGCAGAACTATCCCACCAGCCCTGGAGAGCTCACCTCAGATTATGATGGGAAGGAAAAATAAATTTCTATCTTATCTGGGTTGTATTTTTTTAATCTCTTTATTACTACAAATTAACCTATAACCTTATCAATACAAAAATCATTAAGTTCAGGTAGGATGCTGCTACTTTAAAAAGTTAACATATGTGATGCTGGCTTAGCAATAAGGTAGTGGGTAGCAAGAAAACAGATACTGCAGACAGGAAGCTGGTGACCTCCTTGTTAGGCATAACAAAAAATTTGTTAAACTGCGTCTTACAACTTGGACGCAGACAACACACCAACTAAACCTTAAGAAAAATGGTTAGAGAAAGTCAGAATGTGAAAAAACCAACTGCTTTTGTGCCGGAAACCTGGAAGGAGAATAGCAGAATGATTTGTACTGGAAAAGATTAGATTCTCACCCTGAAGCATCCCAGTGTCCAAGATCAGATAAAAGAAAAAATTCCCATGTCTAGAAATCTTGGGATGTGGTTACTTCTGCCTAAAGCTGACTAGAACCAGACAGTCCAGAAACATACCAAGTTTTAAAAGAACTGTATTTCTAAACAAACCACAAACTTGACCTTCAAAAGCCTGTGATTGATAATTGGAGTATTCTTTGTGGCCCTAATCCTACACCAACAGGAAGTGAGCTGTGAAGCTCTGTCAAAGAAAGCATAGTCCCCAAAAGGCAGTCACAGAGACAACTACACAAGGAAGAACTTCCAAGAGAACAAAGACAGGTGACTTGAGGGACAAAGGGATTTACTTCCAGAATGTAGAACCAGCGGCAGCCAGAGGGCTAAATGAGGTATTATTACAATTCCTGCCTAGAAGGATTTGATAACTGCTATAGACCAATGATTATCGTATATTTTTCACTCTTTTCCAGATGGAAGTTATCTTGTTTCTATTCCACCACTGTATATTGGGTACATGGGGAAAGGAGGAATGAAAAAGGGTAGGTAACTTGTATTTTAGGCCACTGGCCCATGAAAAGCCACATGCACATTTAATGGAGGATGGAACAAACCTAGAGATCTTGGACTTTGAGCTATCTACTTTGGGGAAAGTCTAAGGATGTTCTAAGAATGAGAACAGGGTGTGAAAGGAAAATGAGTAGCCAGAAGAGTGGACTGAGGCACAGATTACTAACTGCTCCCCAGTAATTTTTCTTTGTGTCATCCATTTAGTATTAGAATGTCCTGAATTTCAGCTGAGTATATGGCCCCCACTTAGTGACTACAATTCCTAACACCCCTTAATAGCTAAGTGTAATTGTGTAACTGAATTCTGTCCAATGGAATGTGAGCAGAAGTAATACGCATGACTTCTAGATCATATTTTTATATGCTTGCCTTCCATGTCCTCTACCCCTCCTGACCCACCCCATGCAGCTACAATGTGAACATACTCTTGTGAGCTAGCTTTAATCATGAAGACGATGATACCCTAGGGCAAGGGTTAGCAAACTTCTTCAGTCAAGGGTCAGATAGTAATTATTTTCAGCTTGGTGGGCCATGTAGTCTCTGTCACAACTACTCAACTCTGTCACTGAAACCATAAAGCAGCCATAGATAATATATAAATAAACTAGCATGGCTATATTCCAAAAACATTTTATTTACAAAACCAGGTGGCAGGCTAGATTTGGCCTGTGAGCTATAGTTTGCTAACCTCCCTCTTAGTGAATGGCAGAGCAATGAAACTGGGTCCCTGGCACCAGCTCATTTCTGAACTGATTAAACAGAATTTATACTTTGTGTAAGCCACGGTATTTTGGAAGCCTCTATTACAGCAGTTAATGAATGTGTCATAACACACACACACACACACACACACACACACACACACACACACACACAAAGCAATTAAGCTACCAACACAGATGACTATATATTTAGCTTATTTGGAATTCAGGAGAAAAAAGAGATAGAAAATTCATTTCCAATAAGATGAAGACTGAGTCACAATTCCAGAAAGGACCATGCTAGACTGCTAAACTACAACTATTCCCAAGGGAACTACAAGACTGCTGAGAGATTCTTTTCTACACAAAAATATAGTCTCCAAAAAATTTAATAAAATTAAAAAAATAAAAATATACATAGAATATGTTAACTTTAAGGATACTTGAGCTTGTTAAAAAAATCAAACAGGAAGATTAAAAATCCCAAAACATTTCTCTTCTTTATACCTATTCAAAATAGTACATTGATTTTTTTTTTTCTAAAGTGTTAACTAATTCAGAGCTTGAAATGTTCGCTGGCAACTGTCCTAGAGGAAGAATAGCAGAATGATTTGTACGGGAAAAGAATATTATCTTATCAATTATCCGGAATCATTGCTAGAAATTCCACTGCTCTCAGATAGTCTAGGAATTCAATGAGTAGTAGTTCTGTATAAGACAATAAAAATTAGAGCTTTTGATATAAATACCTGTTCCATATGTTCAAATACTGCTGGAGTAGCAATAGCAGCAGGTGCCTCTTCAATAATCTTCTGATGCCTGCGCTGCACAGAGCAATCACGACCAAACAAAGAGATAGCATTGCCATACTGATCTGCTAAGATCTGCACCTCCAGATGACGAGACTGCTTGGCTAGTCTCATCACAAATATAGGTGATCCAGGGACTTCAGCTTGAACCTATATTAGAAAAGAAAATAAAACAAATTTGTAATTAGTAAGCATTTTTTTTCTATCTTGACAAGCTGCTTCAATTTCAACAGGCAGATTCCTCGAAGTGTCAAGGACCATGTTAATGAGTAGGAATACAAAAATGAATAAAATATATAGTTAATGTCCTCATCTATTTTTAAGAGATTGCATTCTTAGTTATATAATCAATATTAATTGATGAATATGAAAACATATGAACATCCACTGTATTACACAGGTAAAGAACAAAATATTTTGCAAACACACACACACACACACACACACAAATACTCTCAAAAGGGCAAAGTACTGCCATGAACTCTAAATAGCCAAATGTACAACTGCTGCAGACTACATGCTTTCCTGGTTCATATTATAGCATATATGGTATCGTTGTACTGAAAGGACTTTTATCTTCAATTTTGAAGCATATTGTTACTGGATACAGAATTCTACACTGGCAATTATTCTCTTTCAGCACTTAAAAAATATCTCAATATTTTCTGGCTTTCACTGTTTCTACTGAGATATCAGCTATCAATCTTATTTTTATTCCTTTGAAAGTAATCTTTTCTTTTCCAGCTGCTTTAAGATTTTCTCTTTTTTGTCCTTCTCTTTTTAGAGGAGTGAGGTGGCAGATTTACCTAGATAAGCTTCAATGTAGTTTTCTTATCCTGCAATGCTCATAGTATTTTTTGAATCTATGCTTGGTATCTTTTTCCTGCAAGGCTCATAGTATTTTTTGAATCTATGCTTGGTATCTTTTATCAGTTCAGTAAAATTCTTAGCATTATCTCTTCAAAAATTGCTTCTGCTCCATGATTTCTTCAAATATTACTCCTGTTCCATTCTCTCTCTCTTCTCCTCTGAGACTCAAAGCATATGTTAACTTACTTCACTGTATCCTACACGTCTTTTATGCTCTGTATCTTTTACACTCTGTTTTGTTATGTAACAAGTCACCTCAAGACTCAGTGACTTGCTTAGGACGTCAATCGTTTTATTTGCTCATGATGTTGTACTCATCTGGGTAGTTCTTCTGGTCTGGCCTCTCACAAGCATATCATCCGGTGGCTCAAGTGGCATTGAATGGTCTCACTCAAATGTCTGATGACTTGTCTTGACAGCTGGCTGGTAAGTCTAGGGAGCCATGACTGGAACAGCTCATCTGTATTGCATATGGACTCTCATCTTCCAGAAAGCTAGATGAGGCTTCTTCAATGCAGTGTTCCAAGAGAGTAAGGGCAGAAGCTCAAGACTTCACAAGCTCTAGGCTCTAAAACTTATACACCACCACTCTGGCAACTTCTAGTGGTCTAAGCAAGCCACAAGACCAGCTGAGAGTCAAGGGGTGGGAAAAGAGATGCCATTTCTTTATGGGAGGAAAGGCAAAGTTGCATTGCAAAGGGATATACATACAAGGATGGGAGGAGTTATTGCGGCCATTTCTGCAAACAATCTCCTATGGTCCTCTCTCTGGCCACAATAATTCACATACCTCCCACATGCAAAATAGACTCACCCCCTCCCACGACCCCCAAAGTCATCCAATCATGGCATCGGGCTTGACGTCCACTTTCTCATGAGACATGTCCAGAATTGAATGAGATTCCTTGGGTGCAGCTCCTTAGGTGCAGTTTCTCTTGATCCACGGATCTGGGAACTAAAAAGGACAAGTTACCTGCCCCCAACACCCCCAACATTTAATGATGAGATGGGGAGAAGATAACTCTAAAAGATACTCCTGTCCAAAGAAAAGAGAGTGGGAGTACATAGTAGTCATTGGTCCACAGCAGTTCTGAAATCCAGATGGGTACATGTTGTCAGGTTCCCTTACTCCAGGGGTATGAAATGTTTTTGTTTGTTTTTGTTTTGCAGGGGTCTTGTTTTGCTCCCTGGGAGTGGTTTCCTAATCCATGGCTCTTCTGCACTTAGCTCTGCTCTCTAGGCTCTTAGCTCCACTCTCTGAAAAACCTCTTTTTATTAGAAAAGATTGATGTTTACAGATTAATAGCTTTCTCAGTCTGCTTTCTATCCATAGAAAATTGAAGGCCCAGAGGCCTCTCTCAAGTTTGAACTGTATTTTCTAGTCCTTTTGGCATGTTCATTAATACAAGTCTCTTGAAAACTTTGTGGGTTTCCTATGAATCATATTGAGGAGTCACTCCTTGCCCCAAAAGGCATATCCATAACTTTTCTGCGCAGATCTCTCTACACTTTGGGCATGTCTCACTGCTATGAGACAACACCCTTAAGATTTTTATAAGCCCTCTTTATCTGAGAGGGAAACCTATCAAACCGGAAATGAGAAACAGTTCTTTTTTCAAACTCTGACAAGTTTAAAACACCTTCTTTAGCTCATCCCTCTTTTATAGTTCCTTAGCATAAACAACCAGAAGCATTCAACAGATACTTTAAACACTTAATCTAGAAATCCCCTAACTAGGTCCACAAGTTCACTAAATACATTCTTTTTCTTCCAGGTTACCTCAGGCAATTGTTCCACTATTTCAGAACACGGGTTACCATTTTTCCAGCCTTAACCTTGGAGCCAGTCTCAAAGCCAATGTCACATATTTTACTTTTTTTTTGTTATGAGAGCATCACATATTTAGGTATTAATTTCTAAATCAGTTATCCATTAATGCCTAACAAACCACCTAAAATTTAGTGACTTAGGACAATGACTATCTTATTTTATTTCCTCACAGCAATTTGAACTGGGCTCATTTGAGCAATTCTCCTGCTGATCTAGGCCTGGAGCCACTCATATAGTTGTAGTCATCTGTCAACCAGACTGGCATTAGATAGTTTAATATGGCCTCACTTACATGTCTCAAATGTGGTACTGACTGCACCACATGGAAGACCCAGTTCATATACTTTTTCTCTTTAACCCACAACAATGAAGCAAGAAGTTTGCTCATGAATCATTAAAAAAAAAGGGAGGGCAAATAAAAAGTGGCTAGGGGTGCTAGTAAAGAAAGAGTAGAAAGCTAGAAGAATGAAAAGGCTAGAATACATCCCAATTTTACTTTTTCTGACTCAACTTTTTCCGGGTATTGGTAGGAAAAAAGAGTGAGTCAAGTATGTGAGATTAATGTTGAAGGCAGGGAAAAAAGAGACTCCCATTTCCTGATTCTCTAAGATGTCTCTGAAAAGAGATCATTTCTTTGGCCTCCACAATCAACCTGTAGTACGGCCACATCAACTTGGCCACAAATTAGATGGGCAGGCAGAGAAAGACCCTAGGTTTAGCTTTCCCAAGTCACTCATAAAACATGGGCCTGCCATAGGATTCCTGTGCCAGGGTGTAGTGGCCACATAGCACGAGCTAGGGTATAGATTGCTGCACCAGCAGGGTAGGTGACACACGTGTCAGAAACTCAGAAGCCTCCAGCCAATTTGAACTTAAGTGAGGTAAAGTCAATCGGAGAGTCTGGACTTGGTGAAGCCAAGAGCATGCAGATCAGAAGTTAACCATTCCACTTACTTTATCTATAATACCAGCGGAAGAGGGGCACAAAAATACAGAAAGATGCTGACTCTTCCTTGTCACTATAAGGTCTTAATAGCCACCATCTATGGAAGAGCTATCTGAGAAACTGAGGATTTTTATATAAGTGAGAATACTCTGTTTTCTGGACATCCAAATTATACTGTGAGTTAAATCAAAACTGTTATACATGTTAATTCAAAGACAACTTGTACTCTACCTGTCTGAAGAGGTTAGGGAAGTCATCTGCATTGTTGACTTTTCTGATTCCCTTCCCTCCTCCTCCTTCTGAGGCCTTGATCATTACTGGATATCCAACTTCCTCTGCTGCCTTCAATAAGAAAGAGAAAAATGGAAGTAAGAGTGGTATTAGTAAGGAAAGAGAAACTGGCATTTTCTTCCTTTAAGAATGTTGTGTTTTGGTAGGTCTATTTGTAGTAAAAATATAAAGATCTTGAAGATATACTAGGTGAAAGAATAGAACAATTTGTAGTATTAGATTGAACCAAAAGAAATTTCACTTATGTTTTATGTATGATTACATACACATTCATACACCCACATATTTATGTGCAAAAAAATAAGTTTACAGTATACATCAGTGATAATTTATAAAATGTGGGTGGATATAAACTTTCACTTATACTGTATATATTTCTGTATTATTTAAATTTCTTTTACATGCAAGTATTCATGTATTAACCATAATTTTTATTTTTTAAAAAAGATGTAAGTAATTCATTTAATATAAGCTGATGGCCTCGGTACAGCTTCTGACAAAATATAAGTAAGACTCAACAAATCACGACTCTCATGTACTCAGAAATTTTTTCTCACTCAACCTTTTGTAAAAGGTAAAAACAATGAGATACACTAATAAGATTAGTCAGAAAACTAATTTTCAACACATGCTCTAAATGTGCTTTTCACATTATAGTATTTTATAATTATCAGGTGATTATCTTAGGACTTTTGAAAAATTAGTTATGTAACCATTAAATAGGGAGCTGGTTAAATCAAGATATATCCCTATAGCTAGAATACTATGAAATTATTAAAAGGAATGAAGTGGTTTTTATATTTAATGATATGAAAGATATCCAAATTGTATTGTTATGGCAAAAAAGTAAGTTGGGGGAAAAGTTAACCAAAAGTTTAAAATAACTAAGTCATTCCTCCATCGAAACATTCCAGTCTTTTAAGGCTTACATTATAGTAATATCTAAAAAATATATCACCAGAAAAAGACCATTTCAAATTTTAATTTATGTCAGTAGATTAAGCATGAAAATCTTTTAATCATAGTCCCATCTCTTCTAGAATTCTCTTAACTCTATTCATCACTATTCTTATAAACAGAGATAGCATGATGAACTCAATCTCTGGGTTATAAGTGATCAAAGAGACAGCCATAAACATAGAAAAGAGACTTAAAAAAATAGGACAGCCCACATGATGTCAGTAAGTCAAAAGGCAGACATCCTAAAAATATATGAAGGCTCTAGGCACAGGTTATCCACTTAAAATATTTTACAAAAATTTTAATACCAGAGGAAAATGTTTATATATACTATTAAGTAGAAAAAAATGAGGATTATTCAACAATACATATAGTTAGATCCTAATTTTGAAATTACAATAATTATTATTATGGGAATCTATTAATAAAGATTATCAGTATATAATCTATGAATAAAAAAATGGCTGTAAGAAAATAAATGAGTATGTTAACAGGATTTACCTCTGGTTAGTAGGCTTAGCAGTGGTTTTATCATCTCTTTTCTGGCTTTCCAAAGTTTCTACCAGATAATTTTCTGTTTATAATTATAACCAGGAAAAAATGAATTTTAATTGATAAGCAAAATACCTAGGCTACTACTCTTTTGCAAATTTAGCAAACAGAATATAGCATTTGCAATTCAATCAAAAATATTAATTCTTAAGGTTATAGAATGCTTAATCTAAAATGTAAATAAATAGAAAAATTAGTTGAGCATTTAGTGTTCCTCTTGAATTTATAACATGCAAGTCAAACACAAACAGTGTGTTTTTCTAAAATAGCCTCTTTCATCATCTACCTGGAGGCATAGTCAAAAAGTGAAAGGGAAACAAACTGTAGAGCACTATAAAGGAAAGAAAAGAATACATCGAAGAATTTCCTTTTTCTTGAGCTCCTGTTTCTACATAGATGGCAATAATTATAGAGTAACACTTTCAGCCTCTCTTAGTTCTCCCACCCCTACCCCTAGCTCTTCCCAAGGGAAAAAGAGTAAATTATGTGATTGGTGAGTTTGTAAGGAAGACCTAAATATGTGTAGCTCAGCCTCTTTTCCCCTTTGGGATCAGTCCACTGCACAGAACATATGCTCTTTGTCAGCTCTCAGCCATACAATAAGCAGAATGATAAAAGCTATGCTTCTGTAGAGAAGTCTGTGGTTATTGAGCACCACCAGGAACCAGTGAGTGAGCCTGTTTAATTGATGTTCGAATCACAAATCTGATTGTTGCTACACATTTAAGCCATTTTCACTGATATCTCTATTCATAATAAAATGACATTTTGATCTCTATCTGCCTGGCTTCTTGGTTCTGAACTCAAGCAGGGGAAAAAGTATATTATTTGATAACCCTCCCCTCCCATACACACACACTAACAGATTGTAGAGGGAAGAACCAGTACCGCCTTAAAGCTCTGATTTAACCACCTAAGACATGTTCTTTCCAAATGAGAAGTTTGCTTCAAAACAAATTTAAATTATTTTTATTAAATCTAGGTTACTTCTTCACTCTATAAACTATACCTCCTGGTCTTATGACCCTAATCCCATCATGGGTATATATCATGAACTAGGCTCCAAATTGCTGTATTTCTTACTGTTATTGGTCAGTTGAAAGCTATCACTCCCTAGAGTTAGTAACCTACCTTTAGCCCATCATCCACATCCTTCACATAACCTTTTTCATATAGTTCCTGGGGAACATTTAAGATACGTTTTGAAAAGTCATTTTCCTGCCAGTCCACACGAAGACCTGCAATAGATAACAGTGACTTAACAGCAGCTAAAAGGGCTTCTGTTCTTGGCAATTTTTTCCTCTACCTTCTTTAAAATGCTCTCATATTTATCTAAAATTGAGGATAGATGGGAGAAAGAAGGATGCCATAAAACCTTGATCAGTCCTTGGGGTTAACAGTATTCATCTATAGCAGAACCTGGTGGCAACTTGGGTTTCCAGTGTAAATAGGACCTTATACTGGAAAAATCCAGGAGCACTAACCAGCAGCAACTTATAAAAATGCAAGGACATACAAGACCAAAAAAAAAAAAAAAAAAAAAAAAAGCATGTCAGACTTCTCATAGCAACTTAGCAGGCAAATACCTTCAATTTGTGTGTTCAGGCCTGCTCCAGGGCCAGAAGTCTGGGAAATTATTCAATCTTTATGAGCCCTTGGAAATGGAAATGGCGGTTTTATTGCCCTCAGAAGAGTCATGATTCCATGCTCTCTGAATGTCCCTGTACTCAGCCACAAGGGGAATGCTATAGCCTCTTCATTCAAACGAGAACAAATTCAACCTTTTATTTTAAACTGTTTGACCCAGCAGGTCTGGAGAGGATACTGCAATCCCCCTAGAGAGCTAGCCTAACAAGAGTTCAAATCTGTTCAGCCTTAAGACAATGGTCCTTCCCACTTAGGAAATGTTTCAGTGTCTGTCTGCTCCCTGTGCTCAAGTACTAAAAAAAATGGAAGTTTGTATTGTTATCAGCTATAATAATTCACACAGTACTCTTTAAGGTATCTGTCAAGAATAAATCATTTTTAGAAAAATTTTATCCTTTTGCATGCCTGGAAGAAAGGCTGACTACTGCCCTCATTTTGAACACCAAATGCAAATGAGAGGTTGAATTATGTACGGTATTACACAGGCAAAACAAATAGTCAATACATTGTAGGCTGACATCAAAAAAACGCTAGCAAACATTTCAGTACCTGCGTTTTAGGTTTTCTTAGTGATCCAGGTCACTTCCCAGGTAGCTTCAGGGGCCTAATTCTGCCTAGGAAGTTCATTTCTGAGAAAGGTTCTAGCCTAATCAGAGTAGATCTAAATCCATTGAACCATATGAATTTTCCCAGAGTTTCTCCAAATTAAGTCCCAAGATCACTTAAATCAGAGTTTAGCATCTGCATACCTGGTAGAAAATGTATATTCATTCCTAAGACATGATAAAATCACAGCTGTATTAATTAAGCCTGAAGATAAAAGATACCATTAATTGACCTGGATTCTATTTCTTTTGAAGTATCCCAATACTTTAAACAAACTTAAGCCCCAAGCCACAGTCCCAAATAGCCTAACTGAACTTTTCTGCACTTCAAGATACAAACAATAGCTTCTTACCACTGCCACTCCAGGGTAGAGTTGGGATACCCGCAGTTTGAGCCACTATGGAAGACGCAATCTTATCCCCCAAAGCCCACATGGCCTGGCTTGGTGGGCCTAAAAACAAAACAAGAAAAGAACCCTGACTGGAACATCTTGGCCTCATTTCTTTCACATATACTTAGTATTCTATATAATTACTTTTATATTTGTCTTGTCCCCTACCACATCACATATGCAAATCATAAACTTGATTATGGGGATGACTATGTTTTGATTCACCTTTGTATCCTTTATAGAACCTAACGTAGTAAGCTTTTAGTACACGGTGAGAGTTCAATATATATATAAATATATGCTGAAAAAGATTCCTGACAAATCTAATTTTATCATTCTTCATGATTCAACTTTACCAGATTAGAAATGTCTTCTTTTTATAAACAATATCTTAAAATAAGGACTATAAAGTTTTTGGGTTCAAGTATGAAATATTATACCCTCCTTGGTCTTAGGGGAACCAAAAAGGAAGATTTAACTTTAATAGGGTTTACAAAGTATAATCATCATCATAAAAGAGACAGAAATATTTTGAACCATATAACCTTTATTTCTCTGCTATAGGAGAGCGGAAAAGTCAGAAAACAGAGCTCTCACTAATAGGAATATAACCTATATGTTTAAATTTAAAGGTGCTGACCCATTTTTAAGGGCACACTCCTAGGGTATCCTAAGTATTCAATTATCTTTGCTATATAAAAATAGGACCTTTCTCCACATGTTTTCTTAAGGTTAATGGCAAAGTTTTTAAAAGCCAGTGTTTTGGAAATCAGAGCTTCTTCCATATTTCATGGAAAAGAATCTAGGATCAGAAAACACAATCAAGATGCAGAGACATAAGCAGGTGTAAAACATGAGGAAGGGGAAAAAATAAATGAAGAGGGTTACTCAGAGTTGCTGATTAATAAAAAAAAAAAAGAGAGAGAGAATGTTAAACTAAAGAAAAGCAGAACATAGAGTGGAATATGGGCAAAATTGACAAAGAGAAACAAGAAGACTAGAACAGTATGTCAGAAAGGCTTACCCATGAAGGCGATACCATTTTTCAAAAGAAGTTCTGGGAGCTTGGGATTTTCAGAAGCATGACCCCAGCCAGCCCACACTGCCTATCAGGGAAAACAATATAGTTCACTCTTAAAATTCATATTGAAAAACAAATACACGATAAACTGTATCATTCTCTACCAAGACTGGCCCTACTCCATGAGGTACAATAGCTCCACAGCAGCCAAATACTTACAAATCTTGAGCTTTTTTCTTTTAGGGCTTAAAGACACTTACCCTAAACTTCTTAATACAAGTGATAGGGAAGAAATGACTAACTTTTATACCACCATATTCTGGGCTAAGAATATTTCATTGGAAAGAGGCAACTTTCACTTATTTGGGATAGTTTGAAGGTGAAATGGACTGAATAAATAATCTCTGAAAAACCCTTACAAACTTCCTGTTTGTACTGTTTAATTTTGACTAATTGCATTCTTTCTATTTTTCCTTTCCCTGTCTGTTATATTGCATATAAAGGCATTTAACAATTTTCAACAAAGATGCTTTCTATAAAATTAAAAGTTCTCTGAATATCCCCTTGTGCGTAACCGTAAAATGGCTAAATTATTTTTTCCGGTGACGACTTGGAAATTTTATTTGTGTTTATTAAAACAGTAAAGCATTTAAAACCATCACATGCAAAAGTTTTCATTGGCAAGTGTAATTAGTTCATATACGAAATATAGTGCTGAATTTGAATAATGTCTTTAAAGTGGAAACTTGTTCACTTTTTCCTTAAAAACTTTTTTTTTTAAATTTTCAATTATAGTTGACATACAATGTTATATTGGTTTCAGGTATATCATGATTAAACATTTATATCTTACAAAGTGACCACCTTGATAAGTCTAATACCCCTCTAACACCATACATAGATAGCTATTACAGTATTGTTGGTTATATTCTCTGTGCTGTACTTTGCATTATCATGACTGTTTTTAAAATTGGTAATTTGTACATCTTAATCCCTTCCTTTTTCACCTAGCCCCTAACCCCCCTCCCATCTGGCAACCATCAAAGTGTTCTCTGTATCTCTGAGTTTGTTTCTGCTTTATTGTTTTTTAGATTCTACCTATAAATGAAATCATATGATATTTGTCTTTCTCTCTCTGATTTATTTCACTTAGCATAATACCCTCTAGGTCCATCCATTTTGCCACAAATGGTAAGATTTAATTTTTTTATGGCCAAGTAATATTACACTGTATATATATACCACCACTTCTTTATCCAATTGTCTATTGATGGGCACTTAAGTTGCTTTCATATCTTCGCTATTGTAAATAATGCTGCAATGAACATATAAATTTGGTTTTAAAGGACACATTGACATCTCTTACTTGGACTGGGATCCTTTTAGCAATATCAAGAATTAATTCCACATTTGCATAGTTGTTGTTGTTTGGTCCTCCTGGTACTGGCACGTAGTGATCTGCCATCTTAATGTACTCTGAAAATACAAGCAAATTAATAGAGAACACATATGTTGTTTTCTGAAATAGAACATCAGAGCAAAACTATGTAGAGGACAAGTACCATTATGAGAAACCACAAGACAAACTGCATTATGGGGTAATTTCCAGGACCATTTATTTGGAGGCTCTGACTTAAGTCACAGACACTAATATCCAATAATCTCATATTTAGGAAGCTCTAATACTATAACAGTAGTTCTCGAATATTTCACTAGGTGACCTTTCTAAAGGGTCTTTATGATCCCCATATCAAAAATAATGTGTCTGTCACTAGAGGCCCATGTATAATTATTCTATTCTGGGAAAAAAGTTCTGTCTCTGACACCCTTTATCTTTAACTTGCACTGTACTCTGAGAAAGCCCTTTTCCTGGTGTTCAGCTGGGACAGAATGAGGACAGAGGGTAGAGTCTGGAGGGTATGTAGACTGGCTAAACAGGAAAGGTTAGATATGGGAGTATGCTAGGTGTTTGAAAAGGGTTTATCTGGAATGTTGGAGATAAAGAGATATTTGAAAGACTTTACAAAGATACTTTCTTTCCTCCTTTTTTTTTCTTAGTATTCTCATTCAAATTTGTCACCTGATGTTTTTTTCTCCCTATTCTGATAACAATTGTAGTAAAGCATCCACATTGTGCAGAAACTGTATTAATAAATACTTTTTACACACATATATATAATTTCATTTAACACTCAACAGTCCTACATATGATAGGTATTATTAGTACCCAGTTTATAGGAAACAATGGCTTAGAACACCTAAATAACTTGCTCAAGGTCCATCTCCACCATATTAACATTTCTTATATATCTTATTCTTAACTTTTAAAGGCTTTAAGTCCTTCTAAAAGAAAATTCTATTCAGTGTAAGATACAAGGCCCTATAGTTGGCTCAAAATAAAAATAGGTTTATTGTTCTTTGTTAATGAGAGGCAAAGCATGCTAATTATAAAAAAATTTAGATAATATAACAGGATGTAATAATACTATTTTTTAAAAGTCAAAATCATCCATTTTCTACCACTTGGAGATAACCAGTTCATGCTTTGATATACTAGAAACCATAAATTGTTAAGCAATTTAATGATATGTTGTGTCATCTCATATTATGACACAGACATATATATTTTATAGATTTATATATAATACAATTGTTTATATGTTTAATATTAATATATCAATGTTAATGGTTGTCTGATGTTTCTACAGTCCATAATTAGTTTAACCACTAACTTATTGATAAACATATAGGTTATTAATAATTTGGAAAATATTATAATAAAATGATGACTATCCTTATGCTACTGTCCAATTATATCCTCAAAATATGTTCCCAGAAATAAAGGGTATGCACATTTTCAAAGATTGAGCCATTTCAGACTCTAACTAGCAATATGGGTGCCAAACTGCCTACACTCTCGGTTGTATTAGATATCACCAATCTTTTAAGTTTTGCCAGTCCTATAAGTGAAAAAAAAATTATCCAAATTTACTATTGATTTAGTTTGCATCTCTGATTATCACTGGTATTAAATCTCTTTTCATATGTTTATTATTACTCTTTCATTCTTTTGTGGACTATCCATGTTCTATTCATTTTCCACTGAAAGTTGCCCTTTTCTCATATTAAAGTAGAAATTCTTTGCTGCTAATGTTTTTCTAGGTTATTGTTTATCTTCAATATTTTTGCTTTTTTTATTTGCTAAATAGAAATTTTCATTTTCATATAGTCAAACCTAACTTTTCTGTAGTTTAGTGGCCTTAGAAACAAAAAAAGTTACTTTAATTGCTGACCTATCTCACACACACACACACACACACACACACACACACACACACACACACACACAGAGTCTGCAAAGGTATTGCTGTTGCCAATCAACAACAGTTCAGAGTTTGATATTGTTACCATTCTCACCATCTCTTAATCTGTCAGTTTTTCCTGTTCTCTTCCAATCTCAGAGTATGAAGCCTTCTCTTTCTGTTAATAACCAACTCTTCTAAGACTCCTTTTCCATAATCTTTTAAATTTTAAAAATATTTAGCATTTTAAACTGGATTACAGTCATGATTGCACAATGGTATGAATTTACTAAAACTCATAGAACTGTATACTTTTAAAAGGGTAACTTTATGGTACAATAAACTATTAAAATAATGTAATACAAAGTTTAGAAAAAATGAAAAAGGAAAAATCGTCCAAAATACTAATTCCTTAATTCAATACCACTGGTATTGTAATCCTTTTGATTTGTTTTAATTACATTTGATATTAATATATATTATATTAGTTTCAGGTGTACAGCATAGTGGTTAGACATTTATAAATTTATGAAATGACCCGCCTGATAAGTCTAGTACCCACCTGGCACCATACACAGTTATTACATTATTGACTATATTCACTATGCTGTACTTTACACCCCCAAGACTATTTTGTAACTACCAATTTGTATTTCTTAATCCTTTCACCTTTGTCAACTAGTCCCCGAATCCCCCTCCCATCTGGCAACTATCAGTTTGTTTTCTGTATCTTTGAGTCTGTTTTGTCTGTTCATTTATTTTCTTCTTTAGATTCCATATATACGTAAAATCATATGGTATTTGTCATTCTCTGACTTATTTCACTTAGAATAATACCTTCTAGGTTCATTCATGTTGTCACAAATAGTGAGATTTCATTCTCTTTATGGCACAGTAATATTTCATTGTACATAAAGCTATTAAAATAATATACAAAGTTTAGAAAAAATGATAAAGGAAAAATCTTTATCCAGTTGTCTGTTGATGGGCACTTAGGTTGCTTCCACATCTTGGCTATTGAAAATAACACTGCGATGAACACAGGGTGTATATATCTTTTTAAATTAGTGTTTTGGATTTCTTCGGATAAATACCTAAAAGCGGGAATTACTTGGTTGTAAGGTAGTTCAATTTTTGATTTTCTGAGGAACCTCCATGCTGTTTTTCACAGTAAGCACACCACTTTGCAATCTCACCAACAGTGCATGAGGGTTCTCTTTTCTCAATATCCTCACCAACACTTGTTTTTTGATTTATTGATGATAGCCATTCTGATAGGTATTAGGTGATATCTCCTTGTGGTATTAATTTGCATTTCTCTGATGATTACTAATGCTGAGCAACTTTTCAATATGATATGTCTATTGGCCATGCCCTCTTGGGAGAAGTGTCTATTCATGTCCTCTGTCCTTGTTTGTTTGTTTTGGTGTTGAGTTGTATCAGTTTTCTTTATAAAATTTGGAAAGTAACCCTTTATCAGATTTATCATTGGTAAATATCTTCTCCCACTCGGTAGGATGTCTTTTCATTTTGTTGGTTTCCTTTGCTGTGCAAAAACTGTTTAGTTTGATGTACTCCCACTTGTTTATTTTCAATTGTTTCCCTTGCTCAAGGAGGTGTATCAGAAAAAAATATTACTAAGAACAATCTTAGAGAGTCTCTTGGAGAGTCTACTGCCTATGCTTTTTTTCTAGGAGGTTTATGGTTTCAGACCTTACATCTATATCTTTAATCCATATTGAGTTTGTTCTTGTATACGGTGTGAGAAGGTGGCCTCGTTTTTTTTTTTCATGTATCTGTCCACTTTCCCCAATACCATTTACTGAATAGACTGTCTACCCATTGTATATTCTTGCTTCCTTTGTCATAGATTAATTGACCATACAGGTATGGATTATTTCTGGGCTCCCTATTCTGTCCCACTGATGTCTAAGTGTCTGTTTTTATGCCAGTATCATGCTGTTTTGTTAGCCTTGTAGTATGGTTTGATATCAAGTATCAAGATAACAACTTTCTTCTTCTTAAGATTACTTTGGCTATATGAGGTCTTTTGTGGTTCCATATAAATTTTAGGATTACTTGCTCTAGTTCTGTGAAAAAACACCATTGATATTTTGATGGGAGCTGCACTGAATCTAAGATTGCTTTGGGTAGTACGGACATTTTAATGATGTTAATTCTTCCTCTCCATTAGCATAGTATATGCTTCCATTTATTTGTATCTTCATCAATTTTTTCCTCAACATCTTATAATTTTCTAAATACAGAACTTTTACCTCCTTGGTTACATTTATTCCTAGTGATTTTGTGTGTGTGTGTGTGTGTGATGCAATTGTAAATGGGACTGTTTTCTTCATTTCTCTTTCTGATATTCTATTACTGGTGTATAAAAAATCCAATCTCTGTATATTAACTTTGTATCCTGCTACTTTACTAAATTAATTAAGTCTAATAGTTTTTTAGTGGAATCTTTAGTGTTCTCTATATATAGTTTCACATCATCTGCAAATAATGACAGTTTCACTTCTTCCTTTCCAATTTGGATGCCTTTTATTTCTTTTTCTTCTCTGATTGCTGTTACTAGGACTTCCAATACTATGTTAAATAAAAGTGGTGAAAGCAGACATTCTTGTCTTGTTCCTGATCTTCAGGAAAAGGTGTTTAGTTTTTCCTACTTTGTATTTTAGCCATGGGTTTGTCATATATGGCCTTTATTATGTTGTGGTATGTTCCAGTCCCACTTTGCTGAGAGTTTTTATCATAAATAGATGCTGGATTTTGTCAAACACTTTTTCTGCATCTATTTATATGATCATATGATTGTATGATTTTTGTACTTTATTTTGTTTATGTGCTGTATCACGGTAATTGATTTGCAGATACTGAACAAATATTGCCACCCCAGGAATAAATCCCACTTGGTCATGCTGTACGACATTTTTAATGTATTGCCGAATTCGGTTTGTTACTACTTTATTGAAGATCTTTGCATCCATGTTCATCATTGATATTGGCCTATAATTTTCTTTTTTTGTAATGTCTTTGGTTTCGGAATCAGCACAATGGTGGCCTCGTAAAATGAGCTTGGGAGCTTCCCCTCCTCTAGAATTTTTGGGAATAGTTTGAGAAGGATAGGTGTTAATTCTTCTTTAAATGTTTTGTAAAATTCACCTGTGAAGCCATCCAGTCCTTTGTTTGTTGGGAGCTTTTGGATTACTGATCTAATTTTGTTAGTAATAATCAGTCTGTTCAGATTTTCTGTTTCTTCTTGATTCAGTTTTGGGAGACTGTATGTTTCTAAGAATTTATTTCTTCCAGATTGTCCAATTTGTTGGCATATGATTATTTATAATAATCTCTTATGATTCTTCATATTTCTGTCAGTATCAGTTGTAACTTTTCCTCTTTATTTTCTGATTTTATTTATTTGGGTCCTCTCTCCTTTTTCTTAATGAGTCTGGTTAAAAGTTTATCAATTTTGTTTATAATTTCAAAGAATCTGCTTTTGGTTTCACTGATATTTTGTATGTTTTTTTTTTCAGACTCCATTTATTTCTGCTCTTTATTATTTCTTTCTTTCTACTCATTTTGGACTTCGTTTGTTGTTCTGTTTCTAGTTCCTTACATATAAGTTATATTGTTTGAATTTTTCTTGTTTCTTGAGGCAGGCTGTATTGCTATCAATTTCCCTTTTAGAACTGCTTTCGCTGTGTCCCATAAATTTGGGGTCATTGAGTTTTCATTTTCATTTGTCTCAATGTATCTTTTGATTTCTTCCTTGATCTCACTGTTAACCCATTCATTGTTTAGTAGCATGTTATTTAGCTTCTATGTGTTTGTGTTTTTCAGTTTTTTTCCTGTAATTAATTTCTAGTTTCATACCATTGTGGTCAGAAAAAATGCTTGATATGATTTCAGTCTTCTTAAATTTATTGAGACCTGTTTTGTGGCCTAATATCTGATCAACCTTGGAAAATGTCCCATGTGCCCTTAAAAGGAATGTATATTTGGCTGCTTTGTGGTGAAATGCTCTAAAAGTATCAATTAAATCCATTTGGTATAATGCGCCATCTAAGGCCACTATTTCCTTGTTGATTTTTTATCTGGAAGATCTATCCATTGATGTCAATGGGTGTTAAAGACCCCTACTGTGATTGTATTACTGTTGATCTCTCCCTTTACGTCTGTCAATATTTGTTTTGCATTTTTAGGTATTCCTGTGTTGGGTGCATAAATGTTTACAAGGGTTATATTCTCTTGTTGGAGTGATCCTTTCATCATTATGAAATGTCCTTGTCTCTTATGATAGCTTTTGTTCTAAAATTTATTTTCTGGATATAAGTGTTGCTACCCCAGCTTCTTATTGTTTCTATTTGCATGAAATATTTTTTTCCATCCCTTCACTTTTTGTCTGTCTGTATCTTTCAATCTGAAACAGGTCTCTTGTAGACAACATATTGTATGGGTCTTGTTTTCTTATCCATTCAGCTATCCTATGTCTTCTGATTAAAGCATTTAATCCATTTATATTTAAAGTGATTATTGATAGTTACTGCCATTTTATTATTTATATTTATGGTTTTTTCCCCCTTCTTCTTCTTAAAGAAGTCCCTTTAACATTTCTTGTAATACTGGTTTAGTGGTGATGAACTCCTTTAGCTTTTTCTAGTCTGGGAAATTCTTTATCTTCTTCAATTTTAAATGATAGACTTGCTGAGTAGTCTTGGTTGTAGGTCCTTGCTTTTTATCATTTTGAATATTTCATGCCAATCCCTTCTGGCCTGCAAAGTTTCTGTTGAGAAAGCATCTGACAGTCTTATGGGAGCTCCCTGTAGGCAACTGCTTTTCTCTTGCTGCTTCTAAGAACCTCTTTTTGTCTTTAATTTTTGGCTTTTTAATTATGGCTTGTCTTGGTGTGGGCCTCTTCAGTCTCTTCTTGTTCGGAATTTTCTATACTTCCTGGACTTGTATGTCTATTTCCTTCAGCAGGTTAGGGAAGTTTTCAGTCATTATTTCTTCAAATGGGTTTTCAATCCCTTGCTCTCTCTCGTCTCCTTCTTATACACCAAGATGCAAATGTTATGCTTGATGTTATTCCAGGTTTCCCTTAAACTATCATTTTTTTAGTTTCTTTTTTCTTTTTGCTGTTCCAATTAGGTATTTCCCACTACCTTGCCTTTCGAATTGCTGATTTGATCCTCTGCTTCATCTAATCTGCTGTTGATTCCTTCTAGTTTACTCTTCATTTCAGTTATTGTATTCTTCACTCCTGACTGGTTCTTTTTTATGGTTTCTATATCCTTTTTTATGCTTACTATCTTTTTGTTGAAGTTCTCATTAAGTCCTTGAGCATCCTTACAAAAAGTGTTTAGAAATCTCTATCTATCTGGTAGACTCCTTGCCTCCATTTTGTTTAGCCCTTTTCCAGTGTTTTCTCCTGTTCTTTCATTTGGGACATGCTTCTTTTTCTCCTAATTTTGGCTCTCTTTTTCTATGTATTAGGTATATCTGCTACATCTCTCAGTCTTGGCAAGGTGGCCTTATGTAGTAGGTGTCCTGTGAGGCCCAGTGGCACAGTCTCCCTGATCACTTGAGCTTGGTTCTCCAAGAGTGTCCCTTGTTTGGGCTATGTGTGTTCTCCTGTTGTAGCTGAGCCTTAACTGCTGTTGGCATGTCAGTAGGTGGGACTGATCCTCAGGCTGACTGACTGTGAGGACTGGTCATGACCACAGAGGATGAGCTACTGTGCAGGGCTGACCCCATGGAGCAAGATTCGCCCCAGAGGGCCTGGTGCTTGCTGAGACAAACCTTTGGGTATGTAGCTTGTGGGGCTAATCAGATGGTGCTCTGTTGTGGTCTGAAGCCAGCCACTGGGTGTGTTAGTTTTGGGGTCTCTTGAAAGGAGTACTGGTGCAGACCAAGATCAGCCACTGCCTGTGACCTGCCCGGGGTGACCTGGTAGGAGCTACAAAGCAACCCATGCCTGGTAGCTATCTGTGCTGGACCCGGAGTCACATGGGAGAGGCCAAACTGCTAACCAAGGCCAGCTGCCACCAGTATTTGCCGTGGGGAAGCTAAGCAAAAGGCATAGGGCACCCTGAGGGCTGTCACTGCCTGCCAGTACTTGAGTAGTACACAAGTTGGGTAAAGTGGGGGTCTCAGGAAGCCACCAACCAGGGTGGGGCAAGTTGTTTACCAGGTTAATGCAGATTCAGATTTGGTACCAGTGCTGAGCCTGGGGTTGCTCAGCAAAAGAGAAAATAAATGTCTATTGTTTTAAGCTTCTACGTTTGTGGCAATATTGTTACAAGTAATATATAAATAATATAGCAATTTATCAGAATGTATTCTCAGACCAATAAATGTCATTCCACAAATATTTGTTAATGGCTGCATGGTATTTCATAGACTTTGTGTAGTACATTTTACTTAACTAATCCACTAATGTTGGCCACTTGAGTTACTCCTAGTATCTCATTATATTAACAACAAATATCCTTGTATGAATATATTTGTCCCTATTACTGATTTTTGTTCCTTAGAATACCAAAAAACAGAATTTCTTAGTCAACGGATATGCATATTTTGTCCATTTGTGCTCTTGATCCCACCCGTTTCCATCTTCTCTAGGTCCCCTTCCCCATTTTGGCTCTTCCCTCTCTGACTATAAACATTTTCAAGTCTCTTTTATTCCAAAAAATTCAAATCTTTCCTTGACAGTGATTTCTCTTAAGTTACTACCTTTTCTTCTTCTCTTCTCATCCAAATTCTAAAAAAACTTGTCCACATTGGCTATCTCCATGTCATTTCCCATTCATTCCTTAAAATCCTATATTAGTCTGCATACTCATATTGTGCCACTTAAACTATTCTTGTAAAGGTTACCAATGATTTCTTAATTGCTAAACAGTTTCCTGCTTCTATTTTATTGAATGGTGACACATTTGACCCTTCATTATTGAAATTTTCTTTTCTCTTTTGCTTCTTCTCAGCATTGTTCATGGTCCTAACTTCCTGAATCTATCCCTAAATTCTAGTCTTCTATAAAATTTCGTCCTTAGCATTTTCTATCTGTTCTTTCAGGGGATAGTGTCAACTACCACATATTTACCGATAATGTACATTCTTAATCTCCAGCTTTTGTTATTTCTAAATTCTAGAAGAAAATATGCAATTTTTTGTAGGATTTATAGGCTCTGCTTATATCACAAGTATTCCAAATCTAATCTGTCCCCTTAAAACCTTGCTCTTCTTGCTATATTATCTATTATTTTGCCCTAGTTGATGATACTAGCATCTACCTAATCAACCAAATCAGAAACTCAATAGTAATTATTAACTCTTGGCTCAATCACCCAATCTTGTCAATTTTACCTCTTAAATTTCTCTAAACAAACCCCTTCTTCTCTATCTATGTTCAGTCTCCTCATATCCTCTAGTATTGCTTTCCACAAATGGATCTTCCAAGATGCTATCTGAATCATCCATCTTATTATTCATATTTTTAAAAATGTATCTATCATTTAGAGATACATGCTGAAATATTTACAGATAATATAACATCTAGGATTTGCTTCAGAAATTGTGTATGAGTGAGGGAGGAGATAAAAGTACAGATGAAAAAAAACTAGCCATGAGTTGATAATTGTTGATGCTGGATGACAGGAAGATGGGAAAAAGTGCCAGTTAAAACTTACTCCTTTCTAACTTCATTTCTTGAAGTCTTTGTTCTTGAGAATGAAAAACAAGGCCCTCTTTGACAAATACTAGATCACATTTTTTTACTTTAATAAGCCACCTATAATTTCCAGAAAACTACTGTGTCACATCTTCAAACATTTGCATATACTGTTCTTTCTGCCTGAAACACTTTTGTCTTCCCCCTAATTGCTTCACTAATTCTTACTCAGTCTTGGCTAGGCATCTTCACAAAGTTTTCTCTTAACCCTGTCCCCAAGAGCAGGTGGCAGAGTTATGATGTCTGTGTGTTCTCATAGTACCTTGTGCATATTTCTATAATTGCACTGACCTCATTGTATTGAAATTATTTGTTTCCTAGAGCAAAATCACACCTTATTCAACTGTAGGCCTCCATGTTCATTGAGTGAATGAATAAATGAACTAATAGGAGCACCATGAAGAAACGGACAAAGAAAAAGTAATCATGCAAGTAATAAAGTAATAAAAGTAATAAAGGTAAACATTAATTTCATCTTTACAACTACCCAGTGAACAAGACATTATGATCTTCCTTTTACATACATGAAAATTGTGGCTAAGGGTTGTTAAAGGGTCAATATATATGATTTCACATTGTAACATCTACTTTGCAATAAATTGGTGCCTTCTCCATTTCTAAATAAGATAACATAATAACTCTTATTCCTTACAAATAGTCTTTACATCATTGTCTCAATATAGAGAGAACATATATAGACCAAAATAGGTTTTAAAAGATAGCTCTTTAAAGAACTAATGTTATCTGTGGGCATTCTACCTTCGAGATTATACTTTAGTCATAAAAAATATGGAGAGGAAAGACTGGCCACAGCAGTCTTTATCTACAACTCAGATGCAGGACCATCTGAGTAGAGAGAGCATACAGAAGAGCTGCAGAGTGAAACTCACCTGGCTCCCAAGAGGCCTCTCCTTCAGGAAGAAGGGAAAAAAAGAATCTTAAACCTAAGATTCTCTAAACTTCAATGTAACTCACAGGAAAATAGTATTTCCTTCCAAACCTTTCCACTTATACATGCTAAAGTATGGGGTTTAGCAAATACTTGACATTGAAAAGGCATACACTTGAAAACCCAAATCAACACTTTGGTTAAATTTCTACCAATTTTTACTTAGACATGAGTCTTTGTTGAAGTTAAATATAGCACAATCACTTGTATATGCCTATTATTAACATTTTTTAAAAGAGATATTCTTTTAAAAGGTTTCATTGGAAATCCTTGAGTTTGAGAATCCCCATAAATTATCATTCTCCTACTTAAAGGCTGTGCTATTCAATGTTTTATGCTCAAGGGTAATGCTTTCTTAATGCTAATGACTCACCTGCATTGGCTTTAAGGTCTTCAGGTGTGACCATGACAACAAATCGAATTGCACGCTCATTTCGAAACATCTCATAAGACCACCGACGGATAGATCGCATGCATTTCACTGCTGCAATGCCATTGTTGGCAATAAGAACCTGGAGGAGTGGGGGGATGAGAATTGGAGAGAAAAGTAAACAAGGCAAGCAATGATGGAGGAAAAGAGACGAGACAATTTCTGTAGATCTTTCTCTGAAAAGCCAGATTTTCAATAAGAATTTATATTGCTGGTCTAGGCAGTTAGGAACCAGCTCCCATGTGAGCAAGCAATATTTTTGAAATGGTAGCTAAGGAAATACTTTAATAAGTGCCAGTTAAAACTCCTTTCTAACTTCATTTCTTGAAGGGAAAAAAACCAGTTACTCAAATCTTGTGAGTTTGTGAATTATTCTACCATACCAATTACTAGAGAACAGAAGAAGATGAACCCGATGATATATTATCAAATGGAGAATGGAGGAAGATCAAAAGTGCAGTTTCATGCAGTATTCTCTGCTATAGTAAAACAAGGCACAGAACCCTGAATTTGTATAGGAACCCTGGCACCAACTACCACCTCTTTCCAAAATGCTGAATCCCAAATGCCTTAGAATTATAGAGGCTGCCTCAGAACAAATGGTCATAAGAAAGAAAAAGAGTAGAAGAATCAATGGTCCTGAGACTTCTCTATAAACAAACCTTTCATCTCCTTAACTGTCTTGTAATCATGGCCCCAAGTATAACATAGGCTAGTTGGAAGATTAACAGAAAGACATCGCTGAAGCAATACTTTTAGGAGTGGGAATATAGGTTCTTACCCTTTAATCTTTTAATTACTGCAAACTATTTCAATCAAGTAATCCTCTCAGCTCTGTCATGGTTTAGATAAAAGTGACACTTAAGTATTCACATGATATATTCCCTCTCAACATCTCAAATACTTAGTGGAAGCCAGTAGGTCAGTGTATCAAACTGTTTAAGCTTTCCCTCCTAAAATTCTCTATACTCTTAGCTCTAAATCCAATGCTATGACATACTATCTCCTGACCACCACCCCACAAGCTTATCAGTTTCTCATACCCTCCCAAATCAGTGCGGGCCAACCTTGTAAAAACCATAAGATCTTTTAAAAAGAACCTTATGAGTACCGGTTCAACTTCTTAATTAGCTGTGACTAAATTATCAGTGCTTAGTACGTATTACAGGAAATAGTTAAATTATTTGATAGGATGCTAGGGAGTCAGAAAGGATAATTTTCATAAAGCTGCAAGCTCTCTGAACGTCTAAGTATCAGTTTTGAGCAAATGTAGACAATAAACCAAGGCATTATATCTCATGTACTTTGGAAAAAAAACTTATTAAGTTATAACTTACCTTCTCAATCACTTTATTCCCCCCAAAACGAGTAACGAATTCTGCTGGAGAAGCTACAGTGAAATCTCGCTGTGAGTCTATTTTCTTTCGGTCTCGACCTTGCTTTACTAGGTGCAAGCCAGACATGCTGGGCCTATAAAAATAAAGAAATCATGAAAGTCTATCAATTTCTTCACACCATCTATCTCCCCTGGAGACCTGCTTTTTAACTTCCTTATAACAGCACTTCCTTGTGAAGACTGAATGCTGGTAGACCACAAATTTTTTAAACAAAAGAGAGGAAAGAAATAACCTTTCATATGAAAATTTAAGGAAAAAAAAGTGTTCCTGAATAATAAAAACTAATATTAAAGTTTACCAACAGAGATCAGTTTTCAGGGAGGGAGTAAAGGGATGGAGAAGATATAAACCTAGAATCAGTAAAGAGCTGCCTGAGTATAAGTCTATATTGATAAAATTAAGCTAGGGGAGGAATTCATCACAAGATTTAATTTTGAGTTTAAAAACAGAATGGATCTCAAAATCTTCACCTCTCACTTACATTTCTCCGTAAACTATTAGAGAATGTTGCCTTCCAAAAAAATGGAGTAAACCAAGAAAAAGGAAGACAAGAGATACAAGAAAACAGAGGATCCAACACAAAAGAGAAGAGAATTCCTTGGAGTCTAGATGACTGTTCAAATTGGAAGACAAACTGCTCCACGAAGGATGCATTCTTGGAATAAACGAATAGATCACCTGCTGTATTTAACCACAGAAAAACAAAATACATGCATATTTTTCTTTATTTACATATGTTATTTTACATATATAAAACAATAAAACAATATTATATATAAATGTTTGGTATATATACACATATAAATCATTTTGATTATATATGTGGATATACATATCGGTTGCTTTTTACTTGACTCTCAGTGGAAATTTTGCTTGGTTTTCCCCCAAAAGGGTAGAAGAAGTTAAGTGAAAAGGAAAGGATGACTGTTCTAAAGACTAATTTTGCCAACTTGGTATCTTCTGTCTGTTTTCTGTTTTTGCCAAAGTCCAGTTTAATTTTCATGTAATTTTTTTTTCAAAAAAAGAAAAAAATCCTCAAGATTACAAAAATAAGCAAAAAAAAAGATAAGAGAGTGACTTGCTACCAAGCAAATCATTTAGGGCTTTTATGCCAATCCTCTAATGAATAAGGCACAGACCTGCAAGAGACCTGAAGGAGGCCAAGAAGGTCTGACTCATTTCTTCCTTAGCCTGAATTCGAACAGCAGGAAGGAAGACCCCAGGGTAAGAAAGCCTGGCACCTTTAACAACTCCAATTTGGCTGCCCACTGTCACATGACAGGAAAACTGCAGCAGAGACACATTCTAAAAAAAAAGTTTTCCGCAAAACCACCTCCCACAGGGATGCTACAAACTACGAATAATTGGTATCTTCCTTCACAATCGTTAAAGAGACTTCACTTTGAAACCAGCCAAATTCAGCGAGCAAATCAAGCAGATTGAGTGAGATCCCTTAATGAAAATAGCAGAGAAAGATCTGCACAGGGTTTCTTGTTTGCAACATAGCTACAATATCATACATGGGCTCAGGTATCTTTGGTTCAAATTCTAAATGTAAAATAAGGGTTGAGAAATCCAGGATCAAATATGAGAGGCTTTTTTCATTTCCTTAAAAAAAGATAGTTTTTCAGATACAAAAAAAAAATATATCAAATCTAATTTCCCATAAATTCTGGGGCTTAGCTGCAATGTCTTATTGTTTTTTAAGCATATATATATATTGCCCAATATGGCACTTTAAAACTTACCTTTGAAGCATGTAATATCTCATCTCCTTATTTTCCTCTGCAGAACTCTCCATATCACAATAGCAGAGGAATGGAAGTTTGTCTTCAGATTTCAGCATTGTAAACATAAGCCACAGCTCGTCCTCCTGTTGCAGGTACTTAAAATCCAGGAGGACAAGAGATACTGTGCCTTCTGCCTACTTCTTGGCCCTGCATCAGTCAGACCACAGTATTCCTGATGGCCTCAAACTACAGTCTTTTTGTCTACTTTGTCCCCAATTTCCATATTTATCCACCTTTCCTCCTTTTTGTATTCCCCCCTACATTTGGCTCACATATACTATTAGCTGATTTCCCAGGGGGACTGAGAGGAAAGGGGGAGAAATATAAAAGCTTGTATAACTAGAAAATAGATTGCAGCAACTCTGCATTAGCCGCAGCAAATATGTTTTAACAACAGTTACTTTCTTTTGATGGTCACTAGAGAAAAGTTCCATAGTCTCTCCCAGCTGCCAGGAGCACATGACAAGGAGGGCAAAAAAAAAAAAAAAAAAAAAAAAAAGACAGAGTTTACAGGGACAACTAAGCCAAGAAAATAATGGGGTCATGAAATCCAGAGGGAGGAAGACAGTACCGCCTAAGTAGGTAATTTCTGAGAACTAATCAAAACAAATAATACTGATTATCAGACAGTAAAGAGGGGCAAGGGCGGAAAGCAGGTCAAACAGTAAAAAAAACAATTACGAAGGACAAAACAGGGCACTAATAAGGAACTGTATAAGATAGAAGCAATGATTCTAATTTTTAGGCCAGAATGGTGATTTATACAAAAAAAAAAAAAAACTTTTTAAAAACAAAAAAAATCTAAGATTTTATTCACAAAAACTTGAGAATAAGAATAGAGCTGATACATATGGAACACAGAGAAGATGTGGATAAAATTGGAAAAGAAAAGGGGCCCAGACAAATATTTTAGACACAGAGGTCTAACTCATTTTAAGCAGGAAAGGAAAACCCTGCCTAGAAAGGCTACTAGGGAACATCTATTGTTATAAAAGCAAATTTGCCAGAGACAAGTCACTTAAATAAATGGTGGATGAATATTATACAGTAACATAATCCTGTTTTAGCTTTTAATTAATTAGCTCATGATATTGCTGCCTTGTAATGAAAGACTCTAACAGCCAGAATGTACCAGTCACATCTAACCTGATCTATGTACCACAGAAAAATTCCCACCAAAATTCTGAATAGAAATAGTTAATAGTCTGATGCCAATTATGCTGAGAACCTATTAATCTTCCAGAAAAAAACCCTCCAAAAGTACACAAAAGACCTGGAGCATAGATAGAAGATAAACAATGAAAAAGAAGATAAAATGATTAAGGTAAACCTTGATATTAGGACATTCAGGTAATCCCAGTTGAAAAGACTTAATCAGGCCAAATGACCACCAGCCATAATAGAAAATGGAAGTCCTGGGTTGTTTTCTCATCTGTAGCACTTTGCACCATTCCTTTTATACTATGCCAATGTCTGATAAAGTTAGTCAAGTTTACTTTTTCTTTAAAGAACAAAACTGACACATAGGCAGGCTCTCTTCTGTCTCTTCAGAGTAATGTCTCAAAATAGAGCCTTTGTTTAGAACTACATTGACCACAAACGTAGAAGGAGCTCAATTGTACACACGTCTAAGTGTCTCCAGATGTAGGCAGTTGCAAAAAAGAATCACTCTCTGCTTTTATTATATAAGTTGAACATTCAAAATCCAAATAAAGCATTGATTATAGAATAAAGCAGGCTATTTTGCACTCAACTGTATCAGAAAAACGAGCCAAAGAGGCACATTCAGTCATCAAGTGTGTGTTTTCTTTCACCAAAGAGACCTTTCTAAAACAACTAAACACTAAGACAGCACACCCAGATCCAAAAACAAAATTAGAATTTCTAATCTTTTATAGATGCTGCTTACAATCCTTCTGTATTAGAACAAGAAATAAAAAGCCATATTCATTCATTCCTCCAAGTTTGAAGTATCCTCATTTTCTACCATGAATAGGGTGTCAAAAATAGACACATACCTGGCACAAAATCCAACTAGAAGCCCACACTGATCCCAGCATTGTAACATGCCAAGCACCAAGAATGACGTAGCAGTTTATCTGTCAGACGGTGATGCATTAGCTGGCTTGATTGCAATGCAGTCTGAGTTATACTGCAGCACACTGCGAAAGACTGTTTCACACTGGGGCTCTTCCAAGCAGAGAAAGCTTGAATCAAGGATGTACCTCTTTTGAAAAATCATCTGAATACACACACACACACACACGTGTGTGTATCAAGGTTTAGAAATGAACTCTAAATTCTGTTCCACTGATGTATATGCCTATCCTTGCAGCAATTCCACATGGCCTTGATTATGGTTTTATAGTAGGTTTTGAAATTAGGGAGTGTAAGTCTTCCAACTTTGTTCTCCTTTTCTAAAATTGTTTTGTCTATTCTAGGTCCTTTGGGTTTCCATGTAAATTTTAGGATCAGCTTACCAAATTCTAGAAAATCCTAGAAAGAAAAAAAAGCCTGCTGATTTTGATGTGGACTGAATTTATCGATCAATTTAAGGAAGATCACCATCTTGAAAATACTGAGTCTTCCCATCCCTGAACGTAGACTGTTTCTCCATTTACTTAGATCTTTAATTTCTTTTAGCAATGTTCTATAACTCTTAATGAACAAGTCTTACGCTTTTTTGGTTAAATTTACCCCTAAGTATTTTATACTTTTTGATGCCACTGTGAATGAAATTATCTTAATTTCATTTTTGCTTGTTCATTGTTAGCTAGTGTACAGAAATACAACTGATTTCTGTATACAGATATTATAGCCTGTGATATTTTTCATGGGTATGTAACTAGGAGTGGAATTGATGAATCATATGGTAAATGTTCAATTTTATAAAAAATTTCCAAATTATTTTCCAGAGTGGCTGTGTCATTTTATATTCCCACCAACTATGTACAAGTGATCCAAATTCTCCACATTCTTGCATACATTTGGTGTTGTTACTAGTTTTTACTTTAGGCAATCTGATAAGTGTAATAATATCTCATTGTTTTAATTTGCGTTTCCCTAAAGCTAATAATGTTAAACATCCTTTCACATCCTTACTTGCCATCTGTATATCTTCTTCGGTGATATTTGCTTCTTTTTTATTTCTCTCCTTATTGAGAATTTTGCTTATTGAACCTTGTCCTAGCTTAAAAAAAATTTCTTTAAATATGTTTTCCTTTGGTTCTCTGAACATATTTATGATAGCTACTTTGAAGGCTTTATCTGCTAAATCCAGCATTTAGGGACACTTCAAGATAATTTCTATGGACTTTTTTTTTCCTAAATATGGGCCACACTTTCCTATTTCTTTTCATATCTCATGATTTTTTGTTGAAAATTTAACATACTAAATAATTTATTGTAGCAACTCTGGATTCTGATTCCTTTTACCCATGAAAATTGTTGTTACTATTGTTTGCTTGTTTCTTTCTTTTTTGGCTTAATAACTTGCCTGGGCTAAATCTATGAAATCTGCTGCCCCCAAAATGTGTGGCCACTACTACCTCAGTTCATTTTCTTTCTATTGCTTGTTTCTATGTTCAGACCTGCTTTCTAAGGGGTTACCTCTATGTCTGCACTTTGATGTCAACCAATGATTAGGCATGGATTAAACTCAAACACTTTTAGTCAGAAAAGCATTTGTACTCTGTTCATGTGTCTGTGTGTGAGGTAGGGTAGCACATTCAAAGTTGAAGGACATTTTCAAGTCTGCCCTGGCTTTTACTTTCTCTTGGGCCTTCTCATCTATTCTGTGCATGCACGTAGCCTTAGCCAGCAATGTGCTTGCCTCAACCACAAACACACCTCAGTCTATTAGAACTTTTGGCCCAACCCTCCTCTCAGTTGCCTGAGATGGTCACTTCCACTGACGATACCACCAACTGTACTTGTTCTTGTATTTGGTTTTTGGTGGACAAATGAACTCATTTCTTTTGGGTAAATACGCAGAAGCAGACTTGTCTATTGACAGAGTATGTGTATGTTTAACTTTAAAAGATATTGGTTAATAGCTTTCTAAAGTAGTGTGCCAAATTATATTCCCACTAGCAATGTATGAGAGTTCTATGTTCCCCACATCCTTGCTAATATTTGATATCATCAGTCTTTTAACTTTAGCCTTTTTGGTTAGGGTGGTGTTTAATTCATTGTGATTTTAATTTGTAAATCCTTGATGACCAACAGTATTGAACACCTTTTTAGACACTTATTAGCCATCTGAATATCTTCTTTTGTGAAGTTAAAGTCTTTTCCCCATATTTCTATTGGGTTGAAATGTCTTTATAAGACATTGAAGTATCTTTTTCTTATTGATTTATAAGTCTCTGGTAGTAAGATATTTTAACAGTCCCCTTTCAGCAACTGACAGAATAAGTAGGCAAAAAAAAGTCAAGGATACATAAGAATAACACAATTGAAAAACTTGACTTAACTGACATATACAGAATTCTATAACCAACAACTGCAAAATACATATTCTTGGCAAATGTTTATAAAACTTTACCAAAGTAGACCATATGCTAGACTATAAAGTATCAATTTTGACAAAGACATTAAAATATATCCAAGTGATTTTAACACTTATCTGAATGTCTTGAAATTAATAAATATACTTCTAAATGATTTATGGGTCAAAAAAAAATCACAATGGAGGTGGGCAAAATGAGTAAAGATGGTCAAAAGATACAATCTTTCTAGTTATAAGATAAATAAGTCCTGGGGATGTAATGCACAGAATGATAACTACAGTTAACAATACTGTATTGTGTATTTAAAGTTGCTAAGATGGTAGATCTTAAGGGTTCTCATCACAAGAAAAAGAAAAAAAATTGTAACTGTGTGTTATGAATGTTAACTTATTGTGATAATCATTTTGCAATATAGACATATATCAAATCATTAGGTTGTACACCTAAAACTGATACAATGTTATATGTTAATTATAGCTCGGTAAAGAAATAAATCAGTGAAAATATGAAAATATTTTAAACTGAATGATGATGAAAGAAACATGGGTATCAAAGAAGGGTTTTAATAAAAATGGGAGTTATAAGAGCTTGTCTGAATGCCAACAGGAATGATTTAGTAGAAAAAGGAATATTTAAAACGTACAAAAGAAGAGGATGACAGAAAAAGGGGAGGATCTTAAGAAGTCCTTATGACAAGAAGGAAAAATGCAACTATGAGTATAGACAAAAGAAAGTTTGAGTATAGACACAAGAAAGAAAGAAGAATTTCTGGCTTGATAGTTTCTATTTTCTTAATGAAATATGAGGCAAAATTATGAACTGAAAGAGTATCTGGAAGGGGCAGGGACTATTAGCCTAAGGGAGACTGCTGGCTTAAGAACAATGAAGAATTAAATTGTTGTTGTGGAAAATGGAAGGCCAAACTACTAGAAGAGAAAAACAAAATAGGAGAAAAACAAGAAAAGTTTCACAGCACAGGCAGTATTTGAGAAGGACTCTAAAAAGTGATAACCTCAAAGGGTGAATGGAATTTCAACAGTCAGGGGAAAGACACGCCAATAAGAAAACATGGAAACATTGTGAGGGGAGAGGAATCCTACTATTCCCCTCAGGTAACTGTTCTATTTTCTTCCTTTCTTAAGAGTAACATATTGTTGAATTCCTACTCCTTCACCATTTATTCACTACTAATTTCTTGCCATCAACTAAAACTATTTGCTCCAAGATCCTCCTATTCACTAGCTTCAGTGTTTTTTCTTAGTCTTTTATTTCTTACATCTCTATTCAATACTATATGTCCCATCTTCTACCTTAAATTATCTTTTCCCTGGTTTTCTTGGTTCTTCTTCTACCTCACTGATAATTTTGTCTCCTTTATTTCCCGCTCCCTTCCACCTAAAGATAAACATTTCCCTAAATTACATTTACCTTTTACTTATATAGTCTTCCTCATCGTGATCTAATCTATTTGCACAACTTTAATTTCAATGCAACAAACATTTATTAAACATATACTGTATGCCAGGCATCGTTCTAAACTCTGAGAAAGTAGTTCTCAGCCAAGATTTCATATCAGACTCAGTTGAAGAGTATGAGAAGGAAGATTCCTGGGCTCCATGACCAGAGACTGTATTTTAATCAGTTTGAGATAGGCTCAGGAATCCATAGTTCTTTAAAACTTCACAAAAATTTCTGTTGTACAGCCACACCTAATTATTGTTTTCCATTTTATAAGTGTCTTAGTAAGACATACTTAATGACCTGACCTCTATCTCATCAGCCTTTTCTTCCACTGCACTAGCTACCCTGTCTGGACCCCTTACGTTCCAGTAATACTCAATGACTTATAATTGCCTAAACATGCTAGATGATTGACAGTCTGGTACCTTCCCACATGTTGTCAACCTCACCATCTCCATGATTCCTACTATACACACACCTATTTTTGTGGGTCTGTTTCCTGCTCATCCTTCAAAACCCAGTTCAAACATCTCTGAGATATTATTGGGCTCCTAACATTTCATCAAGCGCACCATAATAATGAATGGAACTGTCATAAGTATCAGAAATAACATTAAGTACCTGGCACAATGTTTGGCTAGATACTAATATATTACATGAGTAATAGCAACCCAATGAAGTAGTGCTGTGAAATGATCAAGCTTACCTTTCAGAAAGATCCCAATGGCCATGTGGAGCTTATACTGAAGGTGGAAAGAGATTGGAGAAGAGCTAAAATACTACTGCCATAATCCAAACAAGAAATAAGAGCAAAAACAATGGCAATAGCATTGGAAAGAAGGGGATGATTTCGAGAAGTATTGGGGGATAGGCATCAACAAGAGTACCTAATTAGGTGTGAGGGGTGGCGGAGACAGGAATCTAGCATAACACCCATATTTCTGGCTTGGGAGATCAGAGTAATGGAAGTACCATTAATTAAAGACAGTCAAGGGAGAAGGTATAGCATAAGAAGAGAAGAAGACTGAAGCCAGTATGCCTCGAAGACTAACAATTAAGGGGCATGTGAAAAAGTCAAGCCTGTTCAAGCTCCTAAGAGGGAAGGCTCAGAAAGGAAAATGGAGAGAATGATCGTAAAACATAGAGAGTAGTTTCAATAAGGAGTGTCAAAGCAACACGGATGCTGTCATTAGGAGGTCATTAGAGAGTTTTCTAAATACAGTTTCAGAGGAGTGGTAAATGCATAAGCCTAACTGCAACAGATTGATAAGAGAATGGCATTACCAGCTGAACATAGCAGACTGAGCGATTGTTTATTATTGTTCCCTACCAAAATCACACAAAAATAATGATAGAATAATAAAAGAGGCATAAAGACATAGGAACAAAGAGAATGGAAGGGGAAACCGCAATAGATTAGAAATGTCAAAAAATATTTGGAAAAAAGAAAGTGGATGATTAAGAATTACCTGCCTCAGAAACTAATGAGCCGATAGTAGGGAAAGCCACTTAGAAACAAGCATAACTCTACTCAAGCACTCTGAAAAACCAGAAATCAGAAACATGCAGTTTATCTCTATTAGCAAGGGTGGGGGTAGAGCTGAACACCAAATAAAGTCTGTAGTTTACTTAAAAGTACTGTAACAATGTTAATTACTTAGTTTTAATAAATATACAGTTACCAAATAAATTACAGGAAGCCCATTTAAAGTTGAACTTCAGGCAAAAGACAAATATTTTTCTATATAATATGTATGTCTCATACAGTATTTGCAGTATTTAATTTTTTTATACTAAAAATTCATTGATTGTTTAAATGAAATTCAAAATTAATTGGGTGTCCTATATTTTTATTTGTTAAATCTGACAACTCTAGATAAATGTACTATGATTATGGAAAATGTTAATATTAGGGGAAGCTGAGTGAAGGATACAGAGGAAATTTCTGCTACTTTTACAACTCTTTTGTAAATCTAAAATTATTTCAAAATAAAAGGCTAAATAAAAAATTAAGTTTATAAAAGATTTTTAATGACATGAGAAAATGTTATGTGAAAAAAAGCAGGAAACAGTTGTATATTCATCACGATACCCTCTATGTATGTATTTTTTAGTAAAATTTATCCTTAATGGGTAAAAAACACTGAAAATAAATATATCAAATATTTACAGCTGTTACGTCTGAATGATTGTATTCCATATTGTTTTTCTTTCTTTATACTTTTTTTTTTTTTTTTTATGCGTACAGCACCCGGTCTTCCTAGGTAGTCTCCCATCCAAGTACTAACCGGGCCCTACCCTGTTTAGCTTCCAAGATCAGACGAGATCAGGTGTGTTCAGGATGGCATCGCCATAGACTTTTTATACTTTCTGAATCTCCAACTTTTCTATACATCTAATAATTTACAATTTTTCAGTAGTAAATGCAAACTTCACTTGTAAATGTATGTTAACAGGAAGAAAGGGGAAAATGTATGCATTACACCTGAATAACAGTAATAGACATTGTCAAGCAGATGTCCTGAATTCTACTTAAAACATTCATAATTAATTTTTACAATTGGCTAAGTTTATAGAATAAACTCTAGAGACTATAATACACAAAGACAATTCCTGTTTTCTGAATGGAAAGGAGTGGGTGGGAGACAGAGGAAGCTATTACCCTCAGCAAGAGTAGCAACTTGCAGATCTCATAATGATCTTCTCTCTGTACTCACTTCTGATGCACCATGGCAACTGGGAACCTCAGAATATCCAGGAAGGAGCATTGAGAGTAAAGAGTTTGGAGAACTGTTGGGGGAAGGGAGAAAGCTCAGGGAAGCTAACTGAGAAATGCTAAGAAAGCCAAAACATAAGAACATTTCACAGGCTAACCAACAAGAAAAGCCATAATATAAACTCAAAACCAGAGCTATTTTATTATTTATTTCCCATGTTAAAGCTTGAGAGAGATGAGCCAAAAAGTAGGAAGGGGAAATGAAATTTCCTGCCCTCTCAGTAACAGTTATTCTTGTGGAGGTTAAAAAGGGGTTCTATAGGAAGTAACTTCTCAGGGTGATCTGATCATAAATTCCTCCCTGGGCAGGTCATGGTGGGTAGTCATGCCCCAGGCATATATTTTTAGTAACAGGTTTTTTTTTTGCCTTAACCAAGCCCTGTCCATTGTTTTCATGCATCTAGGTTAACAAACCTTTGAAATAAGTGTAACCACCCTCAAGAGAGCACATACTCACTTAACTATTCTGTAATCCAATCCCTACTTGCCTTCATGCACCCTCATGTAATTTTCCTCATGCTTCCTCCTTAATTTCAAATGCATAAAAGATACTGTGAAACAGTCATTAATCTGAGCATTTTAGATCTTGCTTTCCGGCAATTGTCAGTTTGGGTTGAAATAAACTCAAAAATTCTCTACAGTTTGGGATGTTTCTTATATCTACATTCTCAACATCCAAATTATAACATTGACAGTATATGTTTGTTGTAATCAAAAGCTTTTCAAATCTAAATTTCCAAGTTTTAAGTTCTGATATGCAAAAGGCTTGAAGAGGTTTTACCAGTTAAAAAATATTACTTCTGTACAAAAAGATATTTGTACACCGATGTTCATAGCAGCATTATTCAGTGGCCAGGACATGGAAGCAACCAAAGTGTCCTATGATAGATGATTGGATAAAGAAGCTGTGGTACATATATACAATGGAATTTTACTGTCATAAGAAGAGATGAAAACTGCCATCTGCGACAACATGGATGGACTTTGAGATAATCATGCTAAGTGAAATAAGCCAGACAGAAAAAGTTGAAAATCACATATCACTTATATGTGGGATATAAACCTAAAAGCAACAAATGAACAGGACAAATGAACAGAGACTCATGGACATGGACAATAGACTGGTGGTTACCAGAGGGTAGAGGGGCGGGGGAGGGAGGAGGTAGATGGAGTAAAACGGATCAAATATGTGGTGACAGAAAGAAATCTAACTGTGAGAGGTGAACACATAATGTAAATATATATATGTCTTACTGTTAAAATGTACAGCTGAAACTTATTGGATTCCATTAACCAATAAAAAGTAAATTAATTAATTTAAAAAATTTTACTTCACAAAAGGACTTCGCCATAATAAATAATATCATATAATTCCAGTAAGGCATATTTTACTTTTCCAAAAGTTTTTTCAGCTATTATTTAATTTTACTTCTATTACTAGAGTTAAATAATATTAAAAAGTACTTTTTTTTTCTAGACCAGAAAGGAGATAGGAATATAACTCACCTTCTGAATGAACTTAATCATTTTCTCCTTTCAGAGTAGGAACTACTTGTCTTAAAACAATTACAGATTGTTTTCAAATGAAGTTGTTAACCAAACATGCTTGCTAAACACAAAATGTTAGCCCTTTGATAATTCAAGCATATATTTCAAAAAGTTGTAAGAGAAACTTGATGGCGTTTCAAATACTATACCTTGAATTATCGGATAAAAAAGATTTAAAGAAATCACACTACCATAAGAAGTAAAAGATCCAACTGTGGAGCTAACCTGTTTCCAACTGGACTTCAACCAGGAATTCAGCAAACTTGTTGACAACACTAATTATAATCTTTGTTGATAAAGGTTGACAGTGTGGGGTGATCTCTATTTAGAGCATATTGTAGTATGAAGAACAATTTGACCACAAGTAGCATCCCACCACTGTCAATGAGAAA
Organism: Eidolon dupreanum; assembly: GCA_028627145.1. Taxonomy (NCBI): domain Eukaryota; kingdom Metazoa; phylum Chordata; class Mammalia; order Chiroptera; family Pteropodidae; genus Eidolon; species Eidolon dupreanum. The sequence goes on along the minus strand of CM053506.1, from coordinate 80,794,295 downwards.
ATGTCAATACCCATATAACTAGATAGCTCTAATGCATGCTATCAAATCATACATTAGTTATCAAAATTAAGATGCCCACATTCAGTCTTGAATAATATTGTCTCAAATGTTCAATTAAATATTAATAGTGAGATTCAGAAATATATCAACCTAGCTGATTGATATATCAACCCCTAGAGCTGATCTTATCTAAAAAGCAGTTGTCTACTATGAGGAATATACAATGTATATTCCCATCAAGCTATAACTACTTTCTTAGGATGTTATTTCCAGATATTTGGGTCATAAAGTTTCAAAAGTGATTCATCCAGTGTTTTATTGGTACACTATGGAAAATGTGTGCTGCAAGTCATTTCCATCTCTGAAAAAGTCTATTTTCTATTTCTGCCTACCCATCATTCTCACTAGATTTCTCATTTAGCACCTAAAGTCAAGCCCTAAACTTAAGAGGCTCACTCTCATCCTATATGTACAGAGCATAAAGAAATGAGGACTTTGGGGACTTTACAAAATGGATTCCATGGGAGCCATGACAGTCATGTCAACTGGCACATAATGGGTATGCCTTTAGGGTGTAACCAAACTGCCCAAAACCACAGAACCCTCAGCCACGGCTGACCTGGATAAACCCCCACTGTAGGAGCCAATAAGCATAAGGATCCTACTTTATAAGGTCTATTTAAGCTGAACACCTTAGAAAGGCAATGCTCAAGCCAACCTGAGAGCATCATGGACAGGTGTGGCAAGATCTGAGAACTCTGACCTTCTGCCTGTCATAGCCCCTGGCTTGGGACCAACACACAGATTGCCGCCAGTCAACAGAGCTTGCTTTGAAGACACCAAGGACTTTCGTCCCTTCACTCTGTTGTGTAAGACTCTGTACTTCCCCTCTCTCTGTGTTGTGTGTTAACCTGCATGGGTACCTGATTGTTTTATCTGAGAAGGTTCCACTCAATAAACCTGGCATTGTGGAAAGACACAAACATGTTCAAGGGTGTTATTTCCATAGCTGCTTTCCTTGCTTGCAACACTATACTATGGCAATCACTTCAACTGGTTTCAGATGACCTCCAGTTAACAGCTCTTAGGAATGTACTTGCCCCTTTAATCTATGACATGTGAAGGATTAGGCTATTCATTTAGGAAGCTAACCTAAACTCAACCAGTTTCTATTTAACTTAGGGTTCAAAGAGTGAAAAGGAGTACCTGAATGAATATTCTCATTTTCATAGATGAGAAAAATGAGTCCATAGAGGTACCATGAATTAGTGTGGTCATACACCTAATTGGTGGCAGATGTCAGAACAGAGCTCTCTCTAATATCAAATAAATTTGACTCAATTTAAATTACCCCCAAGGACAACATATTTACAAGTGACTTAAGAAATCAATCACTGAAGAACCTCTGTTCTATTTTGGAACATTAGCCAGCTGAGAAGTGAGTAGGAATTGGCATTGTCTCCTTTCGAAGCTGCTGATCACGCTTCAATCCATGGCTCCTCCACAAGCTATGAGCATGAGATTTGCAACTACAGAGCATGCAAATTCTCAGGCATGCATGCCACTGACCACACAGTCTTTGCAATAAGAGCCATCAACTTTGGGAGTGATCTGGCAACTATATAATGTTTTGTAACATCAGCTGAGCTTGCTATAATGGTATTTACCATTATTAAACTCACAATTTCCTAATCCAATAAATGAACATTCTATTTCACATAGTGCCATATTAGACAAATTTCTCAAGACACTATGTGGCTTTAAGGATATAGATTTAACTGCCTTTCTCAGCAGGAGCACTATGATATTTTGCGAACAATTCTTGGTGGTGTGGGATCATCCAGTACATTAGAGAAGGTTTAGACTCACTAGTCCTCTTGTCTTCTAAACATAAGTAGTCCCACCAGTCACAGTCCCCACACATTTACAAATGATCTGAAGGGGGAAGATACCACCACCGGTATTAGCCTTCAGGTCAACCATTAAGTGAACTACAAATAGAAAAATGTTTACATAAGAATAAAGACCTGACCTCTTTTACCTGCCACTAAATACTGCCCTCTATTCCTCTTCATAGCCCAGAGACTAGATTAGTCATGCTCTGCACTTAAGGACAGAGATACATTCTGATAAATGTGACTTTAGGCAATTTTGTTGTGCAAATATTATAGAGTGCACTTACACAAACTCAGTTAGTATAGCCTCCTACACACTTAGACTATATGGATACAGCCTATTGCTCTGTAGGAGAGGAAAAATAATTTTCCCTCTACCCTTCTGGGCTCTTGACTGAGATACCTCTGTAATAAAAGACAGAATAACAGCAGAAAAACAAACAAGTTTAATAACATGTATTTCTCCTGTATACATGGAGGACACCTAAGAAAACCAAGTAACTCACCAAAATGGCTGAATCCACCACCTTAAATACCATCTTCATCTGAAGACAGAAGATGTTGGGGGGGTGTCAGTTATGAGAGGTTATCAGAAAAAGCACAGTAAACAAGGGTAAGGTTGTTACACAGATTTAAGTCTGAATTTCTAGAAATGAGATCCTCCCCCTCTTCCCATACAGGGAGAAAGACATTCTTACAAACATAAATGTCTTTTACAAAGGGTAACTACTTGGTTTTCAGAAGTCCCATGCCTAAAGTTAACTATCCTAAAGTTAACTACCCTAAAATAATCTTTATGCTAAATAGACATATTTTAGGGTGACAAGTTGTGCCCTTACAACTCCTAGGCTACAAACCTGTATAGCATGTTACTGTACTGATACTGTAGGCAAATGTAACACCATGGTATTTGTGTAATGCATTGCATCACTAGACGATAAGAATTTTTCAGCTCAATTATAATCTTAATCTGTAGCCCATTGCTATGTGGCACATGGCTGGAATACTTTGTCACTGACTCCTTAAAACTAATTTTGTCTGAACTAGTTATATAATTAAGACATTTGTATGGTCAGGGGAGTAGAGTAGAAAAGTTATTGAAATGGGATCAGGGCAACCAACTTTGAAATTCAGCTTTCAGGCTATTCATCCTTAGGCAAGTTATTTCCCCTCTTTATGCCTCAGTTTTCTCAGCTATTTAAATAAAAGGAAATAGGCTAAGTTATCTCTCTGGTTCATTGCAGTTCTAGGAACCCGTAAAGTAAAACATAATTAATTTGGTTCCTTGCAGTTCCAGGAATCTGTAAAGTAAAACATAATTAATTTGCTTAACTCTTTTCTTTCAACCTCCAAACAGTTAAATGGAGGTGACCACTGACACTCTCTACCTCATCTTTCAGAAGCAGGGACCCCAAAGTACCAGGGATAACTATAAGATAGGGCAGTCACATTCAGCCAGATCCACTATGGGATTTTACTACAGTCTGTATAGTAAGTATATAAGAAGGAGCTGAATTACTTTATGATCCATTAATAACAGAAGCACCAAGATAATAACAGCAGCAATAGCCACCCAAATTTGTTTATCTAGGCTAGACCTCTAATCTTAACCCTGGCAATATATTAGAATCATCTGGACAGCTTTAAAAAAAAGCTCCAAGCCAAGCTAATATCAAATGAATCAGAATCTATGGTGATGGGGCTAATTTCTTGAGGCTCCCCAAATGATTCTGATGCACAGTAAAAACCAAGAACAACTAATCCAGAACCTTTAACCCAAAAAATGCAAAGCAAATGACCAAAGATTAGTAGTATATCAGACACTGGTTGTATAATCAAACATCAACAAATAGAATAATCCAGTGTTACTTTTACTGACATTCTCAATTACATATAAAGAACTGTGTTTCTAGAGAAAAAGGAGAGCTCTGTGACAACCCTTTGTTCCTACCAGAGCTCCTTATTGAGGGCTGGCCCTTCCAAATATAGAATATAACTTCTTGACATGATGAAGCAGTCCAAAGAAAAATTACCAGTCTACAGCCATGCCACCCTGAACAAGCCTGATCCTGTCTGATCTCAGAAGCTAAGCAGGGTCGGGCCTGGTTAGTACTTGGATGGGAGACCACCTAGGAAGACCAGGTGCTGTAGGCATAAAAAAAAAAAAAAAAATTACCATAAATTTGCCCATCCCTGCAAAAGTCCTATCAATCACCAAGATAGTTACAACAATGGTAGTCGAGGTAGTGCAAAGGCTAAAATTCTTCGACCTCTCATTCTCTAGATCTCAGCAAAAGACCTAGTATGTAAAAAGAACCAGAAAAAGTTGAGAGAAAAATTTAGGAAAAGGCACTTTCAAAACCTATACTCCAGACAAAATACATCATTTTCCACATATTTATCAAAACTTTAAGACCAGTGACACAGAAAAAAGTGAAGCAATCTTGGGTAAAATTATTCTTGCTCTTTTCACAACAAAATCAGTGAAACTAGTAGGGCAGATCAAATAAGTCAAACACTAAACTTCTCTCTTACCTCACGTGTAAGGCCAAGCCATCCTGTAGGCTAGAGATCCCTAAATCAGAGAGCGCATCTGAGCTGACAGAAGCTGGTGATAGAGAGCCCTCCTTTTCCTCCAGTAGATCTAGCTTCACCAGGTTGCTGATCTCATCTTCTGAGTTATCTTCAGACACAGAACCAATAATGAATCTGGAGTGCTGGTTCAGCTCTAGAGTTTTGGCCAAGGGGGATGGTTCATCCATTATTCCTTCAAAATGAGCTCTCAGAGCTAGGCAGAAAATGAAGAGAAACACAGGTTATGGATAATAACTCACATCTGAGAATAGCCACAGGTTATACCTAATATGCCACAGCTTGTACTTGGAAGCAAGGCAGAGTTTGAGAACCAGTTTCCTTGACTCTTCTGTATCAGGCCTTTGTTTTCTACAAGGGAGGAAAATCACGATCATGGTAATTCTGCCTAAAAAATTAAAACCATTTTCCTCAAAGAAATCTCTCAAAAGACTCTATCAATTTGGTGACATCCAAGAGATAATTATGATCAATGGAGAAACCTTTCCAGTATGTGAAAGCTGCTTGTTCTAATATTATAACCTTGGTTGTTAGTATTGGAAGGAACACAGGGTAAGGGTTTGGGAAGAGAGGTGTTCATCTGAAACTTGGTATTTAGAGTAAACTATGTAACTATCATCTAGTTCTAAACACTATACTATGAGAGGCTTTGATTTTATTAAGTGCATTTTTATATAAAAATATACATAAAATGTTTATATACATATGTACACACACACACACATACTACACAATGGATATACTATATATGTATGTGTATATACACGTACACACACAGTGTACTTCAAAGCAAACTCCAAGGGGGAAAAACAAATCAAATGATACATCACATCAAAGGGTAGATCAAAATGAAGATGTTGAACATATGCCAAAGGCTCTCATAAATTACAAATTATGAATTCACTCCCAACTTTATTTTTAGGCAAACAAAATATCTTAAAAGTCTCATTATGAAAGCTACTTCAAAGATGATTTGGTGACAGTATTTTCCCCAAGCTTTCCAGTTTTACATGCCAAAGGCTTCCAGAGTTACCAGGGTCCCATAGAGTCCAAGCCCAAGCAACCAATTTCAACTTTGAGATACAATCCTCTATTAAAGGACAAGAAGCCTATTTTTGTGATCTGCTTCCTGTTTCCTTCTTAAAAAAAAAAAAAAGCAAACTCCAGATGGGTATTTTTTAATTAAAAAAAAAAATCTTTACTTATCCGATGAGTTTTTCTTAAATTATATTCGTCAAAAATTCACCCCAAAATGTCTACTTTTGACTCTAATGTGCTGATAGATAGGGAGAAAGTGAAACTACTATCAAATTAAAATCTAAAATTCAAATAATGGAGGCATCACCTCAATTAAGTACAAGTTTTCCAGATACCTAATCTTAGTCAAGATCAGATATTGTCAATCACTAGCAAACTAATTAACAATGACCAAAACAGTTCAAAGCCCACAACAATAAAAATCAAAAGTAAATGAAACAATATTTATTCTGTCATTCCAAAAATTCTATTTAAAAAACTTCAAAACTACACATCAACTTAGTATTAAACAGCTTGTAGCCTAATCAATAATTTTAATTCAGAGAGTAATGATTCCCAATTCTGATTCTGAGGTGCTCTGAGACAGTATATCAATAGATAATAAGAGATTTATTATTAATTAATTTTACATGCTGGAAACCACTTTGAGGTATGAAAGTAGGTAGAGAGCAGTGTTCTATGACATAACAACAAAATATTAAGATTTAAAAATGATTAGGAATCACTACTAAATATCTTAAAATTATACAGGCACCATTATTTTTGTGTAATTTGTGAATCAGAGCTTATTCATTTATAAAAACAAAACAATATTTGTAAAGCTAGAATAGTGGTTCTCAAAGGGTGGTTCCCAGACCAGAAGCAGTATTACCTGTGAATCTGTTAAAAGTACAAATTCTTGGACCCTACCACAGACAAACTAACTGTATCAGAACCTACAGGTTGGAGCCCAGTAATCTATATTTTATCAAGTCCTAAAGTTTGAGAACCACTGTGCTAGAAGAATAAAACAGTAATAACAAATTGCCAGGAATGCTAAAAAATACCTACAGACATTTCCTAAAAGTGAGTTGGAGATTACTTAAGCTAATTTTTATTTTTAAAACTAGAACCAAATATAAGAGTATCGTGCAATAGAAAAAAAACTTGACATCTAAATTTGCTATATACTTCTTCTTTGGAATATTAGGTTTCTTAAAAATTTTTTTTCAACTGTCTTCAAATTTTATAAAGTTCATCTCCAGAACTATAAAAGAAAACCAAATCATCTAAAGAGAAAAAGAAAAAAAAGAAGAGGAGGAAGCGAGGGAAGGGAAGGAGGGAGTTCTAACAGACTGACCACTCTGATACCAAAAAGTACAGCAGCAAAAAAGCTGCTTCTTTCACATTTTAGAGCAGTGAATAATCAAGTTTAAAAATAATAGCAGATCAAAAAAAATTCCATTTCAACTAACAGAAAATAATGGCTGCCTTCTTCACAAGAGAAATAAGTAAGGCACTCAGGGGCAGAGTCTAGATTATAGTCTGACTGACTACACTAAAAAGTAAAATTCATGAGGAAGAAGCATTTCTTGGACTCCATGAGAGAAGGAAAAGAAAGGATTAACTAATAAAGAAAGGGCTCCAAAAGGTCAATTTCAAATTTTTCTTTCCTAGCTAAGAAGAACAGGAAGGCAGCCTTCCCTAGAGTACTGCAAATATTGGAAGCAGCTCAGTGTCAACAGCTAAAGAGCCTGACCATCAACCAGCAACTTTACTGAATGGTATCCCAGGAACAAGCCTACAAACCACTAGAAGAGAGGTCACGTATGGAAAATCACTGAAAAGCTGTCCAGACACTCTAGAAGCTACTCCGCAGCTCGTCCTACTTTCACTGATTCTAGTCCTGAGTTAGAGAAAAGGTGCTGGAATACTACCACTGTAACACTTGTTCACTCACGTTATTCCCCCTAAATCTGCCTATATTCTTTTGTGAAAGGCACTTCTAATAAAAGCCTACAGTTTATTATTTTAGCACGTGAATATAAAATTTTTATCACACTGAAAACATGAAGGAGCATTATTTGTAACTGACCTCTTATAATTCTTACTGTCTGAGCAGATATCCACTTCCAAAAAGAACTAGAGAGAAAGAGAGAGAGAGAGATTTGAAGTGTTTTCATTAAAGAAATCCAACTTTTATCAATAACTCTTTTGTTCAGCATACTAGAAAAACTAATAATACTCATAAAGTATCATTTTTCTGGTCAAATCTATTATTTAACTTGAAGCATAAAGTTCAGTTAACTATTATTTGTTCAAATCTGTAAATCAAAAGCATTATATATTCAAGACTATTATTCATGAAAAGTATTAAACATTAATCCAAGCTTACTATTTCACAATGTGTCTTTTCCAATTGTATACTTGGATGAACACATTCCAACCCTGATTTCCAATATTCATCAAAAAGAAGGCAGTGGAGAAAAGAGAACTACTAGATTCTCTACAACTCAGTCAGGCTGATTATGTTTCCAAATGGTTATACTCACCCACAAAGCCAGGGAGAGAGGACAAATCTCCCATTATAATAAGTCCCCTGGGTTTCCTTCTAGGCTCAACAATTTAAATGTATCCAGGGTATAAATTCTCAACTTTGACTCTGTATATCACCGGTGGAGCTTTTTAAAAACATATAGTATGTCTAAATTCCATCCCAGATCTACTAAATCAGAATCTCTGCTGGAGACCCGGACATCTAAATATTAAATTCCAAGGTTCTTAGACACAGGTCTAGGGTGCAGAAGAAAACAGGAAGAACCTATTACACAGAGAGGGAAATCCAGAACTTCTAAGAGAGGACCCTGAATGAAAAGCGACAAGACTGAGGACATTGCAGGTATGTTAACTGGGGAATTAGGATTTACCCAATTATGTAGTCTGAGCTAGTATTATTCCCTATAACTATAGTAGGGAAAAAGGTGAGAAAAGGAAGAAAAAAGAAAGTACAGTTGACCCTTAATCGACACAGGTCTGAACTGCTCAGGTCCAACTATACGTGGATGTTTTTCAATGAGTACTGTAAATGTATTTTCTCTTCTTTATCATTTTCTTAATAACATTTTCTTTTCTCTATTGTAAGAATATAGTATATAAAACATACAAAATATGTGTTAATTGACTGTTTATGTCATCAGTAAGGCTTCTGGTCAATAGTAGGCTATTAGTTGAGTTTTTGGGAAATCAAAAGTTATATGCAGATTTTTGACGGTGGGGGTGGGGGAGGTGGGAGCGGTTGTCACTGCAAACCCCACACTGTTCAAGGGTCAACTGTAGATTGGATCAGATGTAACCAAAGATGCAGCAGAGATGGAGTCAAAGTCTCAGATCCAAGAGCAAACTCTGACTATATGAAGTATTGAATAAGTCTCTGTGCCTCTTGATCTGTAAAGATAAAAAGATCATATGTACCTTGTGGGACTGCTGTGAGGACCGAGAGTGTATGAAAACGTTTTGTAAACTATGATGCACCAGACCACTGTTTTTCAAACTATGGGTTACCACCAAGCAGAATAGTAAGAAATCAATTTAGTGAGTCCTGATCAACATTTTAAAAATGAAATAAAATAGAAAATGTTAAGAGTGTACCATACTTTATAAGGATAAATGTTGTTTGGTAAATTTTTTTATCAGTGATATATACTCTATGATGTAAACATCTTATTGAGTTGTGTCAAAAGTCTTAAAGCCATGATTAATCCTCACTCTCCTGCCCCCTCCACTTTATGCCCTCACCACAAAGCAAGCACAGTGAGTTAAGTACCTAAACCAATGGTTCTCACAATTTTCCTAGGTCGACGCTATCAGAAATCTGATCAATGCTATGAACCTTTTCCCAACAAAAATTCACCCTCACACAAAATTTTGTTTGCATACGAGTTTGGGGTCCCTGAGGTCTTGCCATGAATTAGTTTAGACCTCTCTCATGGAGTTGACCCTCTGGAGAGGGCTTATATAGCTGTTGTCTTAGTACTCGCTAAACCAGGCCTCTCCCTAGATGTAGCTGAAAGATATTCTGCTTATCCAAATAAAAATGTTCTTCATTATATCAAATTTTTGGCAATGTCAAATTTTCTTTTATTTTAAAAATTACATATGTTCTTGAACTTTTATTTGGAGACTTCTGAAAATATTTGCAGAAAGCTCCCAAACTGTATCCTATGTTCCTGAAAATGGGGTAAAGCTGATTTTTATAGCTAATGCACTTATTTAAGAGTCAGCATGCATTTCGTTCAGATATTTTTCTAAATAAAATAGAAGAATTTTACCAAGTGTAGTTAACACATTCTCCTTGAATTCAAATGACACTATTTTCCAAGTTCTAATAAAAGGCAGTAATTAGTTTTTATAACCACTGATATAAGTATCCAAGCTAATACAACATGTCCTTGCCTTTTAAGCCATAGCAGCCTCATTTAAATTTTTTCAAAAAGAATCATTGAATTTGTCTTTTTTCATTTTTGTCATTTTATTAATGAACTTTTAAATGGATTCCAGTATTAATTCAGTATCCACAAGAGAGTTATAGAGTTTTTTTTTAAGCTGCATTTATTTTTCTGAAAGTTTTAAATTTTAAGATAACGAGAACTTGTGTTCCAAATAGAGAGATGATGTATATTTAAAGATAAATAAGAGTTGGTCCCTGGCTAAGTGGCTAAAGACACCTAAATAAACAATTACAGTAGTATAATTGCTAGGTGTGGAAACACGAGGGTACTTTTATCTAAATTTAGAGGTGGTAATGGTGAGGACAGGGATCAAGGAAAACTTCCTTCAGTGAGATGATATTAGCAATGAAGTACCGGGGAGATAGATAAGCAAGAAGGGAGATGAAGGAGCATTCCACATAGGAACCATTGAATAAAGACCCAGAAGGTAGAATATGATGATTTATGACAAATACTGGATCTGAATAGCTGCAGTTTGAGGTCATTTCCTTCAAAAGCCAGCTAGAGACTTTAATTTTTTTTATAAAACAGGAGTATATTTCTTTAGAGTATAGTTGGCAGAGAGAATAACAGGATATAATTGTCCTATCCCTCATATCTCAGTCCAGGAATAAGAATATTTTTCAAGGATGAAGCTGGTCCAAGCTTCTGCATCTTTCAAGGATTCATTAAAGAAAGTTTGCCAAACTTCTGGATAAAGATGGTGGGTTATCTACTTTTGCTCCTGCCTGAAATCCCAATAAAATAAAAGTTAAAAAAAAAATTTTTTTAAAGCATAACTCACACACACACACACACACACACACACACACACACACACACAAAACCCGCCAAAAAAAGTCAGGAAAGACAACAGTAAAATAATTTTCTTGGAAAGCAGGAGGAAGAGTGATAAATGACTATGCAAGCCCAAGAAAAATGAATCATAAGCCATCTGTGGTAAACTTAGAATCAATACAATTTAAATCACAGACTCTCCAAAATATTCAGACAGTAGAAGTAAAAGATGGAGCTGAAATAAAGAAGACTGGTTGAAATTCTGTTTCAGAACTTTGGATCCTAAGATATACTTTCCAAATAGTAAAGGCAGGTGCCTGCTACTCTACCATCCTGATAAAAGACTAAACATTTATCCTCTAGAGAGGGTTAAACCAAGGGTTTCTAGACTGGGTATACTAGCAAAAGTAAAGGGGATGGCACCGTACTGAAAATAGAGAGATTAAGTAAACATATTGAGTAAGACTTCCCAGTCTTCTTTACACAATTTTCACTCTCCAGGGAGGAAAGTGAAGGATACTTCTTTACAAAATCTAACTAGATCAAGGGGGAAAACCTCAAGCAGTACGCTGGAATGCCCAACCAGATAACCCTATGGCGAAATTAAATCAGCAAGCCCACTCACATTCTCATAATCTCGAGTCAGCTTTTCAATCTCCCTTCTCAAATTTAAGACGACAATTAAGGATTACTAGATACGAGGGAAAACCTCCAACATGAAAGAATAGAAAACAAACAAAAAAAACCCACCTCACTACCTCTAGGAAAAACTTGCAACTTGAAAAGATTATGCAGAAGAAAGCATTAAAAATTAGGGAATAAGGAAGGTAACTCCACTTCTACAGTGTTTCCCTAAAAAAATACTTAAGCCTAGTATGATCATGAGAAAACATCAGCCAAATTCGAATTAAGGAACATTCTACAAAATACTTCAACAGCCCTTCTCTAAGAAAAAAAAAGGAAAGACTAAAAAACTATCACAGATCAGAGGCAACTAAAAAGACATGACTACTAAATGCAACGTGGTATCCTGAATTAGATCCTGGAATAGAAAAACATCAGTTAAAAAAGGGGTGGGGGTAAAATCTGAATAAAGTCTATAGTTTAGTTAGTAGTATTTAGCCAATGTCCATTTCTTAGTTTTGACAAAGATAGTGTGACTATGTAAGATATTAACAGTCTACGGTCATGCTATCCTGAACACTCCTCGTCCCATCTGATCTTGGAAGCCAAGCAGGGTTGCGCCTGGTTAGTACTTGGATGGGAGACCACCTAGGAAGACCAGGTGCTATAGGAGTAAAAAGAAACCAAGATATTAACATTAAAGAAGCTTGGTGAAGGGTATGCAAGAATTGCATGTACCATCTTTACAATTTTTCTGTAAGTCTAAAATTACTTTAAAATTAAAAAAAAAAAGTTTTAATTTTAAAGGACTATCATTATCCTGAGAGCTAAAAGAAGATATTATATACATGAAACACAACAGTATATTTTTAAGAGAAACATTTAAAGGACAAGAAAGAGTTCTTAGAAGTTAAAAATATGATCACAGCTACGAGAGTTAGATGATAAAGATGAGAAAAATCTTTCCTAAATAATAAGACAAAGAGATGAACAGTAAAAGAGAAAAGATAGGAGTATTAGAGAACCTGTTTAGAAGGTACAATATATGAATAATAGGAGCTCCCAAAAGTGAGAACAGGAATAGAGGGTAAGATACAATTAATGTAATAATTCAATAGACTTCCCAAGATTAACAGGCATGATTATCAGATTAAGAAGGCCCACCAAGAACATACTACAATGAATAAAAACTGACAAACACCAAGGGACATCACTGAAATTTCAAAAACTGAAGACAAAGAAAAGATCCACAAGCTTCCAGAGAGGGGGAAAAAAAGGTCATGTACAAAGGATCAAGAATCAGAATGCCCTTCAGACTTATGAGCAATAACACGGGAAGCTTCAAAGTAATGAAAGAATGCCTTCAAAATTCTGAAGGAAAATTATTTCTAGTCTAAAATTCTAGACCCAATCAATTATTGATCAACTGTGAGAAGAGGATAAAAATATTTTCAGACAGCAAGACTCAAAATAATTACCTCCCAGAATAAAGTAGAATGTATATTTCATTTTACAAACACCAATGCAATGATTGATACAGGCAAGGATCATGAATGTACGTTAAAACCGTAGGATAAAAGGTTATGCAAAAACAAGATATTCCTGTGGTCTTAAAAACTTTACAGAAGAGGTTCCAGGGAAGATAATGGAGTAGGAAGTACTAGGAATCTGTCTCCCCACCTAGACAACAATTACACTGGCAGAATCTGCCTCATGTAACTATTTTGGAACTCTGGAATCTACTGAAGGCTTGCATCATCAGGGGAAGACTTTGAAGATTAATTTTAATTTATTAGAGTCAATATCATCTCTTAGCACAGTAGCAGCTATCCATCCCCCAACCCCAGCCACATGGCAGACAATTGTGCACATGCTCCTGGAGCTCCTGCATACAGACTGCGTAAGCCAGAATGAGCAAAAACAACCCTGTCCTCCAAATACTGGGGATCTGTGCTCTAACTGCTGCTTCTTATCAAAGAGGTACAGACAGACCAAGAGGCAAGCAGCCATTATTGTTCCACCTTTCCCAGTGTTGCTATTCCCTCCCCCTCCAACTGAAGTGACTTCTAGGGAACTTATAGGAACAGTGCCCTTTTATCCCCTCTTCATTTTCCTCTTTTTCCCCTTTTGAGAGCCAGACACGAAACACTAGTACATTAAAAAACTACTGCATATAAAGGGAAAAATTAGAAAGTGACTGAGTATGCCCAGAGAAAGACTCAGAAAAGACCTATGACCTTAACTTTACACCTCAGGTTGACCCTAAATAAGAGACAGCCTAAAACAGTCAAAAAACCAAAAGAACAATAAAAAACATCAAACTCTGGAAAGGAAGAGAATCTGATTTCTACAGTTACCACATTATTAGATTCAAATGTCCAGATTTCAACAAAATATCACAAGGCATACAAAGAAATGGGGAAGTATGGCCTATTCAAAGGAAAAAATTGTTCCTAAAAAATATGATGGCACCTATACTAGACAAAGATGTTAAAACAACTTTCTAAAAGATGCTCAAAGAACTAAAGTGGAGAAAGTCAAGAAAAGAATATCAGAACAAAATGAAAATATCATTAAAGAAATAGAAAACATGAAAAGAAACCAAAAAGAAATTCTGGAGCTGAAAAGTATAACTGAAATGAAAAATTCAATAGCAGATTCAAAGGCAAATTTGAGCAAGCAGAAGAAAGAATTAAGGATTGTTAAGACAGGACACGGAAATTATCAAGTCAGAGGAAAAGAAAGAAAATAAGATTGAAGGAAAGTGAATAGAGATTAAGGAATCTGTGGGACACCATCACACATACCAATATATGCAGTGTGAGAGTCTCAGGAGGAGAGAGGAAGGAGCAGAGAGAATATTTAAAAATATAATGGTATACATTTTTGTATATTCATATGTTTGCATGTCGAGATCTAGATTTCCAAGCACCATTTATTGAAAAGGTTGTCTTTAAATGGTCTTAGTACCCTTGTCAAATATAATTTGATTATATATACAAGGGTTTATTTCTGGGTTTTCTATTCTATTTCATTGGTCTATATATGTCTTTATTCCAGTACCACACTGTTTTGATTACTATAGTTGCTTGCATGGGTAGAAAAGGCAAAGGTGAACAGTGAGGGTAAGGAAAGAACCAAATCCTCATCTTCCATGGTAGGACATCAATAGGTAATGATTCACAATGAAAAATCAAGACATAGGAAAATGAGTATGTTATTTACAGACAAAAGGGTATAATAATAAATATATCAGCTACAATAAATGAAAGCAGGAAGGGGCTAGGGACTGCTGTTTTATTGTAGCAAACTTTGTGGAACAATAGGACTTTTTAAACTATGTGCACACACAACTTTGATGAAAATAAAAATGGAAAAAGTTCATTTCGTAACAAAGAAACCAAAGGTAAAGAATAGTGTGTAAAGTATGTATAATTTGTGTAAAAAATTGGCAGAGAGAATATATGAGCTTTTGTTTGAATATGAATATAATCTCTGATAATAATTAAGAAATCAATAACTTTAAATTTAAATTACTATCATTACCATTAAGATATAATAAGAAATTAATAATACTGCCTGCCTCTGGTAAAGGGAACTAGATGGCTGCAAGGCAAAGTTAGGGCAGAGAATAACACTGTATATGCTTTTGTATGTTTAAAATTTTGAACTATGTGGATGTATTACTTATCTACTAGCAACTGAAGATTTTGAATAAGTTTAATAAAAAGCTTTACCTAATTAATTCTATGCCATTCTGACCCTTTATCTCATATCTGCCTGAGCATTTAAGTAGACAACTAGCATGTCATTCACTTATTTATTAATATGTGTAATTGACTCTGCTATCTCCTCAATGAAGTTGGAAAAGTTACTATCTCTTCCAAATGTTTTAGATCTACCACCCCAACACCTCATAATGCTGTGTAGAGACTAGGCTTTTGCAGGCTGTGTTTCATAGGAATTCTAATAAACATTTGAGTTACAAAACATGAACCATGGGTTTACTTCATTACTCCCTAGATACATTTAGAGGCCTCCAGGTAAAAAGTCGTTTTGTGAATTCAGAAAGCTTTGGGATTATGAGTCAATTCCTGTGCAATCTTATTTCATGACCAGCCTTTAGAAAAAGCAGGGACCATGATTCAGGTGTGTCAGCTACCTTCTAAAGAGTCTTACAGATAAGAACAGTTTCCTCCTTGAAGAAATATTGCTTGGGTTTTTTTGCCCCCAAATCCTTTGGATGTTTTAAGGCATTGTACTTTATGCTATCTAGCAGAGAAGTGGAACTGGAGAAATTTACAGGTTAAAATAGAAATTCCTAATCCTCTTAGAGTTACAAAATCTTATGTGGTTTTAAGGAGAGTTTTAAATTGAAAAAAACTACTAAGAACTCTCAAAAATTAGCTGCCCCAAGATGCATCAGATCAGATGAACTGCTTAAAGCTGGAAGTTTTCAATGGAGTATCAGATAAAATAGTCTCAAATTAAGTGGAAAATTGGAGTATAAAATTCCTAAGGTATATTCTAAAAATTCTACTAAATTCTTGTTTTGTCAGGGCCAGGAATACCATTAAATGCTGACATGCAAAATACAAACAACCCAACTATCTATCCTCTTGGTGCTAATCTACTGATATTACTATTATTAAAATTAAAAACTAATCAAGCTCCTATCAACCTACTACCCACCCCCAACTTGGCATGTTTGTGAATACATACATAAACATGTGTACCAATTTATATAACTAAGGACAGATTTGTCTACAAAGACAGAAGGTAATTTTTAAGTGCTTCATTAGTGAGTATACTCACTATTTCTATCATAGGAGGTAGCCAAGTATTCATAAATGAAACTTTATGAAATTTCTTGAAAAAGATTCTCCAAAACTGAGTCTGCTTTTCAAACTTAACTCCATAAATTCATTTAGAATTTTCAAACTTTGTGTTAAAAAGTGAAAATCATTTATACAAACTTATTCTGAGATAATAGCTTTATAACTAGTACTGCCATGCAATTTCAATTCCTGTTGTTATATGATAAACGTTACTATGGTTCCTTATAAAGGAGGGGGGTATGGCATGCTGAAAGGATGGTATGAGCCTAAGTCCCAAAAAACATCATTGGAAGGCCAAACCAATTGGGGCCACCAACCTTTGGGTAAAGCACTTAATATCACTTGTTGAAGCCACTTTTGACTTGCTTCCTTAAATAACCTGAGACTAGATGACTTTATAATCGCTTGAATAAATAACAAATTGGTAACAAGAGAACTGTCTCATTTGTGCATACATACTGAGATTGATTGGTACTCCTAAGAACCTCTACCCTATCAATCAGTTTCATAGTCCTTGTGTAAGTGCAATGGCCTTATGACACTATCAGTTTCTTATCTAATAGCATCTTCACATAATCATTAGATTCAAGTAGTGAATACTCACTAAATGGTAAAATTAATGAAACAAAAAAGTAGTTAAGTAATAATCTGTTAAAGTAGATCAAAGAATACTTCCTTTAAAAATGTTACATTACCTCAATAGCTAAATAAATTTTGGGGGCCAATGAGTCTTTCGTGTTCATTCACATCTTCATAATCTTATTGTTTTAAGAGTTTGGAAAGATGCTTAATGTATAGCTATTATTATTAATCTTTAAGAACATGTTAGGTACCGATATACCAACCTTTTTTTCCAAATTGTAAAAAGACTCCTCCAATTGGAAATACTAAATTCCAGTGTGTTATTCCAACAATTTTTATTTTAATTTATTTCTTCAACCTAGACTATTAGGATATTAATTTAAAACAAACAAACAAAAATTTTAAGAAAAATACTAGCCCCAGACCTATTAAACCAGTCTATGTAACAGGTAAAAAAAAAATTTTCCTAGTCATTGACTGAAAAGGAAATAGAATTTTATATAATGATCTACACCTGAACCTGTACTTTAGAGAAGTCAGTATCAGATGAGGGAGTTCTGAGGCTGGCTTTCTTTCAAACTGCTAGTTCTTTGATATAACCTAGTCATTATTTGAACTATAAGTTCACTAAGCCAAATGCCACCATTTCCCAAACTTTCCTCCCATTTCAAAAACAATTAAATCTTATGCCTGATGTATTTCTATTCTGCACTGATAAATCCAAAACAAAACTTCTGCAACACAGGTTAATATTTTGCCTTTGATATTTTTTATATGTTCACTTTACAATGCTTGTTAATTATTCTTGGATTCACAACAGTCCTATTATTAGAAATGAGGAAATGAGGCAAGAGAAGTGGGAAGAGACTTGCTTCTTTTTAACAAGCAGGCACCTACCTGGACACCGCTGTTGCTGTCCTGTTCTATGTTAGACCACAATGCTTTCCTTAAAAGTGCCTGTCAAAAAGGCAGCACGGAAATCCTCATCACAGACATCCAAGGCATTCCCACCAAGAAGAGACAAGTCAGAGAATTCCTACCACCCAGGAAGAAGAAACCATGTAATGAAAGTAAGCATGCTTCTCAACCTGCACTATGGGGCTGGGAGAGAAAAATGAATGAAAAAAAAAAGCGAGATTAAAGGGACCAACTTCTGAGACTGAGGCCAAGTTATTAGGTTTATTCCACACACTGGGAAATCACAGAAACACTGCTTAAGTGGAAATGGAATCAATCATTAAGTTCTAGGGTCTTTTGATTTCAGTCTTAAATTTAAACCCCAAAACAAAAATATCTGAAATTAAAGTATTTCCCCTACCGGAGTAGCTATATTCTTATATGTTTCTATAAAACCCGCAGGCCTACGTGTAGTCCCTGGTATTCAGAGCTGATTGCAAGTGTCCACGAGTGTCTACTTTCCCGTGTCCAAATCCAAAAATAATGTTGGCGCTGACCCGGGCAGGACCTTGACTCACATTTCCCTCTGAAATCATTAGCCTCACTTCACCTTCCGACGTCCTCTCTCCAACAGCTTCCCTTGGTCAGTATGGCAAACGGAAAGTAGAGAGTAACAACAGGCACATAAATTTTACTACGTCCCCAATAGAAAACAAAATAAAACTCTAAGAGCAGGAACTGGCCCTTGCTCCCACCATGTTACAAAGACACAGCGAGAGCAACAGAAGCCCGAGTCTCTGCTCCCCACACTTTACTCTGCAAGAGAGAGTTAGAAGACTTCAATGCAACTGCACCCAACCCTTAACACCGCCTTCCCACGTGGGTCTTCTACCTCTCCCGAGCGCAAGGTCGCATTGGAGAGACGGGTCAGAGGAAGGAATCTGACCACGCCGAGGCTGGGGCGGGAGGGGTGTAGGAGCGAGCTCCAGGCAGACATCCCAGCCCCTTCCTAGAGGCCCTGAGCTGTATTCCCAGTTCTGGGGTCTGAGTTTCCACCTCTAGAGACCCTAGGCCCCTCCACGTCTCTCCAGAGGGGAACTCGAGGCCCCGGGGCTGCAGGGAGGGTTGGGCTGCCTGGCACCTGGTCCCCACTGGATGGAGCCCCGGCCGCGTGCTGGCGGAAGATGGGAGCCGGCCCCCTGCTGCTGCCGCCCCTCCCCGGGCCCCATCCTCTCCGAGTCCCAGATCACAGACTCTGAGGCGGCCCTCACCTCCAGGCGGCGACGTCCGCGGTCCGGCGGTCCCCGAGCTCCTGCGAGGAGGTAGTGCAGGGCGGGAGGAGACGCCGGCAGCTGCGACGATGGCTGACAGGCGCACAGCCCCGGGCGGCCCAACACACGGGGAAGGGGCGGGGCTTCAAGGGAGTCGGCCCACCCCCGCCCCGCCCCTGCCTCCCACCTCAGCCGGCAAGCCCCATTAGGTGACTATGTCCGGGGTTACTCGAGGCCGTTCACCTCTGACCCCGCCCTGGGCTGCGGCGCGGTCTGGCAGGCAGAGAGGCAAGGCGCGGGCGGTGAGGGCCAGGCGACAGCCAATGGGGGAGCGGCGCGGGGCGGGGCAACGTGAGGCGATGCGGATGGTCCGAGCGCCGCTCTGCCATTCGCGACCGAGCGGCAAGAGGGCGGGCGGGTTTCGGCAGGTCGTGGTGCTCCGGTCCTGGCCTTCACCGCTCTTTCTGCCGAGGCGGGTGCAGGGCTAGCCGGCCGGCTCCCCCTCCTGGTGGACATGGGAGTGGGAGAAATGGCCTTGTATACACCTCCCATCAGAGAAAGAGGCGGCCGGGGCGAGCCTGCGCGTAACGCGGAAAGAGAGCCCAGAACCAAGAAGGATTGAGTAGGGTAATTGGTGTGCGGGCCTCGTAAGGACCTTTTCGTGTTCAGTCCTAATGCCCTGAAGAGGTGGGTACTGCATCTGTGAATTGATCAGGATTACACAGGCTGTAAGTGTAATCTAAGTTAGTGCAGGGTTACTGACCCCTAGTCTGAAACAACATAACCAGCCTCCCTTGGCATGGTCCTCAGACCCAAAGCAGCCCTCTTCAAAGGAATGTGAGATGCTGGATCCTGGAATATTGACAGGAAGCCTCAGTAAATGAAGCTCAGTAAGAAGGGCAGAGCGCCAAAGGACAACAGTCTTTTCTGCTTGCCCTGAACACTGAAAATAGATGGCAGTATATTGCTGACTGCTTGGATTGGAGCGTTCCTCGCAACTGCCACTGTGGTTACACTAAGGCTTTGAGAAGAAGCCAACAAATTTCTCCAGTTTTGCCAGTTATTTCACAGCAATACTTGCATGGTGGCTGTGTGTTGAAAATAAATAGGAATTGGAAAGAGTACCAACACATAATAAAACTACTGGGCAAGAGAAAAAGAGAATTGGAGAAAATTGCACTTCAGAAGACTGGGGTGAGTTTAACCTCTTCCAAGGATTTGCTGGAGCACCCAGAGTCCTTTCTGATCCTTACACAAGCTTGTGCTAAAACCCAAGAGAAATACAGAGGATGTGATTTGGTGGGAAATTCTATGCAAGAGGGCAAACAGAGTAAAGTAGAGTAGAATACTCTATAGAGTAGAAATACACACCTGAGGTTATAAGTTTTGGGGTGGAAGTGGAGACAGAAAGATAGGAATATTGGTCAACAGGAACAATATTCATCTAGGAGCCCTCATAATACCACTAGGTGGTGGCTTCTCCAAGAGTTTACCAACCTAAGATAACAGGGACTAGAAACAAATTTGGAAAGATGTCGACTTTACAGAGCAGTGACTCACATTTCACAATAGCTGTTTCTGTCATTGGATGTATCTGTCAGTTGAACAAAAATAGGAAATCAGAACTTAAAGATAATTAGACACAACTTCCTGGTTTAAGAAGATGTTTGATTTGGCAGAATGAAAAAAAAAAAAAAAAAAGGCCTGGGAAAAGGGAAGTTTTCCCTCTCCCTAATAGTGCTTTCTGAGCTGGCCTGAAGAAAGTGACTTTGGAAAGAACTAAAAATCTTGATGTTACCTCTTTTATTTTTCATCTACCTTTTCCAGTTCCTATTAAGTAATAGGATTCCCAGTTCCTATTAAGTAATAGGAACTCTGGCCTCAAGAGTTCTTCTTAATGGTTTTTGCTGTTTATCAGCCTTAGAAGCACTGCAAAACCAGGAGGTTATCCTCAAAAACTGTCCTTATGTGAAACTTCAGCAAGCCTTTACATGTCCTGATTTTGACCTCACTGAATATTTGAAGTAATTACACTCCCTAAAGAACTACCCAAGGAAAGACCTTATGAAAGAAAATGAAGGATGAGTTAGGACACACCAAGACCACTTACAGAGGATTGAATAATCTGATTATTATCATCAAATGTTAAGACAAATGGGTACAGAATGGGAAGAGAGCTAAGATGATACGCTTAGAATTTCAATAACTCCTAAGTGTTGTGTTATTTGGTGCATGCCACAACCTGCTATAGGCTCTTTAGAGCAGCTCCGTGAGTTTTTGCCACACAGCCATTATGTCTGTAAGAAGCAAAGGGTGGAGAGAACTTACTATACAAGACTAACAGGTGGAAGAGAAGGGAGTGAGTAGAACATTTCTAGAAGGTGAAACTAGATGGCTATAATGGGCTGAACTGTGTCCCAAAATTTATATGTTTAAGTCCTAACCCCCACTAGCTCACAATGTGATATATTTAGAGATACAATCTCTAAAGGGGAAATTAAAATGATGTCATTAGGGTGGGCCCTAATTCCAAATGACTGGTGTCCTTATAAAAAGAGGAGATTAGGACATAGAAACAGGGGAAAGACCATCTGTGAATCACAAATTGAAAGAGCATTTGCCAGAACTGTGGCTCTTATGCTGGAGAAGATGGCCATCTATAAGCCAAAGAGAGAAGCTTCAGAAGAAACGAACTCTGTTGACACCTCGATATTGGACTTACAGCCTCCAGAACTGTGAAGAAATAAATTTGTTGTTTAAGCCAGGGGTCCCCAACCCCTGGGCCACTGACTGGTAGCAGTCTGTGGCCTGTTAGGAACCAGGGCCCACAGCATGAGGTGAGTGGCACACAAGCAAAGTGGAAGCTTCATCTATATTTCCAGCCACTCCTCAGCTCCACCTCAGATCATCAGGCATTAGATTCTTATAGGAGCACGAACTCTACTATGAACTGTGCATGCAAGGGATCTAGGTTGTGCATTCTTTATGAAAATCTAATGCCTGATGATCTGAGGTGGAGCTGGGGAGGTGATGCTAGTACTGGGGAGCGGCTGCAAATACAGATTAACATTAGCAGAGAGGTTTGACTACACAGAGACCATAACAAATCAACTGCTTACACTCATATCAAAACCTTATCAGTGGCAAAAGGCATGTAAGTTGCATCTGGTGGCAGGCTTTATAGTGGCAAGTGAGTTGATGTATTTCAATTGTACAGCTGTATCTGGTGGCATCTGATTCTGCATTATGGTGAGTTGTATAATTATTTCATTATATTTCACAATGTAATAATAACAGAAATAAAGTGCACAATAAATGTAATGTGCTTAAATCATCCTGAAACTATCTCCCCAACACCCAGTCCATAGAAAAATTGCCTTCCATGAAACTGGTCCCTAGTGCCAAAAAAGTTAGGGACTGCTGGTTTAAGCCACCCAGTCTGTGGTACTTTATTATGGGAGCCCTAGAAAACTAATACAAGGTCCCAAATATCAAACTAAACACCAAAACAGAGTGTCTATGCCTTGCTCCTTAGATGATAAGCCATGTGAATTTTATAAGAGCCATAGATAGGAGAGGATAAATTCTCAAAAATGATTAAGCCCAGAAATACATAAATAGTATGTATGTCACTGTCCAGGCCATATTGGAACTTACAGGTTTCTCAAGAAGGTTGTGTAAAGGTATCAAGGATTTATCCTGAACATTACAGCTATCTTCCAATCTTAAAGATGATCTCTAATATTGTTTATCACTATAATTGAAAATAAATTTTTAAAAAATTGAAAAAAGAAAAGATGGTCTTTCACTCTACCGTGGGGAAAGAAAGAAAAGTCTGAGGGGTCCCTATCTTTAAGGTGATTACAATCTAGTGGGAAATACAAAACTGAACACCAAAGCAGAGTGTATATATATCTTGCTCCTTAGATGATAAGCCATGTGAATTTTATAAGAGCCATAAGTGGGAGAGGATAAATTCTCAAAAATGAGTCAGTCCAGAAATATATAAATAGTATGTGTATCACTGTCCAGGCCACATTGGCACTTTATTGTCAATTCTACTTTATGGCAGTGTTTCTAAAAGTCTGTACCATCAGAGCCCCTGAGACAGAATCACTAGGTGTTTGTTAAAAATGCAGATTCCCAGCCTCCCTTCAGACTCTTTTCTGAGCAGTAATTACTCACCTTCAAGTTTGAGAACAATAGTTTAGGATTTATTCTTATTGTTCCCCTTTTTGCTGCCAGTATCTCTTGATAAACAAGCAATGCCTCCTACACCTGTCCTTCCAATATAGGAAAGTATTATCAGGTCAGGCCAGAAGTGACAAAGAGAGGGAAGAAAGTGCCTTATTAAAAAATGGAACTATGAGGAGCCACTTGTCCTGGTGGCTGACATATTTCCAAATTCCTTAAGTAGCAAGGTCAGTGATCAACCTTTAGGACATACACTCTAATCTGGCCTCTAACTCTTGCCATGCTTATTCTTACCTTTGCTTATGCTGGCAAACTCATCCTTCCTTCCTTCTAATTTTCTGAATCTTTCTAGTCCTTGGAAGTCCCCTGTTCTCTAAGATCTCTTTACTTCTCCAGCTTCTACTGATCTGTCTCTCCTCTGAATTCCTGTAGCAATCTGGTTACCACCACATAGTTCTGCATTTATTAGGCTCTAATTTTTTGTGTGTATGTTGGTTTTAGCTCTCCAGCTAACTTTAAGAATCTGAAAGGTAGCAAGCATTTCTTATAGTTTGGTACTGTCCTCTATAACTCTTAGAGTAGGGCTAGGTATGGCTATTAGTAAGTGCTTCATTGACTGAAATAAAGATTAGCTCTGTACCTGAGAGGCCACACTGCTCCTGATGTCTGCTTATCCGTCTTCACATCACCTCTGGGAGGCAAAGCCTCCAGTAGAATACTTAGCTGCTTTAAAGATGGACAGACTTCATCAAGAAAATCAGTTCACTGATGAGAATTGTGGCACCAGTCATGAAATAGAGAAAAACAAGACACAGAGGCCTCTATCTGCACACTATGTTCCTTTGCTCCAGTCAACCATTCCAGTTCATCCAGAGTTAAGAGCCTGGGAACTTCATATCATGAGGTCAAAAAATGTCCTTGGGGAGACCACTTTTTCAGTCCCGATGATGAAATGTAGAATTGCACAAAAAAGGACAGGGTTCACAGTGGAGGTCCACCACGATGTTTTCACATGGACACTTGGGTTTTCACAAGATGTTTCAGTTCTCCCTCCTTCCTTATTATCTAATAATGAACACTTCCAGTCCCTATCTATATTATCTATATTTGGCAGTAACTAAATCTTAGGTGCTTCTTCTGTAACATCTCCAATACTTTTTTTTTTTAAATCTTCCTAAGTCCAACACACCTCACAACTAATACCTAGAGAAAGTGCCCTTTTACCTAAAGGCAGGAAAATGGACAACATGACTCCTTGTCCTACCCAGTCCGGGGATTCTGGTAAGCTCATTTTCTGCTCCTGTCCTCACCTTCTCTTCAGACTTCTCTAGTGTCTTCATTACTCCTATTTCATACTAAGTTTTTTCTTGCTACATGGTTAGGCTTCCACCTATCTACTCCAAATACCCTCCCTCTCCATTGTTATTTTTATCTATGAAACAATATATAATAAAATACAACATTAACCATTTTCATAGAGCCTTTACTTTTTTCAAGGAAAACTGAGCCATTGCTCAACTTCCTTTTATCCTTTTAATCTTCAGTCTTAAAGTTTTCCTATATCATAGGAAGATTTCACAATGTCCCTTTCTTTTTAATCTCACCTCTGGCTAAAATACTAGCCCTGCAGGTAGAAAGCTATTTCCCTAACACAAGTCTTGTGTATCAATAGACCTGCTGTCCTGATGTGCCACATTTTCTTAACAAAAATAAAGAAGGATATAGGAAACCAAAAATAAATAAAAATGTAGTTTAAATAAATGAGATAGCCATATTTGAATAGCATAGTTTTGGGGGTGAATACAGGCAAGCAGAACTGAAAAGAACTGATTCTTGGTATTGGCAGTCTAAGCCAGATACCTCAAGAGCAGCAGGAACATTGCCTTCTCTGTGTTCTGTATTGCAAAGAGCTTGAACTCTTTAATCAGATAGACCAGGCTTTAAATCCTGTCACTAATTAGCTCTGTGCCCTTGAACAAATGACCCCCTTTCTGAGCCTCAGTTTCCTTTTCTATAAAACTGAGGTATAATATCTACTTTGCAAGGTTGTGTTTTGGATTAAATGTTATAATCAAAAGTTTCTAACACAAAGCTCGGAACACAGTAGGCAAATTGAAAATATTACTTCTCTCTTTCTCTCTGTGTCTCCCTCCATTTCCTACTAGTGTTCAGTACAGGAACAAAATATTCTATGGATGCTCATTTGATCCAGGAATGACTATGTTATTAAATTTACCACTCACTCCATCCTGGGCCAATATTCCCAAGGTAATAGGGTGTGTGGTCAGGGACCTAGGGATAATCTGAATCCTCTACCTTTACTTGGAGGGAGCAAATAAACAGAAGTGACTGTGGCCTGAGCTTCTGAGAACCAACCAAAGGGTTGGCACTGTGAGAGTATGCCTGGCCCTGTTCAGTCCCATGATTGTGCCACAATGAAAAGGCTCTGGCCCCTTAGACAAGGATGTGGAACAACAGGAACTTTCATATACTGCAGATAGGAGTGTAAATGGGGACACTTCTTAGAAAACAGTTTGGCATTAATTAATAAAGCAGAACATATCCTGCATACGCTATAACCCAGCTTCCATTTCTGGATTTATACTCTGGAGAAACTTTCAAATGTTCCCCAGGACCATTGTTCATTATAGCCCCAAACTGGAAATAACCCAATGTCTCTCAGCAGTAAAATGGATAAATAAATTATGGTACATTCATATAATGAAATAGTATAAAGCAATGAGAATGAACAAACTATTGCTACATGAAACAAAAGGATGAATTTTACAGACATAATATTAAGAAGAAAAAAAAAAGCCAGACAAAACTGTGTTATATAAAGTTCAAAAATAGGCAAAACTCATTTATGATGGTAAAAATCTGAATAATGGTTAGGGTGGTGGGTAGTGACTGGGAGAGGCTATGAAGAGAGAAGTATTCACTTTGTGCTTGCTTTAAAATCCATAGGGTCTGAAAGGCAAGGGGCGCCAGAAGCAGGCATGTGGTACACCAGAACCCAGAACAGAGGCTGTGCTTTCCCCATACCTGGACTTTCCTGACACACCAAATCCTTGTCCCTGCCCTGTGCGAGCACCGATTGTTGTCCACTATCCTCGTGTCTGCCACCACCTAACACTTGAGAGAAGTTTTATACAAGGGTAACAAGATGTTCAACTACAATAGGCCCAGTGCAGGGGGGCTCCCTGCTGGACAGTAAGGTAGTAGGCACCCCTACTGGTGGGGGCTTCCTCCAGAGGCAATCAGTTACCCTGCCCAGCTCCAAGTTCCACCAGAATCAGCTCCTCAAGGGCGAGATGGCTCCAGCTCTGAGCTCTCAGGATAGCCCCTTCTGAAGCCACTCTTTCTCGGAAAGGCGCTAGTGGCTGTTGCCCACATAGAAGCGGCTGGGGAGTGGTCAGGTCTACTCCAGCGACTACAAGCAGCAGCTACGCCGCCCCCTCGAGAATGGCGCCTGTAAGTTCGGGGACAAGTGCCAGTTCGAGCATGACATGCATGAATTCCGAAGCCTGACCCACCACCCCAAGTACAAGATGGAGCTGTGCCGCACCTTCTACACCATCGACTTTTACCTATATAGGCCCCACTGCCACTTCACCCAAAATGCCGAGGAGCTTCGGAAGTGGCTATCCCAAGGGTCCGGGACCTATCGGCTGACTGTCCCCGCCTCCAGCATGGCTCTAGCTCTGCTGGGTTTCGCAGTGCTGCCGCCACCGCCGCTGTCCCGGGGCTGCTTAACAGCCGCATGTTCATCACCCCACCCCACCATCCTGAATGCCGATAACCTCCTGGCCTCCCTAACCCTGCCCGATGGCACCAATAACCCCTTTGCCTTCTCCAGCTAAGATCTGCTGAGCCTCTTTGCCCCCAGAATGGGGCTTCCCGAGGGTGGCTCCCGGATCACCTTTCCTCTTCTGACCCATGTCCGAGTCCACTCACGTATTTGACTTTTCCCCCATACCCCCCAGTCCTCAGGATCCTCTTTCAAACAAGGAGGGCTACCTGAGCAGCTTCTGCAGCAGCCAGTGGCTCAGACTCCCCCACCTTGGACAATTCAAGATGCCTGCCCATTTTCAGCAGATTTCCATGTAAGATGACTAAACCAGGGCAGGAAGGGACCCCCTGCCCACTCCACACTATCCTCCACCCCACTCACGTCCCCCACCCTCACCTCCCTGCCCCACAACCCCTATGTTAACAAGGTTAAACTCAACTCCTTTCTCTCAGAACTTTATAATGCCCCTCCTTCTCCCCCCTTGTCACCCCCTAACTGGAATCCCCCTCCTTGAGTTTATAGCCCACTTACCATGCATAACAGACAAGTCCCATATTTGTCAGTAGAAGCCTTTTTGTCTGCTTAAGACTTAAGTGACAAATCACAAAAGAAAAAGCAGTAACAGTTTACAGAAGGTACTTAGTGCCTTGTAATCTAACTTTGTCACAGTGACTACATCGCTTCTTCAGCACCAGAGGGCACCTGTGGGCGTTCCAAAGCTTCTGCCCCAGGGGAGCAAGACCAGCAGCTCCCTCCACTGGCCATATAACTAACTTCCCTTATTCAGTATGTATTCAGTATGTATCTTCCCTTATTCAGTCTCCTACACACTTTCTCTCCTTTCCACAGTACCACCCTATACTATACCCCTGTGGAGAGTTGTTGCCAAACCTGGGTTTTGGGGGGAACCTATCTTGACATTCAAAACCTTCTTTTTCCTGAACTGAACCTCTTGATGAGTCTTGCCTGGGTTGGTGTAGGTTTACAGGAAGGAAAACCAAAAAAGTGGATGAAGAATGTGATATAAGCGAACCTTTGTGATTTAATTTTTCTTTCTTTCTTTTTTTTTTTTTTTTTTTTGTAAGTGGGAAGGAAAGGAAAGCTAGATCGACTATGACAGGCTTGATTTTAGTACTAAAGTTCCCTAGTTCATATGAGACATCTTAAAAAAAAAAAAAAGCTAAAAAAAAAAAAACATGTAAGGAGTGAGAGTTCATTGGTATTCATTCCACATACAATATCTATGTAAAACGATTTCCCATAGAAGTAGCTTTAATGGGTTTTGCTCTAGAATACCATAGGTCTCTTCTTAGAGCACTCATGTCATGCTTTTCCCCCTGGGTTTTAAACTTCATATAACTTTCAGAAATTGGAGAGCAAGTTTTGCTTGTCACTGCACATCAATATAAAAAAGCTCATTTAATTTGTCAAAACATATTTATTGTCAAACTATGCTTTTATGTTTTTTGTTAATTTTGTTTATATTTATAGAGATGATAAATCCATAGAATATATTCTTTAATGTCAAATTATGATCTTTATATACATCTTAAAATTTTGCGATGTGTCCTTTCCTTTTTTCCAGTTTTAATGTATTATTCTTCGATGTAATTTTACATTGTAAAATTATTTTTGTAACCTTACACTTATTTGGTTATTTTATTTTAAAAATGAAAAATTTATTTTAAAAAATGCAAAGAAACTGTTGGACTATTTATTTTAGAAATTTTTCCCCTTTGTGTTGGGCTGGAAATTAAGTTTCTTTCTCTTTAGGCCTTTCCCAACTAGAACTGAGAATGTATATAGAAGTTCTGTGACAGTACAGGAAAAAAACAGCTTTTTATATATATAGCTTCTAAAAGGGATGGGGGAGAAACCCTTTGACTTCCCTGTGCCCATCTCAAGACATTCTGATGGCAGATTTGAGATTCCAGATCCCAGATTTAGAGTTTTCCATTGTTAATGCAAACAGAACTGGCAGACATACATTAAGATGAATGTAATAATTATCCTTCTTGCTGGTCACTACCATTGCTTTCTAGTTTTCTTTGTGCAAAGTTGTTTTTTAAAAAAACTTTTTGTAATTACTATTTGCAGTTTAAAAATCAATAAACCTCATTTTTTCCAATAAAATAAAATAAAATACATAGGGTCTGAAAAGATGCTCAACATCACTAATCATCAAGGAAATGCAAATTAAAACCACAATGAGATATCACCTCACACTCATCAGAATGACTATCATTAATAAATCAACAAACAAGTATTGGTGAGGATGTAGAGAAAAGGGAACCTTCGTACACTGTTGGTGGGATTGTAAATTGGTGCTGCCATTATAGAAAACAGTATGACAGCTCCTCCAAAAATTAAAAAATAGAACTACTATATGGCCCAACAATTCAACTTCTAGTTATTTATCTGAGGGAACTGAAAACACTAATTCAAAAAGATATTTACATCTCTATGTTCACTGCAGCATTATTTACAATAGCTAAGATATTGAAGCAATCTAGGTGTCCATCAATAGGGAAATGGATAAAGATGTGGTATACATACACAATTGAATATTACTAAGCTAGAAAAAAAGAATGAAATCTTGCCATTTGTGACAACATAGATGGACCTAGAGGGTATTATGCTAAGTGAAATAATTCAGACAGATAAAGACAAATACTGTATGATTTCATTTATACATGTAATCTAAAAAACAAATGAACAAACAAAACAGAAATAAACTCATAGATACAGAGAATAAACTGATGATTGCCAGATAGGAGGGCATTGGGGGGATTGGGTAAAAAAAATGAATGGGATTAAGAAATATAAATTGCCAGTTATAAAAACAGTCATGGGGATGTAAAGTACAGAAAAGGGAATAAAGTCAATAATATTGTAATAATTATGTATGGTATGAGATGGGCACTAGACTTATCGGAGTGATTACTTCATAAGGTATAGAAATATCTAATCAATATGTTGTACATGTGAAACTAATATAATATTGTATGTCAACTGTAATTGAAAAATAAATTTAAAAAATAAATACTACATAGAGTATAATCCATTCATTTATATAAATTCAAAAGCAGGCAAAATTAAAAAAATATTTTTAGTAATCTATAGTTCACAATTTTAAAAAAGTATAGGAAAATAATGATTGGGAGGAGGAAAAGGAGTGCAATCAGAAGAACAGACATACAAAGAGCTTCTAAGATACTGGCAATGTTCAATTTCTTCCTTTGGGTGAGGGTTATGTGGTACTCACATTATTACTATCGTTGGTTATTATTATTTAACATATACTATATTCTATATACTCTTCTATATGTATGCTATATTCCACAATAAAAAAAATTTAAAAATAAACCCAAGCAAATAAATAAAAAGCATACACCCTTAAAAGAAAAAGTAGCAGAGTGTGGTATTAAAATAATTTTAGAGCTGAAAGATGTCTTCAAAACCATCTTGTCTAACCATCTCATTAAAGAAACTGAAACAGAGACCAGAGAAATTAAGTAACTTACTCAAAATGATTCAGTCTAATCTAGAGCCTAAGTGAGTATCCTGTCTTCTTGTCAAGTGCTCTTCCCACAGATCCACCCTGATCATTCAGTCAGTCCTAGTTTCCTCTGATTCTTCCAGAGTCATATCTCTCATCTGCACACACCATAAGATTTATCTACGTTATAGTTTTTTTCCTCCTAAATTGGAATTTTTGTTGTGGGAAAAGGAGATCAGGAAAGAGATCCTTTCCTCCACTTAGAAACCAAATATATAGTAATAGAGAAACAGTTCTAGGTCTATTTCTCTACTGTTACTTATTTTGACTCATTAATGTAGCTGTCCCACCTCTTTGTATCCCACAGTAAGGCTGCTCCAACATGGAGGCTGACTTTTGGGCCTTTGAAATGCAAAGAAAAAAGAAAGGGTCTGAGAGGTAATAAAAAAAAAACACCTCCACCTTATCTTTGTCTAACTAAACACAAGATCTCTTTGGGAAGAGTGAGCTCTTCTGCCACCTTGTGATGCAGAATGAGAACAGTGAGCGAGCCTTCAGATCCTTTCCTACCCCTGCTCCAATGTGGCAACATTATAACATGGCATCTAGGAACTAATCTACCAAAATTCTTAAATAAAGTGGCAGTGGGGAAGTGTTTGATACCATAAAGAAGCAGAGAATCATGGATTTATGTTAAGGTAATAGTAAGCAAAAACCATGTGCCCTACCCACCTGCTCTGCCAAAAGAATCAGGCAACTGTAGCAGGGAAAAAGGAACAAGATAGTACTGCTCTGGACCAAGAAAGACTTATGTTCCCTCTATTCAGTTGGCCTCTCTTCCCTGCTCCCTTATATAGCAAAATATCTCGAAAAGATTATCCACATGTCCTCACCTCCAATTCCCTCTCAGCCTTCTACTTCCACCACTCTGCTGGAACTGCTCTTACAAGATTGTCAAGTGCAGTGGACATTCTGTCCTCATTACATACACTTCTCAGCATTTGACCAACTGATCATTCTTTCCTTGAAATACTCTCTTGGCTTCTATGACATCCATGCTCTTGGTTTTCTTAGTTGAGAGAAGTCTTCTCTAACCACCCTACTTAAAGTAGCCCCTGCCAGTAATCCTTTACTTCATCACCTGTTTGTTGCTTCTCCACAATGATTACAATCTTTAATCTTGTATATGTATCTGTATGTTGTTTATTATTATTCCTTTGCATGTTTACTGACTGCTTCCCATCTTTTCATATGAACATAAACTTGGTCTTGCTCACTGCTAGAATAGCTTCTGGCACACAGTAGGCCAACAATAAATTTTTACTGAATAAAAGAATGAAAGGCATTATGACTGGGTGTTCAGTACTTCCTCTCCTCCTTCACATTTCAGGCAAAACACTGTCCTTTGGTGACATCTCTTTCTTTTTTGTTTTCTCACTAACACTTCCCCTAATGCTCAATTTCCCCAGATTTCAACCTCAATTAAAATGTCAAGCAACATGGTAACATTTAAATAACGATTTAATCAGAGATCATGAACTCCTTCATGGAAAATCCGTTGAATCAAGCTCCCTTTACATCATTATTAGAGTGTCTGCCTCTAGAACCTTCTTTCACATAGCCAAAACTATACTGGCTCCAATAGAGTACATTTACAGTAGATAGAAAGACTACAGAGGATCTGAGTAGATCTTCATTTCTGCTTTATGATCCACCTAGCTATGCTATCACAAAGTCTACAGAATCTTACACTAGATTTATACTCTTTACTAAAATATATGATTTTTGAAAAACCTTTAACAATCATCTGTCTAGGAAAATCTTCCCAAAATGCAGGCAGTATCACTCGTCTAGTGTATTTAGCTCTTTCTCACAACCTCTCAGCCCAATTTATGGGAATGTGGTCTACCTATACTTACTTTACTACTCAGGAGTGGAAAAATGTACAAAACTAAATAGGTATGTCAGTGCTGATGTAAATTTATGTGTGTAACTGTGAATGAATTCTAGAGATCATTCGGTTGAAACATTTACAGAAGAAAAAATTGAGGTGTAGAGAAGTCAAGCAATTTTATCAAGATGATATAGTTAACAAGGGCCTATATTAGAACCCAGATCTATTGACTCCTAGTTCAGTGCTCTCTGCAGTGTAAATCAATGACTCATCCTTTTCCAATTTCCTGCTTTATTCTAGAAATCACTTTCCTTAACAGAAATCTCTATCTCTTTATGTTAGTGTATAAATCTATGTGCCTGTGTCTGAGAGCATGCTTGTGATTGTCTACGTGTCTACCCACAAGTATTTGTAAAGCATATCACCGGGCGTTTATGCCCTTTCTCCTAGGGAAACCTCTAGGTAATTACAGTTCTTTATGTTGGCACCAGCAGTGAAGTCAGGAAAGACCTTCTGAGTCAATTATTAACAAGCAGACTTGGTCCTCTCTCCAATCGGCTCTATTCCTGGGTCTTCAGGAAATGGGACAAAATAATTAGGGTGGAACCAGACTTTCCCACAGTCAAACTTGGTTCCAGGGCAGTGAAAACACCTAAAGACAAAACTACAAGGGACTGTGACAGATTAGCAGCACACTCTCTCTACAAGGAGCATGTACTCAAGCTGACATGGATACCATCTTGGTTTTCAGCTTAATCATTACATCCTATGATAACAAGAAAGGTAAGTACTTCTCTAGTCTAATATCCTGGAAAATTCAAAGAGAGTCCTATGATGTGTTTGGGGGTCTATTCCAGCAAATTAGAGATACAGCCAGTACTCAGTAGGCAATGCTTGCCAGTCATCCAATGTGTCCTCTTGCCTCTAGGACTAAAACTGATTCAATCCAGAGAGGTAGCTGTCTGTTTCATGGTGAGAAGTCTTCAAAGAATGTGATACATCCTTTTGTCTTGTTCATGTAACTAACATTAAAAATCCTTTCACTATCATATAGCTTTCTTTCCTGGACAGAGCTGTCACAATTTTGGTATTATCATCACCTAAGCCCCAATTTCACAGCCCCTCATAAGATGTTGTCTTCCTTGTTTAAGGTGTTACATGCAAATACAAGGGGATGCTCTTGGGTGGAGAGAGTTAAGGGAAAGGGTGGTGTGGGGTAAAATAGCACTATTTTCTATTCTTTGATAACTGTTTATGTAAAACATGATTTTTCAAAGGGTCCTAAACATTTCATCTCTAACATTCGTTCATCGGAGTTAAGGCCAAACAGCATAAGGTATAGTAACAAATTTAACAAATGAAAATTCACGACACCCTGTGTGTTATGTGCCAAAATGCATAAATAACTATGACCTATGGTTTTATGAAAACCTAGAGAGATACCTTCTCCAAGGTTACATTTAATAAACTTTTGACAGTTTTAAAATAAGAAGGTAGATAGAACAGGGAATAGAAGAGATGATAAGCAGTGTTTGAAGGGATGGGTTGGTTAGTCTTTCACTTACTTCATTTAACTCTATTTCACCTTTTTTTCCCCTAAGGATAATAGATTAGTACTCAGTTTTCTTTATACTAGTCTAACTCCTACTTGTATATTTTAAAATCTTTCGAGGGGAGTTGTTATCTTCCTAATTGCAAGTTTTATGAGGAGAAACTGCATTCTTTTCTATCTCCCTCTCCAGTGCCTGGAATTCTAAACGGTAAACACCCAGTAAATCCCTTTTTTTTTTCCTTCCAGAACTAAGAGACAGCAGCTGCCAAGTGGAACAGTTGCCTGGGCTCTTCCCAAAGGGTGTGAGAAGCATTAGGGATGTGCTAATGCCAGGTACGAAATGGGCCCTCTCTTTCTGAAAAATCACTTTGCCATTCCAGAAAATTTTTCTTTTAAAAGATTTCTGTCTCCCCCATTCCTAGCCCAGATCTCAAATACCCTATTTTAAATATATGTATCCCCCCCCAGATGCTTTCTGGAAACCAGTTTTTTAAACTTAACTGTTATTACCTAAGGCGTGACTATATAAATAAAAAAGATAGGGATAAAGAATGAGAAGGAGGCAGCAGTCGACCCTGTCTACATTACAGAAAACAATCTATGAGCATTTCTCTGGGCTGAATTTACTAAAGTCACCTATCTTCGTGGGACCCATAGCAGGCATGAAGAAAGGCAGGGCTTGTGTATTTAGTACCATAAACACACGCTGAGGAAGAACTAAAAAGAAAGTACAGCAGTAGAGTTTAACAGGGGTCATGAAGGGAAGTGGTTTAGCCATTCAAATTAAGAACCAGCTTCCTTTATTCTCTCTGGCTTTTCTCCTTCCAGAAGCTCAGGCAGAAGCCAAAAGGTCCACATTCATCCAAAGTCTGACTGTGGCTACCCTGCAGTGCCTTGGCTCTGGGAGCAAAGTGAAAGTCAACCTTGAATATTCAGAGAAAAGCCCAAAGGTCAAGCATACTCTGAAGAACTTGAGAGTCATCACTGCTCCCCACAGAAACAGCACTGCCTCCCCAAGCTGTCACCTAATCCCCACATCCAAGTTTCAGACTGGATTCCTTCTAACAGGCAAAGGTGAGACTGGCAAATGAGATGGAAGTATGCATGACTTTCATCTGACATCCCTGAATGTAGGTAGAACTTAGTAGCAGCTAAAGCCTCAAAGAAATAGATTATCCTTTCCTTGGGCAAATCTCTGTCCTCTCTGAGATTCAGTTTTCTAATCTCCAAGGGCCCATCTAGCCCTGACATGCTACAATTTTCACATGATCTCCATTTCTGAAGGGTCTCTTTTTGACAATGGTTATTTGAATTTGATTTACTTTGAATGTACATAGTAAAATATTTAAACAGCACTGATTAGTGAAAAATAAATCTCCCTCCTACTCCAATCTCTCAATCCTCCAGTTCTCTCTCCCTAAAGGAACCACTATTAAGAACGTATTGAATTTCCTTCTAGAGATATTCTGAGCATATGTTTTAAAAACATAAATGGTAGCATACCATACACATTGTTCTGTACCTTGCTTTTTTCCACTTAACATTGTATCTTATAGGTTGTTCCATATTAATATGTATAAATTTGTCTCATTCTCTTTAACAGCTGTACAGTATTGCATTTTATGGCTGTACTATAATTTGTTCTACCAGTTCCCTGTTGGATATTTTGATTGTTTCCAATCTTTTGCAAAGACAAACAATGCTGCAAGAATAACCTTATACATTCTTTTTTGTGTATCTGCAATTTATCCAAAGGATAGATATTGCTAAATTACCCTCCGCAGTGGTTGTTCCATTGCAATCCCAACCACACTCTGTAAGAATGCATGCTTCCCGATAGTTGATGAAGAATGGTTCTTAACCTCAGCCTTAAGTTTCTGTTTCTGCCCTAATTTTCCTTTCCCACCTATTCTTTCTGTCTAGTGGTTTGTGATCAATAAATTGGTATTAGCAGTTGCCGTTTACATACAGGCAATCTCCTAGATGCCATTGCCGCACTGCTAGAAAAATAAAACTTGACACATTCAGAGAAACTGGGCGTTCACAAACAGAATGGAAAAAAAAAAAAACTTCTAAAACTACAGTTTGTTTAGAGGACTAGAGATTGGGAAATAAGTAGATAAGTTCTTGGGCTGTAAATTATATATCCTCACATGACATGAATGTTTCCATTCCTTTATTATACTTTCTAAGGTTAATATGGTGATCATTTTTGTGTGAAAAAAAAAAAACTCTTAAAAACTTAAAAGCCTTTGTCAGTGTGTAGGGGCTTTCACTCTATATTAATGTAAATTAATTTAACCAGGCTGTTTCCCTCCTAACTTGTGAAACACCCCTTCAGCCAATGGTAGGAGTGATGGGTAATAGTGAACTTAAGTCATTTTGGAGTCTAGAGCACTTTGCACAGGGTGAGTCTTTCTTGGATATAGTGCTATGCAATGTTAGACTCAGAGCAATTAAGGACAAAAGCTCTTAGAAATTTGGGACGAGGAAAACTGGGAGATTAAGGGGGAGGAGAGATGCCAACAATCAACCTGACCTAATTCAACAATTTACCTTGGGCTGAATTTATTGCAGGGAATCCAGAGAAGGAGGAAGAGTTTAAGCTAATACACTGTAATATTTGACCCATACAAAAAGATTAAATGGATGTTTGTGGGTTAGTTTGGGGTCCTAATCATCAGTCAGGACACATTTCTATAGAACAATAAATTACAAACAACTCACTTATGAATGGGACTCTGAAATATTATTGCCCAACTGATAAGTTCGAAGCTGCCTATTCTGAATTTAACATTGAGTACCAGGAGGTGACAGATTCCAAGTAGGGTAGAAATAAAAATTAGGTAAATGGTCAAATTTACAAGGTCATAAAAGAGATGCCTACTATAGGTGACATCAGTCTGCATAGGAGGATGTCCCAGAAACAGAAGATGGTTCATGGAAATGTCCTCAGAGCAAAGTAGGAATCTGAAATTGCTCTACCTTGATGCTCAGTTCCCTAGCTGATGAGACCTAAAAGTGAAGAGCTGCCAACATGAATGGACATTAATTCAGATGCTAGGCAGAAATGGAAATACACTAACAAATGAAGCCTATTAAGTAGACTTTAAAACATTGCCCCCAGGAGGTAGGCAGACATGCCACAGTGAAATATCATTATCCCTGTGATTAGAAAGCACAGTTCTACTTGGAAGATCTTTAGGTTTTTCTTCTTCTTTCGATCATATCACATGCAGAGTGTTTTCACACCTGTTTTCTCTTTTTGTTTCTCATCCTCACATCATCCCTGTGAAATAGGAATTATTTTATTATAATCATTTTACAGATAAGGAAACCAAAACTCAGAGAACTTATGTGACTTATCCAAAGTGAGACTTGTGTATCTTTATCTCAGCTGTCTCATAAACACATTATCACTTCAGAGAACTAATTGACACCTTGCTGAAAATACTTCATATAATTTTCTTTTTTTTTTTTCCTTTTGAACCTGTGGCTCTTTGTCTCTGCCTACCTTTCCAACATCGTCTTCCTGATCAAATTGAAATCAAGGACTACTCCTTACCCTGTAATCATGAACAGTGCCTTGGTACTGTGGCCACAGGCCTTCTAAAGTAAGGAACTATCATTTTCATGTGGACTTAATCAAGACATGGAAGAATAATTTAGAAAAGTCAAGTAGAACTTACAGACCTTAATTCAATAAGCAATGATAGGAAATCATTAAAAATGGAATAGAAACCACTATCTGAATTGGATTAGGTCAACTCTGGAGGCAAGCGAAGTTAGTTCCAGACTACAGCCAGAATTCATCTGCGCCTCATCACTTCTGCAGCTGTTCTAAGTCACCATCATTTCTCATTTGGATTTCAGCAATAGCCTCCTAACAGGTGGCTCTCTTTCTATCCTTGTACCCTCACAGTCTATTTCAGTGATCCTTTAAAAACAAAGCCATCCTGTCACTCCTCTGCTCAAAACCTTGCAATGGATCCCCAT
The DNA here is from genome assembly GCA_028627145.1 of Eidolon dupreanum. Taxonomy (NCBI): domain Eukaryota; kingdom Metazoa; phylum Chordata; class Mammalia; order Chiroptera; family Pteropodidae; genus Eidolon; species Eidolon dupreanum. The sequence continues at coordinate 80,756,366 of CM053506.1, read as the reverse complement.
TTCAATCAGAATAAAAATCAAAATCCTTAAACTATCCTACAAGGCCCTCAGCAATATGGACCTATTTCCTTTAGATCCTCATCTCCTACTACTATTGTCCCCTTGCTCACTCCATTCCAGTCTCACTGACCTCCTTGCTCTTCTTCTAAAACTGGAACATGCCAGACATATTCTGCCTTGGGACCTTTACTCTAGCTCTGCCCTCTGCCTAGGTCACTACAGCAGGTCCTTCAATAATATCATTTCATTCAACATCATTTCATTATAATGTTGATGAGGGAAAAAAATGGATTTCAGCTGGGGGCCACTGTCTGCATGGGGTTTCTTCAATACTCTGGTTTCCTCTCACAGGCCAAAGGTGTGCATGTGAGGTAAACTGGCGTGTCTACATGGTCCTGATCTGAGTGTGGGTGTAGGTGTGAGTGTGTCCTGTGATGAAAGGGCATCCTGTCCAGGTTTGGTCTCTGTCTTCCATCCTAGGCTGTTGGGATAGGCTGTGGCCACCCTGAACTGGCATAAGAGGGTTGGAAAAGAATTATCTTACTTGTTTTTACTAATCTTATTAAATGTATGCATATCTGACATTTATTTCAATGTTTAACATTAAAAGTGTTTTTGGCCTTTAGAAGTTTGGTGATGTATTCATGACATATGCTGTAGGAACTTAACTCTTGTTTATATCAATTAGCCTACTGTAAAATTGTTTTTGTTATATGTCATTACACTTTAAAGTTGCAGCTTCCAAGAACCTATTGATGACATTATTGAGGATTTACCATACTTCCCCAGGCATCTACTTGGCTAATCTCATCTCCTTTAAGTCTTGGCTCAATTCTCACATTCTCAATGAAATCAGCCTATACTGCAGGTTGCCAAACCACTGCCCACCTGCACCCCCAGATTGCTCCCTTACCTTGCTCACTTTTAATTTTTTTTTGGTAGTACTTATCCTTTCTAACATATCATAAAAACTATACTTATTGTTGTCTGCTTCCCCCTCACCTCCACCTTCCTTCTACTTTGCTTGTTCTCTTGCTTGAATGAATCTGATATGTCCAAAATACTGAAGCAGTCCCTGGCACATAATATTCATTTTTAATAATTTGGTGAATGAAATTGAGGAGTGCATGAAGTCAAGTGGTCTTTCCTTCTTCTTCCACCTCCCTCTGCTTTTGCCAATCCCCTCTCAAGAGTAGTTGACTTAGACTCTACTAGGCAGACTTGTAGTAGTTATTAAGGCAAATTATATTTCATGTTCTTCTTTGGACTTTGGAGCCACCTTTTTTAAAGAAGGAAACTTTGAACAGTGTTACACCCTCCATCTTTTTATTATTATGGCTTTAAGAATGACAGGCAAACAAGATATGGTCTACTCCTCCACTCTGATCTTACATTAGTCAAAGGCCTCATGGGGATTTAATTCATACCTCTTACTAGTATCTCTATCCTCATTTACTCTTGGCATTATTTGGTGCCCACACCCTAAATTTATGGACAGATCAATGAGACCACAATTAGAAGTTTAAAATATATATATATATATATATATATATATATATATGTATATATATTTATATATATATATATATAAAACATACATACATATATTTAATATATATATACATATACACATAATATATACATATACATTTAATATATATATACATACGTATAAAAGAAGTTTAATATTAGCTGGGTAGAACTAGGGTTTTGTCAGGTAAAATCAAAGGCATGATAAAGTTTTCTCAGTTGTCCTTTCATTATTTCTTTCTTATTTTATAGCTTTTTTACCAGGGATCTTCCAATGTAAGGTCTATCCAGTGATGGGGACTTCATCAGAGACTTTTACCACCACCATCACCACCTCCATAACTCCTGGGAATAAAGGAGATAAAACTACAAGTATTGATGATTTTTCTAGTCCTTCGAAACAACAAGGTAAAGAATAAGTAGGGGTGAGACAAGAACAGAAAGAAAAAGAAACATTTTTAGCCCCAACATTAGTCTGGGTCTCCTAGGATTTTCCCAGAGGTTGAGAAGTTACACAGTTTATATTAGAAAATCACTTCATTTCTATGCAAAAAATCAGATTCTCTATAAAGAAGGTCCCAGAAATGTTTGTAAGTGTACCTTAAGTGTACAGTGTTTATTAAATCTACAGTAGTGTACAATAATGTTACACTCACTCACCACTTACTGATGCACCCAGAGCAACTTTTAGTCCTGCAAGCTCCATTCATGGTAAATGCCTGATTAGGTGTACCATTTTTTATCTTTTATATTGTATTTTTACTGTACCTCATCTATGTTTAGATATATTTAGATACACAAATACCACTGTGTTACAATTGCCTACAATGTTCAGTACAGTAACATGCTATTCAGGTTTGTAGCCTACGAGCAATAGGCTATCCCATATAGTCTCGGTGTGTAGTAGCCTATACCATCTAGGCTAGTGTAAGTAGTATAATGTTCGCATAATGATGAAACTGCCTAACAATGCATTTCTCAGAATGTATCCCTATAGTTAAACGGCTCATGACTATATTAATAACCCTTTACCTCCATACAAGTGAGCTTACCTTGTAGCTAGGTTTGGGGAAGGAATAAAACATATTTCTGTAGTAGGTAATTCTATCCATTGCATGTATAAATAAATGACACTTACACACTAAACAATCATTATAGTGATGACAACCACGTGGATATTTTGTCTTCACTGTTTTTAGAAACAGCCTTCCCTAAATTGTCTGGGACTCAAATTCTTAAAGATTTCAGTTTGGGTTACATCCCAGTTCCTACCAGGAGAAAAATAAATATAAGCTTTGTAGTAACAAGATGCATATGAGCCATTTGTTCCCAAATTTAGCTTATAATCCAGAAGCAATGCCAATTCGCCTTTGTTCTGCCTACACCCCATTAAAGCCACAAAATGCATAGGAAAGATTATTTTCTAATCCAATACAGTGCATCAGAGCATAAGGGTAGAGACCTTGAGGGCTACTAGTAAAAGATGGGTTTAGAACTCCTTGTGAATTCACCTCTTTTACTCCCCTAACAGCAGTGTAAGAATTAGTCCTGCCTGATCATGGAAAATCCCAAATCCCACGGAAAGTGACTCAATGAAAAGAGGCTACAAAGTTGATTAGAGCAGAACCCATGATACCCACTCCACTCCTGAAACTGAGTCTGAACTGGAAATTCAGCCTCTGCTTCTGAATCAAGCTGGACCCCTATTAGTCATATGAGCCAGGAGGCCTTCAAGTCAAGGGTCAATCTCTTTTCTCTCTTAAATTCTCTTTTCTCCCTCTTCTAATCCTCTTTCCTTTAGACACAGATGAAAACCTAAAGAAGAGGCAGAAATGGAGCATTGTGGTCAAATTTCTGATTGCTGTCATTCTGTTGTTAAGTGGAGTCGCCATTATAGTGTTTATCATTTTTGAAGTCCCATGCCCTGTAAGTCTGATGATGTTTTGGGTCCTTGAAGTTGATCTATAAGCATTCCCTTCTGTTCCAGTCAGATTGGCATAATGAGACTTTGGAGTTTGGACAGACCTACCATTCACACTCACTAGTTGAGTGGTTTTGAGAAAGTTGATTGACTTGTCCAACCTCAGTTGCCTCATCTTTAAAATGGGACTAGTGATATTTGCTTTGTATGGTTTATTGAGGTCTTTGCTAAATGTGAGTTCCTTTCCTCTGCTTACTTGTACATTCTCTAGGGAGGAAAAAGTCAATAGGACTGAATATTTTTTAGAAGAGGTGGTTTTCTTTAAATGCCCTGATATGAGGTTTGGAAGATAATCAAATGCATACCAACCACTTGACATTAATACCAGTCATTTTCTCCCTTCAGAGTCGATGCCTGAGAGCCAGAGAACTATGCCAATGCCGGTGGTTGTGGAGAAGGCCAAGGAAGGGAGGAGGCCAGCAGAAACCTGAGACAGCTGAATCCCAGCCAGACTCTCAGCCTGAGAAGGAAAGTATTTTCTGTATGGTTTGTGTCATTTGCTTGGAGAAAATTGGGTTGACATATAAGTGCTGGGAGACAGGAAGTTGCCTGCTATGAAGCAAATGTGGGTAATTCTTCTGTGTCAGGAAATAGGCAGGTATTTGTACTGCTATTTTCTTAATATCAACTCAGCCATAACACAATAGGGTATGTATCGAAAATACAGATTTCTTGGCCCCAGATATAATGAATCAGAATGTCTTTGTGTCTGGGGCTAGGAATCATATTTTTAAGAATTTTAACACACTCCCTAAGTAAAGGTGAGTTTACTGTGAAATTAATGAAATTTAAGCTTCAGGACGTATGGGACCTGTACAAGGCCTTGTATCCAATTTTTTATTTTTAAAATCTGTATTCTTTTTCTTAAAAAAATGGTCCCCCCAAACTGTAAGAGCTTCAGAGTCCATGGCTCTGTGTCCATCCCTGCCCCTAGGTAACTCTTACATACACCAAAGTTTAGGAACCACCACACTGAACGCAGTTTGAATACCTGGCAAAATAGCTTCCTTCCTCCCTGCCCTTGGGTTTCATGACAGGATTGTAAATTCATATTGCCCTCTGGTGTCCAAAACAGACACTATACCACTGGTTCAGCACAGCTGCTCTAAATCCAGTTTCCCCATGAGGAGTGAACTCAGCCTTTGAATAGTAGAAACTGATGAGTGCCTTCCCTACAATATTTACAGTACCCACTAGGGCAAAGAGATGGGGTCTTCAATACTTTTTAAATTAAAGAAGGTGTCCAATTTTGTAGAATTACAGCAGTGAGAATGGATCTCAAAAATTATCTAGCCTAGGATGGTATACATGCTGCTATTCTTTAATTCTGTCAGCTGCACATATCAATAATGAAGCATAGTACAACTAGAAGATAAATAAGTTCTGGAGATCTAATGGGCAGTACAGTGATTAGTCAATGATACTGTATTAAATACTTCAAAACTGCTAAGAAACTACATCTTAAATGTTTTCACAACAAAAAAGAAATGGTCATTATATGCCATGATAGAGGCGTTAGCTAAAGCTATGGTGGTAATTACATTGCAATACATAAATGTATCAAATCAACATATTATATACCTTAAGCTTACACAATGTTATATGTCAATTATATCTCAACTGTAAAAAATCAAGCACTGCACTCTTTCCACTCAGGCACGGCATCAGGATCTTTCTTATCACAGTGCTTCAGGTACCCAACATCAACTTATTTGTCATGTCTAGTCTAGGTTATTATTTTCTATAATTCCGTTTTGGCTAATTTTGGATGATGAACCCATGTAAATTAGGATGGTTTTATCATATGGTCTAGTTTTAATTTTTTACTCCAATCTACGTTATCATTTCTACTCAACATTGGAAGAAATAGGCCTGTAGGTAACTAAAAAGTCTAGTTCAGAATTAGAGGTAACTACGAAGCAGCAACTCTGATTAAACTTTTCTCATAAACAAAATAAACTATTAATCAAAGATTTATAGATTAATAAAAATCATAAGAAGCAATTTTACACACATTACTTCATTTGAGCCTCACAAAAACCCTCGGAAGTAGCTAGAGCAAGTATCTGCATTTTATTGATACTTTAACAAGTTCAGAAAGGATTTGTGACTTTCCCAAGGTCACATGGCTGGTAAAAACAGAACTAAAATTCAGATTTTTAAATTCCTATATTAAATTGATTGGCTCACTCATCTATTCTACAAAATTTTACTGAAAGTGCAAGTTTTGCTTCTATATGCCAAGTTCCCTGCCTTCTGGAGGCCTATAGTCAGTCTATGCTCACAACAGACAAGCATTTAGGAAGTGCATACAAAATCAGACAGGGCATGGAGTGAGGTATGGTAAGAGTTGAAGACCTAGATCTCTGCCGCTTTTCAAACACAGTGAGACTGTTTGGGCCTGATTTAGCAAGGAAGTAGAATGTATCCCTGTGCATCTGGGATGCAAAGTAGCTGCAGACCCAGGGCCTTTTCCATTCAAGGCAAATAGGTTAAGCAAGGAGTGGAAAGGGTCTTTGCTAGTAGGTTATAGGTTCCAACCACTTGCAGGTTTCCATACTAAGTGCGTCTTGCCAATATTTTCTCAATGTAATGGTAACAACTTTTCCTAGAATTATTCAGTAACAAAGAGGCAAAACGATGTGTATTTGGAATTATATATGGTCTTGTACTTAGCTATCTCTTTGTTGGTACGTGATGAAATACCCAATTGTATCCTTATTTAGCTTTCATATTTCATTTCAATCTCTAGGTTGGACAAAATGCTCCCAACTCAAGTTCAAAGGCGGCTGCAGGGATCACTGTTATCCACCAGACATACTTCTGAAAAGTTCTGCTCTGCTTCATATGCTGAATGATATTACACTGTCTTCTTCCTATTATTAATCGATATGGGCAGATTCTTGCCAATTTTACACTCATATCTTCAGCAGGGACATTACAATCTAACAGTAATGCCAAGCCAATGAAGGCTCAGTTACCCTCATGCCACTGGTAGTGACTGAGTCATAAGCTTCTGAGATTCACTTTGTACTTGCACGAAAAATGGGTATCATCTCATTCTATCAAATGAAAAGAGAAAGTCTTCCCACTAAGCACTGTGAATGGATCTACTGCTCCCCTTGACAAAACGTTTAAACACAGCTTTCAAGAAAATGGACAAAGCAGCAACGGTGGCACAGTTCACCAACTCCTCTATTATTCTCACAGCTGACTTCATGCTCAGTGGTACTCAAGCGGCTTAGGGTGGAGTTCCTGTATTCCCAGGCTGATAGTTAATAGAGTTTTATGATTTAGCCTCTGCCGCCACACGTAGCTATCAATACACTGGTGAAGAAAGCTTGACTTTAAGCATCCCATAAGTCCTCCTCAGATGTTATCCCCAAGGGGCTTAGGGTCTGCATACCAAAAGGACCCAGATGAGGTCTCCCGATAATCCAGAGTTCCTAAAGTGGGTCTGACTTTATACTCTACCATCATAGTGAGCTGCATACATTTTGAACAAGGATGCCAGAGAAAAATGATTCTGATGATCCTTCTCACAGTGTCACAGCTATGTTAAGTCTGACCTGTTTAAGAATACAGTGAGAAAGTGGAAGGAGCTGATATTAAAGCAGCATTTAGGTAAGAAAGGAAATGGCAGGAAGAATAAGAGTGTTGTCCTGCCTTTTTTTCATAAGAGGCTGAAACCATTCCATACTGTTTTAGTGAAATGTGCCTGTTTCTAAATAATTCTGTTTTCTTAGTTCTCTGGTAAAAACCATATACGAATTGTATTCTTCTTTCTTTCATTTCAAGTTGTCCAAAAAAGTGATTCTCAAAACTATACCAACAGGGAATATACCTCGCCCTAAACTCTGATTTAATATTCAAGCTCAGCTTGGAAGAGATGGAACAGTACAAAGCACAGATAATGATAGTTTTCCAGGAAGCCCTGGAGATCCTCTAGGTATCCTAAAGTTCCATAGAGATTTGAAATATAGTAGGTGAAGAGGATAGAGCACTGGTGATTTTTGGATAAATAAGTATAATATTTGCACCCTTCCACTGATTCACAATTTACATCCAGTTTATCATGCCATCTGTGGTTCAGTGTGACCATGAAATGGATGGGGGGGGGGCAGGGGGATCTTCCTCCTTCCCAAGATTGTTAGGGAGAATTATTAAAAGCATTCTATACTTAGAAGCTCTTGGTCTAATGCAGATGCCTACATTCATCTCCACCCTTCCTAGCCTCATTATAATGTCCTTTAACCCAGAAACATGATATTTCCTAGGAAATAAAAACTGAAGCAAAGTCTACATGCATTAACTCTTCTGCAAGAATATAATTTGGTTAACATTTACAGTGACTTTCTTTACACAAATTCACTGATGGGATCAAAACTGTTTATTTTGCTTTGGGGACAACTTATTCCCCCTAACAAAGTAAGGTTCCCTCTGAGGATTTTCTGACTCCTTAATCAGTTAACCCTTTTGAATTCCATATTCTCTTACCAGTGGAGATCTTTGAAAACTAGGAGATGAGACAGACAGCAAAAGGGAAAGGAGAACTCCCACATGGACTTTAGGATGAGCCCTTAAAGGTCTGCAGAGCACTTCACAGCAAGGCACAATTCTCCTTGTTACCACTATAGAATAACTTATAGTCTCAACTTGGTAAAACAATGTTTCTGTAGAGTGCCAATCAGTCCTCTGGGAAGTGACCAATCAGTGAGGTTTTTATTACAAATTCTTTCTCATTAAGTTACCATACTTTGTTTTTTGATTATTAAAGTACATCCTCATTATAACAATTTTTAGAAAATACTGAAAAATATAAATAATAAAAAAAGAAAAAATGTTACACCTAATCCTTCTTCTCAGAGGTAACTATTGTTAACATTCTGATGCATCTCTTTTTAGATATCACACTATTCTAAACTTGTATCCCTTTTTTTGCTAACATATTACTACCACATTTCCATTTAGCACAAGTATTAAGTATGTTTTTTCCAAGTCTTAACATAGAGAGGACTGGAAGTCATTCCACCTTTTCTAAGGGTCTAAGTCACCCCAATACATTTTGATGGGTACAAAGATTAAGGTAGGTGTTTGCTTAGGGCAGAGAAGGTGCATTCACAGAAACATCCAATTTAAACTTTTGAACATACTGCAGAATGACATTATTAGTTGTATTTGTATGTATGCTAAAGCATGGCTTTGTTCAATAGAAACATTTAAAATATACAACAATTTTATATCTGTTTTGGCATTTCTTCACTTTTTAGATATACCTGTGTTCATAAGAAATCAAAGTGACCTAGGACTCTCTAGATCTCTCAAAGACCTAAGCAGGCTATTAGCATCCCTCCTTTTCTGCATACTCAGGCAAGTGCAAGGGGTTAACCAATCACAGAGAAACCTAAAGGTGGTTCTAGCCCTAGTCATTCTTCCCCTCCCCCCACTTCTTGTTTTGGAGCCTTTAAGCACTATCCAGCGATTTTGACCTAAAGCAATTTCTCTATGTTTATGTCTAGAACCAATCATTTTCCAAGGAAGACTTGCTATATGTACTAATAATTAGGGGCTAGGAACCCTTCTTTTTTTTGCCCTGGGGAGGTTGACAGTCTTAACGGCGCTCCTTCCCTCACATTCTGATCCTCTGCTCCTGCCTGCGCTCCTTTTTCCCCACTTTCAGAAAGGATTCCATTTTCGAGTTCATACAATGGCTCTCATGTTGCCTTGCGTTGCCCTTTACCTTTTTATGTATACTTCCTAGTTCTTGTGCTTGAAGCCTGTAGGGTCTTCTGGACATCTACATTTGTATGTCTCTATATTACTTGTATCCAATAAAGCATTATGTTCATAGACATTCAAAAAATGTGTTGATAATGTTACATCACTAAATGGGTAGCTGAGGTATCATAACTGATTTTCTAGAAGAAAATTAAGTAAATTTTATTTTTACATCAATGTCGCTATTGGTTACCAGGTGGCTACAAACCAATGAAGGGCCATCCTGTAATTGTTGGTAACATTTGAATTCATCTCTTTAGACTTACGTGCTTTTCTATCATATTTATCTCTTCATCTTCCTCCACTTCTCTTTCTCCTTTCCTTCTATTTCTTTCCCTTATTCAGTGACCTGAATTGGCAGTCATCTAATATTAAAGATTTCCCTTAATTTGTATTCCTAGGGAACTTATTTTCATGTCTATACTTGTTTTAGGCCCCCAAAGCCTTTTTTCTTCTACCTAACCCTCTTTCACCTGATGCAGTGTAGCAAGTATGTGCACCTTGCGCTGTAATTAACATTCACTAGACTCTTGTGATCTTGTGAATTTGCGCCTTCCAGTGGCTGAAGTTACTAACTTCATTCCCTGAAAAAAGCAGTGGACATAAAAAATTAAACATAAAATAAAAAAATGAGAAATGGGAAGCCCGTATTACTGCTCCCAAGGAAGAAAAACTATTTTCAATAGTCAAATTTTATCCTATTTTAAGTTCTGTTTTCTAAAACTTATTAAAATAGGATGGAGAAGATAATTTTTAGAGGTATTTAGTATCATGGTTTCCATGAAATAAGATGAAGTCCAGAAAACTCTCCAAGGATTTATTCAAGTCACTACTGCTCCCTACTGCACTGAAAAAGTATAAACAGTGCAGGCTATAGGGTAAAATCCTTATTGACCTGTAGAAGAATCAAACATTCAACAAAAGAGACACTGAATTTAAGGACTTATAAACTATAAACACAATAAGATCAGATAGCAGTTAAACTTATTTCTTCTACAATGAATTTTCTTGGACATGTCTATGTCTAGGACATATGCCAAGGAGAATTCATGGGTTGTAGGAAAAATACATCCTTCAACTTTGCTATATTGCATACAGTTCTCCAAGGAGGTTGTACCAAATATTCTCCCCAGCAGTAAAGTCCCTATTATTCCACACAGTCCTTGATTTGGAAATCTTAGACAAATTTTTGCCAATCTGATGGCTATGATGTAGTATGTAATTGTTCTTGTGTGCATTTTCCCGCTTAATAGTGAGGTTGAGCATCTTTCCACATGCTTATTTGCTTCATATTTTCTCATGCTTGCTTATAGCCTCTCCTTTTTCTACTGAGTTGTTAAGTCTTTTTAATTAAGTTGTAGAGTCTTGTATTCCTGGTGATACAGTCGGATCTCCGTATCTGCATGTTCTACATCTACATATTCTACCAATCTTGGATTGAAAATATGTTTTAAAAAGTTACATTATTGCTGAGATGTACTATGTAGTTAGGCCCACAGTGGTTGCATTTGTACGGATCATGTACAGATTTTTAAAAATCATTCCCTAAACAATATAGTACAACAACTATTTATATAGCATTTACACTATTAGGTATTATAAATAATCTAGAGATATCTAAAGTATATAAGAGGATATGTGTAGGTTATATACAAATAGTACATCATTTCATATAAGGGACTTGAGCATCCTCAGATTTTGGTATCCAAGGGGTGTCCTGGAACTAATCTCCTGCAGATACCAAGAGGCAAGTGTATTATTATCTACAATTAGAGATAAACAGCTTAAAATTAATTTACCAGGAAGAAAGATCAGTTTGGAGTGAAAGGATTTCTTTGAAAGTATCCATATGGGAATCAGATTATTTCCTTTCTAGTTAGGAAGAAGGGAGCTAGAAAGCTAGAAGAGTAAACAGTGATACATGGCAGAGAGAAGGCCAAACAGATTTCCCTGATGTGATATTGCTCTGGCACACCAACTATCTGTTTTGCTCAAGTTCATCTTCCCTGTGTTTAGACAAATAAAAATGTTGTGCAAAGGCACTTTATGGCTTACTCTGGAGAGTTCAGTGATTTTTAGTGGAAAATATACTCAGGAGTTTAGATATTGCTGCATGATGAAATTCTTTTCAACACTATGGAGTTATTAAAAATGCTAGGAAGACAATATCTAAATAAATCATTCTGAAATTGAACCTGTGCATTACTTAGCTGGTTTAATTTCAGAATAAGACCATGACAGCTACTGGTAGTATTTTGAGAGATTTTTTTTTTCTTCCTGCCATAAAAAATTGAATAGGGTTGGAACATGCTAACTACCCAGCTACTTTATTTTTTCATGTATGTATCAGCAAAGTAGAATTCTTCAAAATAGGAATCCCTGAAGTCCTAAAAGATATGTTTTTTTGTGGGACTTTTAGACATAAGTGTCAAAAGCTTTTTAAATGAAGCCATAGAAGGCAAAATGAAAATAGATTCTTGGAGCCAAATGAGACTTCGAAAGCTTCAGAGCCTGAGAGTTGTTTATTTATGGGTAAATCTGCATGTTGAAGAATATTATATTAGAAATACACTTTAGGTCTACGGCCATGCCACCCTGAATGGACCGGATCTCATCTGATCTCGGAAGCTAATCAGGGTTGGGCCTGGTTAGTACTTGGATGGGAGACCACCTAGGAATACCAGCTGCTGTAGGCGTTATAAAAAAATTTTTTTTTAAGTATAAAAATTTTTTTTTAAGTATAAAAATTTCTTTTTTAAAAAAAGAAATACACTTTAGATTGCAACATGTTTCACAAAGGATTAGCATTCAGGAATACGGTAGTCTCCAATTACCCATGGAGGACCCCCAGTGGATCACTGAAACCACAGATAGTACTGAACCCTATATACATACAATTTTTTTCCTGTACATACATACCTATGATAAAGTATACTTTAGAAATTAGGTAAGAGATTAACAACAATAACTAATAATAAAATAGAACAATTATAACAATATACTATAATAAGAGTTATGTGAATATGTTGTCTCTCTCCTCCACCTCGGATATGCTGGACAAAGGGATGATTCATGTCCTAGGAGAGACAGAGTGAGGCGGGGCAAGATTTTTTCACAGCATGCAATTTAAAACTCATGAATTGTTTATTTCTGAATTTTTTTCCTGAAATATTTTTGGGCCACAGTTGATTGCAGGTAACTGAAACCATGTAAAATAAAACTTCAGATAAGCGGGACTAATATACATATTCTGATATTCTGTATTTCCCAGGAGCCATTCGATTTCCTTAAAAAAAGCTTTACATATCTCTATTGGAATCCACTACCTTCTGAGGTTGTATAAAGTGTGGTGAGAGGTTGGAGATAGAAGTTTGAGTCTCTACTATGCTGCCTGCTTACACTCTCCAATCGTCAGTTTCTGCATCAGTAAAACTGGAGTAACAACACCTCCCTTAAAAGGTTAAGGACTAAAATGAGAAAATACATACACAGAGCCTTGAGAAGTAGCTAGTTTTATATACGAAGTTAGGAGGAGAAAACTGTTGTCATTTTGAAGAGTATCAACCCTGAGAAAGAATATACCTTCCAAGAAGGGCTCCTGTGGTTAATTGGGCCCAAATTCATAACCAGAAGCTATCAGCCATTGCTTACAGAAGTCTCTCAAACCCCCTCCCTGTATGTGAGGGAAAAGCCACAGACAAGCTGCCAAGCCTCCTGCACTGTGCTGCTCTCTGAGCCCATCATTAAGAAGCTCTTGGATTGTATTTCAACCAATGGGTGAGACCTTCCCATCTAATCGGAGCTGTGCAGCTATATCCTCATTTGCATCTACAGGGACCAGTCAGAGCAGCCCCACAGCAATCAGAACGTGGGGAGCCAGGCAATCAGAACAGTGTAATATGGACCAATCAGGGAGCAGGGGCAAGAACTTCTCTCTATATATGGCAGCCTCCCAGTCTCAATTCCCACTGCATTTCTCCAGCTTGTGAGCTCTAACACTTGAGCTGCTGCATTAGACCTGTAAAACTTGAGCTACAATGCTAGAACTGTAATATTTGAGCTGCAACACTACTTCTGTAACACTTGGGCTGCTTCACTTCAGCTGTTTCACTGGAGCTGTTTCAAAGTTTCTCCTTTCACCACACCCCAGACTGGGGACTCCTGGTAGCACAGAATTGGTGGCAGTAAACTTCAGTGGACAAGAGTGTGTCTCTGTGTGCGAGCACGTGATTAAATAGTAAAGGGTTTCAGAAAAACTGTTGTCTTGGCATGCTTATAGATTCTAGAAAATTTAATAAAGTGAGCAAACACACACTAAAAAATGTGTTTGGCTGTGTAAAAATAACCAATTACAGTTATTTATGTAAACAGCTTAGCATTAAAGGCTTAATTAACATGTAGTATTACAATCTCAGATATCATTAAATATGCATCAGATTAACCTTGTTGTTAGTTTTATTTGACTATAATAGTAAAGTACTCACTCTAAGGAACAGTCTTATAGTTAATTGCTTATAATACATAAGTCTGTTCACTATTTACATTAATTAAATGGGAAAGAGCTCCTGAGTTTGTTCTGCATTTGAGGTAAGGCTGGATTATCCATCCTTGACTGCAACTACACATTTACCCTGTGATCTGTGAGATAATGTAGACTTTTGTTAGTTTTGTATAGTGTGGAAGGTGCTACAGAAGCAAGCAGCAAAAGAAATTCTGGTTAATTGCTTAGTGTTCTGGAAAGCTACAGGTTTCCAAAAGATAGTTCTTGACTTAAATAATGAAAAAATTCTAATGCTGAGCACTAGCCAACCTAACCTATAACAACCTGTAAACAAGTCCTAAAGTCATCCTACAGGGCACTTATAGAATTAAAATTATAATTTATTTGACTCCCACCATCATCACAAAACTCATAGGTATTATTTTTCCTATGAGAAAAGAGGCACAGATAACTTGCCTGAATTATTGAAAGTAGTAAAGGGTGGAGATAGGATTCAAATTCAGGAAAGCTTCAAAATCCATGCATTTTCAATTATATTAAACTGTGCAGGCTCCTTACAAATCATATTTCAAACATTTATTAGGCACTTGTTGGTTGCAAAAGAATATAGACTGCCTGTCATTGAATGATGCAAAATATTTTAGGAGCCTGTTTTGGCAGTCCAAAGGTGGAGGCCCTGTATACTAGACTGAAAAGTATGCAGCTAAGCTGCCTAGTAGGCATTTTAAAGTTTTCTGATAAACAGAAGTCACCCAGGAACAGTATATTCCTAGTTTACCTAACTTTTTGGACTCTATCCAAAACCTAGTGACTCATGAGACAAATATCCTGCACTTTTTGTACATCAAAAAGAAGTCAGTGAGGTGGTAAGAAGCAGACAAGATAGGCAGCAAAAGTTTGGATTCATGAAAACCTGACTTAATAGCCATAGCATTATTAAAATCCTGATTCCTGCTAACTCTTCAATTTTAAACAATCAGAAGCAGTTTATTAGTTACATTTGGAAAGATCTGGTTTTAATTCTGGCTGTGCTACATAGTAAGTGAATGTCTGAGCCTTGTTTTTCCTTATCTGTAAAGTGGACTACAACAGGGCCCTTTAGCAAAAAAACCATTTTTCCCTCTTGTTCACTTTTGAGATCTTTAGCACCCTCCTGCTTATGCAGAAGCACCCAAGACAGGTCACTGTGTGGAAAAATGGCTGTATGTAAACCTCACATTTCTTTAAGATTAGTAGAAGTGCTTCAACCTTTCCTCTGCAGACAGGTCATAGGTGGAGTAGATCAAGTTAAGTCTAGGAATCTGCTGGAAGGAAAAGTATTGATTCCCTAACTCCTTTGACTAGGGTGGCCATGAAAGGAGAAAGATACAGAGGGGTAAAATGAGGGGGGCAGGAAGGAAGAGGGCAATCAATGCTCTTGATGCAAGAGGCAGCAGAAGAGGCTAAGGAGGTGGAGTCTGTCCTGATCTGGGACTCAAGAACTGTAACCTTGAGGCTTAGGTCTTTTGTGGGGTGAAGCTCTCTCTACTGAGTGCATCACAAGAAGACTCCTTGACTGAAGAGCCCCCTATAATAGGCAAAGGGCTCTGATCTGGGACCTAAATCTCTGGCTGATTTACATTGACTGGGTCTATTTCAGAGTTAAAAGGGGGTGGGGGGAGCTGAAACCTAAAGAGCATAGCTAGACTTTTAGACTTTTTGTTTTACCTATTTGTATACCAAACTACAAGAGCCACCTCCATTACAGAAAAAATAGATATTAGATGAGATAATGTTTATAAAGTCTTTCAGCACTCTGGATATAGTAACTAGAAATAGTAAAGAATCATTTCAATAGGGAGGGAGGCTCAGAAACTGCACTTCTGATTTTAACTGCAGCTTAACAGTTGAAAGGCATTGTTACAATATTTTGGACTCAATAAATGACAGCCACATTAGACAGCCTGACAGTATGATACAACTTTCCTTATTGGGTTTTGAGTTTAAAAGTCAATCTCCTAAGTTAGTTATAAATGGAAAGGCTTGGAGAATGTACTATTAAGTTATCCTGAAGGTCAGTCTTCAAAAATATTAGTCTTACATGAACTGATCTTGGATATTATTAATGTAAATTTCTGTCTTAAAAAGAATAAAAAGTGTTCTTTACAGGTTCCTTTACAGACATGTTTAGTGAGGGGAGCAACAACGCACTTAGTCATCTCTACTATGACAGGTTAAATACAGGTTGCACTGGAGGTATGTAAAGGGGCTACTTAACATGACTTGGGGACCAGGAGATGTTCCTGAGGAAGTGATATCTAAGATAAAGTGTAGATACCTTGGCAAAGGAAGCTGGGAAGGAACATAGTGCATAAGGGGAAACTGAGGTACTTCCATCTGGCTGGAGAATGAGTGTGAGATGGGGTAGTGATGACAAAGAAATAGTAAGATGCTGGATCCCGAAGGTCTTTCTACAATGAGGGACCATATAATTTATTGCACAAACTGAGACACTTCTGAGAGTGAAATGAGACAATATTACTAATTATATGGAGACAACAGGAGTAAACCAGGACTGCCCTGAAGAAACTGCAACTTATGTTCACCCTACTTGGGAGTCACGTTCAGGTACTTGGACCTCCAGTAAAAGCAGAGATTGGATATCTTCTCTTTTTACCTTATACATTTTGCCTGAGTGACTTCATCCATACCTTTGCCTTTACTTGCTCATTTCACAAATACTCGTCCAGGATGCACTTCTGGGCACTGAGGTTACAAAGAAGAAAAGAAAGTGTCTGTCCTCAAGCTCTGTCTAAAGAAGACACACATCCAAAGAAACAATTCTAATACAGTTATACAATTTTAGCCCTCGCCTCTCCTCTGAGCTCTAAACTCATACATGTCATTTCCATTCAGATTGCAAAACACAGAGCTGAAACGGAACTTTTCATTTCTCCTCCAAATCTGTTCTTTCTTCAGCTGGTCTTTCACTGTCTCTGCAGCTGGTCTTATCATTGATGTCACTATCTACTACATTGCTGAAGGTAAAAACCCAGAAAAGCACTACCTTAATCAGTGCTATCCTTGTTATTACTGTGCATTTTTTCTCCTCAATTTTCTTAATCACAGTGACTAAACTGGGGCTTAGAATTCTGAGGGCTCAACATCACTTGAAGAGGAAAGGCAATTTTCAGGTGCTTGAATTCGATGTTTTTAATGAATAGATCCCAGTGTTAAGTGGGACTATCTTTTCCACAATAGTACATTGACTCATATTGTTTGTTGACAATCATGACATCCAGCTCTGGATATATGCCAGTCTCAAAAAATTTCAGTTTAGGTGAGAAAGACATGAAGATAAGTCCTGAGTGTTTGACCTTATGTCCTCTTTTGGAGAATGTAAAGGGGATGTAAAGATGTAGGTGAAATACCAATGTTAATAATCTTCAGACAATTGTGGTGCAAAGGGATAATTTATGCTTTAAAGGGCAATTTTAATGTTTCTACCATCTATTCTCCACACAGCTTCTATAGTGATTCTTATAAAACAAATCTAATTATTCCTTGGCTCTCAACCCTTCCATGGTATTCTATCATATCCCAGTAAAATTCAAAGTACAACCATGGCTTACCGGATGATACACGATCTGGCTTCTGCCTGTATTTCTCAACTTCTTTTTCTAATTTGCTGTGCTTGAATCACACTGGGCCCCTTGCTTCCTCTCCAACATGCCAAGCAAGTCCCTGTCTTAGGGCCATTGCAATTGCCATTTCTCTTCTCCTAGAATAGTTTCCCTGTCGAAATCTGCATAGCTGCCTCCCTCATCTAAAGATTAGATTTCTGCTTATGCGTTCTTCCATTAGGAGGCCTCCCTTGTCTATCCCACCTAAAAGAGCATCCTCACATCACTCTTACCCCTTTATCTTGATTTCTTTTCCCACAAAACTTGCCACATTACTGGGCATTATCTATTATTTAGTAATATATTATGTGTATTGGTTATTGTCAACCTTCCCCATTATTATAAGAGGCAGACTTTTTTTGCTCACTGCTGAATTCCCAACACCTAGAACACTGTCTGCTCCTTAAATATTTGTTAAATGAATAAACAGATTTTTCAGGATATGTCAAATGTAAAACTACTCTATATTTATTGACATTATGCATAGGAAAATGTCTGTAAGAGTGTATAGCAAAATGTTAACTAACATGGTAGGAACTGCTTTTCATATTATTTTAGCTCATGTGAATTTTTTACAAAATGAACTTGTTTTATTCATATACTAAAAAATGAATAAAGAAGCCACATAGAAAGTGTAAATGAATTCTAAAAAAGGTTGGGCAAATTTATGAAAGACAGACTTCTAAACAGATGTAACAGAATAAATGATAAACCAGTTTGACTCTTTCCCTAACACTTTCTAGCAGTGTGATCCCAAGTTATTTATTTATAAGCCACTCTAAAGGTCTTCGCCTGGAAAATGGGAATAGTGCCTACCTCATAAGGTTGTTTTTGAAGATTAAATGAGACCTCGTATGTAACCTCCTTTGTACAATGCCTGGCATACAATAAATGCTTGACATATTGTAGCTATTATAATAATTATTAGTAGTAAGAGATGTTAGGACATACCTAGCCCTCAAGATTGCCATCAGAGTGGACCAGCCCATTCTCTCATCATTGCACCTCAGTCTGGGCCTCTGAAGCCCAAAGAGGGGATGGTTCTTTCCAAAGAAGATAATTTCGACGTTCCAGAAGCATCTGAATAAAACGTACCCTGTTCACCCTTAAATCATTCAGTCTGGTTAATCCATGAGCAGCACTCCGAGACTCGGATTCCAGAAGCGGCCACAGCTCGCTGTCCTTGGGCCCAGTCCCTTAGCTTCTATTTCCTTTACTGGAATAGGGGCGAGAATGTTAAAAACACAAAAGCAGGACAGTACCAGTCCGCCCCACCTCACGGCACTCTGGAGGGGATCAAACGGCACCACGCCCCGCAAGCCTCTAGCAACGCACCTCACGGGAAAAGTGATTACTGGTCGGACTCAAAGTCAGGCAATCTGCTCACACGCATCCTTCCAGGCTTCTGCCCGAGGACAGCGGCAAACACGCCTCACGGCCCTGGCTGGGGCTGAGGGGCGGTGGCAAGCGCGCAGGCCAAAGAGGGAAGGCGTGGAGGCGGCGGGCGCGCGGCACGCGGCGCGGCAGCGTGAGGAAGGGGCGCGCTCGCGCCGCCCGGGAGCGAGCACGCAAGCCCAGGGGCGCGCACGCGGCTGGCGGCTCCTCAGCGTGGCGGGGGATACGGCGAGGTAAGGCACGAGGCGCTGGTGCGGGGGCGGCGGTGGGCCGCGAGTCCATCTAGCCGGGTGAAGAGGAGGAGGTGGGGGATGCCAGGTCCGGCCAGGGCCAGGGTCCGGCTGCAACCCCGGCGGCGCGGGATCCACGGCAGGCGGGCGGGCGTGAGGCGCCGGGCCACGTCGCTCTGTGGGGGAGGGTGGTGCGGGGCCGGGCATGACCCCTCGGGCTCCGCCCCGCGACGAGGCTGGTGCGTCGAGTCCTCTGAACGGCCCTGCACTGTCCCAGCCGCGGTATTTCCGTCTCTGCAGTGGCTCGCGTAGCTACGCTAACAGCAGTCACTGTGTCATGCTCTTACCGACGTTTCCCGTTGAGTTTTCAAGTACGCCTTCCAAAGTAGGTATTTCGTCTCCCTTTTAGAGCTGAGGCTGCCTGAGGCTTAGGGAAAATGACTTGCCCAAGGTCATACAGCTAATAGTGATTAATACAGCTAATAGAGATTAAAACTTGTGTGCACAACTCCGCAGCCTACACCTGTCCTCTGTGCCACACTGAATGTTGTTGTTCTAATACCTTTCGTCCTCCCAGTCACTTCTTTAAATTTGGCAAATGTTAATTTGTAGCTAGCACCATCCTTTCATGGATGCTAGTGTAAGAAATGCCTCTTGTGAGAAAAAAGGGAGAGGAAAAAGAAGATTCTGCTTATTACAATATTGTGCTTATGACATGGAATGTTTATCAGACTGTTTATTCCTCCTTGACCCTCTATTAACCTCTCTTGAAATGGCGCTGCTATTCACTATCTTTAAGACATTGTACAAGTAACAATCTTTCAGGGCTTCTTTTCCTTCTTTGAAAAAGCAACATGCTTCAGGTTGTGAGGCTTCAAAGAGATAATCCACATAGTGTGGTAACACAATATCTGACATATGAGAAAAGTTCAATAAATTTCAGCCATTATTTTGTTACCAAGTGCATAATATCCTTTGCTAAACTCAGTTTTCTTCAAAGACTAACTTCCTGAGACTGGAGCAGAGAGAGAACTATCCCCTCCTCAGCCCACCCCAAAAAAGACAGGTTAATTGATAGCCATGTTATGTGGGTGTTAATACACTTAATGATGAATTATTCCTCAAGCTAAAAATGACATGAAGTCACTTCAGGAAAACTAAAAATTAATCTTTGAAGAATTAACATTCATATTTACTGAGTTTTTTCTGTATGCTTTGTATCATGCTTGGTACTTTAAGGCATACAAATTTGTATTGGATGTAGTCCCAGCATTCATTTAGTCTAAGAATGGGAAAAATACACATTTAGAAGTAATCTTTACAAAGTAGAATGTGAAAAGTGCCAGAAAAGAGATCATTAAAAAGCTATGAGAGTATAGGAGAGATGTTTTCTTGGCTTTTTGACATGATTTCATTTCTGCCTTCAAGAAGATACTTTGTTCATTGTACATACTTATTAAATGTTCAGAGAGTATATTAGTGTACAAATGTATGTTATAATAGATAAAATTCCTGGATTTTTAGTAATGGAAACTCATTCATATTCAAGTATAATAATACTTTAAAAAGTTGGGCCACCCTTGGGGATGGGGATCTCAACAGCTAGAGCTCGTAGTAAAATTCTTTGTCTAGTGAATGACTGAGCTCCAATTGACTTCTTTCCTTGTGTGTCTTACTCAAGATTCAGATTTATCTAAGAAGAGATCTGGCTGCTTTAGCTGATATGGGGGTGGAGGGTGGAATATTGCGAGTGGCATCCCCACCAGAACCACATGAAATGTCTGAGAGTCAGTTTCCCAAAGGAAAGGGGGCTAAGGAGAGAAGTGATACCAGGCAGGGAAAACCATTAGTTATTTATTAGAGATATGTAGCCTTTGTAAAGGGCTTACTATGGACCAGGTACCATGATACATTATTTATATGGATTTTGATATTTAATCCTCACAACTCTAGGAGGTAGATACTATTATACCCATTTTACAGAAGGAGAAACAGGCTTATCAAGATAAAATATTTGCTTAATGTTAAAAAGCTAGGATGTGGTAGAGTTGAGTATGTTGCATTATCTTTTCTTGTCCCTTTGAATTATTTCCTGATCCATATGCTACTTTTGTTCACAGGGGGTCATCACGTTTTGGTGTATGTGTTGGCCAGTTCCTAAATCCCCTTAAAGGACCACAGCATTGAGGAAGATCGAAGTCTTTGCCAGTTAGGGAATGGACCGTTTGGGTTCCTTTAGCAGTAAGTACCATGTGAACAAGTCTCAGGTGAATGTTAATAGCAGACTGAAGTGGAAGTTGATCAAAGAAGAAAAGTTAAACAAAGCCCTGTGAATCTGATTCTAAAGGAGTATGAGTATAAAATCAAAGTAAAATCAAACAATACTTATTGGCTGCCTACTGAACACATGAAACAAACATATAACCCTAGGTCTTTTAAGAACTCAGATGAACCAGGCATAGCATAATTAACCTGTATTTAGACTTTAAAAAGCAGTTGGATTTCTCTTTACAATAACATATTTGTGATGCCTTGTTGAATAATGTCAAGAGATAGAATAAAGGAAATGCCCCTGTACCCCTTTTAGGTGGCATTCATGTTCTAAGAGTAAACTACAGTATAATGTGGAGAATTATGGTGTATGTGTGTAATAAATTCAGACAGCCACAGCTATGGAGAAAAATATATACTGCTTTTTTCCTGGTTCTGAAGATAAGAGATTTGGCAGAAATAGAAATCCATTGGTAGATATTAGTAATGTCCCAGTGAGAAGAATCAGAAAGGTACTTTTTGGGTGTTGTTACCTCTTCAGCAATTTCCTAAAGGGGCTCCAGTTTACTCTCTCATCACACTCTATGTAAATTTAATACAGAATAAAATCTTCAAACACATCTAGTTCGTATTTTTCATTTTGCACATGGAAAAAGAACCTAAATGAATTGTCCCTCCTTTTTAAAATAATTATTAAACTTTTTATTTGAAAATTATTTCAAACTTACAGGAAAGTTGGAAGAATAAGAGTAGTACAAAGAATACCTGTACACCTTTCATTAATCTTTTACTCCACTTGTGCACGTTTTCTTTCTGTCTATAATTATATGTTTATTATATATTGATTTATATATTTATAGATAGACATACCCCCTTTTGGGGATCATTCGAAGTAAGAGACATACAGTAAGTCCTCATTTAACATAGTGGGTTCTTGGAAATTGTGATTTTAAGTGAAACAACATATAAGAAATAATTTACCATAGGCTAATTTATATAAACAAGAGTTAATTCCCTGTGGGATATTTCTGGTCAAAAAAACATCACCAAACTTCTAATTACAGACCCCAGACACTTCTAATAGTAAACTTTATGCAACTATAAAATACAGTTTCTGAAATACAATTTGAGAAAGATGAATAAAAACAAGTAAAATAATTCTTTCTTAACCCACTTATTCCAGTTTGGTGTCGAGGGTGGCCAAAGCCTATCCAAGCAGCTCAGGATGCAAGGGGAGAACCCATCCTGGACAGGAGGCTCTTGCGTCTCAGGACACAGATACATATACCCCCATACTCTGACTGGGACAATTCAGACAGTGCCAGTTGACCTCATATGCACATCTTTGGGATGTGGGAAGAAATTGGAGTCCCCAGAGAAAACCCATGCAGACATGGAGAGATTGTGCAAACTCCACACGGGGTCCCCAGCTGGGAACTTCATCAGCATTATAACAAAATAACATTGAATGAAACAGTGTTATTCAAGGACCAGCTGAATATCAACTCTTTACTCCTAAGTACTTCAGTGTTTATTTCATAAGAATAGGGATATTCTATTATATAACCTCAGTAGAGTTATCAACTTTAGTAAATTTAACATTGATAAAATACTTTTATCTAACCTACTGTCTGTATTTCAGTTTTTTCAGCTGACTCAGTAATGTCCTCTACAGGGTTTTTTTCCTTCTAGTACAGGATATAGTCAGGAGTCAGGTATTGCATTAAGTTACTATCTCTGTGGCCTTCTTTAAACTGAAACATTTACACAACCTTTGTCTTTGATGACTTTGACACATTTGGAGAATACAGGCCCTTCCCCCCTTTTGAAAATGGAGGTTTCTCATTTTGGGTTTTTCTGGTCTTGTTCTACCCCTCATTTTTGATGTTAATTTTGAAAACCCAGTAAAGATGTCTGTTCAAGGTCTCCACAATACAATTTCTATTTTTTTCCCTTGCATGTAATAAGCAACCCACAGGGAGATACTTTCAGGCCATAAACTATCCTGCTCATCAAAATTTCTCCCTAGATTTAGCGTCCATTGATGATCTTTGTCTAATAAGATCTTGTCTATGATGGTTGTGAAATGATGATTTCCATCGCTCACTCCCAAATCCAGCACTCTTTACATATTACTGGTTGACACTTAGCATTATAGTTAATCAAGAAACCGCCTGTGTCCCTTATTTATTTTTCGTAACTACAACACATGAATTCTTATATTTTTCAGTGACCACTGTGAGCCCCTTCAAACTGGCTCTTGCATCCTTATGACATGCCCCCATCACTTTTTTTGAACATCTTTTTACTTTTTTGAATGGCTATGTGTTTCAGGTGCATCTTGTACCTCCCCTGCCCCAGCCCTGGAATCAACCACTTTTCTGAGGAGTCCTGGTTCCCTTTAGAGGGAAATGACATTAAAGACCAAGATCTGATCATTGCTTATTGCTCCTAGAATATCTTTGCATTTTGACCCAGAGAACTAGAAAATGCATGTGCATATATGCCTTATATGTATATACCATTTTTACAGATCCTCTTGTATGCATGTATACATATATATATATATATACACACACACATACTCATACATATTTTTTTAAAATAAATGTGTTCACATTAATAACTGTAGTTCATCTTTATAGGCTGTTTTCTTGTTTTCCCTATCCTTTACTTGTATGTCTTCTACTCATTGAGAACCCTGGCACTTGTATGTCTTTTACTCATTGAGAACCCTGACTCCCAACATCAGCACCATTTGCTCAGTCTTTTAATACATCCGAAATTATTTCAGAATTGTTATGCACCTATCACGATAAAATGACCTACTTCAACAAGTTTTAGGATTTGTTTGCAGTTCTGTATCACCCAAGACTGAGGGTATATTGTTAAATGTTCATAAGTCATGTGAATTGATTCTTTCCCCACCTTCAGTGTACTTATAGTATACTTTTAAAATACTATTGGGTTTATCTGTTCATTCTGCTTTCAGTTTTCCCTTCCCATATTTGCTGATTTAACTTTTTTAAATTTGTAGAACATAAATATGCTTTTAAAAGTCAAAACTATACAAAAAGATATATTTGGAGAACAATCACTCCTTCCTATATCTCTTCCACTCCATTCCTCCCTCCCCCAACCTTTTGTAGGTATTCCGACTTATTTTCAAGTTTATCTGTCTTTTATTTTTTTTGCAAAGATAAGCAAACATATATGTATGTGTGTGTGTGTGTATGTATACATACATGTATATATCCCCCCCCTCAATTTCTTACAGGAAAGATAGTATAGTATATACACTCTTCTGTACTTTTTTTTTACCCTGCTTTTGGTTTCTTTCACTTAATAGTAACTCTTGGAAATACTGTATTAGTTTATATTCTCATTTTTTGTAGTTGCATAGAACTCCATTGTGTGGGTATACCATAGTTTGTTCAGCTACTCCAATGTTTGGACATCTAAGTGGTGTTTTGCAGTTACAAGTAATGTTCTAATGCATAACCTTGGGCGTACATATTTTTGTATTGTCAGAGATGTATATTTAGGGTAAATTCCTAGAAGTAGGATTACTAGGTCAAAAAATAAATGGATGCATTAGTTATATTTAGATACAGCTAAATTCTCCTCTATTGGAGTTGTGCCATCAGCAATATATAAGAATGACTATTTCCCCACAGCCTTACTAAGTATATTATCAAGCTTTTGAATTTTTGCCAGTCTGATAGGTGAGAAGTTATATTGCAGTGTAGATTTCTTATTATGAATGAAGTTGAATGTCTTTTCCTATGTTTAAGAGCTATTTTTATATCTTTTTTCTAATTATCTCTTCTGCAATAGGATTTTTGGTCTTTTTTTCCCTCAGTTTTTAAAACTTATTTGTATATTAGGTATTTTAGCCCTTTATCTGTGATGTTTGCAAATATTTTCTTCCAGCTTATTTGCTTTTTTACTTTGCTGCTGGTGTTTTTTGCCAAGAGTTTTTGTTGGTTAGTTTTGTTTATGCACTTAAATTTATCAACCTTTTATTAGCCCCAGGTTTTGCATGATGATGAAAGAGCCTTTCCCTACTCCTAAGTTCTTGAATTTCTTTGTGAAGGATGTTTTGACTGTATATATCAAAGACCCTCTGTGTAATCAACAGTTCTAGGAAAATACCTATCCTGAGGAACAAAATGTGAAAAGTTGTATATACAAGAATGTTGATCTTAGCAGTCTTTATAATAACAAATAACTGGAAACAACATAAATGTTCACCAGTAGGGAATTGTTTAAATTTAGTTCTCAACCTTATGAGACCCAGTGATTTTTTTAAAATAATATTTTTAAAGCTCTTTATTTTGAAATAAAATACATATAACATATATACAACCATGATTTCAAAGGAAAAAAATTCCCTAACTATATACAAAGAATAAACAAAGGAGAAGTATTTCTAGTGAAGTAATATATATCTTAATATGTTTGGACATGATTACAGAGAAGACATAATGACTTAAGTAGTCAGATGCATGCACACATATGTTGAATCACTGTGCATCTTACAACTACAAATGCAGAATGAATGATTCATATGTGTTGTATTGGTAACTCAAATACACAAGCTTGAAAAACTTCGTAAAGTTCAGAACAAAACGATACATTCTCTAGAAGTACATACACTTGCTTTCGTGGAAAATTCAGTATAAAAACTATCAAAAACATTTTGTTTTATATGTAATATGGAATTGGGTTCTAGGTCTTATAATTATGAATTGGTTTTTTACCCCTTAAATGTCTGCTGGGACATTTGAAAGTTTTGCAGGACACAGGCCAAGTCTTTGTTGTGTAGGAATGTCTTGACCAATGCAAGATATCTAGCATCTTTGGTCCCTGCCTGTTCCCTAGTCATTGTGGAAACAAACATCTCAATTTTCCAAAATGCCTTCCAGAGGGCAGTTGAAAACAATTAGGTTAGATAATTGATATAATGTAAATACTGTTGATCCATTAAAAAGAATGAGGAAGATTTGTGTGTACCATCATGAAAAATGTTGACAATATGTTGGCAAGTGAAGAAGACACTTGACATTATGTGTAGTATCCCACTTGTGTTAAAATAAATATATGCACACACAGAAGAAAGATTGGAAATAAAATGTTAATAGAGGGTGACTTATACTTTATACCTTTATTGTCTAAATCTTTTAAAACTATAAATTGGATTACTTTTACAAAATTACTTCTTGATAGAAGCATTTAAAAGGTCTTTGGTCAGTGGCCAATTTTTTTTTGTTGTTGTTTGAGGAAAGAAAAACAAACATTAAAATAAAAGGATGGTAAGAAGGTAATATGGTAAAAATTGGCATCTAGCACTTAACATAAAACAATTTTTGTTGAGCCCTCCCCCCTGCCAGTGCATGGACATAAACTGGATCACAGAGGTCACCAACCCAAAGATTCCCTGAAACCCCGCCTTCCCCAACTCATGGCCCCACCCAAGCCACATCCAGGTATTCCAGTGAGTCAAGTGCTGCTTGCTGAGCAGAGCTGAGCCTAGACTCACACTGGAGGCAGCTGGCCTCAGTTTCTGGTGTGGCCTTTTGAGGCAACTGTAAGCACAGCATTGGTGGATTGCTTGCTGAATCTTAACAGATGACCCCAGAGGGGCAGAGTCTTGGGCTAAATTTGGCCTGCAGCTGAACTCATCTCAGGACTATGCCACTGGACACCTGCTTTACAAATCCACACTAAGAAGACTGGGAGACTTAGGAGCTTTGCTCAGTACATAGAAACAGACATGGAAAGGCAGCCAAAATGGGAACATAAAGAAGCAGAAACCATATGAGAGGACAGAACAGAGATCCTGATATAATGGAGTCAAGTAATCTAACAAATGCAGAGTTCAAAACACTGGTTATAAAGATGCTCAACAAACTTTTGGTAAGTAAATTCAATGAGAACTTCAACAAAGATAAAAAAACATAAAAATGGAAATGGAAAATATAAAAGGGAACCAGTCTGAAATGAAAAACATTATCTGAGATGAGAAGTATGTTAAAGTATGCAATAAACAAAGGAATAAACAAAGTGAATAAAAGGATCAAATGCCCTATCTAGAGGATGGGAAAGCCAAGGACACGCAATCAGAATGGGAAGAGATAAGATGCCAAGACTATAAAAATAATTTAAGAAGCATATGGGACATATGCTTCTTAAGGGTCCAAATATCCATCTGATTGGCATAACTGAAGAAAATCAAGATGTCGAACAGCTGTTTGAAGAAATAATTATGGAAAACTTCCCTAAACTGGTAAAGGAAATGGACATACAACTGCAGGAAGCTCAGAGAACCCTAAAAACTTGGGATCAAAAGAGGCCCACACCAGGATACATTATAATTAAAATACCAAAGGTTAAATACAAAGAAAGTATTAAAAGCAGCAAGAGAAAAACATAGTTACTTTTAAGGGAAAACCCCGTAAGACTGGCAGCTGATTTCTCAAAAGAACCTATGCAGGACAGAAGGGCTTGGCAAAAAATATTCGACAGGGTGAAGACACAGTATCTACAACCAAGAATAGTTTATCCAGGAAAGCTATCATTTAGAGTTGAAGGACAGATAAGAGCTTCCCAGACAAAAATAAAGGAATTTATCACCACCAAGCCAGTATTACAGGAAATGCTGGAGGGACTTCTTTAAGAAGAAAAAACATGTATCAAAAACAGGAATAAAGAATGGTAACAACTACATTCCTATGAATAAGTACCTCAAATAGAAAAGAATTAAGTGCTCCAACTAAAAGATAGAGTGGATGAGTAGAAAGGAAAACAAGACCCCTACATGTCTATAAGAGACTCACTTGAAATTGAAAGACACACAGACTAAAAGGAAGGGAATGGAAAAAGATATTGCTTTGATTGACTTAGAAGGTATTTAAGTCGGACAGAGAAAGATAAACACTATATGATTTCACTTGTATATGGAATCCAAGGAATAAAAAGAACAAACCAATCAAAAACAGACTCACAAATATAGTGGACAATTTGGTGACAGACAGAGGGGAAGGAGGTTGGGGGCTGGGAGAATGGAATGAAGGGTTAAAGAAGTACAAATTACTGATGCATGGTCATGTGGATGGGGGAACACGGCATAGGGAGTGCAATTAGCATTAATATGTTGGCTAGTTGGAGGGATGGGAGGGAAGGAGCAATTAGGGGAGGGGTCATTTTATGAACTATATAGATGTCTAACCAATGTACTGTATACTTGAAACTAAATAAATTTTAAAAACCAATTTTTGTTCTTTTATGTCAAAATTTAAAATAGGAAAGGTGGGATAGCTCTATTCCTTATATTTATTTTGAAGGTATTGCCAAAAGGATTCTTTTCTTTTCCCTGTCATTTTCCTCTAGGTCTTCATTTAGAAACAAATGAAAAGAACAATAATCACCATTTACTAGAGGGAAAGGTGCCTTGAAGATTTTTCTCCAGGTGTTTTCTTGGATTTTAGGAAGGAAAATGCTATTACAGAATGTGAGAAATCCTGCCCCGGGCTAAACAGATTAAATCCCTTCATTTACCTTCAAAGCCTGTGTTTCCTTAGACTCCTGCTGTTGATCACAGAGAATGACTCTGCTAGGTTGCCCTGTCTCTAGAGAGGCAGAGTCTGTGCACAACTGGAGACAAACAGAGCTGCGTTTTTCTGACTTTAGAGAGTTTGAATTGTATTCCTCACCTTAATATTTAGTAGACGATATTGTCACTGGAACTGGAGGAAGGTCTGCTATGTTTCTTAGTTTACTATGGGAGAAAGAGCTTTCCTGGGTTTAAATCTCAACTCAAATATAAAGTAATATATCTCAAGACATATATTTAAAGGAGTTTTTTCCCCCTAATTTTTTATTACAACGATTTAAAAATTTATAGAAAAGTTGAAAGAACAGTACAGTGATTACTTGTTGCCCACTACCTAGATTCAGATTAACATTTTATCAGATTTGCTTTATTTATAAATATATGTGTAATAATAGGTGTGTGACATTTTCCCCTCTGAAAAAATAAGTTGTGGGTATTATGAAACTTCCAGTTACAACTCGTGTATAAATTTCTTTGCAGGAGCCATATCTGCTTAGATGTCATTTGAAGTAGGTACACTGTAGGAAGGAGTAAAGCTGCCCTGAAATAAAAAGGAACATAATTTTTTTTTTTATTTGGAATGAGCTCATCTTGTCTCCATGAACTTTTCAGCAGAGTTCACTATCTGGTCATTTGCAGTTTTTCACCTTCTTACTCTTAAAGTGTTTTGAAGCTAGTGTATATATATATATATATATATATATATATATATATATATATATTTTGTTCTAGGTGATCCCTCTGATAAGCCACCTTGCCGAGGCTGCTCCTCTTACCTTATGGAACCTTATATCAAGTGTGCAGAATGTGGGCCACCTCCATTTTTCCTCTGCTTACAGGTAACTCGTTAAGGAGAGGCTTGCCTGTCCTATTCTAGTTTTATAGGTATAGTAAATTCAGAGATGACTATCAATTGCTTAGGACGATCATACCTTATTAAATCTATTTTTTTCCAGTTAATCTTCCAGTACACATTTTACCAGTAAAAAGTTGGGGAACAGAGCAGTTGCATAAGAGATAGACTGTTGAATACTGGCATACCTCAGAGTTACTGTTAGAGTTAGGGTTAGATTCCAGAGCACTGTAATAAAGTCAGTATTGGATGTGGTTCCATAGTGTAGCATTTAGCACATCTGCTTTACACGCAGAATGTCCTGGGTTCGCACCCCAGTGGAGCCACAGTCCATGGTCTGTGGCCATGCCAACCTGAACAAGCCTGATGTCTGATCTCAGAAGCCAAGCAGGGTCAGGCCTGGTTAGTACTTGGATGGGAGACTACCTAGGAAGACCAGGTGTTGTAGGCATAAATAATAATAAATAATAAAAATAAAGTCAGTATTGCAGTAAAACAAATCATAATCTTTTTGCTGGTAGAGGCTCTTACCTTCAATTTGTAAAAAAGCAACATCTGTGAAGTGCAGTAAAATGAGGTATGCCTGTGTTTTACATCTCTGGATCAACCTAATGCTTAATACTTTTTGCTCTCAAGAGTTAAAGTAGTGAAACTACAGGAAACAGAATTGGAGGCTTTTTCCTTTTGATAGCTCCTATGACACTGTTTATTGTCTTATTGAAGAGTGATCTTTGGGCAGGTGACAGACAAAGGAACAAACCATTTTGTGGATGATGATGGTAATAATAGTGTTCAGTCTGTGCCCAGCACTATTTTTAGTATTTTACATGAATTAACTCTTAAATCATCATTACAGCCCTATCAAGTAAGTATGATTAATATCCCCATTTTATAGAAGAAACTCAGGCGAAGAGAGGAGGTTATGTAGTTTGCTCAAGGTCACAGGATAAATACTGTATTTTATTGGATCCGAGACATTATAAGAAGCATCCCAATTTCAAAAATGTAAAAATGGCTGATGGAAGTTATGTAGTTTTTATTATAAGATGAGTTCTCATTTCAGAGTTTTAAAATATGAAAAAATATGTCTTAGAATTACTGAAATACAGCAAGCATGGAGCCAGAATTTAAATTTGGGCAGTCTGATACTAAGACTTATGCTTTTATCAAAGGAAGAGTTGTCACAGGGAAGTCTTTTTTTCAGATTATTGTTTTTTCTCTATGAGGGCTACTGAAAAGCTGTGATCATGAATATAATCATCCTATTGTGGGTGCAGACAAGAGTAAATGAATTGTTAAAAACTCATCACAAGAGTAGAGTATTCCCCAAACCATCTTTTATCCTTTAAGATAGAATTTCAAAAAGTAACATTTTGGTAACTTAATTCTCCTCCCCCCCTTTCTTTTACAGTGTTTCACTCGAGGATTTGAGTACAAGAAACATCAAAGTGATCATACTTATGAAATAATGGTAAAGATGAAGTTGCAGGGAATTTCTGTTTATTTTTCAAGTTTTATACTGGGAATTACTCTTTTTTTCCTTCATCTCTAAGAATCTCTTCTTTCCTCCTCTTCTGAATTAGGTAATCATTATGCAATAATTTTTTTAGGGTTTTATGGATCTACTAAGGTATTTTAAGTCCAAAAATCGTTCTGTATACTCAGCTTTTTTAGAAGGAATTTAACAGAAGTACTTTTTGAGATT
The DNA here is from genome assembly GCA_028627145.1 of Eidolon dupreanum. Classification (NCBI taxonomy): domain Eukaryota; kingdom Metazoa; phylum Chordata; class Mammalia; order Chiroptera; family Pteropodidae; genus Eidolon; species Eidolon dupreanum. The sequence goes on along the minus strand of CM053506.1, from coordinate 80,724,845 downwards.
CACTGATATAGGGAAAGAGTTACACTGCTTTTTAGGTTCATTGATAAACATACAGTAGATGTATTGTTGATGTGTTTTGGCTAATGGTATTATTATGTGGTTCTTGTGGGTAGCAGTGATGTTTATGTCTGGTATTCCATCCCCCTTCCTTAGGGAAGTTAGTTACCTTTTGAGAGTTAAGTTTTAAAATGAACATAGAGTAAATGATACAATACACAAAATCACTTCAGAGATACAGGCCAGCTTAAGGCCAGGATAAGACTTGGTTGTAATTTTGTTGTATTGCCACCTATAAAGAAGGAATGAGAGGCGGGTGCTTGTAATGTACTTCCAAGCTCTAGCCAGAGGAATGGGCATTTTAATAAGTCAAAGTGAATATCTGGTCTGCTTGGCAGGTATATATACCTTTGTCAAGATAGTTTTGTCAGTTATCACAGCATAACTAGTAGTTCACCAAGTAATTTTCTTACATTCAGCCTCCCATGTAGTTTTTCTTACAAGAAAGAATGCTGGCTGGGTCATCTACTTGTAAGTTTCACATTATTGATTAATCCATTGACACTTGTATTAGTTTTATATTGCTTCCATAGCAAATTACCAAAAATTAAGTGGCTTAAGACAATAAATTTATTTCACAATTTTATAAGTCAGAAGACTATTAGGCTCAGCTGTTTTTCTCCAAGTCCCAAAAGGCCGAAATGAAAGTATTGGCCAGCCTGGGATTTGATCTGGAGGCCCTGGGGGAGAATCTGATTTCAATCCACTTCTATTCTCATTCAGGTCGTTGACAGAATTCACTGCCTTGAGATTGTGGGACTGATGCCACTGATTCCTTATTGGCCAGGGCTTGCTCTCAACCTCTAGGCTCCTGGCCCCCTTTCTCTATATTCAAACCCAGTGGTAGTAGGGAGTCCTTGAGGGTTATTGATGAGATGTTTGGAGTCTCTGACCTCTTCTTCTGCCTTATCTCTTCTGTGCTCAATCTCTCTGACTCTTCTGCCCCCATCTTCTACATTTAAGGGCCCATGTGATTATGTTGGGCCCACTTGGATAATCCAGGATAATCTTCGTTTTCTAAAGTAGATGGTTTAGTACCTTAATCCCATCAACAGAGTCCATTCACAGCAATATGTAGTTAGTGTTTGATTGAATAATCAGGGGAAATCCTGGGGGCAGAAGGGGTCATCTTTAAAATTATGCCTACTACGGCACTATAGTATGTCTACCTCAGTCTCTTAAAAATTTGGGAACAGCAAACCAGCATCTCTGAGCCTAATAATCTGTGGGGTCCTGTTAAGATGAATTTTTGGGTCTATAATTCTGAGAGTCAGATCCTGGTTTATAATGAATTAATCAAAAAATGCTCCCTAGAGTTCTTAGCAGCCAACTAGCTAGCCTTTCCTTACCTCTCTCTAAACACCTTACATTTTCTAAATACTTCCTTCACTAATTATATGACTTGGAATAATTTTTTTTTATATATATTAGACTTCTTTCTAGAGCAGTTAGAGGTTCACAGCAAAATTGAGTAGAAAGTACAGAGGTTTCTAACATATCCCCTGGCCCCGCAAACACTTAGCCTCTGCTATTATCAACATCCCCTACCAAAGTGATACATTTATTATAACTGATGAACCTACAGTGACGTTGCATTATCACCCAATGTCCATAGTCTACAACAGAGTTCACTCTTAGTGTTGTCCATTCTGCGGTTTTGTACAAATATATAATGTCATGTATCCACTGTTATAATATAGTATAGCATAGTTTCATAGTTTCATGTTCTTAAAAATCCTCCATGGTCTGCCTATTCATCCATCCCTCCTCTTAACCCCTAGCAACCACTTATATTTTTACGGTCTCCATAGTTTTTTCCAGAATGTCGTATAATTGGAATCATACAATATGTAACTTTTCCAGATTGGCTTCTTTCACTTAGTAATATGTATGTAAGTTTCCTCTATATCTTTTTATGGCTTGATAGCTCATTTCTGTTCAGTGCTGAATAATACTCCATTGTCTGGATATACCAGTTTATCCATTCACCAACTGAAGAACATCTTGGTTGCTTCCAAGGTGTGGCAATTATGAAGAATGCTGCTCTAAATATCCATGTGGACATATTTTCAGTTCCTTTGGGTAAATACCAAGAAACTCGATTGCTGGGTCACATGGTAAGAGAATGTTTAGTTTTGTAAGAAACTGCCCAACTACCTTCCAAAGTGGCTTTATCATTTTGCATGCCCACCAGCAATGAGTGAGAGTTCCTGTTGCTCCACATCCTTTCCAGCATTTGATGTTTTCTGTTCTGGATTTTGGCCGTTCTAATAGGTGTACAGAGGTCACTAGTTTTAATTAGCATGTCTCTGATAACATATGTGGAATATCTTTTCATAGTAGTAAAGTTTTTCCCCTTTTGTTAATTGCAGAGTGAATGAAGTTTGGTCAGAGTAGTTATGGCTTCGAGTTCAGTTCACCAAGGTTATCAGGTCTTCAGAAAGCTGGTTTATTCTTCCCAAATTCACACAAGAATGCTTAGAACCAGAATATAAATTTATTCATTTAAATTGTGAAAATAATTCCTTCAAGGATAATTAAGTACAGGTTGAGTAGATTGATGGTTATCTACTATAGAAAAGCTGACCATGTGTTCTTCTTAGGTGTTCTGGGCACAGTGCCTTTTGCATAATGCTGAAGGCACTAAGTTTCATTCTAAGGCCACTTAATTCTGATTATATCATCCTTTTCTCACATACTCAACACCAATGCAAACACATTGCAGAAATCTGTCTTTTACTTTTGGGAGCTTTTGGAGGTTACTATTACTCTTTTTTTTTTCTTTTCTTTTTTCTAACATTCTTATCTAGTCCCAGATCAGGAAAAGAAGAATCTTTTCTTCAGTAAGAATAATGGCCAAATTTTTGCTTTCTACACATGAAGCCACTAAAACGTTGAATTCTTTTTTTTTTTTTTTTTTTTTGGCTTATAAATACTCAGAAAACTTTAAATGGTTTTCAGTACTTTTGTCATCTCACAGTGCTGTATTTTTGGAAGTTACTCATGCTGTGGTGGGTGGTGCGTTAAGATTTCTGAGTTCTTTGTCTATTTTTGTCTTATAATTCTTAGAACCTTAAACAAGTCAAGGCACCACTTGCTGCCACACCCTTATACCAGTGATTCTTAAACTTTAGTATATAAGAATCACCTGGAAACTTCTTAAAAATGTAAATTCCTAGGCCTTGCTGTTAGATTCTGGTTCAGTAGGGCTAAGTTGGGCCCAGGAATTGAATTACATTTATAAAACTTTAAGAAAAACTGTATTATGCTCTTTTATTTGTTTTTGGTGTAGAAAGTTGTTCTCATTTATCTCAGTTAAGTTGATAAGGACTAATTAGTATTCTAAAATACAGTTTTAGAAATAACATAGGCTCTTCAACTATGAGTTGTTGTATTTACGTGTGTTTATGACACTTGCCTGATTGATTATGAATTTAATATAGACATAGACTCTGAAATTTCTTTTTGATCTCATAGTACCTCATGTGTTAAGCATATTCATAGTATGTGCTTAGATAAAAAATGTATTGCTTATCGGTGCAACCTCACAAATCACAGATTTTTTTTTGTCATTAACAAAAGATAGAACAATTTCTAAATGCTTGTGTAACCAGAAGATCTCATGTCACTTTTAAAAAATTTTACTATAGAAAATTTCAAGCGCACACTAAAATAGAAATAACGATGTTTCATTTGTTGATTGCTACCTAACAGCTACTGCAAAACGTCATGGCTTAAAATAACAACCATTTTATTATCTCCCACAGTTTTGTAGGTCAGGAATTCAGATTGAGCACAATGAGGGTAACTTTCAGTTTCACATGATGTGCTGGGCCTAGAAGTCCTTTAAAGGGCTTTTTTCACATACTTCCAGCACCTCAGGAGGATGGCTTGAATTGGTTCAGAATTAGCTGGACTATTTTAACTGCCTCAGGCCTTAGTTCTTTTCCAGGTAATGTAAGGCCTCTTTCTCTTCGTTGTGGCCTCTCCACATGGTCTTTCTAGCTGGGAGGCTAGATTTCCTACTGGTGGTTCAGGAATCCCAAGAGCATAAAAGTGGAAGCTGCCAGGCCATCATAAAGCAAGTCACAGATTCAGCCCATAGTAAATGAGAAGGGAACACACAAGGATGTGGATTCTAGGAGAAATGCATTAGGGGCCACCATTGTAATCAACTACCACATATAATAAATTCCCATATACCTGTCAGTGGCACTTAAAATGATCAACTTATGGCCTCTCTTGTTTCATTTGAACCTCTAACCCATCAGATTATTTTGAAGCAAATCTCTTAGACATTATTTCATCTATAAATGCTTTATTAGATCTCTCTAAAATTTAAAAGTAATTTGAGTCATTTTTCACATTTCTGTGATCATAAAATCTTTAAAGAAATCTGCTCCTTTCTCCACCCTGAAACAGTTGTTGTTCAGACTATAGATCAGTTTTGCTTATCCTAGAACTATATGTAAATGGATTCATACCATGTATACTCTTGTTTCTGGTTTCTTTCAGTATATTTTTGAGATTTATTCATGTTGTGTATCTAGTAGTTCATCCCTTTTTGCCACTGAGTAATATTCCATGGTAAGAGCATAACATAGTTTGTTTATACATTCTTTTGACGGACACTTGGACTTTGCCTAGTTTTTGACTATTATGACTAAAACTTGTATAAGGCTTTTCATGAATGCATATTTTCATTTTTCTTGGATAAATATTTAGGAATGGATTGCTGGGTCATAGAATAAATGACTTTCAAGAAACTATCAAAAAGTTTCCCAAGTGGTTGTATCATTTTATACCTCCACTAACAGTGGCTAAGAGTTCCGAATGCTCCACGTGCTTGCCAACTTTTGATATTGTCGGTTTCTTCATTTTAGCTATTCTTGTGGATATTATGAGCATCTAATGGTGTAAAAAAAGTTTTAAACTTTTACAGTCTGTTCTAATTCGGTTACAGATAAAGTCCACACATTCTAATTGATTTCCTTATATATTTGCTATTCTGTTGGTTCTCCCTCTCCCCCTTCCCCCAGCCCTCTTTCTTTCATTTCTTATGGTTTACTTGATTTAAAAAACAACTCGATTGTCTTATAGATGTTAGACCAGGCTAGATTTTTCTGATTAATGTGTTCCTCCATCTTCTGTGTTTTTTATAAATTAGTAGTTACATTTAGTGCCTATATCAGATTCATTTATGATCATTGTCTAGATCTATTTGTTGGGTATTGCAAGTAATTATCTTTTAATTCTGTCACTCCTTTTAATTTATGAGTTAAATTAATTCTGTAAAGAGAGACTTCTTATCATTACCTATCTGATCACCCTGAGGTAAAGTTTGTACAGGAAATGCAGTATAAATACCTGATGTATTTTCTTTTATTTACTAGTTTTGAAAATATGAATTGTTTCTTGGCATCCTCTAGATATTTGTAATATTTGATGTGTCTCAGTCCTTTGCAGTTATCCTTATTAATGCTCAAAATGTTCTATTTTTGATTAGTGGGAACCGCTACAAGTTGGCCTCTGAATCCCTTTCACATGACCCTTATAGTCTTTGAGAGCTTTTTTGCTTTCTAGTATGGTAAAATGTTTGGGTCTCATCTGGTACATTTCTTGACCCAAAGCTAGATCAGCTTTTCCTTCTAGAAGCCCTAGTTCCTTTAATGGGAAATCGTATATAGAGAAGCACTGTGTACTGGGCACAGAAGTGCTCATTGCTACTGGACCTTGGCCATTGTTTCTAGACCTTTTCAGTGAACAGTGTTTGAACATTCTTCTTGTAAGACAAAATACTCATGAGTTTATACTAAAACTTTTCATTCAAATACCAGACTACAAGGTTTTACATAACCTTATATAGCTCTTATATCTTATTTTCCCCAAGCCAAAAATCCCACTGCTTAATGAAACCCACATAATTATTTATTTGCTTTACCCCATAACACATCCACATACAATAATCTTAGAATATGCCAACACTACTAAAGTGGTTTAAGTTTTTTTTTTGGCAGTTCTTTTTTACTTTTAAGGCATTTTCCACTATAGACATTTAGTCAAATTACTGTGTTTTAAAGTGAATTGGAATAGTTTCCTTCTGTGTGATTGTGACTTAAGATTAATTTATATGTTTATTTGTTACATTTTGCTTTTAATTTTTAGGATTTTAAAAGTTAATAATTTTGTGCAGTGTTTATGTTTTTGAAGTCAAATATGCAAAACAAGAAATACTCAAGTCTAGTTTCTGTCCTTGTCCTTTCCACTCTTTCTCCCTCATAGGTAACCTTTTTTTTTTCTTTTACTGTATGGTTTATTCTATCTAAAAATAAATATGCACACATTTGTTCCCCTCTTCCTTAGCTAAGTGGGAACATACTGTAATATTTATCTCTGCCTTCATGATAAGTTTCTGCATGAGTTACATAGCAGTTATGTGTGATAATATTAATGGGAGACCCTTGTAGCTGACAGTGGAAATAGGGGTGGGAGAGGTAGACAACTAAAGGAATGTAGCTTTTGGTACCTCTCAGTACCATGAGAAAAACAGTCATTAGACTGTAAATTAATGTTACAGTTGAGGTTGCTAGGTTTCATTTCTATATCTGTTCTTAGGTAAAACTTTTTCTTCCTTAGACCTCAGATTTTCCTGTTCTTGACCCCAGCTGGACTGCTCAAGAAGAAATGGCCCTTTTAGAAGCTGTGATGGACTGTGGCTTTGGAAATTGGTAAGAGCTTGGTGTTAGAGGTTGTCCTGTCCTAGTGGGCTCAGAGAAGAAGGTGCTTTTGAAGGGTTAAAGGAAAAGGAGCCTTAGAAAGAGGACTTTGGGGGTCATATGTTGTTTTTCTATTGACCCATGACTTAGAGATAAGTCTTCTGAAATGCCTCACAGGGATATGGGATATTTTGTGGTCTATGACTGGACAGGCATAAAAGGCTACTTGGATGTATCAACACAGGGAAGGTTGGATATTCTTTTCTGGACGGTGGGGAGATTTAGACTTACTAGTTATTGCTCCTTTCTGATTTTGTGAATTTTTCTTGACTGTAGATGCCCTCATCATTTAGCTGAGTCAGACTCTAGGTAGATGGCCACAGCTTACATGAGATTCAGGTTTGACAGACTTCTATTTGCATTCCCTGTTTTTAGCTTTCAGTTTAAGTTTGCCAGAATTGAACAGCAGTCATTGCTGTTATCCTAGGTTGCAAAAACACTTAATAATAACACCACCTTCATTTTTACCCTTTGGGTATACTTTGATACTGAAGATATTTTGTGAAATGTATAGCAGAGGCATATTAAAAGTATTAAATATGTTTTTTTTTTATGAAAAATCTGAAGCTTAAGGGAGTTAAAGTGATTTCTCATGATCAGATAGCTTTTTAATGAGGGACTCTTAACTAGATCCTGCCTGTCCTGACTTCCTAGTGAATGTAATCTTTCCTAATATTAATAGAATGTACTGTGCTGCCTTCCTTAGATTGAGGGCCCTGGAGGATACTTGAGTTCTGTTCACATTTTGCTTGTATTTATTCATTTAGCATTTTTTAAGCATAAAATATCGTGTGCTCTAAGGAATACATAGAAAATATGATCACCCATAAGACATCTTAGGCCCTTTCGATTTTTCATTTTTTGCCTGCTATTCTAATGCTCTAAAATGGGCTAATCCTCCCTGCCCACTTTCTCTCTTAGCAAAGAACACAAAAAAACTATTGTTTCTCTATATACTGTGGGTAAGGCACTAAGCTTGGTGGTGAGGGTGGTGAGAGCTAAGAATTATGACATTTACTCTGCTGTGAATATAAACTTATGGCCTAGTAGGAGAATCAAAATATATACACAGATGATTGAAGTACACAAAGCAGAGCGTGGTAATACCTTAAGAGAACAAGTGAAGTGCTGTGTAAGAGAGAGGTTGAGAGTGAACTTGGAGAGATTTCACTTCTACCTCTTCATTATCTGGGTTAGGAGTCTGGAGTCTTGAGAACAAATTCTGGCTTTCTACTTTTGTACTTTGTGTTCTTGAGCAAGTTTCTTGTCTCTTTGGGTCTTCCTTTGTTCATCTGTGAAAAAAATGAGATCGTAATCCCGCACTGTTAATGGTAGGATTAACTTAAATTATGCTGTAAATGTTTCTAGCTGATGTTTGGCCTAGTGTTAAAAGCTCTAGTAAAAAATACTTGTTCATGTGAAGTGTTTTGTAAACTCTAAAACATTATTCAAATATAAAATTGTACTTATTTACATTTTGTGAGTTTTGAAGTGGGTTATTATTTAAGGCAGTTCTTTTCCTGGGGCCTAACTCAGGGAAATTACAGAATTTTCTAGTGATCTTTCCTTCTTTTGGTGGAAAGGAAAGGGCTTTTCAGATATTGTTTCTATGTCTTAGAATAGCAGGACTTGGAACATCAGGTTACACCAATATTAGGCCCTATCAGTCTTATTGTTCACTGGTATCTCCATGATAACAGTTCCGAGGTATCAAATTCCAGACATTATATGAATGGGCCTTAAAATATGGAAAGAATAAACGTTGCTTTTACCATGGTGTAAAATTGAAAGCATGGCTTCCTTCTCTTTTCCTCATACTCCTCTAGGCAAGATGTAGCCAATCAGATGTGTACCAAGACCAAGGAGGAGTGTGAGAAGCACTACATGAAGCATTTCATCAATAACCCTCTTTTTGCATCTACCCTGCTTAACCTGAAACAAGCAGAGGAGGGGAAAACTGCTGACACAGCCATTCCATTTCACTGTAAGTGCCTCCCTTATTTTTAAGAGCTACTTAAGTCATCCTTGGGCCCTGTTGCAGTAGTAGATAAATAGTGGTTTGATGACTTGGATGGTTAACGAGTTTATGGAGATAGGATGAGTTGTCATGGCCATTATTTTGATGAGGCAAGGAGGGAATATATCCCAGAGGTCAGAGTTCTATACTGGTTGTCAGCACCTGGATCCAGTGTATAGTTCCACCCACTCTGAGACTCTGACATATTAGTTAACTTTAATGCTTGCTTCTGTGAGATGAGATCTGCAGAATGAACCAAATTTTCCATGCTCTTGTGAGCACAAGCCTTTTTACAGTCTCTTTGGAGAATTCATGATTGTAGATATTAATTACTTAAGGAAGTCCAGTATTTGACTCATTATTATTAATTATTAATCATCCCAGTGTTATGTCCAAAAAGCAATTTGTTATTTTTGTTCACTTGGTTGTAGCAGTAATGATGAACTTTTTTTTAATCTCCAGTGGCCAAGGGACCCATGAGTCTTCTAACAAAACATAACTAAAAACATGGTGAATTATAAATGGACATCTTTCCTGAATGACTGTCAGAGCACAAGTAATGAGATATGAATGTTTTCCCTTTTCCCCTCCCTTTCCTCATACTCTCTAGAAATAGTTCCATAGCTGACTAACTCAAAGCCTGATGATACCTCCTATTTGGATAGTACTCATAGAAACTTAGTGAGATAAGTGGAACAAGAGCTTTTGTTTTAGATAGGAAGAAGCAGATTCAGAAAGGTTAAATAATTTGCAAGGTTAAGGGACTATTAGAGCTGGGACTCAATTCCAGCTAACTTCCAGATCCAGTGGTTTGTTTGTTTGTTTGTTTGTTTGTTTTGACCTCTCACTTGGATGAAATTTGTAAATTGAGATTAGTCCTAAAGCATAAGGGAGCTAAAGCAGAGAAGGTAAGTGCTTATGTTCTATAACATCAAAGATCCTTGGTTTTTTTTTTCACATGTTAAAAGTAAAAAGCAGAGGGAATTTTCCCATATTTACTTAGAGGATTTTTGAAGTCTTAGTTTCCTTTTTAAGAAATCAGTCCATTTCCATAATACTTTATCTTGTTCACTTTTCCCTTTATAAAAATCTTTTTAATTTTATTTATTCTCTCAGACACTGTCTTTCTCCAAACAAATATTTCAGAGTGCAAATGAGGACTATTTCTGTGGTACTCCCTTCATTCAAATATTACAAAGTAACTAAGAAAAACTAAATTCTTCCAGCTGCAGATGATCCTCCCCGACCTACCTTTGACTCCTTGCTTTCTCGGGACATGGCAGGATACATGCCAGCTCGAGCAGATTTCATTGAGGTAGGAAAACTTGTTTTTGTTCTGGATGAAGCTTATCTCTTACCCTTAGTTTCCATATCACTAAAAAAAAGATTTTTTCAAAGCACTGTAATTTGTAGGACCGTAGGCAGTCACATTTTCTTCCATTTGAGTGACTTTTCTCATTTGTAAATGTATTCACACTTGAAACAGTGTAAGTTCTTCAGACCAAGAACCTGTTTCTTAAATTGCATGGATATTGGCTCTTACTTTTCTTAGTAAGTATGGGACTTCTATAGTCTGGTTCTCATTTGACACCTATGGGCTTTCAAGGTTGTACTATATCAGAGGTTGGCAAATTTTTTCTTTTAAGGTCTAGATAGTAAATATTTTAGGTTTTGTGGATCATAAAGTCTCTTTTGCAATTAAACTTTGGTGTTATTGTACAAAAACAGTATCAATGTTAGCAAATGAGCATGCCTATGCTCCAGTAAACTTTATTTACAAAAACTGGCAGTAGGCTGGATTTGATCCATACACTGTAGTTTGCTGTACTGTATTCACAGATATATAGAGAGTGATGAATGCATATGAAAACTACATGTTCCTCGTTCAGCTATGGAGTTAAAAGCCATGTGAATGTAGTTGCAAGTCTCTTGATTTATCATCTGATTTACAATTACAATGTTCCTGGAAGTAATTGCAAGTTTAGTGAGCTACAGTTTTGCTAGCCACACCTAGGTCAGCGTTTTGTTTATGGCAGGTAATATTGTAGAGCTACTCCATAGACACACTGCCCCTACGAATTGTACTCATTGAATAGAATATGAACAAATCTATCTATTGAGCTATATACGCAATATTATTGAATAAATAGAACCCTCAGACAGTAGTAAAAAGGTGTATGAATTAATGCAGACAATTTTTTTTTTACCCGAAGACCTAGTCAGAGTTAGATTTTCTTGAGTTACCTTTTCTGAACAGATTACTTTTAATTTTTAGAGCAATAAGTTTGGTTTTTTCCTGAACTCATATAACTATTCTCATTTTTGTTGTCACCACTGCCTGAAAGCCTCTCAGACACTTTTGGCAGTGTCCTGGCCTTGTACCCTATTCAGTACTTTTTAATGAGTGTTTGCTTGTGTATTTCTGTTTGCTTCTAATGCATGGCTACTGTAGGGTATTACTCAAAGCTGATGGGTTTGGGGTGGTAATTTTTTTTCGCCAAACAGGAGTTTGACAATTACGCAGAGTGGGACTTGAGAGACATCGATTTTGTTGAAGATGACTCGGACATTTTACATGGTAATGTTCTGTTCCAATAAATGTTTTTATTGATTGCAAACTATATGATGACACTGTGTTGGGTGCTAAGAATATAAGGATGAATAAAACATGTCCCCTGCCCTTATGGGACTCAAAATCTAGTGGTAAAGGTGCTGAACTTACCCTGTTGTTGAGTTTTCACCACAATGAAAAAGATCATTGTGATGATGGTGAGTGTTGATTATATAATGCTAGTTGGGAACATGCCATCCCTTGGACTGTGTTGTCTTTTGACTGAGGGAAGCCTGCACTGGGGTAATTGGTTGACTGGCCCTTTCTGCCTCCTTAGAAGGAAATGGAGCAGTGTGAAGACCTTAGTAGCAACTGCTGATACTAGATATTCACTATAATTTGTTATCTCAAATTTCCCATAGAAGGGGAAAAGATGAAAGTTCTTCGAGGATCTTTAGACCAAGATTGGGAATTTCTTGTTTCTTAGAACTGTTGAATTTTTGGCGTTTTTGAATTATTTAAGGTTAGCAATCTAAGGATTTATGTCAACTCTTGGGTTATAACACAAGTGGTTAATGCCAACAAGGGCTATTAAAAGTAGATGGTTAGATTTTCATTGAATCTCTCTTTTTCCATCTTTCTGATTTCAGTGAACTACATTTTTAAAATAATCCCCAATCTTTTCTTTCATTTCAATCCAGAATTAAATATGATGTAATAGATGAATGATGGTCCCTTGGATTCTGTATTCCCTAAACAGCATCTTCATTGTTTCTCTTAAATCTGTATCCCAGGCAGGAAAGGCAAATAGAATCCTTGTTGAACTATAAATCAAGTTTTCATTTTCATTAACTGCTACTCTGTCACTAGAAGAGGAATTTGATTCTTCTCTCCATAGGAGAGCTGCCTAGGTGTTTGTTACACAAGATCTAGGACGAAGAGAGTCCTCATAAAATTTTACCTTCAGAATTTTTTCTCTATATATTTCTCGAGTGGTTTTCTTTGCAAAATTTCATTTCTCTTGTTCCACACAACTTTCCTAAGGAAAGTCAGTGACACAAATTGAACTTAAAGAGGAAAGCCTGAAAGCAAATGACTTTAGCATTCACTAGATACATTGTATTTGGTCAGTCTTCATGTCAATCTCCTTTTCAACCCTGGGTAACTCATTACTGTCTTTTCTCACCTCTAACATTGTTCTCTTCAAAGTAGTGTGCAGATTGCCATTCAGTATTTCTCCTCATATACACCAGCTTTAACTAAAATGGTAGTTTCCTAGATTGTATCTTTCTTTTCCTGAATGCAAAAGAAAAAAAGAAAAATAAACTTTATAAATATCATCCTTTTAGATACTGTTCAAAAGTACCGAACTTTTGAAAGTCAGAATCTCTAATGTCAATAATGTCTCAACTATGTAAGAGACTTGCTGAATCACTTCTCTAGTCCCTAATCCAAGGTCTTCATTCTTAAGCCTCAATACTATTAAGAAAACTATAGTAATGGTTGGTATTTAATTTCACTCTTCATTCTTTGTGGAAGCAGGATCATAATTTCTTCTGCTGCACTTGTGCTTCTTTCTGTAATTAAGTGGGGGCAAAAGGAAAAAAATTAGAAGCGATTGATTGATTAACAATTTTTATTTCATTATTTCAAACCTGTAACACCTTTTAGTTATTTGTGCTCTTCCTACAATTCCTACAGTCTTGTAAGTCGCTTGATTCTAATTCATTTGAACTAGAACCTAAGCATTAATTTTTAATTATTATACTTAAGTAGCTTTAACAAAATATAAATAATAATCCCTGCCTCTCCTTTCCTTCCCTGTCTAGTATGAACTATGAGATGTTTAGACGGGTGCTATTTAAAAGATGATAACATTTTAAAGAGGTTTGGCAGCACTAGAGGAAAGGCTTGCTGATGTCACAAAGGGATGCTTTGTTTTATGGTTCTAAGTTCTTATATTAGCTTCTCAGGCAGCATGACCCACTGTCCAATGGGAAATACTGCCCTTGAACTAAGCATTTCCTCCCAGAGCATTCAGTGAAAAGGGACAAGGAACCCAAGGAGACTCAGGAAGGAATGAGAAGGAATATACCTAGAATAGAGAGAGGGACACACATTTTGTGCAAATCAGATCACTGATTCATTCCACCTTGGGCTTGCTTCTGAGTCACTGTGTGATTTGGGGCAAGTTTGTGGAATCTTGCTTACTGTTTCTTTGTGTACCTTGCCAAAAAAGAAGGGGTAATACTGATTAGAATGTGAATGTCTCCAGTGAAGGATGGTACATAATTCAGGATAGTGTTATTACCATTCCATTATACCATTATACTCTTAATATTACTGAACATTAACAACATTCCTTTTATGTTCTCTCACTTGTATTCTATTCCAGGGCATCTAGAAGGTCAACTGATGCCATCAAGCCCTTTTCCTTACCCAAAGACTTGCTATGATTCATGAAATTTGTCTAATAAAATGGGTTTGAATGGTCCATGGTAGAAGCCTGGGACACAGTGGAGAGATAATAAGTTGCATTCCAACCATACCAGAAGGCTTTTAGAATATGCCCAAAGAAGATACTACAAACGAAGCAGTGCATGAGGAAGGAAATAAGGAAGTTCTGGGATCCCTAAAACAACACCTCCTCATATTTTATTGAAACAAATTATGGGTTCATAAAGAGAGATGCAGAAGACTCATAACTTGGCATTCTCGTGTGTCATGGTGTGTCATGGGATCTTAGTGCAGACACATAGTGTAGTTCCCTTTTCCTGAGGGAACATCACTCTCCATCTGCTTTCATTTGGGGAAATCTAAATTTGTGGCCTCCTCTTTCCCAGAGTTTCACAGGTTCTGAAACCCTGAGTGCAGCTTCTTCCAATCATTGCTGTCCTATAACCCAAGCAAGCAAGAAACATTATAAGCTCCTTAGTACGTGTTGAGTCTGTGCTTTCAACGCTTCTCAGGGTTGCACATTAAAACAGTTTATTTCCCCTTTATTTGGAAAGATAATTTCAGCAAAATTTCTTGGCCAAGCTTGGATTCTCCCCCACTTTTTTTTCCCCCCTTTGGCCCATATTGTCAGCCTTTAGATCTTTAACAGTTAGTAGATCAGAGGTTTAGCCTGGTATCTGTGCACACTCACCGTTTGGCAGCACCCATCCCTTTATTTGGGTATTTTATGTTTAGAACATTTTAGACATAAATATTATTAATAATAGCTAATACTTATAGCACTTACTGTTTGCCATGTTCCATTATAAGCCCTTCACATATGTCAACTCATTTAATCTTCACAAAACTATGTGTTGGGTATTGTTACTATTATTATCCCATTTTATAGATGAGGAAATTGAGGAATGAAAATATCAAGTAACTTGCCTGTGGTCATGTAACTGCAAGTAAGAGAGCCATCTCCAGAGCCTGTGATCCTCATACTGTCTTATACTTAGGTATCTTTCCAACCTTGAATTTCTGTTGCTGGTTTTTTTTTTGGTAACATTTCATAATTTGTTATCTTCTGTGGTTTAACCACATTCTTGAGAAGCAGGAATAGATTTTCCCATTTTACATTCAGGGAAATGCACAAAGGAATTAACTAACGTGCCTGAGGCTTTCTAATTGCAGACTTTAACCTTTAGGTCATGTAGTCTTCTTTCCTTCACAGAACTAATTTTGTACAACTAGGCCAGAAGTTTAAATGAGGAGGGTATTACTTTTGAAAAGCTTTGCTTCTGGGGAATACCTGAGTCATAGGTTTGCACTTGTATAGTTGCGATTGGGATTTTGATTGGCTTCCCTGCAGTTAAGGCCTCTGAGTTGATTTTCTTGCCAAGCAAACAGTAAGTGCCTTCTGTCAGGAAAACAGAACCATGTTGCTAGCTATTTTGAACAATGTTAGAAATACATTGCAGTGGGAAGGAGCTGCCTCTGACTTCTGCCCACTTGAAATATTTTAAGGCCAGCCATTTGGAAACTTTTGTTATCAATCCCCAGTGTAATCACAGGAAGACTGTTCTCCCAAGACTGAGATTTCAGAGGCCTTACATCAGTGGTTAGGTTATGGGTGGTTTTGGTTTGTTTATTTTTAATGATCTCTGGTTCTTCATTTGCCCCCTTTACTGGAACTTCCAGTCACTATAAGCAGAATGAGAACTGATGATTCTCGTTATTGCAGTGTCTACCTTCTTTTTTCTATTCTGCTTGATGTACTGTGGTGCTCCCTGGGTTGTTATTCACGTGGTTAAGATCTTAAAATCACTTGCTGCTATCTTAGTGTGCTTTATAAAGAAAAGAGATAGCTTCAAATGTGAATTTTTCTCTGGAAGAATTCCAGTTCTTCCCCATTTGTTTCTCTTTTCCTTCTTTTTGTTCCCCAGAGCCAGTAGTACAAGTAGGCCGTAGAATCAATTATCAGCAGTATTTATTTATAGATTTTTTTTTTGGCAACCCAGTCTCTTCAGTTTTTTTTTTTCTGTTTTAATTAAGTCATTCCCACTTAAATCTCAGAAACAACGTGATAAGTTATTGTCTTAGAAAAATTACAAAACTATTTCGTCAAAATTAGCAGATTTCCACCAGATCAAGTAGTTTCTCTCCTATTGAATTCTTATTATTGGGTGGATAAATGAGATAAAGCACATATAAAGCCTGGAATATGATAAATATTCAGTATGTTTTAGCTATTTAGTTAGCTGTTTGCTTCTCTTTCTGTCTTGAACTGTCAATTTCCTAATTCTATTTCTCACAAGAAGTAGAGTCCACTAAAACATATATTAGGTTATACTGCATATCAGAAACACATCCTCTCCTCCCTCTTATCTGCCTTTTCTACCATATAGACATGTAAAGTGTATTTCTACCAGCATAGAATTCTAGAGCCTATTATTCCACAGCAATAGTGTTAGAAAACAGTGGCAGATAATGGGGCCTTCTATTGTACCTGGGTTTTTATATGGAACAACCCTATAAATCAAGAAAATTCATTTGTAGAAAGAGTTCTACTACCTTAAAAAAAAAGTTTGAAACCCATTGCCTTAACTCTTGGACATGATATTATTGAAATATTTTTAGTTCGTGGACAGTTATGAGGAAAAAAATGAAACAATGTCGTTTAAATTTTTGAACTTGTTAGAAAAGAACGAAAAAATCCATGGTAGTTAAAACTTTTTTTTAATACTTAAACTTTAAAAAATATTGCATTCACTCACTTCTTCAGATCATCCAGCTAGAACTTATGTTATTTTTATCTCAGATCCAAAGGAGAATGGCCTAGATAAGATATTTCTGGTCATTTCCCAGTGATTGAAATTATAAACATATATAGTGCTTCTCTTCATAGCCCAGCATGTTAGATTTTGGTATCTTTTCTTTCTAGTCCGAGAGACTATCCTTAGGGCAAGCAGACAGTAATGAGTCAAGGTGGAGTATCCAGAATTTATTTCTATTACCTTCCCAGGGCTACTATGTTGATAGTGCATCAGGATTGTACATTGCTCAACTACTGTTTGCTTTCATGTAATGAAAGAAATTGGTGATTCTAACAAACCATTGTGTTCTGTTCCTTAATTGGTTTCTTTTTTTCCCTTACCCTAAAACTAGTTCCAGTTGAAGTGTGAGTTTCAAACTGTTCCATGGAGGTACCCTCAGGTACTACTACTGGGAAAGGTAGCTGGATATGGAGTAGGGAGAATCAGTTAGAGCACATCTAATTTATCCATTCTAAATAAGAATTTATTGGAAAACAAGGTTTAAGAGTTACTCTAGAAGAACATATAAATCTGTGCTGACTCATTGCCCACATGAACTAAACAAACTGGTATCTCACATACTTTGGATGACTTTGTATTGCTGTTTTTCTTTATTGGTATTACAGAGGCTCTAGGTTTTATTTTGGAATGAAGCTTAATATCCTGAAAGAAGTGATTGTCGTATACAACTAAATTCTATGGTGCAAAGGCTATTGTGTTATTAGAAATATGTTACCTAACGTTTGAATAATATATTTTATTTTTTCAGAAGACACATGTCAGGTCATTATGTTGTATTCTAGAGCCTCTTTCTTCTGTGAATACATACATTCAGTAATTCAAACAAAACCACCAGACTTTCAACTTAAATAAAACTTAAGGAGATAACAAGTTTAATATTAGGATGGTTCCAGAATCTACTGAAATACTAAATCTTAACATTCCTTCAGAATCCATAGATTATAGATGAAAAGAATAGTTTAATGTAGCATAGTGCTGTTATGTAGTCCTCATATTCTCTTCTAGAATTGATAATGATTGGTGTTAATTTTTTAACTCTAGAAGTCTTCACACTATACAAAGCATGTGGGAGTTTTTTGCTTCTGAGACTTTTTTAAATATATATTTTATTTTCATTTAAACCAGATTTAGGATATAGAACTAACACAGAGAAAGTAAACATGTTGGGCAATTTCAGTGTCTTTCCTACTCAAGACTCTGGAACCAGACAGTCTAGGTTTGGATTCCTGCTCTGTACTTAGCAGCTCTGTGACCTTGGGCAGGTGGTTTTATGTGCATGGTGTATAGGGCACAAGGGAGAATGGTAGGAGACAAGACTGGAATGATAGGCAGAATCAAGACAAGGGGTCATATAATATTTAAGAGTTTGAACTCCTATAAGTAGAGGAATTATACCATTAAGTTATGCTTTAAAATATTATTCTGGTACCATTTGCAGGGGACGAATTATTGGAATAAGAGGAATGGAGTCATTAAAAGAGTGCATACAGTGGTCTGAGTGGAACAAGATGCCTGAGTTAAGGAATAAGATTAGGGACAAAAGAAAGAGATGAATATGAGAGAGATTTAAGCATTAAGTATAGATAAGATTCATTGATTAACTAGTATGGAGAGAGAGGGAAGGAGAGTCCAGATTGATTTCTGTCTTTGACATGTAGGTGTAATGTAATATTGTTAACCAAGAGAAGAATTTTGGAGGATAGAGAAGAGGTTGAATACAGCAAGTTTGCAACTGAACACCACAAGAGTAGAGATATCCAGTAGGGTCTGAAGCTTAAAATATCTGGGTTTGAGATGATATATTTTGATGGTATTCAGAACTATAAGAGTGGATGAGTTTATAGGAATAAGGTGAAGAGTGAAAAGAGAGATGAGATTAGAAATTGAGGAACCCTGAAGATGGAAAAATTGGCCAAGGAAAGAAAGAGAACCAGAACTACTGTATTGGTGAAAACTTTTGCTATCCACTGCTTCTTTTCTTCTGATTTTTCATGTCTTTTACATGAGACTAAAGTCAGGAAGGGATTAGGAGATGGGCAACCAACCTGGGCCTGGCTTTGCGGTTGTTAAGCTATTTAATAGAACTTTCACTATTGAATGCAAAACTATGTCCTAAATGATTGCTGCTCCCCAACTGAAGACTGCTACTCTGGGAAAATGTCTGGCTGCACGTTATTCACATTAGTCTTAACCCTGTCTCCTGAACTTATTTCTGTGCAATTATAACCGCAGTCAGTATTCATTTCTATGACTAATAGATGTCATTTCTAGCCCATATGTTAACAAAGTTAAGACTACTTGTTGAACTGTTATATGAAAGCTAGTAATATATGTAACACAGCATGGCCAAAAGAGGTGTTCAGTAGAAAACAGAATTGTTACCTAGAATAATGCCATATAAATATACATAAGAAAAAAGAACTTTAAGTTACTGATAAAGAAACTCAGTATTCAAGGATATTTTTGTTTCCAAGAGACAAACTTTGCAGACCAGTAAGTGAGTGTGGAATAGTTAGCAATATGAGGTACAAAGTTTGAGTAAAAGATTTATTTTTGTCTTGGCTTTATTCATATGTATATGTTTGTTTGTTTATAGCTCTGAAGATGGCTGTAGTAGATATCTACCATTCCAGGTTAAAGGAGAGGCAAAGGCGGAAAAAGTACGTATGGAACACTGTATCTTGCCTTCTTTCAGCTTTGGACTACTGACCACATACACATATGGCCCGTAAGAATGTTCCTGTCGTGGCTTATCTTGTAACCTTGAGGAAGATACCCTTCTTGGGTCTCAGTTTTTCCACCTATAAAATGGGGATGATAATACCTGTTTTTTTTTTTTACCTCCTCCTCTTTACCCTTTCTTGATATATTCAAGACCAATGAATAATGTGGATACTGTTTTGAGGAAAAAAGGAACAAAATACATCCAAAATATTGTCATTATATATTTTTTAATATTCTTATTCTAACTGCTCATTTTTTAACTGAGAGAAATATTTTCTCTAAAAGGATTTCTAAAAAACTCTGAACAAGTTTCAGGCACTCTTGGTTATTATTCCTTCTCTTTGCAATGAAACAAAAAAACATACAGTTAGATTGAGAAATTATGGACCCCAGACCCTTGTTGGATTACAGAGACTTTAACAGTTCGAAGAAAGGTATGCAGAGGTTGTGAGTGTGTGTGTGTGTGTGTGTGTGTGTATATGTGCAGACATGTTACCATGGTGTTTCTAATGAGACACTCAGTGGCATCACAACAATAAAAAGGAATGGGACTTGGGAACTACTGTATTGAAATTGGAAGGCACTGTTGAGGGACCAAGACGTGATCTAAAGTAAAGCTTACTCTTAGTTAGCTTCCAAGAAGTGCTGAAGAAGCTTACCCAGCTGCCCTTGTGAGAAGCTTCATTGCTATTCATGAATACCTCTGGTGTAAATCAAAGTTTCCAGTCGTATAACTCTGCATTTACTTAAATTCTCTTTTGCTTAAAACACACAATTAGAGCTAGACAGTATTGTAGAGCTCAGTTGTTAAGGTTGCCATTAGATTTTATGGTTTATGATGCTCTTCCATTAAGCATGCACAGTATTTATTTCAAATAGTTTCAAAGCATTATGTGAATGTACAGTTGTAAATGTTTAATGTGTGATCATAGTTAATAGGTTTCCCTGAAATGGCTGTTATCAATTATCATTTCCCTAAGCTGAACAGATTAATTTCTATAACATAGACATAGATTCTCTTCTGTTTCACTTAAGTTATAGACATGTGTTTTTTAGTATTTGTGAGTGCTTATTGATTCATTCAACCAGCAAATAGTTATTGAGAATCTACTAAGCCCAAGGAGAGGAAAAATATATGATGCTTGAGAGCCTAAAATTGTGTTAGTAACTCACTGACCTGCGGAACTTTGTGAGGAGTGACTTCTTTGGACCTTGATATTTTACCTCATAGTGTTTAGGATGTCTAATAAAAGCTGCATGTGGAAGATACTATTAAATGTCAAACTAACTATAATAAACATTATTGTGGTTTTCATTCTAGAATTATAAGAGACCATGGATTAATCAACCTTAGAAAGTTTCAGTGTAAGTATTAGCTGTTTTGTTTATTTTAAAATTTCTTCCAACATTATTGAATAGTTTTAAACAAATTATTTATGGTAGTAGATCTTAGTCCAAGTTGCATTTTAGCATTACCTAGGAAGCCTTAAAGAATTCTGATACCTGAGTACCACCCCAGACTAATTAAGAGAAAGTCTCTGGGAGTGGAGCTAGAGCATCTGTTTGTTCTTGTTGTTGTTGTTGTTGTTGTTGTTGTTTTGTCATCTCTGAATCATCTGTATTTTTTAAAAGTGTTCAAGGCGATTCTGTTGAATAGTAAGAGTAATAATCATTAATATATAGTCAATAGCATTTGCATGAGAATTCTTTTTTTAAAGTTAGTATAGTAATTATAGCATGGATATTAATGAGTCATTTTCTGAAACTGGATAGGATCATGTTTGTAACTATATGTTATATAGAATCTTGATTACGAGGTTGTGAAATGTTTTATGGAAAAATCAACAGAAAGTGATTTTTTAAAAATTTTGTATCGTTAGCATTGTATGATGGTGATCATAAATCTATAATGATTTTTAAATGAATAACTTTGACCTTACTGTTTTAAATATTGGAGATACCCAGGCTGGGCAGAAAGAATCCCTGTACTTTTTCTTCTTCTACATTGTAGAGTTTGTTCAGTAAATAAGAATGATGATCTCATGGTAATTGTAATATTTAAATTAAAATGTTTCTAATACTTGCATGTCACAAAACTTTTTTTGTAAAAATGCTTAATAATTATTGTGGTTCATATCCTAGTCGATAGAATCTTACAGGTTTTGACACACTGTGCCCCTCTAGGGTTCAGGTCAGCCCGTCATGGGTTAAGTGTTTTTTAATATAGTCATGATCATAAGTATGTTACATTTTATGTCCTTTATTTTTCACTTTCCATTACATATTTTTCAAGTGATTGTGGTGTTTTGAGGATGTCACTTTTAACAGTTTATGTTGTATATACACATAAATATATAATAATATGTTTAACCTGCCTTTTATTAGCATATTTTCAGTTTCTTTAATCATTAAAAATAATGCCATGATTAACCCGTTTGTCTATATTTAGATTTCTTTTAGGTAGATTCCCAGTGGAATTAATAGGTCAAAGAATATAACCATTAAAAACTCTTGACACATGCTGCCAGATTGCTTCACAAAAGATATATCAGTTTATATTTCTTTTAGCAGTATATGAGATTGCCTGTTTAACCTTGTCCTCATTGAGAGCTAAGAGTTTGCAAAAATAACTTAGGAGCAGATTTCCCTTGCCCTTTCTATAGACAATAATTGGTCATGTTCTGGTAGCCACCGTAGTGGGTTCCTCTGTCTGAATTCCTGGGCTTTCCTTAATAGGTCAGTTGTGTTTTAACCTTTATTCGGAGTAGACCTTGACTCTTGCATATATTCTATTCTCATCTGGCAGACAGAGGTCAATTTAGCCTTATTATTATTTTAACTATATGTTGCTTCTGAGAAAGAAGTGGCTTTCATTTGTCATTATATTAAATGTACATGTGACCTTAATATGGGTGGTAGGCAGAGGTTTTCTTTTTTAATCAAATTTTCTTTTTTAATCAAATTTTAAAATTTTTTAATCAAATTTTAAAATTATACTCCATATTTTTCTGTATTATCTCTATAGTGAGAAGCAGGGGACGCTGAGGGGAATGGGGATTAACAGTGAAAATAATCTGTCTGTGGGTGCCCATCAAATTGATTCCTAGAATCTGTGGACAAGAATGTCTCTTACAAGGGAAGAGAGTCATCTGAAAGAGGACTTAATTTAAATAACTGTCAAAAGTGGACAGAACTAGCCTAGTTACTATTGATTATCTGACTGAAATGACTGAGTAGCAGTTTGAGAGTTCTTGGCCACCCAAACCTACCAGTTATTGTTGGGTTTTACTCCCCATCTTCTCTGCTGATACCTCTCTTTATTAGAAGTTTGGTCAGTAGTGGTCCTGAAAGTTGCTGATCCGAGCTACCCTGCATGTGACCACTTATTTGCATGATAGTAATCAAAATATAATTTCATGTGTAGTAAATTAAATTGTGGTACTTAATTTTGTTTAGAGAAAGGCAAAATGATCCATATAGAGAGTGAAGAAATATATGCCTTACTTGAGTATGTGTAGGTAGGAGGAAGATTTTTGGTGGGACATGCAAGTGATCACACACTTTTTCCAGTCTGATGTTGTCTAGATAGATTATTGTATCTGCACTTGCATTGTTTTCCTACAGAGGTTCATACCAGAAATTTCGTCCAACATTGTCCCTAAGAATGCATGATCTGCCTTTAATTGTCTTTTCCCGTTACTGCCAGCAGTTCCTGCCCCTGTGCAGATTAAGAGATAGTGAGGTGTGGAGGTCACCAGGGCGCCCAGTTGTGGATGATGTCCAGTGATAACAGAAGGCCTAGGCGATAGTCACTGATGCTGTTATCATTATGATTATAGTGTTTTGCATTCTTAGCTTTCCTGTTTGCTTCTTGTCAGGTTAAGTTAGTCATGTGAGGTTGTAGAAGTTCTTGTAGAAGAAATGCAGTAAACTTAGGGATTTTTATATTCTCCATGATGTGATTATGTTTTACTTTCTCTGTAGTAATGGAACGGCGGTATCCCAAGGAGGTCCAAGACCTTTATGAAACAATGAGGCGATTTGCAAGGATTGTGGGGCCAGTGGAGCATGACAAGTTCATTGAAAGCCATGCACGTAGGTGGTTTTGAGCCTTGATCAAGTGTGTGTGTGTGTGTGTGTGTGTGTGTGTGTGTGTGTGTGTGTGTGTGTGTTTAGATAAATAGGAGAGATAAATGGTGTGTTTTATGTGGAGTTCTATAAATAAATTGGTATTTTTGTGTGTGTATTTCTATAAATAGGAGAGATAATGATGTGTTTTATGTGAAGTTCTGTAAATAAATAAATGAGTATTTTTGTCTTTTGTTTCCCTTTATTACCATGAAATAAATTTGGGACTTTGGGGGTGGGAGAGGAGAGGTTAAAAAGCCTAGTGGCTTTCTTTTTTCCCAGATAAACAGTAGTTTAGTAGTTTTTCCCCTTTCTTTTTGTTATGGGAGTTTTTAAATACTATGTACAAAAGTAGAGATTGTAGTATAATGAACCCCCGTGTATCCATCACCCAGCTTCAGTTGTCAACACGTGGCCAATCTGGTTTCATCTCTACCACTTTCCTCCAACCCACAACAGGATTATTTTGAAGCAAATCCCAGACATCATATTATTTTGTTCATAAATATTTTAGTATTAAAACTAGTTTTTAAGATGAGGACAGAGTTGGATGACTCATGGAGATTGTACTTCCACCATTTTCTTACCTTTCTCTTTGAGAGTACTACTCAGTTATTTGATTTTTCACTATAAAAAAATTGAAGTTGTAAAGGCAGGAAGGTCTAGACTTTAAATTAGTTCAGACTGGGTGGCTTAGTCTGTACCTTTTACCATGAGATTTATGTATTTGACCCCCAAGTTTTGTTCTGGGAAGGTACTTTACAAAGGCTCTTATCATTTTCTCATCATGCAGATATTTCTTGCATGGCATTTATCTGAGCCAGGTTGGTTGTTCTCACTAAACACTCTCTGGTTGTCCTTTGTGTAGTTTATACTAGGTGACTGGTCCTTTACTTCCTGTCCCAGTTTGTGCCATCCCTGGTTTATGTGTCACTCCAAGGAACTACACCCTGTGGATAGTCCAAGCATTTCCTTCATCCTCTGTTTCAAAACAGCCAAATTGGAATGTTCAATTACATAATAACCCAAGCAGTGCAACCTGATCAGTGTGCTCAGAGGAGGCAGAAATCTTTGGTTTATGGAAAACACAATGCTCTTTTGTTCCTATATGAGAAAGAAACTATCTAGGACTTGAGCAGAGAGCTTTTGTCCTTCCCTTGCAAAAGAGCCACATCAGGTAATCCCAGAGACAAGTTTCATAAAAGAATTTGGTTATGTGGTAAAACTTCTAACACAGGATAAATAGAGCAGGGAAACTTGGTTCAAAAAAGTGTTTGTTCTGTAGCTACATGGTTTCAGCCAGTTCACTATAAGTTTTCTAGGAGACAATTCCAGCTGCTGTTTCCAGCTGGAGACAGCAGCTGGAAGACAGCTGGAGTGGGTTTTTCTCAGTTCTTGTGTAAAATTTCTAATGAGATGTTACCAACAAATAGGATTCCTCAAATGGAATTATGCCAGCTCTTATATAAGGCAGAATTTCTGAAAATACTCAACAGAAAAGTGCTCATTGATATTGATTTTGTTTTTCCAATTTTTTCCTTCATTCTTTTTGGGATAAACAGTGGAATTTGAACTCCGAAGGGAAATCAAGAGGCTCCAGGAATACAGGACAGCGGGCATTACCAATTTTTGTAGTAAGTACTACACACTATATTAGAGGCAAATATCTTGTAAACACAGAAGGAGCCTCTTTGAGACAGTGTGGATTTTTTTTAAACAAGCTTTCCTGTTTCAGAATGAGTTTTTGATCCTTGCAGTAAAGTTTCATCTATTTAATCCTTATAAATACTATTACATGGATTATCTGAGGTAATAAAATTATAAAGAAAAGAGAAACACTGCTTTATATTTAGGATTCTGTTATGGCCTCTAAAAAAAAGGATTTTGTATTCTAATTTTTAGCCTCTGCCTTTTAAAATTTAGTGATGCATAGTCTGATCATTCTTCTTAATTAAGCTTCAATTAGTTCTAGATGCTTACATTCCAGTTACTGGAGGCAGTGATATTAATAGCAGCTAACATCTCATAAAAATAGTTGACCATGCACCAGGCCCTACACTAAGCATTTCACTTGGATCATGTCATTTAATATCCTGAAAAGACTTTTGAGATAGTTATTTCTATTTAATGAAGAAACTAAACTTTAAAGTGGTTAAAGATATAGTAGAGCCAGGTCATAGGTGAAAGCAGTGTATTGTAGTAGTTAAGAGCTCGAGGTGTAGACTTAGACAGCTTGGGTTTGGATTCGCTCTTCTGTTTACCAGATCTGTAACTGTGCTCCAGTTTCAATTTTCCAAGTCTCTTAGAATTAATACAAAGATAAAGTAGAGATGATGTATGAAAACGTAGCACAGTACCAGGCACAGTAAATCCTTAATAAATTGCAGTTTCTGTTGTTTAGTTGTTATTGTTGGAGTGATCTTTGGTATTTCCTCCTTCCTGTTGGTTGAAAGTGATCACTCAGTACCCACAAGAAGTAACCTGTGGGTTTAAGTTTAGCCTAGTATAATTGTTCTTTATTTTTAACAATGGAAATCATTTTTGAAATAAAATTTTATGTGGAGTCCTAATCTCTAAATAAGATAAAAGTGGACTACTTTGGTTGAAGACTGGTGGTTCAGGTCATGCATAGAACCCAGGACCATCAGCGTGTGGTGGTGCCCTTGCTCTTCACAGTAAGCTCTGATATATTTTCATGGTATTCTGGGGCTCTGTGGAACATAGTTCGAAACTTTTTGGAATCTATATTTTTGTTAACATGTGGAAAAGACCATGCAACTTTTGTTTTAGCAATATGCCTACGAAGACTCTGATACCAGGTTTTGGTTACCTGATATTGGCTGCCTCTGGGAAAGAGGGGAAAGGAACAATACTGGTCAATGAGGACTTAGTTGTAATTCTACTTGCTTTTTAAGGAAGAGTGTATACTTATAGCACTTGTGTGACTTCAAAAAATATATAGAAAAAATAGGACAGGAAGCAAATATAACTATTAAAAGTTAGTTTTAGAGATGGAAATATGAGTGGCTCTTACTTTCTTTGTACTTTTCTGTTTTGGGTTTCTCCCCTCCCCTCCAAAAAAAAATTCTTAAAAGTAGAAAAGAAATAAAAGCATTTTTATTTCTCATGAAAAAAGTGATTTCAAACTAGGGGAAATCTACTTTGCTCTTGGAAAAATAATTGTGGAAACAGTCTCACAAAGGAAACTAAAAGAGGACAGACTGTTTGCCGGTCGGGTTAGGAAGCCCTTCAGTTCTGCATTATCATTGAAGTTGTGTTTTTTTACACCTCTAGGTGCCAGAACCTATGATCACCTCAAGAAGACTCGAGAGGAGGAGCGCCTTAAGCGCACCATGCTCTCTGAAGTTCTCCAGTATATCCAGGACAGTAGTGCTTGCCAGCAGTGGCTCCGCCGGCAAGCTGACATGTGAGTAATTAGTCTAGGGTGATGAAGCATCCTTTGGCTTTTACACGTATTTTCAGACATTTTCATGAGCATCCTGCCCTAGATGGCAGAGTAATAATAGTTGGATAGGTAAAAGAATTCCAAAAATTTTAGCAGTCTATCTCAGAAACAGTGCAGTACTGACAGTTTTGAGAAATAACTGGCCTCCTAGAATCCTACTTTGCTACTTTGATCTTATTTTTAAAAATAAGTAAATTCCCTCTACCCATGTCTTCTCTCTCCCTCTATATTGGTATGATTTCCATTGCAGAATCATGTTTGTATCCTTTCTCAGTGGGAGGTCTCTGTAACGTTCCAGGCTAAGCTTTTAACAAATCCAAGTGATTTTTCTCTCCCAGAACAGATTTCCTTTCTCAATACACTGGGATAGCCTCAAAATGTGCAGTCTTATTATATCTTTTCAAAGTAACCGATAAATGGCACCCAGTCCCACACGGGCTTTTGGAAATGGCCTTCTTTTGTGTGACATAAGTTTAAATTCCTCTTCTTCATTGCAGTGATTCTGGCCTGAGTCCTTCTGTTCCGATGGCTTCGAATTCAGGTAATTATTTTTCAGGCTAGAGGAAATGTTGATTGTGACATTTTCATTGTAGGGATTGTGATAACCCAACAATACCAACTCTTTTGTGGGATCAGGGTGCTTAGGCAGAGTAATGGTGATTACGTCTTGTTCCAGTTTATAAACATCAGCAAGTTTCAGAATCTTCATGGCCAGACAGGGTTAGAGTACAAAGACAGAAGAACAAATTCCACAGAGGTAGTTTCTTTATTTTACCAGTGTCTGTGGGCTGTTAGTTTACTATGATTGTATCTACTACAGATTTTGAGATTTGTCTCAAAGGGGATAAATTAAAGGCTTTGTATCTTATATGAGCAAAGAAGCATGTTACTTGCCTGAAATGGGATGATTTCTTTCTAAGTTGGAGACTTAAGATAGTTCTATTTATCTTTACTTCTTTGCTTATGTCCTATTTTGAGGTTAGTTTACAGAGATAGATTAAGCCATATACTATCTGGTAATTACTGGTGCTTGGCCATCAATGATTGGTAATATGGGGCAGTATTAGTTATGTAGAGCTCTGATCCAAGATTGTGGTATTTCTTTGCCTGTTCTCTTGGTTATCATTCATCCCTGCTCTGCCATGTCCCCTAATCAGAACATACAGACCACTCTATTAATTAAAAACAGTTTTACTGTTCTTCGGAAGGTTGGAACAACAGACCTGTGTACCCATTTTCACATCTCAGTAGATTCAGGATCTAGGCAGGATTCAGAGGAGGCCATATTAGGGATGATACTTTGTTAAAAAAATGTATTCCTTTGTTTCAAGTAATTATTTCTTAATACTTAAAGGAGAAAAGAGAGTCTTTTAGGGAGTAGCCAAGACAGCAAAATACAAGTTTTATTTTATGTTTCTTACTTCCAACCTCTCACCTCCAACCTAAGAACAGAAATACAAATAATATTGACTAATTAAAATGAGTAAACTAACATGATCATGCAACTTCAGTGTTTGTGTTTTCTGAACCATTCACACTCACTTATTTGTTGCTTCCTAGGCTGCTGTTAGCCTTTCTTACCCCCAGTATTTAGGTTGAGAAGACTCCTTGCTCCTCTACATGTTCTGAGTTGGTCTTAAGGCAATACAGAGTTGGAAACCTGGATCCTTGATTGTAACTTAGCCTCTGTTAACATTGGCAAGACATCAATGATTTTAGTATCCCCTTTTGAGCTTTTAGGATAAGGCTAGGTCTGTCAGTTATTTTCTTTGTTGATATTACAGAGAAGCATGTTGTCTAGCAGAGCAGCCTGTAACAGTTCCTCCCCTTTTTCTCCATCACCTAAAAGACAACCCCCATAAAACTTGTTAATATATTATTCTACACTTTCTTTTGCTTAGCTCAGTCCATCCATCCCCAACTGAACACTAATCTCAAATAAGCATTCAAAACAAAACCAAAAATTTTTGTATATCAAGCTTCCCATCCTGGCCACTGTCCTCGTACTTGGGTTTTTTTCTCAGATATGAGTTCACCTCAGCCTCTACTTTGTCATACAATGGCTCATTGTTCCTCTCTGTGGATCTTTCAGGTAAACAGGGCTACTTTGGAAAGAACAGATATTCCCTCACATAATAAATAAGAAGGGCCTTTTGCTGGCTTAACAGACTGCCTTTGATCTGAAGGCAAATGGTACTTGGTTAATTACTGTGTTTGCCTTGTACTGCTGGCAGAGTGCAAAGGTTAGGAAATGTCTCTCCTGCAGAGTTGTTACTTCCATTCATCAGCTGTCAAGGTGGGTAGTGTATGACCTTAACTGGATGACATCTGGGCTGTAGATTTTAGAATCCCCTATGAGTTAGGAAGAGATGAATGATAACTTCTGTGGTCAGTAGTCGTATTTGATGCTAAGGTATGTGTGGTCATATGTGTATTTTAGCAGAACAAAGAGCACACGAATTACCATTTTTATTTTCAAGTGAACATTGTCATGTCCATGTTGCTTGTTAAACTGAGGCCTAAGGTATATATGAAAGGTAGAGATTTCCTACAGCTGGATGTAGTGATCTTACTCCTAACTGCCCTGCCTGTGGTGAACTTTGTTATACTCTACACCTGAGAAATTGTTGCTCCTGTGAAATATATGCCTTTTTCTGTCTGTGTCTGTAGGTAGACGAAGTGCACCACCCTTGAATCTCACTGGCCTCCCTGGCACAGAGAAGCTGAATGAAAAAGAAAAGGAGGTAACAAAAAGAATGGGAACTAGAGGAAAGCAAGTAGGGGCTGCTAATTCATTGAATAGTCTTCTAGTCTATCCTTGAAGTTTTAAGAATTGACCTCAGCAGGTTTCAAAAAACTCCTTATCATCTTGATACTGTTTGCCTTCTGTGAGAACATATGATATATAAACCTAATAAGAGCAACTGTCATTATTGAACATTTACCATGTACCAGATACTGTAATAAATGTTTATATAAATGAAATTAATTTTTTATAAACCTAAAATAATTTGTATATGATTATTTGCTTTAAAAAGATCACTTTTGAGTAGTTCTACACTTTTTAAAACCTTAAGTGATGGTTATACTGTGTTTCCCTAGCATGTTTATAAGCATAAAGAAAGGAATTTTTTATCATATATAGTCATACGTTAATTTTGATTTTACAATGGTGTGGCCCACCTTTCCATTGTAATCATCAAGCTGGTCTTCTTGTTACTTTTGGCTGTTTCTAAAATTTAAATCTAGCTTTAAAAGAGTCATCATCAAATAGTTTCAAAAGAATGTGCCATGGCTCTGAAGTTCATTCCAAAAGAGGGATTCCTCTTTTGTTCCTTACATGTTCCTTTTACAGTTCCCAAGATCAGTGTTCCCATCTGCTACCTTGTACCATTAATTCAGGTCAGATAGTAAGGAAAAGTCAAGGAGTAGGGGCTAGTATTTTTATTTCATCCACTAGGAATAGTAAAAAATAATTTGAGAGTAGAAGGAAGTATATGTTATATCCAGGTATTGCAAAGATCACAGGCCTTTCTGATTCAAGTATTGAATGGCCCAGAGTTTCAAGCAGTTTTTATCCTTACCCATAAAATGGTGACCACAGATTGCTCATTGCTGTGTAATGGCAAGTGAACTGGAATTGAGGCAGCTTTCTAGATTTTTAGCAGCTAACGTGGCCTCTCTTAGGAAGATCTCTGTATTTCCTCTCCCTCCAAAGTAGGAAACGCAGTCACAAAAACAGGGACTACAACTTTATGCAGATACTAAAAATAATGTGATTCACACTTGGGAATCCATGTATCTGCCCCCCTGCTCCCTATACCCTGTGGCTCTTCCCTGACTGGCTTTGCTGGAATATGCTGGGCCTCTACCCTGGCTGCTTCTCAGGGCACATGCTTGTATTCCCTGACAAACCCAGGTAAGCCAGCCGACACATGCTAAAGCCTCTAAGCGTCGTACCCTGGCTTTCTTGTCCTGAGTCTTTGTCTTTAGTGAGTATTCCCTCCAAAGAAGAGACTAAATGGAATGCAGTCCAGCCACCCAACAGCTCCTATAAATAATTGGAGGTTGATGTCATTTCTTAAATTTTGTTTTGGCTATACCTGCTGGATTAAATTATGAGAATGACAGATGTTAATGTTTATTAAATTTGCCATCTCTTACAGCTCTGTCAGATGGTGAGGTTGGTCCCAGGAGCCTATTTAGAATACAAATCTGCTCTGTTGAACGAATGTAACAAGCAAGGAGGCTTGAGACTGGCACAGGCAAGAGCACTCATCAAAATAGATGTGAACAAAACCCGGAAAATCTATGATTTCCTCATCCGTGAAGGATACATCACTAAAGCCTGAGGTTCTAAGGGCTTGGAGTGTGAAATCACAAGTTTGGAAAGTGATGGGCCAAAGGACAGTATGGGCATTCTGAAGAGTTTCTTTTTTGAGCTGAATTCTCATTGTAAAAAGAAGAGAAGGACAAAGGAAACCTTATGTTGTGTTAATGTCAGCTTTATTCTCCACCCTGCTTTAAAACACTCCTGTTGTTGGTATTGTGCTGCAGAGTTATGTGCTAGATAAGCTATTATTAAATGTGAGTGGGCATTCATTCCTAGCACCTTTTGTAACTAAAACAAGAACCGTAGTACCTCACATCACAGTGTTGGTAGAAATAGAACTAAACCAGTCTTTAGTCCCAGGAGTCCCCCTCAGATCCTTGTACTTGAGAGATTAGTTTTCTAATTACCTGTTTTGCCTTCAGACCTTACAGATAGATTTAAAATAAAGAGAAAGATTATATAGAGCATGAGAAAGACTTCTCTTTTGTTTCGAGGATTTTTTAAGCTGACAACTTATGTTTATGAGCAGGGGGGCAGGGGGCGGAATCTCATGATGGTCTTGTCCCAAACTGCATCTTTAACTTTAATGTCTGGCTTCATACTTTGTAGTTTGTCTAATCTGCACTAGATTTTTAAGGAGATGGTACTGAATATAAAATGTCTCTGTTATTTTTAGAATTAATGGATTAAAATGTTTTGCTACTTAATTTGTGGGTGTGTCAAACATTCTGGTAACTGAAGCACACTTAGGGTGTTGGATGCCCGCCTCATTACTGCACTGTCTCTGCTAACGTGTCCTGGACTCACCCTGTTCTTACCCTGGGTTTCCCAGGATACCAGGCCCCTGAGGATGCAGATGATGCAACTAACCTCAGCTTTGCTTGAATTGAGACCTGAACCCTGATTTCTTAATGGTGAAAGGCTAGCCTGCAATAAAAGCTACTTTTAAAAGTAAAGCTGTCTACTATATGGGACTCAGTAGATATGAGGGTGAGTAATCCCACCACATCTGAAACTTGGCCCTCAAACCTTTCTGCATAATAAGAAGCCAAACTCAGAGTCATGGTTATCCCATTTCTATTAGAAGGAATGTTGTATACAGAAATGACTCCAGAATTTGTACAAATTACCTTCAGTAGCTGACTGATTCTTTAATTCTTTAAACGTTCAAAATATCTAATATTATATGCTTTGTTAGAAGTATCTGCTCAAATTTCCACTGATGTAAATATGCATGTAGCTTGCTAATAGACTTTATCTAGGGGGTTACAAATGAAAAGGAAACTCTTAGGTTCTGAAAGAATTAGAATAAAGGACTTTAATCTTTAAAAAGGTTGGCCTGTGGAAATGGTCTCTTTTCTTTGCATAGTCCTGTCTCTTAGAAAAACATTCTACCACCACTATCACCCTTCCTTGGTTATAAAGGAATTGTCTCTTATCTCCGAAAGGTAATTCTGGTTCTGAAAATTTGGGATGCATTAGACATCTATGTCATGTGATATCTGTTGTAGTCTGAAGAGTCCTTAATCTTGATTAAAGAAGGCTTCCTGGGAGAGGTGAGCTTTTGAGGCAATGATAAGATTAAGAGGAGATAATTTGGCAGTTGGAAGTGGAAGACTGTTCCAGACATAGTGGGTGGAGGATGGTGTGGAGGCAGCAGTGGGAGTATGGAAAATGGTGCCAAGAGATATAGTTGGCTAGGACACCAGAGGCAGCTGTGGTAGTTAGGAGTGGGAGAATGGTGGGACCATCTGATAGAAACCTTGGAACCAGTTGAACTTTAAAAAACTGGGGAATCAGTAGATTTGATGAGGAAAATAGCATGGTCGAAAATAGTGATAGAAAACTAAGGCTATAATTTCAAATGACTGGATTTTATAAAGTAATATTATTGTTTTGGTAAACCCAGCTTTGCAAAATTTAAGACCTAGAATCCCTAGAAGGTTTCTCAAAGATCAAGCAATATTTTGGGTGAGTTGTACTCTTGAAGGGAGTCACCAAGTTGCTCTCTTTTTGCATTTACAGTAGAAAAGCACATGCTGATATTTGATGTGGCTGACAACTGCATTATTTTCTTCTATGTTCTTATCCCCAAAGGAAGGCCCTTCTTGTTACTATAAATCCAGAGCTAGCAAGGCCTTTTTAGAGAATATTCTATCCTTCTCCTTTGCTGCTACATAGGGTTGGCCAGTAAACCAGCTACACTAATAGAGGTCTCTCTTGGTTGAGATATCTCAGAAGAGGAAGAGTTTACTCTGAAACTCAACAACATGAATGAAGATCTTTTACTGTTAGGAATTTTTATTGTAATTTAAAGGTTTCTGCTGAAATTTTATGAATATCCTCTGCCAGAGGTGGGAAATAGGGAACAAATTTCTTTCCCTGTCATGACCCTTTCCTGCGCTCAGAGACCTGGATTCTTTTGAGACCATCTATTGATGGTTTATCTCCTCTTGGATTGCAGTTTTCATCCTTTTACTGTTTACAGCCCCCCCACCCCCCCTCCCATTTTAAATCTGAATTCAGTAGTTAGTTAATCAGTCCTTGCTGAGAGAGATGGACAAGCTTCCTAGTTTTTAGTAATTAAATCACCAGCTTGTAGTTAGCTGGAAAGAGGAAAAGACCAATAACATTAATCAAAAACAACCAAATTCCAGTTGGTAGATCACTCTAGCTTTAGGAAATATATAGATATGTAATAAAAGAACTAAAATTTCCACTGTGAATCATCAGAGGCCCAAATTATAAAGAGAAGCTTGGAAAAACTCATTCCTGTTTACTCCCAAACACTTCTACTGGTTTCTAGGCAGGAGAGTAGTATTGTGTTCTAAACAGCATTCTGGAACATGGTTCATCCATTTTTAAGGATTTCTGTGGATACTTTCTAGATATATACTGTATTATTGTTAATAAAAAAGGCTTTTCCACAGCTTACACGTTCCTCGCTTTTTGTTTGAATTTCTAAAGATTAAAATTTGATCCAAGAGGGGCCGATCTGGAACCTTTGCTTTCCTTTCCAATGTGCTTAGCCAGACGTGGTTAACCTCTCCCTGATCTGCCAGAAGAGATCATCACAGTGGGACTCTGTCATGTCTGTGCCCTTATGTAGAAGAGGCAGCCCAGCTAAGACAAAGTATTTCTCTTCAACCAGACACATTCTGAGTGAATGTGTCTAGCCATTCTGAGTGAAATCGAGCAAGATCTCAGAGAGCAACCAGGGTCTGAGCAGCCTAGATAGGATCATAATAGTCATGCTGACATAGGCACTTAATTTGAGAGTGAGGACAATAATGAAAAGCATTTAGCTAGGGAATATTTTGGAACCTAAGGAGCCTATCCATGAAGTATGCATCAGAACTGTTAGTGTGCCGCTTTTGAGGGATTGAGGTAGGGGGCAGATGAATAATTTCTGTGAAGTCTGGAAAGTCAGTTTCTAAATCTAAATGAGAGGGAGTTCTTTTTCTCTTCAATGTTTGCCTGGTGCCTTGGCTTCTATCAGTTTAAGATGTGCTGGGATGAAAGCATTAACTGCCCTTGGATATGAGTGACAGGGCTTACTGTCCGGAGACCTAGGTATTTAAGGATAGGATGAATGTCTTCTATCTCACATTAAAATTCCTTTGTTACTGTGAGTTACTTGTTTGGTATGCATTGTATGATGAACCCCATCCCTGTTAGGAGGAATAAGGAAATTGTGATAAAAATGCAGAAGCTGGCTATTAAAAGGTTTAAAACTCAAAACTGAGGGATACAAAAAAATTGAATGTCACCATACCTTTGCCAGTCCAGACTTGTTTTATGTCTTTCAGGAGTGGATAATTAAGTCTGATGCACTTATTTTCTACTTGCAGAGCAGAGGGGATAGATTTCTGTGACACCAAACTAACCTGGTTACTAATCCCTCTTTCTTAACTAAGCAACACTTTTTAGCTTGCTCTTGTCTCCCATGAAGTTTTATGTGGCAGACACTTCCAGGTGGCTTGCTAATTAACCTGCCTTGGTCCAGAGTTATGTCAAACAGGAGTAGCATCTTAAGAGGTGTGGAAAGGAGAAGACCTCATAGTTTTTTAAAAAACACTTTTTCTTAAAAATACCGATGTGCTGTCATCACCCTTGTTCAGTGAACTGACAGCTAAGTGCCAACTCATGACACTTCTAATACATCACTCTTCTCCTTGGAGAGCTGTCTGCCAAGTATACTCCCTGTTTTTGAAATTATTTGCAATGACCTTCTCTTTTCTCCCATTAAACCAGGAGTCCCTAATCTGCACCACTCCCCCGCCCCCCGCTGTGGGCTGTTAGGAACAGGGCCGCACAGCAGGAGGTGAGCAGCAGAGAGCTAGTGAAGCTTCATCTGTATTAGCAACCCTCACCTGTTCTAGCATCACTGCCTCAGATCATTAGAATCGGGCATTAGAATCTCATAGGAGCATCAGCCTCTAGTGCCATAAAGGTTGGGAACTGCTGCATAAAACAATAGTAATTGATCTGGATTCTCCCCTTATTATCACCCTTCATTGAGAGAATTCCTTTAAGACATTAATATATAATAAAAAATATATCATTTTAAGAAATAAAAAATAGAATCTGCACTGTGGAGCTTGATTTTAACGTTCCCAATCAATGTTGCCTATAAGAAAACTGATTTTTTATTTGGGCTAAGTGTCTTATGTTTTCATTTCCTTCCATTCGTAGCATGTTGTCTAAGATGAAAAGGGCAATTTTCAGGGTAATTTAATAGATTTTCCAAAAAATTACTGAAAAAGAGTGAAAAGTTCAGCAATGTCGTAAAGACACTAGCTCCCAAATACTGGGGGCCTTAGAGATGGGTGGGCTGATTTGAGCTTTGGTAGAGGAGGGGGCAGCAGTGTTCCAACCCTGATCCTGTGGGAATTTGCTGTCTGCTTTGGACAGGTAGAACACTTTTCTATACACTATCCCATTAGCCTCTGCTTCAGAAAAAGCCACTCAACCAGGGGCAGGAGCCGGAGACCTTATTTTTTGCCTAGAGGATAACACTTTGACATTTGTTTACCAAAGGCTATGTATCTAAGTGTTAGCCACAGATAGGTGACAGCAATGTCCACTTTAGCTGGCTGCCCATAGGCGCACGTGCGCACGCGCGCCCACGCACACACACACACACACACACACACACACACAAGAAAATCTTTGCATTGTTTTGGGCATGCATAGTTTCAGATTCAAGACACCTGTCAGATCTAAGTCAGCATAAGTTTAACTTTATGATGCAAAGCAAAACGCTTTTGAGAGCAAAATCTCTCAGGAGTGCTTTCCGCCCCCAGCAACTGCAGAAAAGAAAGTGTCTGTAGGAGAGAAGGGTGGCTATAGACGTCATTGCATCTTCCAGATCCCAGCTGTGACCTGGCTCAGAGTTTTACAGTTAAAAATAACCATGGCTTAGAGTTGGGGGAAGAAGTAAACTGTTGCGTCTCCATGGAAACTAGGAGAAGGAAAAGAGGAAAGCCATGGATTTTCAGCAGATGTGGCAAGGTGGAGTGGATATAGGGTCTGGGAGCTTAGAGGCCCTTGATAAAAAGAGATACGCTGATTAGCATCCAGGATGTAGCCAGACATTGTTACAGGGCTCTGGAGACACTCTGCAACCAAGATATGTTTCTAACAACAATGTGTATGTATATCTTGGGTCTTGGGTCAACTTCTTGTAACACAAATTTGCCATTATTTGGCAAAGCATAGAGCAGATGAGCAACACAGGTTAGATATTGCCTTCTAAACAACCTGGGAACCTCTACTATCCCCCCCACCCCCCTTGCCCCTCGCGCCCCCACAATTTATAACTAGAGGGGAAGTGTTCAGGCTCTTGGGCTGACATGGACATTTACTCCTGTTCAGTAAGACCAGGATTTTTTTCCTTGGTGTAGGAGATTATGCAAAGTGGCATTAATTACCCAGGATGTCCTTAAAAGTAAGTATGTATGTCTCACTATTTCTGGTATTGTTACGACCAGGGGTGACTCCTGGGGGGAAATATTTTATTTCTTCATTTCCCCTTTCTTTAAAGTTTTCTTTAAAAGCAATTTTTTCCCTAAAGAAATACATGAACACATTCTAGTTGTAAAAAAATTTTTAAACCTCTTTCTTTTCCTTTTTGCATGAAAAGTTTGTATGCTTTCTTGTTTACCTTCCCCGTGTATTGGAAAGACCTGAGCGGTAATCCTTGTTCTGCTCCTTAATAATACAAACTTGGGCAAGTTTTTCAACTTGTATCTAAAGTGGTTGATAATATCTACCTGACTGGGTTTGATGAAGATTAAATGAGTTAAGGTATAGTAACCTCTTGGCATGTCCTTTCCCCATGCTTCTCTTCCTTTCCCCATGGAGCCTTTGATATTTTTGTTTAACTGCAGCCAGATACGAACAAGCAATTGATTTTCCTGTACCACACAATTCAGAGCATGGTAAAGTGTCAGAGAGGGACACTAAGATCTAAAAGATACAGAACAAATGTTAAAACAGGCAGATGTGCATTTTTCAAGAATGTTGTTTATATTGGAATTATCACTGTGCATCATTGCCACAGCCCCAGGGTTGAATTAAGGGCAGGACATTTCTGGGACAGATACATATTAAATGACCTAGTTATCCTAGACATGTTGTAATATTCTCTTATATAATGCCTAGCTCAAGAAGCCTGAAGTCAGGTTATAAAACTTGTATGCACACTATGACTGTCACTGTGTGAAGAAAACTAAAAAGCATAGTAAAAAGACCAGAAAGAAAAGATGCTAATCATTTTGTTAAGTAGTAAAATTATGGGTGATGTGCTTGTGCAGGCACGTGCTCGCTCTCGCTCTCATGTGACATTTTTTATTAATGGAAAATAATTTTCATGAGAACTATGACTTGTATTTTTAGAGTATTAGAGAACTAATACTCTAAAAATACGAGTTTCAAGTATTTTACATTAATACAATTTAGTTAATCCTTATGATAGCCTTATAAGGTACTATGTTACATCTTACAAAATAGCACAAGCCTTAGGCAATGTCTGTAGTAGATGAAATGTGTTTTGGGATTTCTGTCTCCTAGTTTCTTTATCTTTTCCACTTTTATAGAATTTCCTACCAGATGCCTGGTGTCCACTGTCCTTCTCAAACCTGTCAAAGGACAGTAGATTAAAGATTTACTTCTCTTGGTGGGGGGGGGGTGCATTTTTAAGCTTTCAGTGGCATGTACTCTGGAATTACTGGAATTAGCAAGCAGGCATTTGAGGCATGTGTGGAGCAGTATGACCTGATGGCAAACTTCTGTAGACAGAGGATCCCTGATCACAGCTGTTCCCCAGTTCTGACAGTATAGCAAAACTGTTGTCAATTTGTTATCCAGAGGCAATGATACAAATGGAAGATGCAAATCTGCCTTCTGAGGGACCCATAAAGGTCTGATCAAGGAGCTCAAGCAATTAAGGAGAATATTTTTAGAAAGGCAGACATCAGAAGCCAAGCAGAGAAGTTTCCACCCTCTACTTACTGTGTCTAATCAGATCAGTTCTCATTCTGCACAGAAGCTGCACCGCTCTAAAACACTATTTAGATGCAGTCAGGAGCACCCACACCTCCTTGGGCATAGACAAGCCATACTTTTCTAGCAGATGACCTTGAAAATGTTTCTACCTTTAAAATAGTTGACACCTATAAAGATACTTATAGTAATGTGCTGCCCAGTAAGGTGGCCACATAGCTACATAAATCAGCCTCATGTGGCTTTAAATTAAAATTTATTAAAATTAAAATTAAAAATACGTTCCTCAGTCACACTAGCCACATTCAAGTGCTCAAAAGCCATGTGAGACTTGTGACTACTGTAGTGGACAGTGCAGACACAGAGCACTTCCATTATAAAAAGTTCTGTTGGACAGTGTTGGTCAAGAAGATAACACCAAGTTGCATTCTTTGCAGACGAATATAGAAGCCCACACTTCCACTGTAAAGGCGTGAAGCACCTCTCCGCCCACAGGCCTATATGTACAGTCACTAAATGGTCTTGCTGAATTTAGCACTTCTTCCTACTTTCCTTAATCTCTAGATCTTTACACATACATCACACTCAACACAAACTCTATTTTAGCCCTCCTCTCTCCTCCTCACTGATGAGGATATGATTCTTCATGGTAAGTTTAGTTCCTATAATCCATGAAAATGCCCTGCTCCTTGTCATTAACTAGAGCTGTTCTGGAAATCTGCCTTCTGGATAACAAACAAGCTTGAATTTGAAGAGGGATTCATCTATTTGTGCTGCTGAGTCACTGAAGGGAAGACTGGGTGGGGGGAGGGAGAAAGAAATTAAAGCAACATACAATCGTTTCTATTAGAGATTTTGCTATTTTAGTATTGGCAAGTCAAAAATAAGGCACTGGATGAATTAATGGTGGAGCAATTTAGTGCTGGGAAGATGCTTTTCCCAGGCAAGATTTGAACTTCAGTGTTTAATTCTGAATCAGATTCTTTGTTCTCACACAGGATTAATTTTGCCTAATTTTAAAGCTCTGATTCTCATTTTATGAAAGCAAAATAAACAAATCTCTCCATTCTAGGCATTTCTAGCTCCCCTTAGATTATCAATAAAATGCCTTTGATGTTATATTTTTGTCTAGGAAGCAGACAGAACTTTCAGATATTCCTTCACTCACAGATGACTCTGAGTCTGGTTGAGGAACAGAAAGTGTGAAAAAATCTCAAAGCTTTTGAAGATGCCTGGAGATGTAAACCCAAAACGCGATTTTAACTTCCCTCACCAACCCCTCCCCCCAAACCTATGAACTGCTCGTTTGATCGTTCAGCAGTTCTGATGCCAACGATTTACAACGGTGAGGAGCTAGGTCTGGTGAGTAAAGGGCTGGGTGTGGAGTCAGGACTCAGGTGTCTGACTCACTGCGGAGCCCTGAGGAAGTCGTTTATACCTTCCCTCACCTGCTAGGGCAGGTTTGTGCTGAAAAAAGTTCGTTTTGCATCCACTCACATTACAGATAGGCTAAACTACATTAAAAACGACCCTCAGAGTGACACAGCAAATAAGCCCTTAACGAATCCATGTGTTCGTCCTGGGCTCCGGAGACCCTACAGCTCCACCTCGGAGGCACGGACGGTGCATCCGGTGTTTGGAAACTCAGATGGCATGTGTATTTGCGGTAGTGGGTTGGTGGTCTCGGGGCAGGCAAAGGATGGCCGTATCTATGGCTACTTTTGAGTCTCGGACAATATAGCCTCCCAGTTATTTGAAACTGCCCACACCTGCCCAAGCAAGTCACCAACAGTTGCCACGAAATTTATTTTCCTTTCATTCTTCGGTCTCAACTCCTGGGCTCCCCAGTGCAGAAGAGAAGGTGGGGGTGGGTGAGAGTCGCTGATTAGTCAGTCACTAACCACAGTCTTCACTCCTTTTATATTTGTGTTGTTTTCTGCCTTAACCCTCTCACATCCAGAAGTACCCTAGTACACAACTCCAGCATCCCCGCCCCAAACCCAGCTTGTAGGTAGACACTGAAGTGGGGAAGGGAGAAGTCATACGTAGGAGACAACAGAGGAGCCCTAAGCAGGGTTCCGCCGGAGGTAAGGTTTATCGAATGGGCTGGGGGCGCGCTAGGGCCACACCGCTGGGCGGCCGGGGGCGCAGTGCGCAGGCGCGCCGCCCGCGGATCCGCGCGCTCGGCGCCGGCTTCCCCCACGCGGCGCGCCTCTTCCCGCCGAGGCCCCGCCCCCGCCCCGAGCGCCCCACCCCGGGGGAGGGCAGTGGGGCGCAGGGAGCGTGCGCGCGGCCCGCCCCGGGCGCGGGCGGAGGGGCGGAGGCGCGGCGCGCGCGGCGGCCAGCCAGCAGAAGCCGGGAGCCGCGCAGGAGTGTGGAGCGTCAGCCGCGAGCCCGGCGGAACCGGTACGGGTCCCACGGGCTCGGGCGGGGGGCTCGGGCGGCGGGCGGGCGAGACTTGGCGCGGACGCGGCTCCGGGGCGCTGCGGGCATCTAGCAGCTGAGGCCCCGCGCGACCCTCGTCTCTGGAAACTTTGTGCCCGCGCCCCCACCTGCCCCCGGCCGTTCTCTCATCCTCTGGGCAGCGGGGTCAGGAGAGGCCCGGGGCCCTCGCAGAGCCCCCTCCTCATCGCCCGGTCCCCTCTTCGCTGGCTCTCGGCGCGCACCCCCTGCTGCTCCTCTCTGCGGCGGACTCGCGGCCCTGGTTACCGGCCCTCCGGCTCCTTCGCGAGCATCCTCTTCTGCTCCCCTCGTCTCCCGACCGCTTTGCTCTTCGTCCCCGTCGTGGCCTCTCTACCTCCTTGTTGCGCCGTCGGCATCCACCCGTTGCGAGCCACAGGGGCCGACCGCGGCTTTTTGCGTCTTCCAAAGATTTCTGGTGCATTGGTAGAAACAACTTGACTTTCAGCAATGCCCCAAGTATACAACTCGAGTATTTCTCTGCGGCGGTAGATTAGTGTGCACAGGGCTAATATGTCTTTTTATTTCTCCTAAGTACTTTGCTCCATAGCGAAGTTGCGTGTGAGGGGGAGTTGCGTGCTGTAGCTGGCTTAAGTGGATTGTATAACTATATTTTATTTAGGTGGATGTTGCTAATGGTGCCAGCCAGTGTTATGGTAACTGGGCATCCCAGAGGCAAGGGAAATGACTTACAAATGCATTTCTACCCTATGGGGATTTATAAACAGAACAAACCAAAAAAACTCTTGCAGTTTTCATCCAGCAGGATCTCAAAGCATTTAGCATGTGTTAACGAGCCTGTGCATCGTAGTTTTATAAGCTAGGTAGGGTAGAAAGCATTACCGTCCCGTTTTACAGTTGTAAAAACGGAGGCAAAGAGCTGAGTCCTGATTTTACTCCCCGTAAAGGAATATGGACCCAGAGGTTTATCCCAGAGTTTCCTAGAATTCCTGGTCCGTAAATCCACTCAGAAATATAATGCAACGTTGGAACATCCTCCCTGAGATTCAACAGATCAATTAAAAATCAAAGAGGCTGAAACCAGCGGTCAGCATCCATGCTTGGGACTCAGCTCTCTCACAAAGTTAAGTCATACTGGACAAGTCACAACTGCTAAGCGTGTTTCCTGCTCTTTAAAATGTGGGGAACAAAAGTGCTGTATTCTTTGTAAAGTTGTGTGTGTCTGGAAGCTCCATTCTCTTGAGCTGCATTTGATGATAATTACTTGTTGTGGACTCATAAAGGCCCTCATTTTTGGGTTCCCTTTAGAAACCTAGGAAATGAGGCACCTCCAGAATGAATAACTGTCTTTCTTCACCAGAGACACCTGAGAATTCATAAGAGGGAAAGGCCCTACCCCAGCCTGGGTGGGGGTAGAGGGTTGCTGGGTGGAGGTAGGAAGGAGCCCTGCACAGGCGGCTTGACACATGGGCCCTATTCCTGCCTCCAGCTCTGACTCATCTTCTGACGCTTGGGGGAGGAGAGGTAGTTGCTTGATATTTTTGGCTTTCCCCCATAAAAGGGGAGAAGTTTCCTT
Organism: Eidolon dupreanum; assembly: GCA_028627145.1. Taxonomy (NCBI): domain Eukaryota; kingdom Metazoa; phylum Chordata; class Mammalia; order Chiroptera; family Pteropodidae; genus Eidolon; species Eidolon dupreanum. Next base: position 80,682,017 of record CM053506.1, on the reverse strand, counting down.
CATTCCAAGTCTTTTTAACGTCAGTGTCGAATGTGTCTATGCTGTCTTCTCATCTGAAATCTTTCATATTGGTTGAATGCAGGTATGATTTCTATAATATTCTTTAATAGAATGGCATAAATGTATAGTCATATCATAAAAAACTGGCCAGGTATATACGTCTAGGGAATCCTTTAAAATGTTAGCATAAAAACTACCATTTTTAAATGATAATCTTTAGGGAGTATATGGATTTGGTGGATATCTGTGCAATTGGGATTTTATTTAGGGCAAGGTAAATTAAAAATACTTTTTCTCAATATCACAAAATATATATTAATCATTCTCTATATAAAAAATTAAAACTTTACAGATAAGTCTAAAGCCTTCTTTTGAGCATCTTTCCCAAAAAGCAACTGCTGTGTGTGTCTTTATTGGTAGTTTATCCCTTTAGACTTTTATAAGCATTTTCATAAATATCTGTTTGCAGAAAATGACTTTTTAATTGAAATGAAGTAGAATGAAGTTAACCAGTCCTGTTCATAGAGATTTGGTTTCTGTCGAGAATAGATAGCGTGTGTTTTAATGACAGCTGGTTGTAAAGTTTTATTAACCGTGATAGCATGGTAGTATTTCCCTGGACAGTGGATAGATGACCTCTTCTTAACCAGCTTCAGAGTAGTTAAATCATTAAGATCCTAGGCGTTACTCTCAATTGCAGATGAAACTTTCCCATTAGAAGAAAAGAAATCTAGGATTACTAGTGTATTCATCTTTTCTTTGCTTTGCTTATAAGGAGGCATTAAAGGGAATGGAAGGCAGGAAGAGTTGCTAAAGCAACAGCGCCTGGGTATAAACTTACAGAGCAAACATTTAAGGTGGTAGCTTTAGTTATTTATGAAAGCTTTACTGCAGCGAAGACAAAGAAGGGGAAGTATTAATGTGGGCACAGTTCAAATCAGTAATTTCAGGAAATGGGTGAGTTAAAATTCACATCAAGAGTTTATGGGTTTAAATGTTAGACAGGTATTGAGGACTTTTGCCATGCTAAAGATACTGTGCTCAATACTGGGGTAGAAGGCAAATAAGGTTCCTGACCTCACGAAGCTGATAGTGACGTTCAAAGAGGAAGTGTTCTTTCCCCAGTTAGCCAGAATTGTAATGGTTTTGAATTCATGGAAATCAAAATTGTATTTAACCATTTTTTTATTGTGAATTATAATTCACAGAAAAGGGTATAAAACAAATGCATAATCTCATGAATCATTTTAAAGAAAAAGCAGTCATAACCATCCAGCAGGTAAAGAGGTCCCTCATCCAGCTATTTCCCAGTGACAACCTCTCCCTCACCCCAGAGGTAACCTTGCCTCTTTTGTGTGGAAATCACTTCCTTTCTTTTCTATAGTTTTATCCCATAAATATAAATCTCTAAACAGCACAGTTTTATTTTGCCTGTTTTTCACCTTTATGCAAAGTGATCAAAGTAAGAATTCTTTTAAATCCTTTTTTTTTTGGGGGGGGGTCAGTATTATATATGTGTCTATGTATAATATTATATTTATATATATATCGAATGTCAGAACCATTACAATAGTATATACTTATACATATATGTATATAGACCCATAATTTTTTGTTTAAATTCTTGTAGCATTATATTTTTTTAAGATTCATCCATGTTGTTACCTGTGACCATAATTAGTTCATATTTGTATGAACCACAAGTTAGTTATCTGTCATCCATTGCTGATGAACATATGGGTTGTTTCTGGTCTGGGGAAGTTATGAACAGTGCTGGGTCATAGGTATGCATATCTCCGACTTTACTAGCTGATGCCTATTTTCCAAAGTGGTTGTACTAATTTACATACCTCCAGTGGTGTCAGCCTTGAGTTTATAATCCACTGTATTTGCTGTTTAATCACAGTATGTTTGGATATTTCTTGAATGAATACATGTCACCTGTGTGGACTTATCCCTGGTCCTTTATATACCAGTGTATTTATATATACTTACATTTAATTGTATGGTTTGGACTAACGTATTACCTAAAGGCCAGAAATGGGTTTTCCACTCTATTTAGTTGACAAATACCCCAAAGAACCCTTCCCTTGATCCTCTTTTTCTTTAACAGATGTGTAGTTATAGGGAAGTTTAAATATGCAAAATGAAGTATTAAAAATAAAAGTTTCTAGTACCTCAAAGTCTTTTAAAGGTTTTGGTGAATCCTCTCTCTTGGGCTACCAGATGTCTTACCTTGGTGACTTGCATTGTGCTAGTGAATGCTTACCTTGTGCCCAGCCCTGAATGCGCAAGCCAGTGTTACTGGCGTTAGTGTGTGACATGTGCAGGAACCCAGGCCAGTTCCTGTTGAAGTACGCTCTGAGGATGGGTGCTCACATCCTTGTGTGTCTGTGCAGGTCTCCTAAGAGGCACCGAGCACAGACCACAGTTCGTTCTTCCTCGGCAATTCCAGAGGAACCACAGCTTCTTCGCTACCGCAATGAATGACTCTTTTGCAATCTTAAAATGTACTTTTCTCCAAATCTTCCTTTGTGTCGGAAGAGGCAGTTTAAAATTGGGTTTGATATAGAAAATTCTTGCTTTCTGAGTAGACAATTGCCAGGTTAACTTTAATTGCCTGTGTTTGGTGTTGCTAGCTAGATTTAAAGCTAGGGGTGTGTGGGAGTGTGTGTTGGGGCAAGGAGGACAAGGGAGTGAAAGAGATGATTGGGAGAGATGGGGAGGTCATGGCAGTACAGTTATTAAATTACTGAATTCAGGTATTTGTTGAGTACTGTGCCTAGTATTATCTGCTAAGTCTATTTCTAGCTTAGAGCAGAATGTTCTACAATTCTACAGGTTTAGAAAATACCCTCAGGGAAATATTTTTTTTTAGCTAGAGGGATGGTGGAAGAACAGTATCCCTAAGAATGTGAGATTCGTAGTTCCTTTTCATTTCTTCTGTTAGTCATCTTGGAAAATAGCTAAATTATTCTATTTTAAGACTTTACATAAATCATGAATACTTTTTTACTTACGTATTAAATATTTTTTCATATTTTATAATATAATCATAATTTTAAAGAATTATGTGTAAGTTCAAGAAAAGACACTCACAGTGGGAGGATAAAAAGTAATGTCAGAACCTCTTAATCTGTGTGATGAGGAAAGAAATCCTATTTGTGTTCTTCTATATCCCTTCGGGTGGGCAGTAACTTATAGAGGGACTGTTTTCCACCTATTGCAGGAAAGGAGTGGTGGCTTGGGTGTGGAGGTCAGGTCCACGTCCTGTCACATGCATTCCACAGCCCTCTCACCTCACCACTTCCCATTCTTGCGCTTTCTCTGATGGAGAGTGACCTTCCATCCAGTTTGGTCAGCTTTCCCCCACTGCCATCTTGAAGTCTCGTTGGGCCAAAAGGCCCTTTTGATATTTATATACAATTGCTGGGCTTCTGCCTTTCTTTCAGAACAGTTTCAGCATCAATTGCCTGTGGTAGATTCTTTTAACATCTTAACTCTTTGAGTTTATGGATACACATGAGAAAATTCTTAAACGAGAGCATGTTGCTTCTGTTGACTAGTAAACATTATGTGGCAGAGAGAACATGCGAAACACCAGCCTTCCTCACCTGAAAGAGAAAGACCATGAGGTGAGCTTGTTAAAATTTTTGAGGAAGTACTGGTAAAAATAAAATCCGGGGGAGTACTGATAGCATATAAGTTATATACAAATTTGAAAGCAAGATTTATAATTAAGAATTTCCCTAATTTAGCCATTGTGTCACTCTGGTATCCTTGCCAAGTTCTTTCATCAGATTGACTGTTAGTCTAGCTCTTGGGTGAAGAGCACTGCCAGGCACAAGCCAAAGCCTGGAGAGGGAGCTTGGATTGACAGACTTGTTGTAATTAATTTTCTTCTATTCCAAATAATTTTTAATTTTAGAAATTGCAATCACATAGAAAATTACAAAGAACAAATTAACCAGCACTATTACTCATAACTCAGAATTGGTCATACTTAATTTCTTTTATTTAAAAAAATAAAGCATTATGAAGTCGAGGCTTCCTTGTGCCTCTTCTCATCCCCACTGACAAACATCGCCATGAATTGATAGGCTTCTTTCCAACTCACTTTATTTAAATACAGTCATGGACCACATAATGACGTTTTGGTCAATGATGGATTGCATACTACACGGTGATGGTGCCATAAGATTATAATGGAGCTTTAAAATTCCTAACACTTAGTAACAGGGTAGCCATCCTAATGTTGTAGCACAAGGCATTACCGTGTTTGTGGTGTTGCTGGTGTAAATAAACCAACTGCGCTGCCAGTCATATAAAAATATAGTACAACAACAAAAAAACAATCCAATTAAAAAATGGGCAGAAGATCTGAACAGATATTTCTCCAAAGAGGAAATACAGATGGCAAACAGACATATGAAAAGATGCTCAAGGTCACTAATATCAGAGAAATGCAAATTAAAACCACAATGAGATATCACCTAAAATCTTTCAGAATGGCTATCAATAAATCAAAAAACAGCAAGTGTTGGCGAGGATGTGGAGGAAAGGGAACCCTCATACATTGTTGGTGAGATTGCAAATTGGTACAGCCTCTATGGAAAACAGTATGGAGGTTTCTCAAAAAATTAAAAATGGATATACCTTTTGACCCAGCAATTGTACTTCTGGGGATTTATCCAAAGAAAACAAAAACAATTCATATAGCTCTATGCACTCCAGTATTCATAGCGGCACAATGTACAATAGCCAAGATATGGAAGCAACCTAAGTGCCCACCAACAGACAGTTGGGTAAAGAAATTATGGTTCATGTATACAATAGAATATGATGCAGCCATTAAAAAAATGAAATCCTACCATTCGCAACAACATGGATGGACCTAGAGGTTATTAGGCTGAGTGAAATAAGACAGAGAAAGATAAATACCACATGATTTCACTTATCTGCGATATCTAAGGAACAAAAAGAACAGACTAATCAAAAACAGACTCACAAATATAGTGGACAGTTTGGTGACAGACAGAGGGGAGCGGAATTGGGGAGCTGGGAGAATGGGATGAAGGGTTAAAGAAGTACAAATTAGTAGTTGATAGCTGGGCACGGGGATGGGGAGCATGGCAGAAGGAATGTAGTTAGCATTAGTATGATGGCTAAGTGGAGGGCCAAGGGAGAGAGGGAGCATTTGGGGGGATCGTTTATGAACAATATAGATGTCTAACCAATGTACTGTGTACTTGAAACTAATTTAAATAAATTATAAAAAAATATATAGTATATACAGTTATGTATGGTACATAATTCTCGACTATGCTACTGGTTTGTGTATTTACTATACTATTTATATATGTTATTTTAGAGTGTATTCTTTCTACTTATACAGAAAGTTTGCTATAAAAGAGTATGCCCTGTTAGGTTGGCAGCAGCCTCATATAGCTCGTGTTTACTTACATCTCTTGGTTGTATCATTTTCTTTTGTGCTTAATTTAATCTCACATAATTTTGTTCATGGTCTCTAAGCATACAAAAATCCACTGTTAAAATTGCCAGCAAGAGGTCACTTTGAGTGATTGACCTGGAAACAAAATTAAAAGTGATTAAGGACTATGAAGGATGGTTATTGCTTGTCAGTCAGGCATGTCCCATTCCACCATTGCTACCATCTTAAAGAACTAGTGATTAAGCTCTTAAAGGATCTGCTTCATTGAAGGGAACAAGGCTAACAAAAGTTTGAGAAGGGCCCCTATCAGACATGGAGAAACTTCTACTGATCTCGATTGAAGCAGCATATTCCTCTCAGTACCATTCTGGTCACATCCAAAGCAAAAAGGTTTTTTGCGATATTGAAAGAAAAGGCTGCACCCAACTACAGCATTGGATTTACTGCTAGCTCTGGGTGGTTTAAACAATCCCAGAATCATTATTCATTATGTAATATGAAAGTGAGTGGTGAAGTCTTTGAGCGCTGATGTGAAGGCAGCTGAAGAATTTTTGGAAACTCTAGATAAGCCGATTTTGAAGGGAAATTATTTGCCAGAGCAAATATTCAGTATGTATGAAACCTCACCTCTTCTGGAAACAAACTTGAAAGGACCTTCATCCATAAAAAGGCCAAGTCAGTGCCAGGTTTCAGGGCTTTTAACAACAGGATAGCTTGGGGGCAGTGTTGCAGGCAACAAATTGAAACACTTTGTGATCTGGCACAATGAGAACCCCAGGGCCTTCAGACATATCAGTAAGCACACATTGCCAGTGTACTGCAAGTGCAATAAGTTATGAATGACCCAGCTCCTCTTCCAAGTTGCTCTCCAGAATTGCTATGCCAGCGAAATGGAGAAGTACTGTTTGGAGAATAACATAACTTTCAAGATTTTTCTTATTTTTGGTAATGTTCCCGGACATCCTTCTTTTATTGCTGATCTTCATCCCATTATCAAAATGGTGTTTCTCCCTCCAAACACCACCTCTTTGATCCAGCCATTGGATCAAGGAGTTATAGCAGCTTTTGAGGCCTACTACTTGAGGAGGACTCTTGCCCAGACTATTGCAACTAAGACACAGAAGATACTGACACAATTGTGGAAAGATTAGAACATCTATGACAGCATCAAGAACCTTGCTTGGGCCTGGGTTGATGTCACCAAGGAATGTAGGAATGGCATATGGAAGAAGACACTCATGAGGTTTGTCCATGACTTCAAAGGATTTGCCAGGAATGAGGAGGTTGAAAAAATCAACAGGGCTATGGTTGAGAAGACAAACAACTTTAACCTGGGTGTGGATCAGGATGACATTGAGGAGCTCCTAGAGGTAATTCCTGAAAAAACTAATAAGGAGTTGTTGGAACACGAACACATAGCTGAAGACGAAGCAAGAGAAAAGGAAACTGCAGGAGAAGAAAATAAGAACTAAGAAAATTGATAATGAAGGGTTTGGCATAACCTTTTGCAAACTTCAACAAAGTCTTTAAGTTTGAAAACATGGACCCCAGCACCAAAAAGTTTTCATTAATAAAGAGTAATGTTCATGACATTGCCTATTTACAAGCAAATCTATGATCAAACCACCATGGACATATTTCTGAAAAGAGTGACACCTCAAGAGGAGACTCAGGCAAGTCCTTCAGGAGGTGTTGCCGAAGAAGGCATTGTTACCAGATGACAGCTCCATGTGTGTTGTCCTTGCAGACCTTCCAGTGGGACAAGATGTGGAGGTGGAAGACAGTGCTATTGATGATCCTGACCCTATGTAGGCCTAGGCTAATACATGTTTGTCTTAATTTTTAACAAAAAGTTTAAAAAGTAGAAAAAATTTAAAGTAGAAAATATTTTTTTACAGCTGTACAATGTGTTTGAGTTTGAAGCTGTTAATTACAAAAGTCAAAAACTTTAAAAATTTTAAGTTTATAACATTAAAAAGTTACAATAAGCTAATCTATTAAAATATTTTATAAATTTGCTGTAGCCTTAGTGTACAGTGTTTATAAAGTCTACAGTAATATCCTAGGCTTTGACATTCATTCACAACTCACTCAGTGACTCGCTCACCCAGAGCAACTTCCAGTCCTGTAGGTTTTATTGATGGTAAGTGCCCTATGCAGGTATACCATTTTTTGTTTTACATTACCTTTTCTACATCTTTTACTGTACCTTTTCTATGTTTAGATATACAAACATTGTATTATAATTACAATACAACACATTGTGTTGTAATTGCCCACAGTATTCAGTACAGTAATATTCTATACATGTTTGTAGCCTGGGAGCTAGCTATAGGCTATACTGTATAGGCTAGGTGTGTTGTAGGCTGTACCACCCCCGTTTGTATAAGTGCACTCTGATGTTCGCACAATGACAAAAGGCATTTCTCAGACCATATCCCCAACATTAAGTGAGGTATGACTGTATTTATTTTAAATTAAACTATTTTTTATGTCAAAAGGACATAAACATTTCTAATAGCCTTTAATTTGCACTTTCATGTTTTGGGAACAGAACTCTTTCAGGATTAAAGGTTGTATATCACATATTTGTTAAAAATTGTGGAGTAGCATTCCATGTTTTATAGAGCTTCCATTACTTGGTACAAACTTTCATCTAAAGATCCAAAATGTAAATGAAATGGAACTTGCTTTATACTGGATTATATCTTAAATTCAAATAACTAGTGTATTATTTTATTTGAAAATAATTTTAAAAAATTATTTTTTTAAATTATGGAGTTTCTTATTCTCCTAGAAATTACAGTAGATAATACTTAATCTTTCCACAACAGCTTTATCTTATTTTAAATTCTTTTACAGAGATGTGTGCTAGAAATATAATTTCCTAAGCCTTTACCCCCAGAGATTGACTAATTAGGTCTGGGGTGGGGCCTAGGAATCTGCATTTTGACTAGCAGCTCAAGTAAGTCTCATGCAGTATTCTTATTTAGGAATCCTTAGGACCACACTTTGAGAAACATTCCCTTGCCATACTATGATGGCTTTACAACATAATTTCAACTAGAGTTGGCAAACTTCTATAAAGGGCCTAGTAGTATTTTAGGCTTGTGGGCCATACAGTTTCTGTTGCAACTATTTAACTCATCTTCGTAGCATGAAAGCAGCCACAGCTAATATATAATAAATGAGTGTGGCTGTGTTCCAATAAAACTTTATTCATGAATACTTAAATTTTAATTTCATACAATTTTTATGTGCCATGAGACAGTTATACACAAATTTTCACTGCAAGGGAGGTCAGTACCCTAATCACTGTGTTGGGTCAACTGTACTGTTATTCCTTTGATTTCTTTTTTAACCTTTTAAAAATATAAAAACCATTCTTAGCTCATGGGCTGTACCAAAAACAGGTGGTGGGCTACACAGGGCCCATCAGCCATGGTTTGTCAACCCCTGGTTTTCTGAGCAAGAGTAGGATGTGGTTCAGAGGCCATTGTATTCTCTTATAGTATGTGAATAATAATTAGTAGTATCATCTTAAGACACCTATGTATATTGTCTTATTGTGTGAGACTATTGTTTCAGAAGATAAAGCCAAGAGAATAACTTCAGGATCCACTGCTTTGTGACTCTTGTTTAGTTCTCTTTGCTACAGGGGCACTCAGACACATCCAATTGCCCTCAAAATGTTGTAGTCCAGCTGTCCCTCAGCATGGAAAGGGTATGTAGCTTCATTGGGTTCCTTCCATCCAGCTAATGCCAAGAGACTCACCCAGTTATCTTATTCTGTTCAGAAATTGTAGATGCCTTTGATGTTGGAAGAAAAATGAGAGATTAATTTATCAGTACTTTATAAATGAGGTTGATTTGGTATAAAATCACCAAAAATGTGCAATTGGGCCAGGAGTATGATAAATTCTTGTAGGGAGAAAGTTTAGGCTCACTGCTTCAGTTTTGAGGATTTTTGATTCATCCAATGAGGGCAATTTTGAGGCACACTTACACCTATGTTGAGTTTAATTACTGATGTGATTTTTTTTAAAGTACTCTGTCTAGATGTTCTGACCTATATTATAAATCAAAGTTCACTGCTTAACCAAAAATGTGTGATATTTAATTTTTACCACTTATTCCTTGACAATTTTAAAGTATTTATATAGGCTGTGGCACAAATTGGTTTACAGTTATCACCAAACAAATTTAAATGTGATTGTGGAATTTTGCAAGCATTTTTTTGGTTTAGGTTTATCAAATTTTTCACACCCAAAGACCATCTCAGACCACATACAAGTTTAGGACTTTTTAGGTTAATATTCAGATTTTAGATAAAGCACAATCAGATTGACCTTATATTCCTTAATTTCTTTCTTTGAAGTTTTTATTTTCTTCCCCAATGAAATGCATATTTTGGTAACCTTTAGATCACTTGATCTTTTGTGGTCAGATTTTTGTATGACTAATCAACAGACAAGGTATGGAAAGGGGTTCTGATCCCAGTGGGGTTACTAATTTTCTGTGTAGAATCTGGAAAAGCCTCTTAACCTCCATTTACCTCTGATTCTTCATCTGGGAGCCATGACAGCAGAATGTTACTGATCTGTGAGAGGCTGAGCATGCTTATGTTGTTTAAACAAAACAGGTGCTTCAGTTTGCTTCAGAAAGTCCAGAGGAACAGACTGAGACAGATTGATGAGAGTGGTGCTTCTCACACTTTAGTATGTATACCGATCACCTGTGGAATCCAATTCCACAGGGCCTGAGACTCTGCATTTCTGTCAAGCTCCAGGTTGACACTGCTGGGTCTTGAATACACTTTTTGAGTAGTAAGAGGTTATAGAAAAGAGCTTGTGTTCTTGAACTGGAATCTAAAGATAAGGAGGCTCTTGATAGGCAAGAAGGGCAGCATATTTTAAGTGGACTGGTGCAAAAAAACGTGGTAGTATAATGACAGTCTTTAAAACAGCTCCCCAAGAAACAAACAACTCAGTTTTTCAACACTGTTGACTTTTACTTTGACCCTGTACCTTATCTGCATTGCTATGGTACTCACTGTTTGCACTAGTCATTTGATGCACCTCATGTTAATCAAGCTGTTATTATTCAGCTGTTTTATATGAGTGTCTTGTGTCATTTCTTTATGATAAAATTCAAGACCATGGTCACGTCTTATGTTACCTTTAGATACCCATTCTAGTTACTATTGCTATATAGCACACTTCCAAAACTCAGTGTAAGAATGATCATTTATATTTTGCCAACAGATTCCATTAGTCCAGGAATTTGGACTTACATAATGGGGGCTTTTCTTTACTGGGGCCCCTGATAGGAGATTCAAAGCCTGGGGACGACTTCAGTGATGGCTGGGAGCCAGAATCATTGAAGTATCTTTACTCATGTATTTAGTCATTGATCCTGGCTATCACCTAGGACCTCAGCTGGGCTGCTGGCTGGAACACCCATGTAGACTTTTCCATGTGGTAACTCTACTGGGCTTCTTTGGGCTTTCTTACAGCATGGCAGCTGAGTTCCAAGAGCAAGTCTCAAGAGAACAAGGTAGAATAATCTAGCCTCAGAAACATCATTTCTGTTCTTTTGGTTGAGTTGTTCACGCTGTTAAGAAGGTCATGTAGAGTGGGAGATATTGTTGTGGCCAGGTGTGGCATTCTGCCACAGCCCCCAACGACACTTAGAATAGTGTTGAACACATGGCATGAACTCAGTAAATACAGTTGTGTGAATGAGTGAAAGTAATTTGTACACCCAGGTGGATGAGGTTGAAATTCAATTCCAAATATGAAAGGTTACCCCATAATACCCAAACAAATATGTACCTCCACCTTTTATAGTTATTGATAGTCTCTTTTCCCTACTCTGCTCATTCTGTTTCTAACATGATAATTTATGAATTTGTCATATGGAACTAAACTTGTTAATGTCTGTGCATCTACGTCACTATATTGGCATGCTTTCTCCCTCCCCCCCGCCCCATCAAGTGGATTGCTCATGTCTTTCTTTGGCCTATGGTGTATTCTCCATCCAGCAGCTGGCTTGTGTCTGCTAGGCTCAGTTAATGGGCTGGTGGTCCAAATAAGACCATCAGGATGGTTAGCCAGGTCACGACTACACAGGTAGTTAGTTATTCTACAGCTATGTTTAACACTGGGAGAAATATCTGTGGCCAAACCAGAATGCTGACTTTTAGCTTTGTGTGTGTTTATCCTCATCCCATGACACCATCATTTCAGTTAATTTATACGGTGAGAGAAGCAAAAACCACCCCTCCTCCAAATATAAGATGTTGAGGTGTTTTAGCCAAACTACTAAAGCTTTCCAGATGACTGAGAATAATTTGTGAATATTTTTCTATTTCCTTTTACTTTAATATAACTCAGCATTTGAATTTTATGCTTAATGGTCTATTAGAAAAAAAATTTTTCCCTTAATGAAAGATTGCCACACTGTGATTTTTATTTGTAAGATTAGCTTTTTTTCCCCAAATGGAACACATTTATGATTAATTAATGAAAATTAATGAGAAAAGTAGTGTTTATTTTATGGCAATGTAGGCTAAAATGCTTCTGTTTTTAAAAGGGTGACTAAGGTTTGTTTTTTTTTTAAAAGAACTCAGTAAACATTAATGGAAAGAAGAAGTGTGATTACTTAGGTTTTTCAGGTATAAAAAATAACAGTATATGCTTCCAGTATATACTGTGACCCTCTGAAATTCCTAAAGCTAAAAATATTTGTCAGGTCATTTTACAGAGTCATCTCTAGCACCGTTGTGGCATTTTTATGCTTATTCAACATGAAGAAAGAAAACAGTAGATAGAATTTCAGTTCTTTAACTGCTGATTCTGGTGGTTTTTTGTCATGATTTTTTAAAAAAGGAAAGTAGCCTCCATGGCGCTGTGATGGATGCTCTGAATAGACTGTGACTCTGGCAGCGATTCTGAGTCTGCTCCAGATATGGACGCCAGTGCTAACATGAGCCTGGTGCCCACATCCCTGGAGCTTCCCAATGCAAGGAGTAGTCAGTTCTTAATAGCTTGTGTATTATTGAGATTATAGGCCCACTGGGCAAACACTAATTCTGCATTTTGTTTAGTACGTAGCACTTTGATATTTATTGTTCAAAGAGACCAGCATCATCTCTGATGAGATATAGCTTATAACTTATAAAAGTACCTCTCTGGAGTTGGTTTAGGACAGCTCTTTCTTTTTATTTTTCACCCCACCCCATCCCACCCCACCCCACCCCTTTCCCCTGGCCAGAAAAGCATTTTTCCCTCCAGGAAGTAAATGCAGCTGCCGGAGCAACTTGGGAGGGCTGAGTTGAATACCATGGACAGCAACGTGGACATTGCTTCTGGTCATTCTCCTTCCAGAGACCAGTGTGCTACAGTGGGAGTGGGATGTTCACTCAGAGAGCACCTTGCAATCTTTGATCCCTCAAACATGGGTCAATCTTTTACTCTAATAGATATCCTTTCTCTATCTTCCAGTACACATTTACTAAGTTGATTTTGACACACCTGTGATGTAATACACATATTTTCTTTTATTCTTTATGATCGGAATCTGCCAATCCTAGAACTGAAGCAAATTAAGGCTTACTATGGGGCTACTCCTTGCTAAGGTCCTTTTGCTATCAGGAAGTTTTTCTGTTTCAATTACTTGTATTCTCCAAGTTGAAGTCACCTCACCCTTTCTGAACCTTGTGTTTTCCAATCTGTAAAAGGGGTCAGGACTGTTTATCAGAGGAGCATCTGTAATATCTATGCCCTCTGAGTGCTTTCTGGCAGAAGTTGTTTTTCTAAACCTTAGACCCAGCTTTGGCATTTAAAGCAGGCTTGTTGGCATGAGACTGACTAGCAGCAGCAGGGAGGGAGCATCATGTCTGTCTCACTTGGATTCTGCCCTGAGGACTCACAATCTGTTTTCTTTCCCCTGCAGCACCAAGTACCCTATCACTGCCCAACAAATGAGTTAACAGAATAAGCTAGGCTTCTGGCTCACCCATTACCTACCCTTGGCCCTTGATGAAGACTTTTCTGCTGAAAAGGCCAGTGAGCCTGGGATCCTCAGGAGGGCAGGAGGCTTCCTAGAATGATTATTTGGGAGACCACAAGACTGAGTCCCTATTAATTAGGCAGTAACTAGATTACCCGGTAGCTTATTTATTTATCATTTGTTTGTTTGTTTTTTATGTGTACAACACCCAGTCTTTTTAGGTGGTCTCCCATCCAAGTACTAACCAGGCTCAACCCTGCTTAGCTTCTGAGATCAGATGGGATCGGGCTTGTTCAAGGGGGCATGGCTGTAGACCTGATTAGCATCCTTAGATTTTTCCACTTTGAGGAAGAAGTTCTCACCAGCAGTTTGAAAGCCTAATTTTTTGTTTATTACCATAGTTACTTTGCTTTTTAAACGGTTAGGATTCTGCCAGGGAAACTCTTGGAATGGTAAGAGACTGTGTTCTGCTGCAGGACAGGATGTTCTCACATAGAAGTTCTGCCGATTTCTATCTAACACACATATCCCCATACCTTATGTGACTCCTTTCTTGTTCCTGCTCATGATGCGATTGCACCTATATAATTATTTATCAGATGTGGGCCCTCGAAGAGGGGTATAACCTTGGGTGGGGTAGCTCCCTTCAGAGAAAGGCAGTTTCTGGGGAGGGGTTTGTGCTTTCCCAGCACTAATATTCTGAGTGCCTCAGTCTTGAAGGGAGGAATCCGGGTGGTGCATCACAGCATCCACCTCTGCAGTGGACTCAGTGTGTCCTCTGACCAGCATCACCTGGGAAATGGCGCTTATCGAGTCCCGCTCTAGAACTACTGAATCAGAAACTCTGCGGATGGGGTTCAGCAGTCTGTTTTGACAAGCCCTCCAGGTGATTCTGATGTTGCACACAAGTTTTAGAACACATTATAAAACTATAACTTTATTTTTCAATTTTTTATTGAGGTATAACATATACAACATATTTGTTTAAGGTGTACATAATGATTTGATTTTTGTATATATTGCAAAATGGTCACCAAGATAAATCTAGTTAATATCTGTGAACATATAAAAATTTTTTTCTTGTGATGAGAACTTTTAAGATTTACTGAGAAACTTTCAAATATGCAATGCAGTAATAACTGTAGTCACCACGCTGTACATTACATCCCCATGATATATTTATAACTGCAAGTTTGTATCTTTTAATCCCCTTTACTCATTTAGCCCCCTCCTCTGGCAACCATTCATCTGTTCTCTGTATCTATGAACTTTTTTTCCCTCAGATTTCACATATAACTAATACCAAATGGTATTTGTGTTTCTCTGACTTATTTCACTTAGTATAATACCCTCAAAGATCCATCCATGTTGTCACAAATGGCAAGATTTTCTTTTTTTATGGCTGAATAATATTCCATTGTTTATATATACCATATTTTCTTTATCCATCTATTCACTGATGGACACTTAGGTTATTTCCATATTGGGGCTGTTGTAAACAATGCTGCAATGAACATGGGATGCATATATCTTTTTATGTTAGTGTTTTCATTTTCTTTGGCTAAATACCCAGAAGTGAAGTTGCTAGATCATGTGGTAGTTCTATTTTTAATTTTAAAAGGAAACTTCATGCTGTTTTCCATAGTGGCTGCACCAATTTACACTCCCACCAATAATTACACAAGGACTCCCTTTTCTCCACATCCTCTCCATTACTTGTTATTTCTTGTCTTTTTGATGACAGCCATTCTAACAGATGTGAGGTGATATCTCATTGTGGTTTTGATTTACATCCCTTTGATGATTAGTGATGTCTGGAGCATCTTTTCATGACCTGTTGACCATCTATATGTCTTCTTTGGTAAAATGTCTGTTTAGATCCTCTGCCCATTTTTAAATCAGATTTTTCCCCCCTATTGAGTTGTATGAGTTCTTTCTATATTTTGGATATTAACCCCTTATGAGGTATATGATTTGCCAATATTTTCTTCCATTCTGTAGGTTCCCTTTTCATTTTGTTGATGGTTCCCTTTGCTGTGCAGAAGCATTTTAGTTATAGTTCCACTCAGTTTTATTTTTGCATTTATTGCTTTGCTTTTGTTGTCAAATCCAAAAAATTATCAAGACATATGGCCAAAGAATATACATCCTATGTTTTTCTTTCTAGGAGTCTACGATTTCAGTCTTAACATTCAAATCTTTAACCCATTTTGAGTTAATGCTTTTGTATGGTGTAAAATAAAAGTCTAGTTTCTTTTGCATGTGGCTGTCCAGTTTTCCCAGCACCATTTAATGAAGAGATTGTTTGCCACTGTATATTCTTGGATCCTTTGTTGTTAGTTAATTAGCCATTTATGTGTGGGTTTGTTTCTGGGTTCTCTATTCTATTACATTGATCTATGTGTCTCATATCAGAACCAAACTTTTTGATTACTATAGCTCTGTAATATAGTTCGAAATCAAGGAAGATGATGGCTCCAACTTTGTTCTTCTTTCTCAAGATTACTTTTGTTATTTAGGATCTTTTGTGTTTCCATGCAAATTTAAGGATTGTTCTATTTTTGTGAAAGATGCCATTGGAATTTTGATAGAGATTGCATTGAATCTGTCAATTTTTAAAAAACAATATTAATTCTTCTAATCTATGACCACAGGACATATTTCCATTTATTTGTGTCATCTTCATTTTCTTTAATCCGTGTCTTATAGTTTTTAGTGTATAGGTCTTTCATGGTTAAATTTATTCCTAAGTATTTTATTTTTTGATGCAATTGTAAATGGGATTGTCTTAATTTCTTCCTGATAGTTTGTTATTAGTGTTTAGAAATACAAGATTTTTGTATATTGATTTTATATTCTGCAACTTTACTAAATTAATTTATTCTAACAGTTTTTTTTTTTGTGTGTGTGAAGTCTTTAGGATTTCCTATATATAATATGTCAGCCACAAAAACTGACAGTTTACTTCTTTCCCAATTTGGATGACTTTTATTTTTCTTGTCCAATTGCTGTGGTTAGGACTTCTAATACTATGTTGACTAAGAGTAGTGAAAGTGAACAACCTTGTCTTGTTCCTAATCTTAGAGGAAAAGCTACCAGCTTTTCACCTTTGAATATGATCTTAGCTGGGGATTTGTCTTATATGGCTTTTCTTATTCTGAGTTCCCTCTGTATCCACTTTTGTTGAGAGTTTTATCATAAATGGATGTTGAATTTTGTCAAATGCTTTTTTGCATCTATTGAGGTGATCTTACAATTATTATATTTCATTTTGTTAATGTGGTATATCACGTTGATTTGCAGATGTTGAACCATCCTTGGACTAAATCCCATTTGATCATGACATATGATCCTTTTAATGTATTGTTAAATTGGGTTTGCTAATATTTTGTTGAGGAATTTTGTCTTATGTTGCATTACGTAATTTTTTTACTTGTGATATCCTTGTCTGGTTTTGGTATCAACATAATGCTGGCCTTGTAAAATGAGTTTTGTTGTATTTCATCTTCTGTGTTTTGGCAGAGTTTGAAAAGGATTGTTATTAATTCTTTAAATGTTTGGTAGAATTCACAAGTGAAGCTGTGAATTCTGGACTTTTCTTTGTTGGGATGTTGTTGATTACTACTGATTCAATATCCTTACTAGTTATTGGTATGTTTAGATTCTCTTATTCATGATTCAGTTTGATAGGTTGAATAGTCCTAAGAATTTATTGTTTTAGGGTGTCAAATTTTTTTTTGTAAAATTGTTCAGAGTAGTCTCTTAGGATCCTTTGTATTTCTGTGGTATTTCATTTCTGATTTTTTTTTTTTGAGTCCTTTTTATTTCTTAGTGAGTCTAAAAGTTTTTCAATTTTATCTTTTCAGAGAACAAACTTTTAGCTTCATTGGTCTTTTCTACTCTCTTTTTAGCCTCTATTTCATTTATTCTGTTCTGACCTTAATTTTCTTCCTTCTACTAACTTTGGACTTTGTTCTTCTTTTTTAGTTCTTTGAGTTGTAAAGTTAGGTTGTTTGAGATCTTCCCTATTTCTTGACGTAGGTATTTATCACTATGAACTTCCCTCTTAGAACTTCTTTTGCTGCATCCCATAAATTGTAATATGCTGTATTTCCATTTTTCGTAAGGTTTTTTACTTCTCTTTTAATATGTGACCCCTTGATTGCATGTCTCAACATATTTTTGAGTTTTCCAGTTTCCTTCTTGTAATTGATTTCTAGTTTCATACCACTGTGATCAGAAAAGATGCTTGATATGATTTCATTCTTTTTAAATTTATTAAGACTTGTTTTAAGGTCTAATGTAAGTTCTGTCCTGGAGATTGTTTCATGTGCAGTTGAGAAGAATGTGTATTATGTTGCTTTGGGATGGAATGTTTTATGTATGTATTTAAATCTCGTGTAACTTGCCATTAAGACTAATGTTTTCTTACTGATTTTCTGTCTTGATCATTGATAAAAGTTTGGTGTTAAAGCCCCCTGGAATTGTTGTGCTGCTTTCTCCTTTTAGGTCTGTTAGTATGCTTTGTACATTTAGGTGCTCCTGTGTTGGGTGCGTAGATATTTACAAGAGTTATATCCTCTTGTTGCCCTGACCCCTTTATCATTATGTAATGCCCCTTTTTTCTTATTACAGTCTTTGTTTTAAAGTTTATTTTGTCTAAGTGTAGCCACCCCAACTTTCTTTTGGTTGCCATTTGCATGGAATACCTTTTTCTGTCTCTTCACTTTGTCTGCATGTGTCCTTACATATGAAGTCTCTTGTACATAGCATATAAATGAACCTTTTTTAAAAAATGTATTTAGCCACTTTGTCTTTTGATTGGATTATTTAGGCCATTTACATTTATTGGTGATTATTGATAAGCATGTACTTATTGCCATTTTGTTCATTGTTTTCTGGCTGTTTTGTAGTGCCTCTTTTCCTTTTCTTGGTCTCTTTGTGATTTGATGATTTTTGTGGTATATTTAGATTCTTTTCTCTTTATCTTTTGTGTATCTACTGTAGGTTTGTAATTACTGTGAAGCTTACATATAACAACTTAACAACAGTTTTTTTTTAAGTTGCTAACAACTTAAATTTGAACACATTCTCAAGTTCTACAATTTTACCCCCTCACAGTTTACATCTTTTTATCTTTTAGATCCCTTAACTAATTGTGGCAGTTAGAGTTGTTTTTACTACTTTTGTCATTTAACCTTCATACTAGCTTTATAATTGGTGAATCCACCACCTTTACATTATTCTAAATTTTACTATATTTACTTTTACCAATGAGATTTATACTTTCACATATTTTCTTTTTTCTCCTTTCCAGCTTAAATACATCCCTTTAACATTTCCTGTAAGGCTGGTTTAGTGGTGGTGAACTCCTGTAACTTTAACTTGTCTGGAAAACTTTATCTCTTCTTTGATTCTCAATGACAACTTT
>CM053506.1:80524166-80662621 GCA_028627145.1 Eidolon dupreanum | reverse complement strand
GGTTGGGATGGTTTTCTCTAGGAATAGAAGAGCTGGCAGGCACCATTGTTTTCTTGAGTCCTCCTCACACTCAGCCAGCAAGCACAGGTGTGTGTTAAATCTGAGTCTCCATTAACCTGGCTAACACTGTTTGCCTTGGTGATTCCCTGAGACCCTGCCCAACGCAACTCACGTGCCTGGCCTGAACTGCTTCCAGCAACTTCTCCACATAAGTGGCCTACGTCGGCTTGTGCTGTGGACTTTCCTAAAATCGCTCAGGTCCACAAACCCCAAATCGTATCTGGCCTTGGCATGCCCTGTACCTCTTGCTAAGTGGCCTCAAACCCAGCACAAATGCGGACCAGTCAACTTCCAATGTAACTTCTATCAGGTAGCTTCAAGCCTGGTATAAGCTGTGGCCAGTGTTAGCATGGGACATAGCTTCAACTAAGTGGCCACAAACCCTGCACAAGGGGCAGCTGACCTCAGTTCACATTGTGGTGCCTACCAAAGAGTCCCAAGTCTAGCACTACTGGCAGTTGGCCTCAGTTTGCAGCATAGCTTCTCCTAAGCACCTCCAAGCCCAGCACAAGTGGCAACCAACCATACATCCCTTTGTAGCTCCCACTAGACAGTCCCAGGCTGGGCACAAATGGCATCTGACCTTGGCTTGCACCAGGACCCCTCACGAGAGCCTCCAGAACCAGCGCACTTAATGGCTGGTTACACACTACACCAGAGTACCACTCAAACAGCTCCACAAATGACATACCTGAAGGATGGACTCACCTGGCACCAGAGCCCCACTAAAGCAACTCCTGTTCCATGAGGTCAGCACACCACACAACAGCTTGTCTACTGTAGTCATAACCAGCCCTTACAGCCAGTCAGCCTGAAGTTCAGTTCCATCGATTGATGTGCCAACAGTAGTCAGTGCTCAACTACAACAGGAGGGCACAAACAACTCACACAAGAGATACTTTTAGAGCTCTTGGCTCAGGTGACTAGGAAAATGTAGCAGATCTACTTACAATATAGAAGCAAATACAGGGAATTGGCCAGAATGAGGAGACAAAGAAACATGTCCCAAATGAAAGAACAGGACAGAATTCCAGAGAGAGAACTAAACAAAATGGAGACAAGCAGTCTACCAGATGCAGAGTTCAAAACATGGGTTATGAGGACACTCACTGAACTTAGGAGTGGTTGGATGACCTCAGTGAGGACTATAACAGAGGGACTGAAACCATAAAATACCAGTTAGAAATGAAGATTACAACAACTAAAATGAGAATACACTGGAAGGAATAAATAGATTAGATGAAGCAGAGGATCAAATCAGCAATTTAGAAGACAAGATAGCAGAAAACACCCAATTGGAAGAATTAAAGGAAAAAACCTAAAAAAATGAGGATTGTTTTAAGGGACATCAGGTGTGTACATCATAGGGGTGCCAGGAGAAAAGAGAGCAAGAGTTGAAAACCTATTTAAGGAAATAATGACTGAAAACTACCCTAACCTGGCAAAGGAAATTAGACATACAAGTCCAGGAAGCACAGAGAGCCCTAAACAAGATGAACGCCAAGAGGCCCGCACCAAGACACATTATAATTAAAATGCCAAACTTTAAAGATAAATAGAGAATCTTAAAAGCAGCAAGAGAAAAGCAGTTAATTACATAGAGTGGAGTTCCCAACAGACTATCAGCTGATTTTTCAACAGGAACTTTGCAGGCCAGAAGGGACTGGCATAAAATATTCAAAGTAATGAAAAGCAGAGACCACAACCAAGATTACTCTACCTAACAATGCTATCATTTAGAACTGAAGGAGAAAGTTTCCCAGACAAGAAAAATCTAAAGGAGTTCACCACTAAACCGGTATTACAAGAAATGTTAAAGGGACTTCGACTAGAAAAGATAAAAATATGAATAAGAAAATACAGAAAAAAAATTTTTACTGACAAAGGCAAATAAATACTTAGTAAAAGCAATAAATCAACCAACTATAAGGCTAGTACAGAGGTTAAAAGGCCAGAGTAGGAAGATCATGTGTAATTACAACAATAAATTAAGGGATGCACACAAATAAAAAATAACAAAAACCAAATGTGGAAGGGGTGAGTAGTGATAATAGAATGTGTTTGAATTTAACCATCAACTTAAAATAGACTGCTATAAGCATAGCTTGGTATATATTTAGCACACAGTACCCACAGACCAAAAATCAATGAGTACAGAAAAGGAATCCAAACATGACACTTTAGAAAGCCATCAACATTCAGAAGATCAAGAGAATAAGAAAGGAACTAAAAAGCATTTAGAAATCAATTAATAAAATGGCAGCAACTACATTAACCTGTCAATAATTACTTTAAATGTAAATGCTCCAATCTAGAGACATAGGGTGGCTGAATGGATAAGAAAACAAGACCCAAACATATGCTGCCCAGGTGACACTCAGTTCAGATTGAAAGACAGCATGAAAGTGATATAAAAGATGTTTTGTGCAAATGGAAATGAAAAAAAAAAAAAACAAAAAAACCGGGGATAGCAATACTTAGATCAGACACAATAAACTTTAAAACAAGGTCTGTAACAGTAGACAGAAAGTGCATTTCATAATGTTAAAGGGATCAATCCAACAAGAGGTTATAATTCTTGTAAACATCTATGCACTCAATGCAGGAGCACCTAAATATATAAATATTGACGAACGTAAGGGGAGAGATTGACAGTAACAGTCATAATAGGGGACTTTAACATCTCATTGACATCAGTGGATAGATCTTCCAGACAGAAAATCAACAAGGAAACAATGGTCTTAAATGACACATTAGACCAGATGAGCTTACTTGATATTTTTAAGACATTTCACCAAAAAGCAGAATATCCATTCTTTTCAAGTACACATGGAACATTTCCTAGGACAGACCACATGTTAAGCCACAAAACAAGTTTCAATAAATTTAAGATTGGAATCATATCCAGCATCTTCTCCAATTGCAGTGGTATGAAATTAGAAATCGATTACAGGAAGAAAATGAAAAACAAACCTATGGAGGCTAAATAACATGGTATTAAACAATGAATGGGTTAACAACAAGATTAAGGAAGAAATCAAAAGATACCTCAAAACAACTGGAAGTGAAAACACAACAACCCCAACACAGCCAAAGCAGTGCTAAGAAATTGATAGCAATACAGGTCTACCTCAAGAAACAAGAAAAATCTCAAACTTATACCTAAAGGAATGGGAAGAAGAACAAAGCCCAAAGTGAATAAAAGGAAGGAAATAATAAAGATCAGTGGAAATAAATGAAATAGAGTAAAAAATAGAAAAGCTCAGTGAAACCTAGAGCTGGTTCTTTGAAAAGATAAAATTGATAAACCTTTTAGCCAGACTCATCAAGAAAAAAAGAGAGGGGCCAAATAAAATCAGAAATGAAAGAGACATGACAATCAACACCAGAGAAATTCAAAGGATTATCAGGAAATACTACCAACAATTATAAACCAACAAATTGGATAATCTGGAAGAAATGGATAAATACTAATAAAATCAAGTTAATAATCAAAAAATTCCCAACAAACAAAAGTCCTGGACCAGATGGCAATTTTGGGGAGCGATGAATATGTTTGTTATTTTGAGATCATGGTGTCTCGAGTGTGTACATGTCAAAACTCATCAAGTTTTACACTTGATCAAGTTGTACCAATTATGCCTCAAGAGAGCTATAAAAATAATGTGATGGTTACCTGGGAAAAAAGGAGGGACAGATGGAGGAACACATTTTTAATGATGCTCGTTAGTGCTCATCATATTGTTACATAAATGAGTAAAAGGGCCAACATGGAAGAGAAAACAAAATGAAATTTCAAATTGCTCTCTTCAACACATCACCTCCTGTAGTTGGCATTCATGGCTGCGGTCACATCTACAGCATTGCTCTTCATGAAGCTGTCTTCCAGCACCTGGCTTAGCTGTTGTACCCACTGTGGTGTCTAACACACTGCAGTCTCCCACACTGCTGGGGTGACTGAGGGCACAGGGAAGAGACCTGTAGATTGTTTTGCATCTCTTGCTGGCCTAGTGAGCATTGCTTACATTCATTGATATGTTGTGATCTCTGAATCTCCTTTCAAAAATTTGTCTTCATTATAGCCAAAACTGTACTTAAGTGTGTCACACTGTGGGTTATGTGTCATTAATGAAAAGCTGAGACTTAGGTTGCTATTTCTTACTGGTGTATTCTTTATTTGCACATCTGGATATATTTAGCATGCTTTCCATTTCCTAGATTTATTCTGGTCAAATCCAGTTTAGTAGTAAAAACTCAGGAGGAATTATTTTTAACTTCCTGATTGGCCACTTTCTTGCCTCTTTGTTTTTCTGTAGATCTGATTTCTATCTACTTGATCAGACTCTTAACATAGGACGGTCCGGATCCAGACCCAGCACTCCAGGGTAATCAGATTCCTCACAAGTGAGTAGCCCTAGCACCACTTCTGTCTGTGGAACCAGGGATATTCTCATCTGACTGAAATCAGTTTGAGCATCCCTCCGGTACCCTGGGTGGGGATAAGCAAACAGCCGGTGGGCACAGACTATAAAGCAGTATGAATTTGCAGTGAGAGGAATTGATGTGTCTAAAATCTCAGGAACCAGTAATTTCCTTTTCCGTTATTACTAATGTGTGCTATATATGTTATAATACTGAATGTCTTTTATAGTAAACACTATACTAATGAGAGAATATGGATCTGTAAATATTAAACTAATTTTAATTTCAACACACATCTGAAGGCAGTGGGATTCATCTTGGAGCTTAGAATTGGCTGAGGAAGGTGAAGTTATCATTTAACCAAACCCAAGGTCAGGTCAGTTTATTAACTTAGATGAATGAATATTTGAGACCATGGCCTTCAAATTGCCTGGGATTATTTCCATGGAAATGCCACAGCATAAGTTACCCAAAGCTAGTTGGATTTCTAAAGTGTTCAGATGCCACAAATATAATAGGAATAGCTGTTTTTTTTTTTTTTTTTAAATAACTAAGGGCATAGTGACCATATGTCCTGGTTTTTCTGTAACTGATCCAGTTCAGTGTCTTTAGTCCATAAAAGCAGTTCATTGAACATATTACCTAATGCTTTATCATTTTATATATTTGTAAGACCTCTGTTTGGAATTAGACATGGAGGTAGGCAATGGTGAATTGTAAGAACATGGCTATAGGAAGATCAGAATTTCTGATTTCTTCCTAATTACTGAGGAACACCACTCCCTTCAATAAGAGCAAGACCCTACAAGGTTGTTGTTCAGAAGCCAGTTGGGCATGTTTTTGTCTTTCACATTTTCTAAAATAGGATGACTTGTTTCCATTTAGTACGCCCCCCTTTAAACCATTACCAGAGAGCTCTAACATTGATTTTACACACTGGTGTCTTAGGGTACTTTTCCTGTTAATCGGTAGAAAGTGATTTGTCTACATCCTTGAAAGCGCACACTCTTATTACAGAACATAACCATTTTTAATCCTTTCACCTTCCCATTCCACAGGCACTGCAGAAGGCTGTGATGAATCAATAGCATTTAAAATACTGACAGATACCTGTATTTTGCAGGAAGGAGATTCTAATTTCGGATTCCTTGGTGGAGAAAAACAAAACACTCTAGTCTTGCTTCCAATGATGCAAGTGTGATTGTTGGCGTCTTCATGAGCTCCAGAGGTCACAGCACGCTACCACGGACTCTCATGGCCCCTCGGATGATTTCTGAGGGAGACATAGGAGGCATTGCTCAAATCACCTCCTCTCTCTTCCTGGGCAGAGGCAGTGTGGCCTCCAACCGGCACCTCCTCCAGGCTCGTGGCATCACCTGCATCGTTAATGCTACCATTGAGATCCCCAATTTCAACTGGCCCCAATTTGAATATGTTAAAGTGCCTCTGGCTGACATGCCTCATGCCCCCATTGGACTGTACTTTGACACAGTGGCTGACAAGATCCACAGTGTGAGCAGGAAGCATGGGGCCACCTTGGTGCACTGTGCTGCAGGGGTGAGCCGCTCGGCCACTCTCTGTATTGCTTACCTGATGAAATTCCACAGTGTGTGCCTGCTGGAGGCTTACAACTGGGTGAAAGCCCGGAGGCCTGTCATCAGGCCCAATGTAGGCTTCTGGAGGCAGCTGATAGACTACGAGCGCCAGCTTTTTGGAAAGTCGACAGTTAAAATGGTACAGACACCTTATGGCATAGTTCCAGACGTTTATGAGAAAGAGTCCCGACACCTGATGCCTTACTGGGGGATTTAATGCCGCCAAAGCCTGCATCAGCAGCCCCTTGAGCAGTACCAGCATCTGCTACACACCGTCTGCTCCCTTCTTCACCTTTCTTTTCAAATGGTTGACTTTTGGTTCTCCCTGAAGTGTTTTTTACACTGGGTATTCAAGTTTATTTTGAGAGGGAGGGAGGGGAGGAACATAAGGGGAATGCATACATTGCTAGTAACATTTTTAACACTAACATTTTGGAATAGTGTTTATGAAACTCTTTAACTGGCTTTTAATCATTTTTAATAATTTGAACAGTTTAATAAAACTGGTTCTGCTCTATTCTGAATTCTATGCCTTTTGGCATCATGACAGGTGCAGGAGGAGCTCAGTGCAAAAATCACTTTGGGCCCTGATTAACCCTTTAGAGACAAGCTTTGCCTACGGCTGCTGACCACACAAGTGCTTAGGGAAGATTGATACCAGCTTCAGTCTCTACTGGATTAGCCCCACTCTTTCCTTTCCCTTCTATTATTTAGTAACTTTGTAAGTTAAAAAAAAAATCCTTTATTATTGAGCTGTTAATTATAATAAAATCTGCTGCAAACAGCCTCTTGGAATCAATGTGCCCCAGGATTATATTAGCATTATTTTTAATAAACCTATCTGCTACCACGTTATAATTTTTACTAAGAAGAATTTCAGTGTGTGTGTGTATACGTGTTGATGGAAGGAAGATACTCTCCCATACTTGTGTTAAAATATGGCTGCTGTGGACAATAATGAACATTACTGAAAACAGACATCTGAGCTGAATCTTGTCATTGTTTCACATCCTTGCAGATGGGCAGATATTAATATCATTCACAGTGCTAGAACAGTGGAAAATAGCATAGAGTGCACACTCTGATAAAAGATGGTTTTCATTTGTCTCTTGGTAATAAGTGCAAAAAAGCAGTGAATCAATCC
Source organism: Eidolon dupreanum (assembly GCA_028627145.1). Lineage (NCBI taxonomy): Eukaryota > Metazoa > Chordata > Mammalia > Chiroptera > Pteropodidae > Eidolon > Eidolon dupreanum. The sequence goes on along the minus strand of CM053506.1, from coordinate 80,655,400 downwards.
CCCATCAAAGAAATTGATTTTTAACAAAAGGTGTGCCTTTGCTTGATTAACACAAAAGTGCCTTAAACCAAACTTTAATACAAGTGACAGATAACAATGGCTTGCTTTATTGAAACTTGGAAACGTCATCCAGTTCCTAATAAATGTGACAACACAACTCTTCAGGGACTTGGTAGTTTAATTAGTTCTCTATTCCATGTTCCTGGAAAACCACTGGGCATTACCAGGTTGACCCTTACTTTTAGATGGGGGAGCCACTGCCACAGCACTGCTTTTACCCTTTTTTCTTTTCTTTTTTTTTATTTGCCAGGTAGGTTGTAGCTAGCTTACCCATGGAATATCTTTCTAGGTTTTTGGTCTATTTCGGTTAGAAGCCATAAATATAATACCAGTGGCTGCATATTTATATAAATCATCCAGATTTTACCTGGTATGTGGCAGTGGTTTTCATCTAAATTCTACCTTTTCTTGTTTCATACCATTTGCCCACTTCTATTTATAGTCTAAATAGAAATTTTCAAATAAAGTTAATAGTTTCTTTGGAAAATCAGAGGAACCCTTAAATGTTACATCACAGATGATCGAAAATCAGAACCACCACCAAACAATCCTATGGCTGTGGAGGCTATGGCTGCTTCTGAATGAAGGCAAACTGTTAAGTCTGGTAGTCTCTGGCTTAGAGTTTGAACAATCATTGTAGTACAGTAAGAAAACAGCTGGTGACAGATGTTCTTGGTAATAAAATTTCCTGCAGAATTCCTGGCAAAACACCACTACCGGGATGTAATAACTAAGATCATTTTTAGCACTTGGGAAGCCTAACACTTTCCTAGTCTAAATGTCAGACTGTATTAGCTGGTCACAAAGGAAGGTATGTGACCCAGAAGGTGTTAGGGGAATTTTTGTGGTGATGCCCAGCACAGGGCAAGCATTTCAAATTTCTATAATCTATTCAAAGTTTAAGAACATACTAGTCATTAAAAGGCAAGTAGAAGATATCTTGAAACAAAAAATACATACACAAGATATTCAAATAATTTAACATACACAGCCCACATAGAATGCTAACAGCCACAGGCAAAACCAAGTATGGATAATATCCTAATAACCCTGTGCCACTTCTACCTCAAGCATGTCCAGACAAAATATACGCACTAAGCCATAAAATGTTTAAAGGCAAAATACAATTACCCTTCCCCCCTAAAGTGCTTATTAATCGCCACTCAAGCAGTGCAGTGAAGCTGCCTGCACAAAAACGGTATGAAGTAAGTAACCTTGGTTACTGTTTCCAAGGACACTGGGCTCCTGGCTAACAACTGAGGTGAAGCTGAATGCAGTGTTGAGTCATTTTAATAAACCTGCATAAAGAAAATCAGTGTAACAATATTGCACATTCCCCAAGTCCTTATTGGTGGTATCTAATAAAACATTTCCATTGTTACACATACTGAAAGTAATGAATACTTTTCAGAGCAAAGGCTTCTGTATTTTCCTCTTGCACCTCCCATGGAGTGACTAAAACTACCATACTTGGTAATAAGGTCAACAATAATTATACTTTAAAATTTTATCTGAAGCATCCTGAAATATATCTCGGGATGGAAACCAATCTAGTCAGCAGGTGAGCAAACTTAAAAATGTTTTGATACAAGCCACTGAGACAATAATAGTCCATATGGCATTTCCAAAAAAAAAAAAAAAAAAAAGGCAATGTAAATTCTGTCAAATTGGATGACATTCTTATTGCAAAGACAGATTTTATCACAGTCTATTATGGAATGTACAAGACTAGTTAGAAGCGTCCTGGAATTCTGGTGCCATGTCAAAACTCAAGGTGCTCCTCAGGCTAAAGTGGAGCACAGAGGCCTCAGGAAAAGCCTGCTAGAAACTGGCCCATGTGTGCTGTCAGTAAAACTCCACTAGCTCTGAGGAGGGCAAAGGCTCTGAAGGGAACAATTCAGAGACAACTGTCTCAGTCCTTTCTAGCTGGAGATGGTATTATCAGGAGCAAAGGAGAAAAACATTTATCTTATTGACACTTCTCTGCATTCTGTTGCAGAGCAAGGTAAAGCAGAAGCCTTATCACTAGCTGTTTAATGAAAATGTTCTATACCTTTCTTGGAAAAGATGGAGGTAAAAGGTGTAAGATGGAATAAAACAATTCCTTCAAGTTTTTTCTTGAGGGGAAAAAAATAATCTAATTATGCAAAGCAGCAACTATATAGACGAACCAACTTTTTCAGTTTACAAATAACAGTCTAGATCAGAGAACCTAAGTCATACAAAAGGAAACATACATGATTCAGAATTTCTTCTAAAAGCACGTAATTAACAATTCAGAGAAATGTGTGTCCTAGACTGGCATGCTCTTCCCAGGAATGACAGTCCATAACCACTTGGCTTTTTTTTCCCCCCTGATTTTATGCAGTTTAAGTGGCAAAGAAAATTACCTACTCTAAAGGGCACAAGCCTTTTCCTTCTAAAATTCTGTGCTATTTTTTGTCTGCTTTACATGAAGAAGCTCCTGGGTTTGTGCCCCAGTGGAGCCATAGTCCACAGCCCTCAGCCATGCCACCCTGAACAAGCCTGATGTCTCATCTCGGAAGCTAAGCAGGGCCAGGCCTGGTTAGTACTTGGATGGGAGACCATCTAGGAAGACGAGGCACTGTAGGTGTAAATGATAATAATAAAAAATAATAAAATGAAGTTCTGTGGTATTTTTCCTTCCACTGCTTCTAATTTGTATACCTCTACCATAGATATACATCGTACTACTCGCCTGACCAGGCCAGGAACTCCACCTTCTAACCCCGAGTTTCTGGTCTCACGGATATTGCAGAGTCAGGCAGTATTGGTCCTTATGTAGTCATTTCTAGAAATCTAGACAGAGGCCACACTGAAAAGAGGTTTCATTCAGCTCCCTTTCCTAATCTTGTCTGAAAAAAAAAAATACTATGTTCATAGTCTTTGTGTTAGGTAAAACATAAGGTTTTCAGTGAAGGCTCCTAAGGGGATGGATATTCATCCTGATACACAAAGATTTGGGCCTTTATCAAAATGAATATTGTTTCCCCACTGCAAAGTGCCCAGGTATGTTTTAAGAAAAAGTCTTGAAAATTGATAGTTTTAGAAATGAATGAAAGAAGTGCAGGACTGGTTCCATTATGACAGCAAAGTTGACAAATATGCCTTCACCTACCTGCCACTGTCCAATGGAGACAAACAGAATTTCTTCTATAAAAAGAACATAAGATTAATCACAATTGCCTGTTTTTATTCATTTAAGATATTAACACACTTAATGCAGATAAATGCACTCTACTTCACAGGACAATAAGTACCTAGATATAAATAAGCACTGGCTCAAAATATTCTTGCCAATTCCAGTCCTACAACAATAATTTATTTTTCTTCGAATGTCAATTCTTCACAGTTTCAACTGCAGCAGCAAATTATTACTTAGATTAGAAAAACTGTAGTACATACTTTAAAACATCTTAAGAGAACTACAGGTGAGTCAGCAAACTGCTGGTGTCACATGCAGTTTGGGTAGGGCAATTTTATCTCAAATCCCAAAGACTGGCAGTGGGAACCAAGGGACAAAGGTCGTCTGTAGGAATAATAGAGAACTTCCGCAGCTTCCACCTCCCCCGCCCCCCACCTCATGCGGAATTCTCCATATAGAGTTATAGAGGTGAACTTTGCAGTACTTGTCTTCTGTTCACTGGTCCCTGTCACTCATGGGTGTGACAGAAAAAAAAAAAAAGGCTGGTACTTCACAGAGGAGCTTTTCAGAGCAAATCAGGCAGAATGAGGCCAGGAGGTTTTGGTTCAACACAGTTGATCCAGAAGTTGGCACAGCTGGCATGATACTGGTGTCCTCCATATGCCAACTTGAAACTGTCTGTTTCTGAGTTGAAGGCCTGCCGGAAATAATAAAGACATGTGGGGCAAGTCAGGCTTCTGCACCTAAGAGCTAATCAGCAACCAGCATGTACACTCCTCCAGGTCGCAGAGGCCAGGCTAAACTGGCACACTCACAAAAGCTGAGATGAGCAGATGGCTATATCCTCCAGTAAGAATTTTTTTATTTTTATTTTTTGCTGCTAAGGTATAAAAAAAAAATCTTTACTATTTTACCTAGTTTCAGCAAAAGAAGGCCAATTTTCACAGGAAAGGCAGACCGAGTTTATGGGGGCTGAGGGAGGTGTCATGATATAAAGAACTAAAATAGCCAAGGGCTGTGGCTACTTTGAATCCCGCCTGATAAAGGAAACCCTTCCCCTAAGGCTGGTATTTGACTATAATGTGCAATCCCTTAAGTTTCTGTGGCTAATTACAGTCTTATCTTGAAAGAAAACAAAATATTAAAAACTCTTAGAGTCTAATGCCATTGGGAGCTGAGAACTGAATGGACATAATTAGGAAGTCCAAATAGGTACAGAGTTTGTAAAAAAAAAAATAAATAAATAATGGTTAGACACATATGAATTATTTCCAGATGAGTAACACTTATAGGTAAGTTACAGCCAGCCAGTCCTAACCTCAACCACAGCCTGGGGTGTTTCCTTAAGCACAAGTAAACAAATAAATAAAACTCTAAAACCTAAACAATTTGTTTTTGTTTGATAATGGCCAAATCCTGAAGCTCTTTGATCTCATTCTGTTTATCACTAGGACTTCCAGTCTTCTAGAAGTTGCTCATCTGTTACCCTGTTCATCACAGAGAAAAATAACCACAACACCAGAAGCCAATTATGAGACACAAGCATGCAAACAAGACTGAAGTGGATCCACACAGCCATGTTAGTTGATTAAATCAAGCATGGGCACAAAGATGACTCAGAAAAGCATTCATGACTGGAACAGTTCAGGATGGCAGTACAATCATCTTATTTGCCTTCCACACTCAAAATTAAGATGGAGACGCTAAGATAATGTGTAACTGGTTCATACTTTTTTAGGATGTTCTTCTGCAGGCTTCTCTTCTTTCTGAAATAACGTTGAAACCATAAGGTCAACAGAATTCCTAGAATAGGGCCTCCTGCCTACACACAAATCTTTATGGGTCTAACCTTTTCTCTTTACCACCCTACTGTGCACAGGGGGCTGTGGGCGCAATGTGAACAGTAGGCTCATTAGAAAGGGAAGAACAGCGTCCGTTCCCTCAAGAGCTTCCCTGCTGCCCCCTGGAAAGACCATACCTGCTTCTGCAATCAGATTTCAGGGCTTCATAAAATCCCCACCAACTCTGGGCATAGACCTTTTAGTGAAGTGTCCCCCAGGTCATGTTACAGAAGTGATTTGCCATCTAAGGGGGGGAAGGTATGTGACTTACCCGGCTCCTGGAGTCCACATTCAAAAGGCACACCCCACAAGCAAGTTCCTGAGCATTTTTAATACCAGGCCGTAGCATACAAGAGGAAAAATCGAGTGACTTTTCATCAGGCTGTGAGGACAAGACAAATGGGTAAGAGAGTCCAGCAACTCCAAATACTCCTGGCTTCACCCCCATCACTCCTCTCCAAGAGGTCCAACAACGGCAAGTTAAGGAAACTCTCTAGTACCACCAATACAATTAGTCAATTTCTCAGTTACTGATTTGTCTTCCACACTCAAAATTAAGATAGAGATGCAGATAATGTGTAACTGGTTCATATCTGCTGTGTTCTAGGTACAAGGGATGCTAACATAAGCAAAAAACAGGCTCTTGTCCTCTAAGAACTGTTTAGGCTGGGGGCCAGGTGGGTATCAGGCAACATAGTGTGAGAAGAGCTATATAGGGCTAAGTATTGAGTGCCAGGGCATACAAGGGGTGGGGTCATTTATCCCAACCCAAAGGGAAAGGAGCCTGATGGCAGAGAATGCTTCTTCGAATTCAGGAACATTTGGCTGAGTCTTGATAAGTTCGGTAAAGGGGACTAGGTGTATGAGGTGGGGGAGGGAAGGATGTTTATACTATGTAGAACAAGCAGCCCAGGCAAAGGCCTCTAAGCAAAAGACTGGATATGGGGAGTAATCTAGAGGGTAGGAGCCAACCTTGCAAAAGGAAGTAGGAAATGAAATTGGAGCATAAGGTCTTGAAAGGAATATAAAGGGTTGAGACTTCATCTGGGGAAGCCATTAGGGATTCTAATCAGATCATGACAGGATCAGGTTTGTATTATGGACAGGGACCTCTGGTTGCAGTGTTGGCAGTGAACTGGGCGTGACAATCTTCAAAGTATGGGTCTCAGTTACAAGGCTATTGCAGCGCTCCAAGAGACCGAAGGTCAGAACTAAGACAGCAACAGTGGGTAATGGAGAGAAATGGACACATGAAAGAGCTATTAAGGCAGTAGACACAACAGGCTGGGTGATCTGTTAGGCGTGCGAGGAGGGGAGAGGCTTGAGCGACTGCTCTTATAATTAGGCACATGAGAGCAGGGTCAGGGTTGGGCATGAAAGTTTGAAGAGCTCAGTTTCATATAGGTTGGAGCTGCCTGTGGGGCAGCCAAGTTCTGATACTATGTAAGCAGGATGGATTTATAGGCCCAGTGCTCAAGAATGAGAGATCTGGAAATTATCAGCTAGAGAAAGTAAATGTAACAACAGCTAATAAGTCAAGCCCTTACTTGTGCTAAGTACCACACTAAGCTCTTTACATGCATTATCTATTTCTTACAACATCTATAAAATATGGAGAGTGTAGCCCAATGATTAAAAGGGCATGTCCCAACTTTGAAAAGTTGTTAATTTCTTAAAAGTTAAAATATATGAATTTTCAGTTCCATCCCTATTTATCCAAGAGAAATGAAAACCGAAGTCTTGTACAAGTGTTCATAGCAGCTCTATTCACATCTGCCAAAACTGGAACTAGCATGTTTCCAAAAACAATAATACGGATTAAAAAAAAATGGTATATTAATACAATGGAATATCACTCAGTGATAAGAGAGATTAAATTGATACACACAACATAGATGAAATTTTAAAACATACTAAGCAAAAGAAAACAGACACCAGAATATACTATATCAGTGGTCCCCAACCTTTCTGGCACCAGGGACCGGTGCTCCTATGAGAATCTAAAACCTGATGATCAGAGGCAGCGCTGGGGAGCAGCTGCAGACACGGATGAAGCTTCCTGCCTGCCGGCTCACCGTGCTCCTGCTGTGTGCCCGGTTCCTAATAGGTCATGGACCGGTACTGACCCAGGAGTTGGGGACTCCTGTACTACCTACTTTCATTTATATAAAGTTCTAGAACAGGCACATCCATAGTGATAGAAATCAAGGGAAAACAGATCAGTGGATGTTTTGGAATCAGATCAGGGAATTGACAGATCAAGGAAGGGCCAAGAGGAAACTTTCACAGGAGACTGAAAATACTCCATATATTGGTGGGGTCTGAGCTATATGGCCGTGTGCATTTGTCAAAACTGATCCAATTATTCACTTAAGATCTGTGCATTTTATTGTATGTAAGTTATTCCTCAATTCAGAAAAACTTGAATAACAAAACAAAATAAAAACTCACCAAAGCAAAAAAACAATTCAGAAAAGTTAGATGCTTAATGTGAAGAAGTTTTAGCTATATCTAAACCAATTTATTTTGCTTATATCTGTCCTAGAGTACAGTTTCTCAAAATTGGTACCACTGACATCTTAACTAGGATAATTCTTTGATGTAGGACTTGTCCTCTGCATTGTAGAATGGTTAGCAGGATCCCTGGCCAATTTGGGGGCAAAATAGCCCTCCTTCCCCACCACTGAGAACTATTAAAAGAGGAAAATGTATGTACACATATACATATATATATATATATATACACACAAATATACAATTACATGTTTATTATAAATTTTATTGATATAAAGGATGTGTAGTACACAATTTACAAACAGTAACATATATAATCGTCTTTATTGCAAATTCTGTATAGTTGCTTACTTTTCATAGAATGCTTTCTTTGAGAATTTTTGTCCACCTCTTTGATCCTTGTCAACCTATGCTTGCTTTCATGAAAGAGTGTAGTTCTATCGTGAATGTTGATATTTTCATGTTAGAGACTAGACTAAAGTGAAACAGCAAAGACATAATTCAGAATTTCACTCATCTATTAAACATGTGAGTGTTCCTTACTGAATCAGATAATAATGCTCGAATACTAGATAATGCTTCTTCAACTTTTTGTACTATTCACAACATAATGGCTACAGACACAGCACATTTTTAGGGTTAATCTGCAATACTAACATTTTCTCTAGAACCTTCTAAGTCTAGACAATCAATAAACAAATCAAGTCCTGATTTACAGCACCTGCTGATTTCCATGGTAAAAATACTCCCCCTCCACCCCCCACCATGGCTGATTTCAAGTTACCAATGTGTTGTCATTGAACACACAGTTGGGAAGAGGTCCTTATAGTGCTATCATATAGTATGTCCACATATGGATATAATAGACTAGGGTGAACAATTTCCTGATTTGTGCAAGACTGTTCCAGTTTTAGCTCTGAGGAAATCCCCCGGGGCCTGAGCAAACCGAGATAGCTGGTTGTCCTAGGACAGACATAAACAACCTCATAAGCTAAGAACTAAGCATTAGGAAAGGAAATGAAGATGAAAGGGAGCCAATAGGAACCAAGTGAAAGGATCAAACAATTGTCCTGTCTTGAGAACCAAAAATAAGAGCTGTGCAAGGCAAGTGTGAGAAACTTGGAGGGTTACCAATTTGGACTCAGAAAGATGTCTGAATTTAGGATTGCACAGGTACTGCAATTTGATGTGATAACACAGTCCAGTATAACCATGTGAATGGATGGCTGAAGTGAAATGGAGACCAGGGTCCTGGAGTCCAGTTGTCAAGGATCTGGGAGCCTATTGTGTTGGCTGATTTGACCTCATGGATGCTGAGGTGGGCTGATTTGACCTCATGGATGCTGAGGTGACCCAGGATCATGGCAAATTCCTGTCAAAAAATAGCTACATTTCCTCCAGTTTAGGTTTAATCTGCAGTACTAACCTTTTCTCTAGAAATGTTATTTTAGACTTAACCACTGAAGAATTATTACACTTTTATATTTGCAAAATTGCATTACTCTTCCCCAGGAAAAAAAAGGCTCCTCCCTAGAAAAATGTATAGATTATATAAATGCTTCCCCATTCCTTTCTAATTTAAAACAACAAACCATGTACTAACCCCACAAATTAACTTTAAACCAACCTTAAACTAGTTTCTTAAACTAACCTGAGCTGAATCCATTCAAATCACACCTAAAGAAGGAAAGGCAGGTAGTTATCAAAGAAAAGGAGATGTGGATGTTTAAACTGTGTGCATGAGGGCTCTTATCTAGGTGACTGAAATAAACCTACATGGCCTTAGCCAATCCACAGGATGATTTTTCTTTTCTTTTTTAGTGCAATAATGGCCACTCTGGTCAAACCTAGAAGCAGATGGTTCTATCATTTGTTTGCTGTACAAGTCTGTCATTTGTAAAATGATAACAATTTCATTTGCCCTACCTACCTCCTTCAGTTGGTATTGGGGCCCTCAGAGATATATAAAAAACTGCTCTGGAAAGGATGAAATACTCTAAACGATTACCACAATTACTCACTTTGGTAAATAAAGTCTAACAAACTTTTTGAAGAGGTTAAAAGCATAGTAGCATATCTATAATATACATTATAGATATTTTTCATGTTATTGAATAAGGGCTATTTGAGAAATAATTAGAATCTGGGAAAACTCTGAATCTTAAAATCAATCAAATAAAAGCTCTTTAATATCTGTTTACCAAAGGCATAAAGAAAACAAATGAAAAGATCATATTGTAATTTTCCAGTGAAAATTATAAGACTGCATAAATTACTCTATGGTCAAGTTAATCTTTCAAATAATAATTTAACCTTTATAAATACACATTTATAAGCAGGGGGATGGTAACAGTACACAGTAACAGTGTGACACTCACAAAGGCAGTAATTCTATAAGGTATGCCCTCTACAGGCCACCTTAATTGAACATCACTTACTTTAATTTGCAAGTATTTCATGCATTTAATAAAGATTGAAAAAATAGTTATATTATACATTGACAAGTCCCAGAGCCAGACTAGGATATATAATCCTGAATCTTTAGCTAATAATAAACTACTAAAATGATGTCCAAGAAAATCCTTATTAAGGAAGAAGACTTTGGTAGTAATTACTGTTCTTCAATATTTTCATTCTCCTTCTTCTGGACAAATGGCTTTCCCTATTTGCTTAAATTAGGCATGGCCATGTAACCTGTCATGGTCAACAGACTGTGAGGATAAGTCACGTGTGTCACTTCTGAAGGAAGTCTTTAAGACCAATGTGCTATTTGTCACGTTCCCTTGACTTTCCCATGGTGACCAGCTATGTTTCACATGGTGGAGGTTCCGTCTACCTAGGTCTCTGAGTGAAAAGGACATGGCACGAGAGACCCCTCCAAACTGAGATGGGCATGTAGCAGCAGCAAGAAATAAAGCTTTGTTGTTTTACATGGCAAAGGTGGGTTGGGGGCAGGGGGTCGGTTGTTACCACTGCATAACCTATAGCCTAATTTGACTGATATAAAGAATGATGTAGATGCAGATTCCACAAGCCAATTCTAGACTTTGGTTTTGGTCACAATGTACTCTCTTGGCTGCAGTGTTTTGTGTAACTTTTCCTACTGCTGTTATAACAAATTAGCAGAAATTTAGTTGCTTAAAACAACATAAGTTTATTCTCTTATAGTTTTAGAGGTCAGAATTCTAAAATGATTTGGCAACGCTGCATTTCTTCTGGAAATTCTAGGGTAGAAACTGTTTCTTTGCCTTTTTTAGTTTCTAGAGCCCGCCTGCATATTTCTTGGATCATGGTCCTGTCTTTCATCTTCAAAGCCAATATCGCGGCATCTGCCAATCTTTCTGTCTCTGCTTCAACTGTCATAGTGCTTTTTCCATTCTCACTCTCTTTCTCTTCTCTTATAAGGATTCTTGTGATGACACTGGGTGTAACAGATGATTCAGGGTAAGCTCTCCATCTAAAGCCCCTTAACTTAATCACATCTCCAAAATCCTTACCACTATATAAAGTAACAAATTCACAGGTTCTAGGGATTTGGATGGGAACATCTTGGGGGTGGGGGGCATTATTCTACCAACCATATCCACCTTCTGTCAACTGAGGATAGCCATGCGGAGACATGATGAAGATTCTCTCTAAAACACTGTGCGGACTGGCAAGATGACAAAAATGCTGTCATTATTAAAAATAAACTGTTCTCCTGATATGCCACAGCAATAGGAAGTAAGTACTCTGAAATTCACCGCTTATTTCACATTGAAAAGAAGCACAAAAGAATTTGTATTATACCAAGGATAATAGTGGAATCAAAGGGCCTGTGTGATTTTCAGTTGATGAGAGGCCAGGAGAATAAGTCCTGGTTTTTTTTGTAGATTTTTACATGGCAAAGCTGATTAGTTTTGTTTTCAGGGGCTGAATATCTCTTTGTTCCACACCTACTGTACTACAACCCACATCTACAAGATAAAACCTCAGATAACAATTCACTCACTTCACGAAAACAGATGATTTTTACCTGAGTTCCTGCAGTCTGTGCCCAGGAGATATGCTTCTACCACAAGAGGGAGTTTGAGTCCACGGATAAAGAGGGTATTAAAAGGAAAGGGGAATAAAAAACTTTGCTAGTATAACTTGCAGCTTAAGTAAATATTAAGGAACCACTGTTTGGAGTTTAGGACTGTGTACTCTGCTTCCCTTAGCCCAGGCATCATGACTGCAATGCAGCAACAACATTTTGGGACTTCCTTACTGGAGAAAAGCAATGTAGCCATCTTTTGATGGAAATCATTTCATGGGGTCTTCAGGGGAACGAGTCTTTTTTATCATCTCAGGAGCTGGGACTAACACGATAGGAAGAAGAAAGAATTTTTAAACGATGCTGTGCATTTAAATCCCAGATTTGTCAGTTTCAGGTGAGTTTCATCTCAGAGCCCCAATTTCTTCACTTAAAGAAATGAGGATTATACTATTGACATCATGGGATTGTTATGAATGCAACACATATAGCACAACACGCGGCAGGTTCTAGGTGCGAAATAAACAGTGACTATTATATTAGTATCAGTGTCAAAGTGGCAATTTGGTTCATTAAGGAACTTTAAATTCTACCTAAAACGAAGCAATGGTGTAAAGAGTTAAAAGATTCCCATCCATTCTCAATCAAGTCTCTAATTCTAGTAATGATTTCCCTGCTCTGAGCCTCTAATCCAGAGCCCTTGGAGTTTGTATAGTTTTGTTCCAACCGAACTGAAATATATAGATGTTGGTTTGTGTCATTTACACTTACGCACCTATTTTTAGAGTAATAGCTTCTTCATGACAATTTACACCTTATACTTCCATTAATGTAGAATATACATTAATCTCCATGCTGTGAGCGATTCAAGTTTTATAGACCAAGAACCTACCAGTTATTAAGAAGAAATGATATGGTATAATCAAGAAAAATATCTGCGCAGAGAATGATTATTCTTCTGTCATAGCTAACCTGGCGAGAAAAGCAATTACAACTGGAAAAGCATGGTAATTAGAGAAATGAATACTCAGTGGTGTTCATGTACAACCTGCGGTGCATTCCTGTGTTGTCTAGTTGCAGACTAACTCATGTCTATACCCTTACCTGGTGCCTACAGAAATGTCAGATAAACTCATTTTGTAGACATGGATGCTGGAAGTGGATGTTCCTAATGGGAGTTTGGAGGAGAGGGCCCGGGCACCTGGCCACTTTTCCCATTTATCTCTCACATTTTACCACACTGAGGGATTCAGAACCACCGTATGTGAACAGGCTAGGTGGGTGACCAAACCCAGTAGGCTTTCTTCAATATCACAGAATCTAATTCTACGGCTTTTTAAAAAAAAATCTGAACAAAATCAATTCTTGGTGTAGACACTCAACATGGATTATTTCTGAGTGGGATGATGACAAAAAAGGAGTGTAAGGAAACTCTCTAAAGTGATGGAATAATCTACATCTTCATAGGGGCATAGGTTACATGGGGTAAGCATTTGTCAAAACTCATTGAATGGTATAATTAAGATTTTTGCATTTTACTATATACGCATATTGACAAAAAAAAAGGCAGGCAGACAGGAAGGAAGGACGGATGGACAGGCCACCGACCAGCTTAGAGGGGTAGAGTCTAGAAGGCAAGGCTTTCTCATGAGCAGCTGTAGCACTGCAGCAGCTTGAAAGTCTAGGAAGATGGACAAGGATGAAACTGGCTTCCAGCTCATCAGTGATAGCAGTTACCTTGAGAAGTAAACACAACGACAGCAATCCAAGCCAGGATTCTCCTCAAATATCCTTTGCCCCAAATTAAAAAGAACTAATACATAATAAGTTTGGTTAATCCACTTGGTCTTTTGTGGTACCTTTTTTCAAAGAGCTCATGGCAAAGAGAGATGCTTTGCAATCACAGCCATCTTTTTCTAACAGCACCAGAAGAGAAAGGGCAGCTGGTTGACTTGAGGGTTTGTATAGAAATCTAGTCTTCAAAATGTTAATTACAATGACAAACTAATTGCCACCAAAACAAAGAACCTTTAAATCTAAATGGAAAATGGGAAGCTTTTAAGCTACTCAATAGTCCTGGGATATGAATCAGGGAAAAGAACTTGACTGTTTATCAAGTTGCTGCCAGATAGACTTCCGTTGTTTCATCTCATTAACCTTGATGCCAAATAACTACCTACTCTCCCCCAAAAGACTTTTGCCCATCTCTGGTTTTACCCACCCAGCTTGCCCATTTCAAGGAGGCAACAGAGTGTAGTGGTCAAAAAAGAAGACTTCTGACTTTCAGACTGAATCTAGGTCTCACCAATATCTCTGTGCCTCAGTTTCTTCATCTGTAAAGGGAGGAGAATCATAGCATCTACCCTCAAGACTTTTGTGAGTATTAATTACATTTTTATAAAGAGCGAAGAACAGGGTCTAGCATACGGCAAGCACTCAGTAAAAGCTGGCTAATGATGATGATGATATTCAGGCTTAATATAGTTCATATTAACACAAGGTTAGGAAGCAGAAGGTGGGTGAATTAGGAGAGACCCAGACACATACTGATCTCGAGATTCTTAATGCTTGGTCTTAGATAACTTTTTGCTGTAAAAACATGGAACAAATGGGTTTTGAGGTAAGACCTTTGTAAGAATGAGTAGAGAGGCTCTGATGAATTGCAAATATAACACCCTGAACTATGATACACAACTGATAAACTGCAATGTCAATAATGCAAAGGTAACACACTGAATAAACAACTGGTAACACGTCCTTCTCTGTCCCACAGCCTCACTGGCATCCTCACATACATCACTAGCCAACAAATTCCATTCACAGCTAGAGTTTAGAAATATTTTAAAAATCCAGGGTTTCAGCAGTCAAACACAACCCTATTACTGTTTTGGCAAATTTTCTTACAGCCCTGTAAGTAATAACTCTGTGTTATTCCAAACTCTGTGCCCTTTTAAAAAATGGTTGTATAACATCCTACTATGAAGAGTCACACAATTTACTTGACTAATCCTGTAGATTAAGACTTTCAGGTTATTTCCATTTTTTCACTTTTATAAAGAATGATTTGTGCATTTAACTTTCTTCTTTTTGAGAGCTGTATTTAGAACTGTTGTTATAGGAAGTTTTCCTAGAAATGGAATTACTGAGTCAACCCCTCTGAATGTTTCTAAGTCCTTTAATTCACTCAACTTTTACTGGGTATTTATGCAGTGCCTGGCTGTGCTCTGATCAAGAACAAAAGATGAACAAAATGTGTTCACGGGCAGGAGGAAAGCATATTGCTAAACACCTTTTCCATAGGGTGGTACCTATTTATATTTTCTAATAAATTCTCTAGGGAATATTATGCATTTTACCACACTGACACTATCAGGATTCAAATGAACGAAACAAAAACTGGACTTATTAGTAGATACAACATGAAATCTAGTTTTAATTTGAATTAATGTTTACCGATTAACTATGTCTCCCCTTTTATGAATTACTTCAAGTTTTTACTGATTTTACTGGGATGTTGGTATATTTCTCATTGACTTGTTATGTTTTCTTTACAGAGCAAAGACATGAGCCCATCATCAGCATGGACTACCACACTTTCTTAGTTTACCATTTAGTCAATTTTTTTCACATTTAGAATGACTTCAACTAATTTGTACTTGGAGCTATGCTATTTGCCTATGTTGAGATTTCATAAGAAACTACTCAAGGAAAACTGTTGCTTTATTTACTGAAAGGATATTTGAAGAAACCATAAGTTTCATTAGTTTCCTCTTTACAAGAGCCCACAAAAAAGAGTTCTGATATTAGTAAAATTAGGAATAATTATGCTTCTCCTGAATCGTGGGTTTATTTTTGTTACGAACACAGTGAATCATGGAACTGATTATTTCCTATTCATATTAATTCCTAGGAAAGGTCAAGTCGACTCTATAGCTAGTGAATGCAAGCATGTTAAAAGCACATTTTTGTACACTTAACTTTATCCCTGGCTTTATCTTATCTTCTCCAATTTCATTTTCCCTTTGTTTCATTTTTCTCATTCATTTATTTAAAAAATTTGCACTAGTTATTAAAACTATGAGATACAAAAACATGAAGATCTACTTTGAAAAAAATTGGAAAGTTCAAAAAAGATAAAAAATAAAAAGTCCCACCTAGCATTGTGTTATAACACAAAGAAATAAAGGCCAAAGTCTGGCTGTTAAGGAGCTGACAAGCTAGTGGGCAAGAAAACAAGTAAATATACTATTATCAACAAGTGTGATAAGTACTATGATAGAGAGAAATATGCTATGGACACACACAGGGAGGGCATCTAATTCAGACAGAAGGGCTCTTTGGAATGACTTGTCAGGGAAATGATGTAGAACCCAGAGGGAGAAGCAGTCTAAAAGAGAAAGAGAGCCAAGGGCTGTCTAAGTGATAGAAAAGACCTTATATACTGAGCTAAGGAATTTAAACTTGATCCTGAAGACCACAGAGAGCCCACTGCAGGATTTTAAATGGGATTTAAATAACATGAACAGATTTGCATTTTAGAAAGAAATATCTAGTTGTGATGTACAGAACAGACTGGTAGGGGATAAAAAAATAAACCAGTAACTCTAGCTATGTGGTCAGAAGTGATAAAGGCCTGAATGATTTAATATATTTAAAAAAATAAGTTTTCCATTTTATATTTTCTAACTATTGTTAATATGTAAGAATGCTATAAATTTTTCCCAAACTCATTAAATTTAACCTCTTGAATTCAGATTTCTGGAAGTATTTCACATCACCAAATAAACATAATTTCATCTCTTCTTTTCAAATATTAATACTTAATATTTTATTATATTGGCCAGAACAGTATTTTAAAAAATTAATTACCCAAACTGTATAATCTTTAGCTTATAAATTAAAAAAATGGTCCAAGGGAACAAAATAGAGATTTTAGAAATGACTTCAACTCTTTAAGAACTTAATGTTACAAACCAGAAGCAACATAACAATGGAGAGAGGATTTGCTGTTTAAGATGTGTTGTTGGGGTAGCTGGGTATCCGCCTGATTATCAGTACAGTGAGGGAAGAATTGCTTCCTACCGCAATGCTGCGATCCCGTTCTGATGGGTCACATAGTTAAATGTAAGAAAGAAGAAAAGAAAATGGAATAGTATATTTATTCCAGCTGGAGAAGGAAGATAAATTTCCGACTATTGTGAAATAAGGGATATTATCAGAGACAAACTGAATAGGTATGAATATATAAAAATAAAACATTTTCACTCAATAAAATGTAAAAAAGGGGGAAAGAAATAGAAGAGGAAAAAATAACTGATAAAAACTTACTAGCACATATATGTATGTGTGCACATACCCATGTGTGTGTAATTCTATTACAAATATAAAATAAGGTCAACCATATTTCATCAAATAAATGGCCAAATGGTCAAAAGAAACAGATGATCAGTTTACATATAAAGGAAATTATAGTAAATTATTATTTGGAATACTGGATAACCTCTCAGGAAATGAAAGAAATGTAAAAAATACCTTTAAGGAATCATTTACACACTTGTTAAATTAAGAAATTGACAAAGAAAGCTAGAGCGCAATGTAAAGAAACTAATACTTAAAAACTGCTAGTAGCACTATCAACTAGCTCATGCTTTCTGGAAAGCCATGGACCAAGTGCAACAGCAGCTATGTAGGCATGAATGTATGTACGTGTGCAATCATACACTCTGACCTCGCACATGCACTTGGAAGAACTATATCCCCAAAAGGGGGAACAGACATTTGTTTAAATATGTTAAGAGTACAACTATTTATAACAGGAAAAAATGAAAATAATCCAAGGATCAAAGAAAAAGGCTAAATGAACCGCAGGATAGCAACAAGGCGTCTCATACAGTTTTTTTAAAAGGACACACATATGAGGACATAAATAGCTAGAAGTGCAAAGGAAGAAATTCAAACCAATGCTTTGCAAAGCCTATATATATGTATGTGAATTAAGAAGGATGTGATTAAGAGTGAATGTTTTCCTACATTCTATTTTATTTAGGTACAACTGGCCTAGAAGCTATCCAGAAGCCAAACTGGCACTAGTCAACTAACTACACATATGTTCTCTCCTTCCTTTAACATAACATGATGCAGTGGGCACCTTCATCTTCTAATACATGCCATCACAGGAACATACACTCTGCTTTACAACTTAGATTTCTAGAAAGGAAAGCAACTGCTGAATTGTCTTACCGTGAGTGTGGCAAGTGACATGAAGCTGATCAGGTTATTCCATACTTTATCGATGTCCTTTAGCAATTGCTGAAGTTTCTCACTACACACTGCAGTGGCTTTTATCCCCAGCTCGACGCGTTTGGTTACCCTGTACACCTCAACAACACCTGACAGAGTGATATAGGAGAGAGTTAGGTGCTGGAAGTATAGAGAAAGAGATGAGCAAGACAAGGCAGCATCACTGCTTGCTGATATCTTAGTTAGAAATAAGGATTATATCTGGACAAAAGTGAACCTACTATTCTTTGAGACTAATCCGCCTCTCAGTGCTTCAGAATAACTGACTGGTAAGAGCAGACCCTAGAGCTATACTGCTTAGGTTCAAATCCCAGCTTGGTCACTCACTAGTTGCGTAACTTCTCTGTGCCTCAGTTTCCTCATCTGTAAAACTGGGATAATAGTAGTACCTCCTGAAAGGATAGTTGAGAGGATTAAATGAGTTTGTACTGCAAAAGGCTTAGAACAGAGTCTGTAGAACAGTAGGCATTATGCAAGTATTAGCTATTTTTTTTTCTGGCTTCTTTATGAGTCTACCTGTTTAAATTTGGGAAATACCATTAAACTTGCTGAAAATGAGAATGTCAATATCATCACAAAGTAATTAAGAAATATCTTGCTATTCTGAATGGCGAAGGATTTACAGACTCTGTGGCTTCATGTATCTTTTATACACTTAACAGGGCACAGAACAGTTCTTTTCTTGTGGTCTCTGAATTGTGGCTAAACTCTTCAAGCAAGGGAGATAGGTGCCAAATATCTCTCCATTCTTAGGATGGCCACCAGACACTTCCACAACCCCTAACCCATCCTCTATAAGAGAGGACTGGAAGAACTCCAGGGGGTCTTCAGAGTGGTCCATCATCAGGCCTGTGTATAGCACTATGGCTTTTCCTCTTCCTTTCCCAGGGGAAGGGTAGGAATTACTGCTCAACCTAAGCCAAGTAAGGGGGCTTCTAAGACAATCTTTCATAGGTACAAGGAAACCTACTAGGAGGAAAGACAGGTACCCCATTACCTGGTGAACATCTGCTTATGCAGTAGAATTGTGCCTGTCTGGGTAGGTAAGTGGAACTAGAGTGAGGTGGCAGGAGTAAAGGAGAGACCACATCCCTTCTATATCTACTTATCCAGCAAATATTTTTCAGTGACGACTATGTGCCAGGCACTAGACTAGGTGCTGGAGGCACGGCAGTGAAAAAACAGGCCAAAATCCCTCCCCTCTTGGAGGATTAGTCTAGTGGAGGGAGGCAGATAGTAAACAAGAACAAAAAGTAGAACACATAAGATATTAAAGGTGATAAGGCTAGGGAGAAAATCTAGAAGGGAAAGGGAGAGGAAGTACCAGGATGAGGAGAGGGCATACATATAGGTAAGGGAGGCCAAGGAGAAACTCATTAGAAGGTGACATTTGAGTAAAGATCTGAAAAAGATTAGGATCCATTGTACACAGGTATGGCCACCTGAGCCTGGGGAGGGGAAGAACACTGAATTAGACAGAGATTGAGGTTTCAGGCTGGAATGAGATGGTCAATCGCTGTAGGTCACCAGGAAGTTAAGATATCTGTGATGTCATTAAGGGGCAGAGAGGAAGAATGGACAAAGTATGCTTCGCCTAGTTCCGACTCTTTGATAAAACAGAAACCAGTAACAGATGTAATTTTACATTGTTGCTATTATGTTATAACAGGGACTGGGAAACTTGGCCATAGAGACCCTTAAGTCAAACAGTTGTTACTGATTATGACTTAAGTGTCTTATTTACAAATGCAGATGCTACTTAGTGAAGTCATATATATGTATCTTGAGAGACAAGATTAAACTACGTAACATAAGGGAAGAGTGAAAATATTTCAAAGTGTCATGACTTTGAATAAGAAAAATACAAAAAAATATATCAAAAAAAAAAAAAAAACATACCTAATAAATATTCCATGCCTTGAGCTGACTGAATTACTTCTGTGCACACAGAACTACTACTGATTCCATTTAAGGTATCATTTGCTTTCTTAATGACCTACAAGAAATAAAATCACATCACTTTATATAATCAAGAAAAGTCATTGCAAATCAATTTACTATTAGTAGAAAACCCTCTGGAAAAGCCAGGTGTGAAAAAGCATGACTAACTGATGCGTGTATGTGACTCTACTGAAACAAATCTGAGAATTTAATTTTAAACTTGAAGAAACAATCCCCCATTTCTTCAGAAGAGAAAAGACAGGGTTTTTTTTTTTAGCTTAAATATTATTTTCATTTAGGCAGAATTAATGATACTGTTTTGTTATTTCTTAAACGCAGAGACAGATGAATGAACCAGTGCTTTTACAAATGTGAAAGAAGCTTCACTTAAGATATATGACTTTCCATAGAGCTTCACTTTGCAGAAGGCCATCAAGGTAGGGCTCTCTTCCAGTTTGCTTCTATCTATTTGAATGAATCAAGGAGAAGGCAAAATGACACATGACAGCACTTACATATGGGTGAAACACCACGAAAGTGACATACTCACATCTAGGGCACTCCCCAAGCATCTCTGCCATTCATATGCGTATCTCTCATTCTCCTGTGAATTTTATAAAAGAACTGGATTAAAAGGGAAAGTCTGGAATCCTCTGTAACTTTCAATTCAGAGAGCATTGGAAGACTTTCTTTTTTATTAAAATCACTCTAGTTCAAGCACAGTTTATCTTATGAACCCATTAATGACTATTTAAAATTTCTAATAAATGTAACTTTCAAGCACATGACTTGTAAACTCGAGGGAAATATTTTGGAGCAGCTTCCATCTGCAACTGTTGCCTCATTTTTTCTACAGTTAGTGTAAATTTCTTCAAAGGTACTCACCACGCAGGTGGTCTAACACAAGAGCCCATATCAAACCACCAGCTTTCCAGTTAAGATGCTGTGTGTGTGTGTGTGTGCGTGCACACCCACGCACATGGTATGACAACGGGGTTGGGAAGGAGGAGAGCTAAGAGTGTTGGCTGCAGGAGGAAGATAGCATGGGTCTAAGATGCAGCAAACATAAACACTTAGAAGATCGAGAATATTTCCCTTTCTCTTCTATTTTCATGTTTTAACATTTACTAAAATGATAAAATCTAAGTACTCAAAAAGAACTCCCTTAAACATATCCCTTCTTGTGAAGTCCCACGAATAATTTCAGTTTTAAGGTTATTAACTACTTTCAGGAGATGCCACATATCTGGGAGGTATTTTCATCCAAGGCTAATGTCACCATTCTCTCACTTTAATTACATATTTTATGTCCAGTGCCTTGTGACCTCTGCCCCTTGTGTCCCCGCGTGAAAGCTGCAAGCATTTTTTCCTGGGGCCCTCAGTGCCCAGCTGGTCTTTTACTTGCCCCCTGTGGAAAACGTCCTCACTCACCTCCACCTCTCCTGTCAGATCTTTGTACTTGTCACGGATGACAGGCAGAGCGGGCTTCTCACTCAGAGTGTTGGAACGGTCTCTGAAAGGCTGCTCCAAAGCCGGAGAAGGAGAAGAACGGCTTATTTCTTTATCTCCAAGGCTCAAACTCCTCTTATGTGATCCTGGGAGAAGAGGTGGCACAGTTAAAGGTTTTGATTACTCAGCTTAGTTCAAGCATAGGCTCTTCCTTGCTAACATGACCCCTTTCTTTAGATGTTTATGTCGTGAGACATTCAGAAACACTACACTTATTCATTCTGTCTGACAAGCTATATGTTGAATCCTTTCCATTGTTCTCTCCTGCTTGGATTTCCTGCCTTTAAGTTCCTCGAATACTCTTTCCTGATTTATGATAATTCTTCCATAATTCTAAATGCAGAGTCATTGGAGTCTGAAGGACTAGTGTCTTTCTAGATTTCAGTGCATACGAGTTATATTGCTTTTCCAGCCATCACTTATAGATTCATACCAATCTCCTACATACTCTCTCAATCTAATGGATATCGATGATCCCTTCTGTCAAAATGGGCGTAAAGCAGAGGGGGCAAACTCAAATGCCTTCAGAGAACAGGCAAGTAAATGACTGAAGTAAGTTAGCTGGAGATAGGAAGTGGAAGGGACTGTGACACTGGGGAGAGAATACCTCTTCTACTAGAGGGGGGGATTGCTACTCAGTTCCTGCTGATTTGTAAGAGGTGGGAAGGCAGGCCTAGTATTGCTAGATATTACTTTTAAGAAAAGCTAGAAATCTAGATTGTGAAATCTCAGGATTTTTACATATTTGTTATTGCTTCACACATTCATAAACCTTCTTGTGAGTCAGTCCAAACAAGTCTGCAGACCGGATCCAGATGTAAAGCTGCCACATGGCAGCCTCTGAATTAAAAGATACAGTCTGTAGCCAGTGAATAAGAGCAGAGCTAACTTGCCCACAAATGGATCAAATCAATTTTTCTGGTTCATTTAACACAGAACACCTCTGACTAAACCAGCTAATGAACAAAAGACTGTGTGCTTAGCCCCAAAAGCAGTTATCTGAGTGATACTGGTTTGACTTCAGCTCAGCCTCAGGGAAACCTTGTTTTTTAACAGCTATCAGTAACAGACTGGGTTTCAAATACTGGAAAATCTAATTCCTGTTAAAGCAGGGACCAACTTTTTATTCTAAAAAAGAACATCTAATACCTCAGTAGAAGAAACCGTGACAGTAAAATTTACATGGAAAGCTACTCACCTTGAACAGAAAGGTCAAAGGTTGCCAGCTCACTTTTGATCATTTCTTCACTGGATTTCATTTTGCTTTGTGAATTGGCCACTAAAAAGTCAAATTTGCTGATTTTGGGCTTTTCACTTTGAAACTCTCCAAAGTCATCTAAACATTCTTTGGAGGTGTCGTGAGAAGTACTGCTGGAAGCTGGGCTAGGACACGCGGCCTCTTGGTTCTGTTCACTTGAAGGCAGGTCCTGTCTTGTGAATTCTTGATAGTCCCCGCTTTCATATTCCTTTTGCTCACTGATCTGAGAAGTCACATCTTTCAAGTTGGCAAAAGCCGCGAAGGTAGTCTCCGGAAGAGCATCTTCACTTGTGAAGGTTGTGACTTTGGACAGAGATGTCATGGTGATGTTTTCAGAGCTGCCAAATGAAGTCTCTTTCTTTGGAAGAACTGAGGCGGCTGAGGAGGATCTGCTTCCTGCTGAGAGGACAAATGGAGAGAGTTTTCTGCCCTGAGATGCATCATCCCTGTCTGACCAGTCAAAGCTCGTAAGTGTGCTCACTGCAAAATTGCTACTGCAGGTTCCAAAAGCAGCATATTTTAAGTCCTCTATATCTGAAAGGGAAATAAGACCCCACAATTAGAGGCAAGCTCACGATTTAGGCAAAATGCCCTAAACTCTACAGAAGCAAAATGTATAGCATATTTGATTAGTTTTATGCTATGTTGGAGTTAACTAAATTTAGAACTTGCACTAAAATTAAAGGAGTTGGGCTGTAAAATCTGATCTCTAAAAATCCACATTAGCCTTGAACTCGCATTTATATTTAACTATAAAGAATCTTTTTTTTTTTTTGGACATAATTACTAAAAAAAAAAAAAGGTTCATCTACTAACGTGTATATACACTGTTTGGTATGAGAATAGGGTTGTTTAATAAACTGTTCACTTATTAACTTTAAAATATATTACAATATTTCCTGCTTAAAACATCTCATTTACCTTGACTTTGTTGGAAAATGATTCTTTAAAACAAGGTCATATAAAATGTACATGAAAGCTAATTAAAAATTGACAATTTCTCAAAACTAAAGTGAAAATGTTACCTAAACTTTAATCAATTATTGGGAATTTCTGTCTCAAGCAATCCCAAATATAAGATTTTAATTAAACAGTTACTTACCTAGTTGTTATTTTGGTCAATATGGACGTCATATTGCTGTGATGGAGTATGAGGAAAGAAAAATCGATCTAATCTACTTTAGCCCCTAAAAAATAGAATCAAAGGTCTGAATCCTGTTTCTCTTTCAAGTATGTGTCAGCCTCTCATTTGAAGAAGAGGAAGAGGAGGAAGAGGTAGAGAAGGAGGAAGAAGATGATGAAGAAAGAAATGCTGGGACAGAAGACTCATTTTACATCCTCAATATATGTTTAAATAATTCAGGAGGTAGCAAAAAACAGCAGAAAGAATGTAGTTTTTTGATTTAGACAGATCTGCATTCAACTCCCAGCTCTGCCACTTACTACTTGTGCGACACTAGGAAAGCTACTTAATATTTTTTGACCTTGGTTTGCTTATCTGTAAGATGAGAAGTCCATGTACTTGGAAAGGCTGTGTTGTGAAGATTAACTGATAATGTGTGTAAAGTATCCAATCCAGTGTGTGGTGAACAATACATAATAGCAATATTTGTACAACATAGCTGCCACCAGCTTCAACTGGACATTTAGTTGCTGCTTAGAGCCTAAAATGAAATTATTTCAAAGCAAAAATGAAATATCGACTCATCGTTTTAGTGGTCTTACTAGGGAAACTTTCTTGCCCATTTTCAAAAAGCAAAACCAGCTGAGGCTGAATAACTCTGTACATGACAGCATGTAGAGAAACCACCTTTTCAGCAGCACTGTCCATTAAGTCTGGCTGACATGTGTTTAGTTTCATTTTAGTTATTGTATATGAGGCAAGAAAGCCAAATAAAAGATGCCCTCTCTGATAACCACAAACATGGTTTACAGGGAAATTCTCAAAAGTTTTGTGACCCGGATTTTCATAACTAATACATGAACCAATACTGGGTCATTATGTCTTTCTTTCACAGCAATACTGCATAGTATATGACAGTTAAGGGACTCCTGACATTTCCATAGCTCTTCTAACAGTATTCATTCTTCTTTTTTTTTTCTTCCTTCCTTCCTTCCTTCCTCCCTCCCTCCTTCTTTCCTTTCTCTCTCCCTCTGTCTCTCTCTTTCCCTCTCTCCCTCTCCCTCTCCTTCTCTCAACCCTATTAGGAAAAGGGAACTAAATTAATAATAAAAGTGAAAAACCTTAGATGTACAAAAAGGCCAACCACTGAAAAACAGATAACTTGCAAAACAACAGTATATTTTAAAATTCTGTAATATAAATGGTACCCTTCAAATTTTGACTTATTAAACAGAAGGGAAAAAAGATTTGGGTGAAAAATGTATAGTTTAGAATGAATAAAACAAGACTTTAGGCAAAATGCTTTCTTATTCTCCGGCTGTAGTATTTAGTTTTCCCTCCAACTTAAAGGAATCAGAAGGTACCCTGCCTCAAATGAGATGAAATTCAAATAGGAGACAGATGCAGTAAAACACAAGACTAGTCTTTCAGGGATATATTCAGAAGAATGTTTCAGTTTGAATTTTTACTATTAGACCCTACTAGAAAGCTCTTTGAGGGAAGCTATATTATAAACTGCTCCCAGAATCTACTAAAAGGGTAACAATTTTCCTAGAGACCAAAGATAAATTTAATGAAAAATTAAGCTCTAATTCCAACATCACAACTAAACTGCTATGGTAATAAAAAGACCCTTTTGTGTAATTATGCAACGAGAAAAAAAAAAGCAAGTTAAAAAAACCCAGAAATCATTGTAGTGTATATAATCAGTTAAAAGGCATTATACTAAGGGATTATCTTAGTTGAAGAAGTATTTTTATAATACTAGAGGTCTTTAACAAATCTTACTTTTAGTACAAATATAAGCATAAAAATTTGCCTTTTGGAGTAACACAGAAATAACCAAGTGAAAAACTAAAAAATCAAATAAAAGGCTTAAAATATTTTATACTTAAAAAATAATAATAAAGAGTAAATATGTAGGATATACTAATATCAAGCCTTAAGGTTGATTTTTAAATTTCACTTTGCTTATTGACTACTACAGTGTAAAAAAATAATTTACTAAAGTGTAATTTGAACACATAACACTAATATTACATAGGAATGTGAGAACATTGTATTCTTAAACCTTAGCATTTACAAACAATATAAAAACAGTAATATTTCTTGGCATGGTGAATATTAGTAAGCCATTTTCTAAGAAAATATGGTATATCGGTTCCCTGAGGATAAGCCAAACCAAGAAAATTCCTCATTTTCCATGTTAATAGTTCTACATTTTCTAAGCAGTCAAATTATATGTATTATTGTATGATGTTCCAAAAAATATTAAAGATTCTGTAAAACCTACAGAATCTGGAAAAATAATACGGAATAACCCACATTTTATTTTGTAATCACTGAAGTTACTACAGATGAGTTTTCAATTTGATAGCAGAATTCTGAAAATTGCTCTTGAGAAAGGAAAAAGAAAACAGTGAATGGATGCAATAAAATGAATAGAGACTCACTATTTCCAATTCTATTGGAGAACTCTGAGGCTGTGCTAGGCTGAAATGCAATTACACACAGATAATACGCCAAATTGTGTGCTTTAATACACATATTTGTTTGCAACCAGGAATGTCCTATTACAAAGGCTAAAGGAATAAACTATACAATCTGCTTTTCATCCTGGATCTCAAATCACAACATGGATTTCTTGCTTATGCTAGCAAGTAACCCTATCACAGTCTCTTCCATAACCTCTATTCAAATCCTTTCTGAACAGATGTTGTACATGAAAACAAGGCATTTCTTGGAACAAAGGATGTGAGCTGCCATTACAGGACATGGAAGGCCATACCAATTCCCATGGATATTTTCTAAAGCTGTAAGCATATGTCCAGGTGATTAAGAATTACTGACTTTTGAGAAAGGGGTTTGGAAAAGGAGATACATGCACAAATTCCACTATTCCCTAGTGTTTTATATAGCAATAAAAATGTTCAATGGACTGAGGAAGAGTCTTTAAAAATTAAATATCTTAATTTCCAATACTGATTTAATTCAAACTTCATTTACCAAAGTAAACCATGAAATATTTATACATTTCAATTTCTTTCCACCTCTAGCCCTATTCTACCCTCTGAGATCAGTCATATTCACATTCCCTAATTATTACAAAACCTGGTCTGACTGTGTCCTGTAAGTCTCAAATGTCCTGATGTGTGTTGTCGAAAAAACAGGAATGAAAGTGATCGCAGTGTAAGTATGACAGGCTATAAAATGCTGCTGTATAATTGCCTTCCAGTGTTTTCTAATCTGCAGAGAAACCTCCCATTCTCCATTTGTACTGACTTGTGTAAATCAATGGTTTAAATGCTATTCATGCTATCTGTAAGCACATGCAGGTTTGTGAGTCAGTGCTTTAAGTTCAATTTTTAAAAAGTGGCAATCCTGTGAATAAGTTTAAGTCAGAGGAGGATGAAAGGCCAAGAAATGGTGTCAGGATTTATAGTCAGTCTGCTCATGGTCATTAAAAATTTCATCAAAAAAATACTAGATGAGCACAGAAGATGGCAAATGTAATTGGGGCCTTTTGGCTATGCAAGGGAGAGGGTAGCACCCAGGACACTCTCCAATACACATGACCCTCAAAAGCTACTGGGCCAACATTTTCCAAAACAACTTACCAAAAATATTCAACTAATGGAAAAACAAAGCTAGAAACAGTCCTTTAAGAATAATTTGATTCTTTGAGTTATTTTAGGATTTAGCCCAGCTTCTTTGATATTCCCAGTGTCTTCTTCATGTTCATTTGCTGCTTTTAAAAATCAGCAGGGATTTAAATTTGAACAAGAGAGTGACTGTAGAATATAAATACATTGTATAATTTCTCGGGCACTGATGTAGGAAGTCAAATACTAACCATATCTTACTCTACTTGGTATCGGGGTTAACGAAACATAATATTTTGTTTGAACCTATAGCATAGAGTTCAAATCTTTATTGAAAGTTTATATTATATTATTAAAACTTCCTCCCTAAAAAGTAAATGTTACTCCGGAAACATTAATTGTTCAATTTGTGACTGTGATTATGTTTTACGCACAGTTATATTCAGTCCTTTTCTGCAGGCTGCTCAGAAAAATTCAGAAAGGAATGAAAGTAACGGCAGTCCTAGATGGATCAACCTAGTATTAGGTGATTCCACTGACAAAGGAATTCCTTAGCCAAAGCTATCACAAGATTGGTTTTATATACGGCACACACACACTAAAAAAATACTAAATAAAAGGCAGCTGGTATTATCACTACATAGAGTCTACATCATGATCTCTTTCTTCCAAATTAGTTAGCAGCACACAAGGTTTCTGAAACCAAGTATTATTCAACTTTCCATAGCATTATGCTCTGGAAAACATGGTATTTTGAATGGCAGACTCAGCTTTCCTTAGAGTCACTCTAAACCCCAATGCACGGCTTTTTTCTTTCTCAAATGGCGTATTTCAGATACTATAAGTGATCTCTCAGGAATGCTATTCAAAATCCTCATCTTCAATGGTTTAATGTCTTGTCTGACTCAAATTTTAAAAAAGAACAAAGAACTAAAGCCTCAAATCATAAGAAAAAAATTTAAACCATGGAAACAACCCTTTTTTCCAAGGTTTGTATTGGTCTTGGGTTTCTGATCTGTAAACAATAATATTCCCAAGGGTTGCTGTTATTATTATACTCTAAAGTGGGAAAAAAAATATTTTTGAAATTTGGCCTACTCTTGCTGCTAACTTTTGTGGGTCTTCTAGAATTGTTTTCATAAAAACGAAAATATTTAAATCTTCTTTTGTCCAAGACATCCCTTAAACTCATTTTAAGAACCTGCTTTATGGACTAAGTCAAAAACAGCTGAGGGTGGATAATAATACTTTCTGAAGTTGGAAAGATAATGTGGCTCTACAATTAGAGGACGGAGTACCCCATTTCAAATTCAAATCAATTTCAGTCCTAAAGACTTCTTGGTATCAACAATGAACACTTGCCATTACAGAGATTATCAATTTAAATTCAGTTTACATTAATTAACTGTGCTCAGAAGTCCATCTCAATACCATTAGTTTATTTAAAATTAAATCTATAGCTATCTAGTTATTAACACATGTGTCCCTCTTCCCCCAGCACTCAAGGCAGCTCCCTCGCTTTCCCCATCTCCTCACAGTGTAACTCCTAGTGGAGACAGGCTCCGTGAGCCTTACTAATCAATAAAATCTACTCAGTTTCTTCACTAAAAGAAATGAGTAAATTTTCTTTCTAATATGTAAAATAGTGTAAAGTTTATACTTTAAAAAAATATTTAAAGTTCTATTTTAATCCAATGCCATGTTAAAAACTTTTATCAGTGGAATTATAAGGGGAAAAGGCTTTAAAATGGACCAATACTTTCTTAGGAGAAAGGTACTGGAGGAAACAAAACAGACAAAAGGGAAAAACCCTCTAATCACAGGAGATGCTATTGCTTTAAACTTGATATGAAACACGTATTTCTTTGGTCTAACCCTGAAAAAGTACAAATTACACACATCCCCACACTTTCAAAATATGCCAAAGAATGATTTATTAACATAGGACTTACAGATCACAAAAGAGAGTAGTACAGAAGAGCTGGAAAAGAAGTCATCAGGATAAGCATGCAGATCAGTATTTGCAGAGGGATATACCAAAGCAAGTTCAAAAAGGCACATTCACACAGAAAATGTCTAAATTGAAAAAAAGACATCAGAAAAGCAGCCAAAAAAGGTGGTGTTTGGGGCGAGGGGGCGCTAATTAAAATACAAAGATTTTCAATGTCAAAGAAGAGCTACTTTACAGGTAGGTAGGTAGGCAGGTAGCTATAGAAATCTTGCTAACCCTTTGAGTGTCACAAATGAGGGTGAGCTCTTGCCGCCAACAAAACCAGATAATCTTAATGACTGCACATCAAGATGCTTCAGTGCCAGACAGATTAAATTTAGTGGGGGAACAAAAGCAGCCTAGTTGAAATTATATGCAGCAAAGGCTCAAAGGGTTAAATGTAATAATATGCAGCGAAATCAGGCAACATTATTAGTATTATCTACCGTCCATACAAAGAATTATAGCAGAGTTAAAAGAGACAGTATCCCCTTCAGAGTTAAGTTAGGGTTTCTAAATAGGATTAAGGTCTAGAGATAGCAGTCTACTGGTTTTATTCTCTCTTCATTAGCCCACTTCTAATTTCCCCAACAAGAAGTACCTTTAACCCTCAAACCAAGAGAGCAAGAGATACTGTGGTCAACGTGAGGATAAGGTAAACCAAATTGCCTTGAAGAAGTCCCTGACATTTACCCTCTACAACACATTTATGCAGTTTTGCTCAACAACAATATAGATCATTGGTTAGCCTCAACCCCTTTTAACAACCGCTCTAAAGGGATACTGCTCCTTTCTGGTAGAAGGTTTACAGATCAAAAGGAGGAAACAATCTGCTTTTGAGAATATCCTCAAACTGAAGAGACTTGGCTTGAACATTACAGGTTCCAAGGCTGGAAATGTTCCAAACATACATAAAAGAACATGGGCACAGCAGATTATTTTAACAGGTCAATCAGAACAAACTCAGTCAAAAAACCAATCTCCCTTTCCCAAATAAAATGGGGACGGGATGAAGACATCCCAAACCCAGATTAGACTCATCTCATAAAGACATCTAGCTTGGCACTGTGAACGAATATAGATTCACTTTCAGAAAAATAGCTTCTAATTAATAATTTCAGAGTCCAAAGGCTAGTTTACTTGTTATGAGATTTTAAAATAAAAATCAAATGTTGTTCAGAAAAATGGAGCACTTTGCAACCAACTGCTGTGGCACAGGCAGCTCATACAAAACAAACAAAAAAAACAACATCACTATCAAACAAACAGCAGCAAAAAAGAAAAGAAAATGAAAAAAAAAAATCGAGGAAAAGACAAAACAAGGAAGTAGACAAGGGCACAAGGAGCTCTGCAGACAGCCCACCACACTTGGAAAATGCCTAAGCAAGTAGCAAGGTGAAACACACAGTCTCTGACAGCTGCTCCTCACTGAGCACCCTGTTTAAGGACTCCTTCAGCACGTCAATAGCCAAAGGATGGACGTGACTTTGTTTTCTGACTTACCAATCTGAGATACGCAAACGTCATAACACTTTACAATTTCTGCCTGAATCTGTAAACTTAGAAGTGTGTGATGTGTTCCTCTCTGGTTTAAAAAACAATAAACCCTTCATGTGCGTAATAAATTTTCTAGAGTAATACTGAGATATTTCTCGTTATTAAAGGCCACAAAATAGGTTTATCTTTCTATATACATATCAAATAACAAAACAAAATAAAAACTAGGACACTTGGGAATCTAGTTTTTACGACGAGGAGTTAAACTAGAGAATAAACTGCTACATGTAACTCCATATAGAATTTGAAGAGGGCACCCTTATAAGATGTTCTCAAACATTTTACAAGAAAGTGAATAGTTACCCTATTCTACCATCTATAGATTTGTTACTTTAATACTTCCAGTGATAGAGTTAACACTAAAAACCATACCTGAATTCCACTGACAACTCATGCCCTCCTCCTTGCCGGACCCTGGTCCACAGCATATCCATACACAAGCTCTTTCCCTCTTCTTGTAGGGACAAGGCAAACTGCAGTACAACTGGCTAGTCATTTTTACTTGCTTGACCCAACAAGAGTCAGTTTCTGTAAACCAAACAACACTATACTGGCAGCTGCCAAATACAGCCGAGAGAAGAAAAAAGGAGAGGGAAATGGTGACCTCACTCAAAAAAATGGAGGAACATCACTAACACTGCAAAAGTCTATAAAATTTCTGGCAATGTGGGGTTCATTTAGCAGTGGATTTTTATATGCCTCTAACACCTAGTTGGTGTTAGATTTGAAAAATAAGAATATTTTAGCTATCTGATCTGAGTTCCTTAGTATTCATGGTGTCCATACATTCAAAAATGCATAGAATCAAATTTAACACTGCTTTAAGGGGACTGGCAACAAAGAGGTTAATTATTAGAAGTTCATAAAGGTTAAGAGCCAGAGCCCTACTCTTCTGTAAATTGACACCCACAGAACCATCTTTGAAATCTACGTCACCATCACCAGAGCAATCTCACCAATTCCTCACCTGCGGCAGGAGGATGCTGGCCACTAACTGTTGGTAAATCCAAAGAGCTATCAGACATGACATGTTTAAGATCTCCTCCCACATCAGCCAGTTTCATGTCAAACTGAACAGAGAGTGCGTCTTCAGAGTCCTCCTTGCCAACACTGCTGCCACCAATGGAAGGGAGATCCAAGGACTTCACCGAAGCAGAGTCTTCTTTGGTGGGTCTGAGAGTCACTGCTTTCTCTCCCAGGGATTTGTCCAAGTTCATGGAAGAAAACTTATTGGAGTGGAAGTCGGCAAAATCGTCATCGCTTTTTCCTGAAGGAGTGTTATCTTTTAGTTCCTCAACACCTAGTCCAGATCCTTCCAGGGAAAGATGTTTGAAGACATCGTATTTGGTAGATGCAGGAGCTGAGTTTTGTCCAGTTTTCACTGTGCTGTTCGAGCTGCCGGTTAAAGGAACAGGACTAGCTTCCTCTTTAAGGGGATCATATTTGTCATTTGACTTTTGCTCAGATGAAATAGAGCTGTTACTGAAAGCCATAAAATCTGCAAAGTCATCCTGCTCCCCAATAGATGCTGGACTAGAATACTCCCCAAAAAGGTTGAATTCTCCAAACTCATCAGCCAAAGTAGAAGGTTTAGTTGATGCCAATGGTGTCGCAGCTGCAGCAGATCCTGCTGACTGTGGTCGTGTAGAAACAGATTTTGATGCACTAAATGCAGCTGAGAAAGATAACGGTTTCTCGCTGCTACAATTAACTGAGGAGAACATATCTAAGTCTGCTAAGTTCAGAGGATTTTTCACTTGTGTTTGTTGTTTCTGTTGTATAGCTCCTGAGGGGAAGGGTGCTGGAAAAGTTTTGTCTTTTGATGGTGGCTCTAGTGGTGATATACTATCGGCAGTTTTAAAATCGGTGAAACCATCATCAGTTCCTGCAGATCTGAATTCTGCAAAGTTTTCTCCTGAAAGAAAAAACACAACCAAATAAATAAGAATGCTGAGCTGAAAACCACATGACGCATAGCATATTAAATGACAAGCATACTTTTATAGATTTCCCTCCCTGGCTTGATATAATTTAACCACAGTTTAAACCCTACCAAATATTCCTTTAGAAACTACATATTTGTTTCCACAATGAAGGCTAATCATATGGAAATAAATAAAAATCAAACCGAGAGCACCTAACTATCATTTTTTCTTTTGCTTCTTTAGTGTGATATGTCTCTTGGTGCCAGATCCAAAAGCATTGCTCTCAGGACTTTTTCTCAATATGGCTAACCAGCCGAGCATACAACAGAATAAAAAATCAGTGCTGGAGATTACTGAAGTGAGACATATAAAAACGGTGTCCTTTTAAGGATAAAATGTATTTACATGGTGTTCAAGTAGAAAAAATATATCACAAGTACCAATAAAGTATTACGAAAAGTCGAATATTTAGGATGTATACTTTGCTCAAGTAGGCATGTTAAGCATATCATCAGATACTGTGGTCTTACTCAAGTATATGGAGGCATTAATTTGAAGGCAACTTCGATGAAAAGTTTTGAAAAGGTATATACTTATTTGTAAAGCATTCTGGCCAACAGCACATTGTAAAGCCGCTTCTCCCTGCACTCTCCAACAAATAAACTGAATCTCACAGAAAAAAATCTGTGAGTACTTGGGTTTTTCTTGAAATTGGCCATCTTATTGTACCAATGAGAGCTTATTCTTATTAAAATTAAAAAGGATTTGAATACCAACTCTATTATTAAAACTTCCAAAGAATATGATTTAAATTTTAGCATTTATTATTCTACTCTTAGGATGAGGTTACTGATAGAATTTTTTAATTAATGTTTTAGGCAAAGAAACTAAGTACTACTGTAGTTCTCATAAATAATTAAATAGACTCAGTTAAGATACTGAGAAAAATCTGGAGCCATGATTCTTATTAGGTTTTTTATTCTTTATTATCATAGCAATGTTATCGTTCATAGGTATGAGGTTGGGATGTAGATGAGCTTGGTTTTCTAATGGTGTCTGAAGGTCTTCCTTTATGAACAAAAACATACTTAAAGTTGTAAATTAAAATTGTTATTAAAACAATACAGGCTTTTAAATATATTGTGCTTGTAACATGATATATACATTATGTATCGTATGAAATAAGCGCGGAAAACAATGGAAGCTGATTGCTCCTCCTAATCTGAGCTACTTAACTATTATTTACCAGTATAAGTCATCAACACAGAGAAACCTATTTAACATTCTTAGCAAAATTTTAGAAAGACAGGAAAGCATTCAGAATTCTTGTATTTTATGTTTGTAAGACATACCATCAATAAAACTAAAGTCAATTTCACAAACTGACAGGAGAAGCAGATTTAAAACAAAACAAAAAAAATCACCTTAGTACTTGGGGCAAGTATATCACTGATAATATTTGTATTATTTCTGTAAATGAAAATAAGCAGCCAATTTTGTCAGAGCATAAATTTTTGATGTGCTGCTTTGAAATATTTGTGAAATTGACAAGTTTTGCTTTGTTATTTTTTGAAATCACCACAGCAAACTAAACTTACTGATGAATTGTCAACTTTTCCATTAGAAATGTAAGCTGGGTGAAAGGTTTAAAAAGAAATAAAAATGGGTAGGTTTACGAGTTCAAAAACAAAGAGAATTTTTTGGCAAATAATTTAGTTGAAGTCATTTGAAGCTTGCATATCAGAAGGTACAATAAGCATATTACTTCATAGACAGCTCTCTGTCAGCTTCTGAATCTTCATAAGTTTCCCTAATTGCCACTTTTTAGGCCCTAAAAGCATTTCAAAAGAGATCACTTTTCACTAAAACTTCAATAAGAAGTGTCACTTCTCTATATAGAATATTTTCCTCACAAACTTTAATTTATGGTTTTAATAGTTGGGGTAGAAAAAATGAAATATTATTAAACTCTGTCATTTAGTAACTTAACAAACTTGCAGCTCTGAACATAATACTATAAGATTCAACATAAATTCTAAGATACTAACAAACTTTGATGAAATTAGGCCAGTGTACTTTAAATGCAAGTAGAATATATTCTAAAATGAACAAAGTTGGCATCTCTACTTGGAAAGCCTTACAGTTAAAGATAGTAATGAAATTAAGCAACAAAAACGGCAACAACAATCTAGGATTCTGTTAATTAAGTAGTGTAAAAGCAGAACTAAGGTGTTGCTTACATTTTGGTGGCACCATTGTCTTTCCCAGGAATAACATACATCATACTACACAAAGAACCCTGATATTAAACTATGCTCTTTGCTCCAAGTTTGTCTTGGCCCAAGAATTGATGAAAGCGTTGCTGGGAGTAAATGACAAATTAACAAGTCAAAAAATTCCTCTAGGGCTTAACTTTGTACTCCTAGTACCTCATATAGGCACAAAGGAAGAAACAGTTATTATATCCTAAAGTCTTGAATGAAACACTAGGAATCATTTCTAGAATCTAAGGGCTGTAAGGGACTGAGCATTTTCAGAAGAGGTGAGTTTCCCTTCTTAGAGATGTTTAAGCAGTACACTCTCTACTTTAACTTTCACATATACCTTACCTTGTCTATATTCTCCTCCCACCTCTCTACTCCCATCCCTATTCCCTGGGCAGAAGGTTGAGAACAAATGATTGAAGAATGTTCCAATTTAAGCATTCAGTACACAAAGGTAAATAACCACAAACAGAACTTTCAGTCTTTACATATAAGGATCTCAAATTATCATTCTATATTCTTTTCCACTCTATTTAATAAGCGCTTCTATCAGAGATGGGAACCACATATGCACAGAAACCCCTCTTACTTCATCTTTCGATTATAACCAACTTTGAAAACCTTAAAAAATAAAAGACTGGTTGCTGCCTTTTGTGCAGTCCAGATTGCTGCACTGCCAACAGTTGAAGTCTTATGGAACGTTAAAATAACTGAAAGTAGTCACTACCTCCATTTGATACAGAAGTCTAAGTTGGCTTGAAGATTACCAGTGAAAGGAATGCACTATTTTCAGAGAAAACTGCATTGATTTGGGGTTAGCCCTAAATTTTAGAAAATAATTTCCAATAACTGTATCACACTTTGCTTCCTTGTAATTTACACACACACACACACACACACACACACACACACACACACACACACACACAGTGGAGTGGGGGGGGACAGAAAGGGAAAGGGAAGTGGGGGCAGGGAGAAGAGAAACCCTACACACAATAAAATAATGTTCAGGAGTGTCACTGAAAGAACCACTGAGGATCTTTTATTAGAAATTGAATTAATTTATCCATTTAAGGAATCAAAAACTTACCTAAGGATTTACTTTCTGCTGTCTGTTCAAGTTCTCTGAAAGCACTATATTTATCACCAGGCTCTATGATGAAAAGACAGAAGCCCAATAGAGGTTAAGAACCTTGAAGTCACAACTCAAGAAAGCAAGCAGACTGGGTTACTCAGACACTCAGCATGTGGCATAACCATTTTACACATTTACCATAAAAGTCCAACACTAAAAACAAAGATTTATATTAAGAGGTTTATGAATTTACAAACTGCTATTACCTCCAAATGAAACAGTATTTTCAGAGGACCTGTCAGCTGCAATTCCTTTAAACACAGCATACTTATCCATTGACGTTGATGCTTTAGTTCCAGGAAGTGGCATCAACAAAGAAGGGGCACTAAAAGAAATAAAGAAATATTTCTTAATCACTAGAACATTTAATCCTTCCCTTATCATCAAGTAAGAGCTTAGAATTAAAGTGGCAAATAGGTACCTAGTTAAAACTCATGGTTCCCCGTTTTAAAACTAAGAAACTTTATATATACACCACAAATGACTAAAGATAACATCCTTTTCCTTGGAAAAATATA
Source organism: Eidolon dupreanum (assembly GCA_028627145.1). Classification (NCBI taxonomy): domain Eukaryota; kingdom Metazoa; phylum Chordata; class Mammalia; order Chiroptera; family Pteropodidae; genus Eidolon; species Eidolon dupreanum. The sequence continues at coordinate 80,618,682 of CM053506.1, read as the reverse complement.
CTGAAATAACACCCAACCAATAACTCTTTTCTTGATTACTTAAAGAGGGGGCAGATCCACACTGACCATCTAATCATCGCTTTAAGCCATAAAAACCACTGGAATGTCATTGGAAATAGATTATAGAATGATGACCTCCTGCAATTTTAACCTAAGATCTATAAAACTGCAAAAGTGAACTGCTCCAAATAGGTATACCCCGTATTTTAAAGTAAATTATGTTAACCTTAATAGAAATTATTCTCAAAAATGGGGTCAGAATGCAGAGGTGAAATAGTTAAGAAAAAAATCTATTTATAAAATGTTGTTCGAGCCAAGATGTAAATTGTTTCTCTTTTGATCATATTGCATTGCTTACTGGCAGAAGTTCAAACATCTGATAAGCAGCAGTAGAGTTAATATAATTTGCATTTTTACAAGAATCACATCAGCGGTTCCAGAAGCTATCTTTGTAGCAAAACAACAATCACTTCAAAATTAGAGGAAGATACTTTTGCCTGTGGACATATTTCTCCCTGGATGGAAAAATAGTGTAATGAGTAGTACCTGTGTGGGTATTCTTGGATGGCTTAAACACATACTATAAAAGCATTGCTTTTTTTCCCCTCTCTCTCTTATCAGACCCAGGCAGCTCCCAAGAACAACCTTTACATATGAATAACTACATTCCACCACTGGTTTGTGTCATTCAATAACCCCCCCCCACACACACACACGTGCAAGTGATTTAAATGGATTTCTATTGAGTTCTTTGCTGTAGAGAAAAAATCTTTCCACAGTCATTTAAATCTTCTTATCAGTGGCCTCCAAGCAAGGTAAGAAATCCAACTCTGGCACATGCATACTAATGGGGGATCCACAGTGCTTTAGGACTTAGTGTTATCAAATATTATAATTTCACATCACTACATATTTGATCTTGACAAATAGGTCATCACCTATACGTTATAGGTGAATTTTAAAAATTTCAACAAGTAATTAAACTATAACTCATTGAACAGAATGTTACATAGAAATAAAGGTAATTAATGTCGTAGGAAAAAACACAAAACTGAACAATCTATTTGTTTTTCATGGCCTGCCAACTTTAGCTATGGTCTTTTAAAGCCCATTGGTAAAATCTTCTAAATGTGACATTTAATTGAATATTATTAATTTTAAAATTGTTTTCAAAATTGAAGGAAAATGGAAGCTCTTCAGGGTACTGAAGTACAGCTGACTAAAGTCAACAAAATAAAATTCCATTCAAAAAAGCTATGACTCAGATTATAATTTTACACATATTACAAATGAATAATTCATTCCAGTTCTTCCTCTGAAATTATTTTTAAAAAACCAAACAGTAATCACTATGAAAGTGTTTATGCCAGTTATATAAAGTAATCTGTTGTTCTAAACATGAAAAGTTATTTCTACTCTTTAATACTAATGAAAAGTACTCAGTGAGAGAAGCAGAGTGTTTAAAATTTAAAAACATTAATTTTACTGAAAGATAATACTGTAAAGAATTTGGCCACCAAAAAAAAGTATTTTGCTTTTTCTCTAGTGAATCCATTTGTTTTACAATCACTCCATGTGTCTGTGGTAGATGGTTTTACTTAGTTACTCAATATACCAATTTAAAAAGCAAAATAAAACTAACCAACTCAAAACCCCTACACTTTAATCCTTTTTGAACTATTCAGTCATCAGTGCAGCATGTCTGCCTTATTTATTATTCTAGGCTCCCCAGTGCTTGAGACATACTAAGTATTTTCTGAATGGATAAATAAATGATACTGCCATCTTCCATGTCCCCTTTCATGCCTGCTCATGTGTTAGTTCTCCTTTGACCTTGACATCCAGTTCAATATTGAGTCCATCCAATTTCTCAGATACATCCTTTTCAGTATCTGTAACTCTTAAACCCAGAGTACCTCTCATCATCTCACAATAGGATTACCATGGCAGTTGAATTTATCCCATAAAGTAGTAGGAATCACTTTCATCATGCCACTTATTTCTAAAATGCTTTACAGATTATGCCACAAATCATAAAACACCTTACAAGTGGTGCCACCCCTAACTAACGTAACTTTTTCAGACTAACAATAGTCTCCACTCCAGCCTACATCTAATACCTTACTTGTCTTCATCTTCTCCAACGAATGCCTATTTTCTGCTTAAAAATACTGCCCAAAGTGGTCCCACCTAGGCTTAGCTATTCATATTTCAATTTAACAAATATCCTTTTAAAATAAACTCACAATATGAAATATAGATTATCATCAATTAGGGAATTCATTATATATGCATATACACACATTTAAGGACCAATCCTAAGAGAGTTTTATCAGATAACATAAATACCTAGATAAAACTAAGCTTCTTGAGAGCAGGCACTGTTTTTTGCTTCTGTATTTCTAGTGCCTACACCAGTGTCTGGCCTATAACAGATGCTAAGTAAATGTTTCTGAATGAATAAGTAAACAATGAGTGTGGATTCTTAGACATGAGCAAAATGTTTTCATGCAAGGAAAGCATGTAAGTAGTCAAATCAGAACTGAAAAAGAAAAATCTGCAAAGAATGGCTGTATATGAAAGTAAACTATTATGTGGAGATAATGTGACACAAAATTGCTAATACCCCATATATCTCAAGTTTGGGCACCATCTTATTAAAAATTGCTATGCCCAAATTTTCATTTCATTTACTGAACGAGGTTTTTTTCCCAGAGGAATGAACCATCAATTTGATAAATTCAGTTTATAACTTTCATACTACAATATAATCATCCAACAAACCTTTATTAATTACATATCATGGGCTAAGTATGACAATATAAACACATGAAAGATTATCTTCAGGTATTTACAGACTAGTGAGGGAAACAGGTGAACCAGTAAATTAGGGCACAGATATTCATAAGGTACCTTGACAGTAGAAAGGGAGGGGCCCTTAACTCATCTTGGAGGTAGGGATTGATCAAGAGGGGTTAGTAAAAATTTCCCATATTAACCTGATTTTTGAAATGGAGCTAGAATTAACTACAGAAACAATTTCAGGATGAAGAAAATAGAATGTAAAAGGCCATAAGCTTTAAAGAGCACGGTGAGTCTGAAGTTGTTTTGGTATGGCTAGAATACAAGCTGTGGTGAAAAGACAATAGTTGAGAGAGAAGGCAGAAGCAAGATCACAGATGGCCTTTTTCAAGTCAAGCAGAACTGACACAGTTGATGATGGTACAGGAGAGAAAATGGAGCCAAAATAAATAACATGTTTTTCACTTGGTGACTGGGCTTGGAAATCCCAGTACTTTAAAGTCACATGCTTCATATTTTTCTTCTATGTGTCATTTACATGTGTTTGATATATTCTTAAAATAAGAATAATTCTTTCCCTAATTTGTACTCTCCATAAAGCCAACCCCTCAGTTCTTATTACAGTATCTATGCAGGAAGTGTTGATAGATTATCAATTGGTTAAAAGGAAAAAGATGAGTGGAATTGCAAAAATAGGAACATAAAAGAAACAGAATATGTATCCTGACAAAAACAAGTTCCAAAAATAACCAAAGAAATTGCATTGCTTACTCAAAGTCTGGTATGTTCCACTCTATGGAAGAAGTGTCTAAATACTTTTTAAAAATGAGGGAAAAGTATTGAGAACATAATCAGTTACTGTACCTAAAAGTTAAGCTAGTACATAAAACATTAGAGATATGTTTACGCAACTGTCTCTGCAAACAAACAGAAATATGAAGGTCTAAAAGCCACTGATGTCAACTTAAATTTAAGAGAGATATGAATAATCACATTTATATTTCTGAATTATGATTTCTGTGGAAAATCAGTAATACATTACATTGCAAAAATATCAAATTATGTGCCCCTGCCTAAAAAGCTTTTTAACAGTTGAAGACCTGGATCCATTACAAGAACATGAAGTCATCATTGCACAGATGCACTCAGCTATAATAAATCAGGTTTAGCACAGGCAAATAAAATATTGGCAGGCAGGTATGTGCCAGGAGAAAATGGTAGGAGCTAAAGTTTAATGTGGACAATGAGGAGAGAAGTTTGAAGAGTAAAACTATGAATAAAGAGGGATTATTCAAGAAAAGCATCAGAGTAAGGAGTCTTAATTCTCTTATTTAGACTTATTGTTGTGGAAGCCTCTTTCTCAAATTATTAAATACGATCTTAACTATATTCAACTGTTTTCTACCTGTTTCCATGCTGGGAATTATTTGTTTTTGAAGAAACCGGCAACTCTTGGAAATCAGTGAATGAGTCATTAAGGGATCCTGACTTAGAAGCATCTTGAAAATCTTGGAAGTCATCTTCTTCCGGTTTCACCACCTAGGTTTATAGAGGACATTTAAATAGAAACCATCAGATTGATAAAATAGTAAATAACAAATCTCCATCTGTCAAATTCAAGGACTATCTTTTAAATCTCTGCATTTAGGTACCACTACCTAATTATTGAAGAACATCCTCTAGATAAAACAGCAACGTAAGTGTTTAAGGCAAGAATCTTGTCTTGTATTATTGTTACTCTGTATGAATGGTAAAAAAAAAAAAAAAAAACAAAACACTGGTTTAAAGGGCTAATCTGAACAACTTTCAAATAGCTAAATCACATTTAATAGATTATGGAGAACCTGCCATCTTAAAAACATATTTTATACAAGTTTGTAAATTACAAAAGTGATATAAATTTATTATAATCCATCACACACATATAAACAGTGAACAATGACTCCTAATCCCATAATTTAGAAGTACTGTTAACAGTTCATTTGCTTTATAGAAAAATGAGCTCATGAGCTTATATTATATTGTTCTGCTCTTGAAAAAATGTAATGGTATGACTTATACATCTTTTCAATACAGTATATATCTATCTCATTCATTTTAATGATCAAATAGTTTACCACTATATGGATAAACCAAAATTTATATAACTTTTTTTTTCCTAATGGACATTTAGCTATTTCTAATTTTTTAGTCTAGCAAACAATGCTACAACAAATATCCTTGTACAGCTTTGCTATAATTTGAGTTACTCCGTCTGTGGGATAGATTCCTAATAGCATGACTGATAGGTCAGAAGATAAATAGATGTTTAGAATTTTGATAGCTATTGCCAAAAGTGCCTTCCAAAAAAGCTGTACTAATAAATCCTTTTCCTACAATTTCACTGACACTAAATACTATGTTTTAAAAAATTTTTGCTAATCTGAGAAGTGTAAAATAAATGGAAGCATTTTAATTTCAAATTTAACTGCTTCTTCAAAGATACAGCATAAGAATTTCATTAAGTTTACTGGGCTTGATGTTTAAAATGTATATACTATAAAAAACTATAAACTTTTAGCCAAAATTCAAGTATCTTAAGGCTTAACAAATTGCTTCATATTTTTTAAATAATAAAAATTAAATTTTGTATTGTTTTAATACTGTTTAATTTTCACCTCAGTGTCCATCATAATCCAGAATCTTCTTTGCATTCCCAGAAAAAATGTATAGATTCACTTCCAGGGATTACCTAGAATACACACAGTTTCTCCATTTACCTGATTTGCAGGGTACGATGGCATGAAGCCACTAGAAACCTGGGCTGCAGCTCCCCCAACTGGTCCAACAAGGTTAATGCCCAAGACTGGCTGTCCGAGGCTGAGGGGCAGGGAGCCTGCAGGGCCTGAAGGCATCCCAGTCGGCTGACTCACTGCGGCAGGCAAAGTCAAAGGAAAGCCACTTAAAGTGGGAACAGGCGCTGCTGGGAACTGGTTTAAAGCATCAGGACTCATGGCAGGAACACCCCTCTACACAAAAGAGGAGGAAAATGGAAACATTTTAGGAGACTGCAAACTACATACAATCTAAATCTGACAGAGACATACATGTAAAATCTGTAGCTTTGATACGTTTCTATGCTAACTCTCCCAAAACTCATGAATTTGATACAAAAAAAGTTACAAGGTTAACGAAAATATAATATTTAGCAAATATTAACACATATCAATTTTGACATTTTACTCTCTGATAAGTTTGGTTCATTTACTATAATCAAATCAAGATTACATATATTACAAATGATTTCATAATATAAGAAAAATTACTACCAGAGAACACTTTATCTATATCTAAGGAATTTTAAAAAAGGACTTCAAAGGACAGGGAGTAATTTCATTTATTACTAACTTTCAAGTTCAGAAAGAGTACAGTCTTTAAAAAAAGGAGTATTTTGCTAGTATGCGTTTCATATAAATTATGCATTTTTGAAGTACTGTATCTTGAAAATTATTTAAATTTTAATGTACAAGAAATTCTATGGGGTTGTAATCAAAAAGGATTCATATTCTTTCAATTTACATTGGAAAGTTACTTAATCTAACTTAAGAAACAATGTCTACCTGGGTAACTGCTATCATGGCGAGAACGGTATAAAGTTCTTCTTTAGTAAGTTTGCCAGGTGTAGTTCGATTAGCTAAGGCCCATATCTGTCCAAGAGTTTCCCTGGGAAGTCCAGATGACATCAGAATGGGATAGAGTTTAGCAGTATCTATTCCAGTTGGAGTCATTGTGGTTTCTAAGATTTTCTTATAGGCATCTATTAAAAGAAAGACCAGATTATAAATGTAAACATATTACAACTGATTGATATTTTTGCTGTCATTGTTGCTTGTACAAGAATAAGCTTAAATCGAACTGCTTTAATAGAACTAAAGCCACGTCAGGGTTTGCATTGGTAGAAAGAAATTCAAGTGGAAATATCCAGCAGACAACTGGAGTCGAGCTCGGTCCTAAAGATCAAGATTTGGGGCCAAGGTAAGAGAAAGTCTTCAAATTCAGTAGAAGACAGTAATAAAAATAAGATGAAAGTGGTATAGGCAAATGCTTTGGACTTTAAAAGAACAGTTGTGGAGTAATGACGGTGGGAATGGTTGAAAAACAGCAGTTGGAAGCAACAGTGACACCAACACCACCTTTTCCCTGCCCCAGAGAATTAGAGGCTGTGAGAGAAAACATCATTGGATAAGGTGCTACGGAAATAGAGCCTGCAGAGAAAGACAGTTTCAGTCCCTTCAGAAAAAAGGGTCTGTGGGGGAGTTTTTCACAATAAAGTGGGGTTTCCAAAAGACAAAGTGAGAAAGGCTGTTAGAGATAGGGTTGCCATGTAAAATACAGGATGCCAATATTGCACAAGACATACTTATATTAAACAACTCTTTGCTGTTTATCTGAAATTCATATTTAACTGGATGTTCTGTATGCTTATTTGCTAATCTGGCAACCCTAGTTAGAGAAGTTTTGGGGGCTGAAAGTGGGTAGGGCTAAGGCAGACAGAGAAAAATGTTTAAGACAAAAATTTTACATTTATAATTTAAATATGGATTACAGGTTAATTGATAACATATATTTTGGCTAGGAAATTATGTGTGCATGCATGTTTGGAAGGAGAAGAAAGAAAGAAATACAAACTGGAAGAAAATGGATAGAACCCCAAAATTTGTTTGGCATGAAGACAGAGAGGAAGAAGAAAAGATTAAAACTGTCTAATAGGCAATTGAAAGAAAACCTATTATATTTATATACAACTGAAGTCCCATACTGGTTTGGGAATTAGCTTTTCAACTTATGATTATGTGATTAAAATGTAAAGTAATCATTACTGGTTTCTTCCAAAAAGAAGTTCAGCTATAGGGATCTTTTGCATGGCTTTTATTTAATCAAGTGTAGAACAACTTTAGTCTATAACCAATCTAGGAAACTAAAGATCTGATAACTTTAATTTACAAGGGGTTGACAAAATAGAGTAAATTAAGTTACAATTTATTTCAATTAACATGTACTGTTGTAATAGTCATTATTCTAGGTACGTAAACCATGGCTTAAATAGACTTTCCCTTTGTATCAGTTGAATATGAAATGTGCTCCTTACTGATTTTTTGGCTCAGTGGTAATAATATATTTCAAGAAATAAGTAAATATTGTCTTCTAGTGTAGAAAAAGATGCCATGGTCTCTTACCTCATATAATATCACATTACAAAAAAAAAAATGATTGTTTTTTAAAATATAAAGTAATCAGGAGTTAAGTTTCTAATAATCTATGAAATAAATATTTGATAATGTCTTTTAAAGCATGATAAATCTGTGAAAAGCTTTTAAAAATAATGTATTTGATGGTCAATAAAATATTAAAGCAAAAACATTTCTCCAACATTTAGTTATTTCATATATGAGGCAGCCTTACAAAATATTAGATCTATTTAATTTTCTGTACTCTTTCAGAAAAAAAAAAAAAAGAAAAAAGTTACAATTCCTTCTGCATATTTTGTAACCAACATATTAACTATTTTCAACATTTAAAGCAAAATATCCAGATGGGAATCCTGGACAAAGAAACTTATTTACCTGGAACCAAACTCTCATTGTAAATCCAGGGAGGCATTCTGGCCTGAACAGGATCCTGTGAGGGAAATACTCCTACACCTGGAAAACAAGGAATATTATTTAATATATATATCATGGTCCATGTACAAGATAAGGAAATCACACTGACTCATGGTTTTTTATCAAAAGAGCACTAGCTGGAGACACTAAAAAAAAGTCACCAATACAACTAAAAGATCTGGTTTCTAAACAACTCTGATACATTAATTATGTCCGAAAGAGTAAACTAAAAAAAAACCTAAGATGTACCAAATAAATATTCTGAATCACTACAGGGCTTGCACCATTTCATATATATTACAAATTAAAGGGGAAAAAAACGTGACAGAGGATGATTTAAAAATTACATATGTAAAAAAAATGCAGTTGCCTAAGCTTTACTTGCAGCTCTTCATAATGTTTCTTAACAAAGTTTGATATATATTTTTTTATCTGAATAAGATCCTGCTGCCTTAGATGCACAGATTTTTGTCCTTTATTTTGTCCAGTAAAACAACCTCTAAAAGTTTACCTCCTAAGCTGCCCACATTCTAAATCATCTCTGCAAACTGAATTTAGAAAAAATTGATCTTTTTTAGGCAGCAATGTGTATGATTTATTTCAGAGAAGCAAAACTATATTCTCATTGGTGACTTTTCCAGTTGAATTTTAACTTTTCAAACTTTATGGAAGAATATGAAGTGCAAGAGGGGAAAAAGAGTTTTTATAAAAGAAATTTCAGAAATCATTCTGATTAAAAAACTGTCAATTTTTTTTTTAAAGATTAACAGGTGTTGAAAGAATTGAGAGCAAAATTGTAGGGGTTAATTGGAGAAAGGAATGCATTAAATATATTTTAAGCAAAATTTTGATTAGCAAAATCAAGCAGCATTCATTTTAAGATTAATGCTTAGGGTGTTAGCACTTGAGCGACATTTGGTTAAATGAACGTTTTGCTGAGTATTTCATGAGCTCACCACTCTCTTCAATGGGCAGGTTTTGGTCTGAAGTCTGTTCTGCCTCTGCAGTGGTGGTGCCACTTACACGTCCATCTACAGCACCCCAGTTATTGGCCGTTAAACTGGGATGGTTCTTACTGGAACCTGGGCCCTGGGCTTTGTGCCCAACTTCAGAAGTATTTAATTTAATTTGTTCCTGCCCAGATGTACTTATATCACAAGATACTAGGAGCTTCTCCTCCAAGGAAGGGCCTAAACAAACGGCATGAAGGATTATTTGTATATAACTGCAGATTTCTAATTTTTCCAATCATCTATTTCCATCCCCAGATTCTAAAGGGAAGACCCTGCCGCATATAATGTAAATTTTGAAATAATCCAATCACTGCACATTTGCATAGGGCTTAAGAGACTTAGAGATTTTAGAGTACTTAAATATCATTGTCTACTTTGATTCTCAAGAATTCTATGAGACAGTAGGAAGAATGGTACAGTGGAAGGAGTACTACCTTAGAAATTTGGCCACCCATACAAGATACAGACACTTCCACTAACTACTGGGGAGACCTTTGGCCAGTAACATCATCTCTGGTCCTGCATCTATATCTGTCAACTGAGAAAGCTTGGACTAAGGACACATCAGCAAAGATTCCTCTCAGCACTATTCTATGCCTCAAGACACTATTCTATGTCTTGCCCCTCCCCTATTATTTCACAAGTGATAAAAATGAGGTACAGAAATATTTAAAGATTTGTCTGAGGGCAAACAGATAGTAAATGAAGGACCTAAACTAGAGACAGCACCTTCTAAAGCAGCTTTCCCTGGCTCATCACTGTTAAAACGATAACGGTGATTTTCATAAATAAGAGTAATATCCTAAGGACATCAGTTTGTTTTTTAAAGTTCTAAGATGATTTAAACAGCTCCTAATTTAAGAGCTAAAGTTTTAAATCACTTTTCTGGAAAGTGAGCCTGCCTAGCCTCAAATTCAAAAATCTAGATTCTTTGGATTTCAATAGTAATCATATATTTAGGAACATGTTTCTTTGCCAACATTGTATTCTTCTACTCATATAAAAGAAATAAATGATCCTAGATTATCTTAAGAATATTTTATTAATATTCCAGGAGTTACCTGCTCTCTGTACCTTGTATAAGGCTTAAGCAGGAGAGAAATAAGAAATTTGGCTAGGGACACCACGTAAGGCAAAAGACACTGGAATCTGACCTGGAGGGAGAGGCTGTGCTCCAGCCTTCTGTGTATGCAACTGGCCAAGTGGGGTGGTGGAATGGAAAGACTGAAAAGGCTGGGAAGTGGAAGAAGGCCCACATGTGGGAACTTCAACAGGCCCCTGCATAAAGTCACTGAATTCTTCTTCATCAAGAAAGGCAGGTGATGGGGAGACAGTTTTAGTAGAATGAGATGATGTGGGATAATCTGCAAAATGGAAAATGGTAATGAAACACACAGAAATGAATATCAATGAGGAGAAAGAAATTAAGATGTAGTAAAATTTTAAAAGAATATACTAAACAAGAACAGTGGAGGTGAACAAGAAATAACATGTAACAAGTCAAATGGAATTATACAACGTATGCAAAAACACTGATGTCTATTTACATAAATTTTTTTATTTTCAATAAATGTTTTATAGCTATTTTGCATTTGGTTCAAAAACAGAAAATTGTAAAATTCAAAATTTCTTTCCTTCTTTTATTAAATCAGTACTATTCCCACTCGCCCCTCCCCACCAGACCATTAATAATTTACATCAAGGTGGTGATTACTTTTGAAACTCAAGTGATCCGTTTTTCTGGATAATATTCTCTCAAAGCAATATATACCAAAAATAAGAAAACCTACCAAATGCTGCTGAAGATGTTTTGGACAGACATATATTCTGATGATTTCATGAGGCTAATACATACTTGTAATTTTTAATATATCATCGCTAACCCATATACTTTGCACAGTTCACATTTCAGTAAAGCTACCATATGAGCAGTGAAAATTACAAAAGACAACAATATTAAACACATTACCAATGTGATATTTTCTTGTGAAAAGCATTAAACTGGGACACCATAAAGTGCTAAGTCAAACAACTCGACAGTCAGTTTAAGAAATGAAACCTTGACTGAGGACTATGTTTAAAAGATCTTTGACTTTAAATGATATAAACATCACTGTGGCTTTTTTTAAATGTGAGAGTCACTTATGTAATAAGTCCCTCTACAGGGACTACATTTAATATGAGGTTCATTAACAATACTATTATTGTCATATTTTTAACTACTTTGAATTGCTTTAATATTTACTAAAGTCTAATGTCATGAGGCAGAGTCTTTTTTTAAAAAAAGGCTCACTTAAAAAATGAAAACACTATGTGCTTCTTTTTTGGACACTTCTCTTCTGGAACTGTGAAATAAAACCTACAAGCGCTGAAAGTTCTATGAAAGATATGATATGAGTATGCAAAATTATTGCCTTAATTTTGTCTAAAAAAGAAAAAAGCTATGCCACAATAAAGTCCAACCCAACAATGGTTACTGAGAGTGGATTTAAGTTCTCCATTTGGGTTCTCAGACCAGTACTGGTAGAAAATAGTAGTAACGGAAAACTGCAAGCTACTATGAATGTTTTTTAAATGAACCCTGGCTATTTATTAGTAATAGGCTGCAAAGGCTAAACCATGTTCTTTGTACCTCACTGGAATTATATTAATTCTGGGGGGCATATATTTTGGCTTATCAACTTTCTCACAGCTCTTTATATGATTAAGAAGTACAAAAATTATATGGTCAATATAGTTTGCATACTCAATATTTTAAGGTAAATAGTCTACGGGGGGAGGATTAAAAGATGCCTTTTGTGGTAAAAAAGCTGGAAACTCTTTTTATATAGTTTAGGCCTAGGTATAAAACTCTAACTTGAAAAGCTCTGAAATTTCCTTGGGCATGCTTCTGAAAATTTTGTCTAAACATGAAGCAGTTAACTAAAAACAGCTAACTGCATGCATGTTGCTTGAACTCGCAAGATTATTTAAACAACAAAACATCAATTCATCATTTAACCCTGAGGTTGTTAAACTACATCTGGTTGTCCAAAAAGGGCATTCAATATGGGCAGAAGAGTCTGACCTAACAATGAGCATCCCTCTCTGCTGCCATCTCCTTTTCTTAAGTTCCACACTGGGTCCAGTTTTAGCATTCCAATGTCATTCTTAAATTTCTTCTTGACTAGCTTATTCAGCTTATAATTTTCATTTTTACATATGTTTTTCCTTTCTGAACTCAATCTGTTTGCTAATATCCATTCTCTTTTCAATCTTGGTGTATATTTTACTTTGGGGCATATTTGTAAAATAATAACCTGATATATAATCTAACAAATGAAATTAATAGGATAGAGTCAAAGCTTTCCCAGTAAGTCAAGAACTGGTTACTGTGCCAATGTTAGATTATTCCCTCCTGACATCACCTATATAAAGTGATATAATACAAGAATTTATGATAAAATTTATCAATATAATTCGTGCCAGCAAAAAACATTACTTGATTGGCTGAATGATTTATGAAAACTGTTTACCTATTAATGATATGTTATTCTTGAAATCAGTTGAGAATAAAATGTCAAATATCAAATTTTAAAAAAAGGATGTGGTAACAGTTATGTAAAACACTCATTTCAACTGCTTAATGTTCAAAACACAAAAAACAAAAAGGATCCCTTTACCCTGCTCTAAATAGGCACTTTTTTTTTTGCTTATCTGATGATAAATGATAATAAAACTACAAAGAAATTGTATTAAAGAAACTAAAATTTCACAAGGAGCATTATTAAACCTGTGACTTTTTTCCCCCATCACTTTCTTAAAGGGGGCATTTAAAAAATTTGTAAGTTTAATCACACTGAATAAAATGTGAACTAGCTCATAAAAAGTAAAGCTCTTTTTAAAACAATGAGAATAAAATGATAAACTCCTTTATTACATTTGCTTTGAGTGAATGGATTTTACTAATGTTAACATACTCATTTTTACAAAAGATTTACAAGTGAAGTTGTCATACTGATATTTACTAGAAGACAAAGAGGTTTTCTCTTCCCAAGATAGTTACCGATCGAAGCTCTTAACCCACTGTAAAATTTAAAACATCTAAATCTGTACTTGAAGGAACAGTTCAGCATTGACTCTTCACATACATATCATGGCCAATTAAACACACAGGGACTACAAGTCACCTTCCAACAAAAGAAAAACTTAAAATTAAAACTACCTGGTTTCTTAGGGTGTGATGCTGGAGTAGGGTGCATCTTAGCATCTCTGGAAAACCCATCTAAGTTTCCTTTTATGGCTTCCAAAGCATCATCTCTACTCTTCTCTCCTGTCTAAGAGACAATAAATATATGTATATTTCTTCATTTATCTCTCACTTTGTCCTAACTCCTCCCAAATTAAAAGTGCAGATATTAGTCTGCTCCCAATACTTTTACTACATACATTTTATGGTGAATTCTCCAAGTCAGGAAAACATTGATAAGTGTCTAAAACTAAGGCACAAAATGACACTATAAAATATAAATATTTAAAGGCCTATTTATAAACATTTTAGGATATAGCTGTTAGATAGTAAGTATTCTGTACTAATGCTCCCAAGAAAAGATTATAAATATTTCAATGGTAGCAAAATAGAGTTCAAAAGATTGGCTGATATCGCATTCCCCTCAATAATAGTGTGTCTTTACAAAAGAATTAAAATCCTTCACTTTTGGACTTAAACTAAAATGAAATCAACCATAGCCTCACCTTGGGCTGGTACCTAAATGACAAAATTTACTGAATGAGTGTGAAGGTGCACATGCAGGGTATGTGTGCGTGTGTGTGTGCGTGTGTGCGTGTGCTATAGTGGAGGGGTGGCAGAAAATATTACCTTGGGTTTCACACTACTCAGAAGTCTGAGCTTTTGCTTCTGTTCTTCAAACTGGCGTCTTTTTCTTTCTTCTTCTAAGAGCTTTTGCTGCTGTTCAAATCGTTTTCTGAGGAAAAAACAACCTGATAAAGAACAAACTTCAGGGACCATCAACTGTGTTATATTCATATTTCCACTAACAATTTCAGCAAGAGATCTTACATTTCTAGAACTAAAAAACTACTCTGCTATCTAATTTTCTTATGAAAATCCTATTTTCACACTATATTAATTTAAAAATATATAAAATGAGTCTGTAAATGATTTTTCTAAATGATAGGAATTTGTCTAATTTGCAAGGGGAAGAGACAACCTTTTGCATTCAAAAGTAATTTCAAAAAACAATCAGGGAGGTAGACAAGATAAAAACACACTTTGTTCTGCATATGAAAAGAGAAACTTCCACCTGGGAAGCAGTGTCACAGGGAAGAGCAATGCTCTGGGAATCAGGAGACCTGCATTTGGGTACAGGCTTTGCTCACAACTTGTAACCTGGACTGCCAAGTTGCTTCATTTCTCTGGAACTCACTTTTCCTAGATGTAAAATTAGAGGGTAAATTCGAGAATCTCTAAGTTCCCTTTTTGCTTTAGACTTAAAAGTATTTTAAAGAGTTTTAAAGGCAGTGTGACTGTCTCGGCTTCAAATCTACACTAGAGAATATGTGACAATTTAAAAAATAACTGCTATCATGTATCTTTATCCTTGAATCCTGAGGTCCCTTACTGCTGCTCCTCCGCAAACTGCTTCTGCATGTCTGGAGTGTACTGTGGGCCTGCAGGACGCATCCCCAGGAATTGTGCTTGTCCCAGGTAAGGCATTCCTGCTGTTGGCATTGGTCCCATTGGTATCCCTGCCTAGAAGAAAAGAAGAGAGGCTTAAAAAACACAATTTCTTTTACTTATTACAAAAAAAAAAAACACTGTAACTTTCATAAATTCTTAATATTTTTTATTATTGAACTATATAAATGCATTTTATTAAAAGATTTTAAAAATCTTTTAATTAAGATTAAAAAGCTAAAAATGGTAAGCTCCCCTTAATGTTTCTCCTCTTTTATTTTCTTCACTGTCTTAGAGGTGACCACTGCTAACAGTCTGAGTGAGTGTGTATATGTGTAAAATCTTTCAGGCTGTATGTATATGGAAATGTGCATACGCACAGACACACGTTATATTCTGGTGAGCTCACTAATCCATACTCTTTGAGAAGAGGTATCATAACTTACAAATCTTTGTTTTTCCAGCAACAGATAAGACTGGCATATGGTAGTTATTCCACAAATGAGATTAAACATGTTTTACAATATGTATGAATAAAGAATATTTTGATTATCACAGGCCTGATATCCAAGCTTTTACAGAAAACAAAATATACTTAATCAATAATAAATGCTAGATCAATATAACAGTATAAAATTTATTGATGTGTCCAGAAGGAAGTTACAGTATTATATAATAGCTAGTCACAAAATCTAATGTTAATAATAATGTTGATGACAATGATGATGATGATGATGATGGCTAATTCATATTGGGTAAAAATTTTACTTTTCAACCTTCTCCTTGAAAGGTTCCCCTTTTGTTCCCTAACTAAAACGAGGCTAGAAGCCCTTCCATTTGGAGACTGCAACTCCTCTTCCACATTTTCTGTAGATGGGGAATATCCCTCCTTGATTCTTCTAAACCTTTTCTCCTCTCTCTTCCTTCAAAAACCTGAATATGTTTCAATTTCTGGCCATTGGGCTTCATCATTTACTTTCCTGCCTTGTTTATGCCATCTACTCTCAACTCCCTCATTCTTCAACTGAAGTTTTCAGAACCTCGTTATCTTCTATTCTACTCCTAAACTGCCTTTGGTGACGTCAATCATGTGGATGACACATCTAACATTGAGGCCTTTCAGGTCTTTGATCTCTACATCACATAATCCCATGTCCAACATACCATTCTGGCTTCCTATTCCAGTTTTATCTTTGATCATCCACTCCAATAACTGCATCCTCTCCAAAATCTTATTTTAAGCATCCTGACATTTGACCACTACCTCCTACCCATCCAGCTCATGTACTTCAGCAATACTCTCATCTCAGTAATACTTCCCATGTATTAATCTACCACTTTTCCCACTATCCACCATCCTCATCACGTCCTCACTTCTCTTCTTGCTCAATTTAGATTCCAGTGTTCAATATTAAATACCCTTGTAACCATTCTTAATGAACTTACCTTTCACTTTCTTGGTATGGTCTCACCCCCAGTTAGAGTCAACTAGTCACCTCCTATCCTTACACCCAAAGCACTGAACCTTGCTAATGAGAAAAACCTTGGGGATTCATTTTAAATTTTTGACTACAAATCTCAAATGGATCCCCAACACAGGTCTCCTACTATGGAAGATTTCAATCCTTTGAAGTTTCCTTATTTTTTCCAGCTTTACTGAGGTATAACTGACATATAACATTATGAAAATTTAATGTGTGCAATATGTTGATTTGATACACATATATATATTGCAAAATGATTACCACCATAGCATTAGCTAACACTTTTGTCAGGTCACATAACTACCATTTTTTTGTGTATGTGGTGAGAGATTAAATTTCTTTTTAAACTTGACTTAGTTTACCCAAGCCACATAAAACACAAAAGAAACCACCAAAATCATATAAACTAAAAGATAAAGTGAGATATTCTACAAAAATAACAAAAAATGAAAGAGGTAAATGTATTGTTATGCACATTACCTTCCTATTTGCAAAATGCTGTTCTTCAAGATTTAAATTTACTAAATGGCACTTTGTGTTTCTCCTACTCCTGAGAAGTAAGGTTATACATTCATACAGTTTATACATTCTTTTGAAATCTAGATAAACCAATAAACCAAAAGGTTAAGAGATACTAATCCTTCCTTATACAATGAGTAAATGACACATGAAAAGAAATAATTAAAAAATCTGAGATACATCCAATAAACTACCAAAAAGACTAAAGACAAAGAAGTTTACTTCCAAGTTGAAGGACACTGAAGGCTAGTGAAGACTTAAGTGGAAAAGTACGACGGTAAGACTAAAAGAGTAAAAATGTACATTTCAATTAAAATTCCAACAGGTTTTATGTGAAATTTGCCAAGCTGATATTAAAATTTATATTGAAGGTGAAAGGACCATGAATAGCTATAATTCTTTAAGAGAAGAACAAGGAGGATCCACACTACTAGATATCAAAGGCTTATTTTAGGCTAGAATAATTAAAACAATAAGATATTTATTGATGTAGGGATACACAGATATAGCAATGGAACAAATAGAAGAGCTCAGAAATGAAGCCAAAAATTATAAAGAAATCTGA
This sequence comes from Eidolon dupreanum, assembly GCA_028627145.1. Taxonomy (NCBI): domain Eukaryota; kingdom Metazoa; phylum Chordata; class Mammalia; order Chiroptera; family Pteropodidae; genus Eidolon; species Eidolon dupreanum. The sequence continues at coordinate 80,600,980 of CM053506.1, read as the reverse complement.
TATTACAGGAGTAATCTTAGAAATCAATGGGTAAAGAATGGGCTATTGAAAAAGTATTTGGAGACAACTGGCTACTCAAATGGAAAATGATAAAATTAGGTCCTTCATCCTCACAATGATAACAAAGAAAAACTCCAGGTAAAGACCAATATAAGACAATTTTTAAATAAGGAAATACTGGAGAATATCATGAACTCAGAGCAGGATTGTGTCTTAGATGACATAAAAAGCTCAAACTATAAAATAATTTATTCATCTGACCTAATTTCTACAGAACATAACACCATAAAGAAAATTAAAAGACAAGCCAAAGTCTAGGAATTGTTGGCAACATAAATAACCACAAACATTAGAATCCAGAATATATAATGAACTCATAGAAATCAATTAAACCAAAACAGATAGCAAAAAAATGGAAGCAACTTAAATTTCTATCAATAGAAGAATATAAATTCATGCAATAGAACATAGCAGCTATATGAACTTGGCATCACTCTATAAAAGGGATAGATCTTGTGGAAAAACTATGTTAAATGAAAAAAAGTGCAGAAGGGTACACACTACGTAAAACTAGAAAATTGAAACTTAGAAAATTATACAATGTTCATGAATATACATATATAATAAAAGTACAAAAATACATATGGGAATAATAAACAATAAATTCATGATAATGATAACTATATCTGGGGAAGTAGAGGAAGGGAATTATAAATGTATTGCTCAATTCTTTTTAAAAATGTGAAGCAACTATGGCATGCTGAAATTTGATAAAAGCATGACATGACTGTCTATGTAGAAAATTCTAAAGAAGCTATAAAAATATTCCTAGAACTAGTTCAGCAAGGTTGGAGGTTACAAGACATACAAAAGTTAATTGTATTTCTGTATATCAGCAATGAACACAAGACATTGAAATTAAAAATACAATGTCATTTACAATTACTTAAAAGAATGAAATAATTAGATGAAATCGAACAAAACATTTATGGGACTTGCATGCTGAAAACTATACAACGCTGATGAAAAATGCAAAGAAGACCTAAATGGAGAGATATACCACGTTCATATGTTGAAAGACTCTATATATTAAAACTGTCCATTTTCTCCAACATGATATAAGGTTTAACATAATTCCTATCAAAACTCCAGCAAGAGTTTTTATAGATCTGGATAACATTATTATAAAATTTATATGGACAGGGAGAGGAATTAGAATAGTTAAAACAATTTTGAAAAGAAGAATAACATAGGAAGAATTTGTCTTATACAGTTACTGAGACAGATTCAGTAATCAAAAACTCTCATCCAAGAAAAGCCTTGGACTTGATGACTTTGCTGACAAATTCTACCTAACATTCAAAGAACTAATAGCAGTTCTTCCCAAACTTCCAAAAAATTGAAGAGGGGAACACTTCCTAACTTTCTATGAGGTCAGGAAAACCCTGATACCAAAGCTAGACAAAGACATTATGAAAGGATAACTAAAGACCAACATCCCTTATAAATACTGATGCGAAAATCCTCAACAGAATATGAGCAGAGTTTAGCAGCATATTGAAAGAATTATACAGTTGTGCACCACATAATGACATTTTGTTCAACAATGGACCCCATATATAATGGTGGTCTTATAAGATTATAATGCAGCTGAAAAATTCCTATCATCTAGTGACATCGTAGTTGTGGTAACATCACAGCACAACATGTTACTCTCATATTTGTGGTGATGCTGGTATAAACAAATCTACTGAGCTGACAGTCATATAAAATTATAACACACATAATTACGTACAATACATAATACTTGCTAATGATAATAAACAACTATGTTACTGGTTTATGTATTTACTCTACTATACTTTTGTTATTTTAGAGTATACTCTTACTACTTATAAAAATAAAAACTCTGCTGTAACACAGTATATTGTCTTATGCCAGCAGCAGCTTCATACATCTCATGTTAACCACATCTGTTGATTGTACTATTCTCTTGTGCTTGATTTAATCTTGTGTTATTTTGTATAGCAACATACTGTACAGGTTTGTAGACTAGAAGCAACAGGCTATACCACAGAGGCTAGGTATACAGTAGGCTATACCCTGTAGGTTTGTGTAAGTACACTCTATGATGTTTACACAATAATAAAATCACCTAATGGCACATTTCTTAGAACATATCCCCATTGTTAAGTGGCGTATGACTGTACACCATGACCAACTGGGATTTATTCTGCAAGGATGGTTCAACATATGACAATTGATCAGTATAATATGCCGCATTAACAGAATGAAGGAAAAAATCACATGATCATCTCAATCGATGCAGAAAAAGCATTTGACAAAATTCAACACCCTTTCATTACAAAAACACTCAACAAACTAGGAACAAAAAAAAACCTACCTCAACACAATAAAGGTCATATATGAAAAATCTATGGTGAACATCATACTCAATGGTGAAAGATTGAAAGCTTTTTCTCTAAGATCAGGAATAAGATCCACTTTCTCCACTTCTATTCAACATAGCAATGGAAGTTCTAGCCAGAGCAATTAGGCAAGAAAAAGAAACAAAAGGCATCCAGATCAGTTAAGGAAGAAGTAAAATTATCTGTTTGCAGATGATATGATCTCATTTGTAGAAAATCATAGACTCCACAAAAAAGTTGTTAGAATAAATGACTTTAGCAGAGTAGCAGGATAGTCAGCACACAAAAATCAATTGCATTTCTATACACAATGAACAATCTGAAAAGGAAATTATAAAAATAATTCCATTTACAATACCATCCAAAAGAATAATATACTTAGGAATTAACCAAGGAGTTGAAAGACATACAATGAAAACTACAAAACATTGCTAAAGGAAATTAAAGAAAGTATAAATAAATGGAAATATCCCATGTTCATGGATAGGAAGACTTGCTATTGTTAAAATGTCAATATTAACCAAAGCAATCTACAGATTCAATACAGTTCCTATCAAAATCCCAATGACTTTTTTTGTAGAAACAGAAAAAAACATTCTAAAATTCACATGGACTCTCAAGGGATCCTAAATAGCCAAAACGATCTTGAAAAAGAGGATCAGAACTGGAGGGCTCCTACTTTTTGATTTTAAAACCTACTATACACTAAAAAATATCCACACAAACATGCCCACCTGATTTTTGACAAAAATACAAAAACACTTCAATGGAAAAAGAATTGCCTTTTCAGCAATGTCCAGTAACTAAACATCCACAGGCAAAAATATAAACCTTAACATTACCCAAAATTAATAAAGAAACACCTTATACAAAAATTAACTAAAAATGTATTATGAATGTAAATGTAATATGTAAAACTAGAAAACTAAAAAGGTCTTTGTTATCTAAAGAGAGGCAAAAAGCTCTGACTTATGCTAACGAATGTTCCATAAAAGGAAAAATTGATAAATTAGATTTCATCAAAATTAAAAACTTTTTCTCCATGAAGGACCCTGTTAAGAGGATGAAAAGACAAATGCTATGGTCTGATTGTCCCTGCCCCCATTCATATATTGAAAATCTAACCCCAAAGGTGATGGTACTAGTAGGTAGAGCCTTTGGGAGATGCTTAGGTCATGAGGGTGGAGGCCTCATGAATGGGGTTAGTGCTCTCATAGAGAGATCCCACAGAACTCCTTAGTCCCTTCTTCCAAGTCAGGATACAACTAGAAGTCCCTGTGACCTAAGAGGGCCCCTCACCTGACCTTGCAGGCACCCTGATCTTGGACTTACAGCCTCTAGAAGTGTGAGAAATAAATTTCTGTTGTTTATAAGCTACCCAATCTCTGGTATTTTGTTACAGCAGCCTGAATGGACTAAGACAACAAACTACACTGGGAGAAGATATTTGCAAGCCACATATCTAACAAAGGACTAGTATGCAGAATATATAAAGAACTCTCAAAAAACTAACAGTAAAATACCAAAAATTCCAATTAGAAAATACATAAAAGACAAGAAGAGACATTTCTCTGAAGAAAATGTAATGAAGGCAAATAAGGACACGAAAAGATGTTCAACATCATTAGTGTTAAAGAAAAACCAAACGGATGCCATGGTTTGAAGAAACACTCACAGTTAACTAACCAAAATGTAACACTGGATGATTTCCCTGAAATGCTGATTCTGACCCTGAACAAAACTTAAGCTTTCTTCATGTCAGTGTGACATTACAGTTTCCTAGCTAATCAGCTATAAACAAGAACCTTATGCAATGAAAAAGAATGTAAGTTTCTATTAAGTAATCACAATAAAAAACAACTTATTCAGCTTTATAAACTGAGCTGTAACTGCTGAAAGCCCAACTTCTGACAACTTTTGGTTTGAGGCCTCCTTGTTTGGGAATTTGTTTCTCACTCAATAAAATATTCATATCAAGTAAAGCTCTCTTGAATTTTTTGACATTAGCCCTTAGGAAAATGTAAATTAAAATCACAATGAGATACCACAACACATCAGAATGGCTAAAATAAAAAATAATAACACCAAATGCTAGCAAGAATGCAGAGAAACTGGATCACTCATATATTGCTGGTGGAAATGTAAAATGGTGAGACCACTTTGGAAAACATTTGGCAGTTTCTATAAAAACCAAACATCCAGCTACCACGGCACCCGTCAGTTGCACTCCTGGGCATGTACCCCAGAGAAATGAAGCCTCATGTTCACACAAAAACCTCTATTTATCATAGCTCAAAACTAGAAACAGCCCAGACGTCCTTCAATGGGTGAACAAACTGTAGGACATCCATACCACAGAATACTACTCAGCAATAAAAAAGAATATTGATACATGTAACAACTTGGATGAATCTCAAAGGAATTATGCTGAGCAATAGAAGCCATCCCAAATGGTTAGTATTCAAATTTAGATAACATTCTTGAAATCACAAAATTAGAGAAATCAGGTACAAGTTAGGGATCGCCATGGGATGGGGAAGTTCCCAGTAGGGAGGGCAGAAATGGGTATGGCTACAATATGGCAACACAAGGGAATCTTTGGGGTGATGGAATGTTCTATATCTCAACAGTATCAATGTCAATATCCTGGTTCTAATATTGTCTTATAGTGCATTCTGCAAGTTGCTACCATTGGGGGAACTAGGTAAAGGGTTTCTTTGTATTATTTCTTACATACATGTGAATGAATATACATTTATATACAAATAAAAAGTTTAAAAATGCTTTAATAATTAGCTCACACATGTTCCTCAGATAGTCTCTTCTTATGATAGTCTTAAAATATTTCAGAATAATAATTTTAAAATTTATTGTAAATCTTGTGGAGTGTTTTCTTTTTACAAGTTTTGGGGACTGGAGAGCTATGTGACAACCAAGACTAATTTTCACCTTTGACTTTTATCTGAAAATGTACCCTTCAAAGATTTAAAGGATGGCTAAAGAATAATGGGTTTTTCTCATATACATGTCTGTGGTTGGTTAGGGCTATTCAGTTTGAGGGAAAAATAAGATCTAAATGAATTTTTTCTTTAAGAATAGTGAGCATCTTCCAAGCATTATAAAACCTGTCAGTAAGATTAAAGGTTAAAGAAAAAGATTATAGCTTCCTTATTTTGGAATCATTAATTCTAAGCTCCTGATACTCAGGGAAATTATCTGGAGGATAGCAAATCTGATGGTTTACTTTTTTATATTATTGTTCTGCATGTTAGAGATATTTATTGGTTTTGGTTATATCAAACTTTAAAAACATTTTTCAGATAACTATGTAAGTCATAAAACAATGCTTAGTGTGAAAATCAATGATTAAAAATTATATCAGCTGTTATCAGTTGTTATTAAGATTCAGCAGTAAGCTTACTAAATCTTAATTAAAAACACATTGTATTCTATGGTAGATTGTTTCCAGTTATTTGTTGCCCTTACTCTAAGAGTATTACACATCCCTGTGTAGTATGTATTCCTTCTGGTACATTCCCCTACTGATGTTCATTTTGGCCACATTATTTTGGTGAGCAGAAGTGACCAATAAGTGCTCTCTGAGAGAAAGCTTTAAAAGACATCACAGGGTTTGGCCATCTTTTTCTCAGTGCCAAAAGTCTGGGATGTCCGAGGTAAGGGTCTCAGAATAAAGAGAACAAATTGCTGAACCAACCCACAAAGGGCATGTATCACAAATGAGAAATAAAGCTTTGTTTTTGTAAGTCGCTGAAATTTTGGAATTGTTGTTTCTATAGCATAACCTAGTGAAAGGTAAGTAACATGAATTTAAGACCTACAAAAGCTCAATTTATTCTTATTTTCCTCCTACTACAGATGAATAAAGAATTATTCTGGAAGTTTTTCTAAATCTTTACATATAACATATAAGTTTTATTTGCTTAAATAACTTCAACATGACAATGATTTCAACTTAAATTCTGATTATAAACTCCCAATATTACTTATTTATAAATTATATACATATGCTACTGTACTAATACATTGTATGCATAATAAAACACAAATAAAAATTAGGTAAAAATGAAATATATGGCATTTAAAATATTTATTAACAGTATAAAATGCTTTTTGGTTCTGACTTGTATATTAAAAAAAGTAATAATATAACATTTTGGATTCAGCCAAAGATCTGACTCCTGGATTCAATTGATTTGGTTACTTGGCTTAAATGGATATCATACAGAGCTGTAGAAGATACTTTACAATGATATAGAGATGCAATAGGAAAAAGCCTACCTTAGGCTGTACTTACTAAATCATGATACTACTCATCTATGATCATGCCAGTTACGCAGGAACACATGTTCAGCATGCAATAGCAGGAACACTCTTTAATTCTCCTGCAACTCTCATTTAGGTTCCGTTTTATATTTCATTTTAAGTGTTATTTTTATTCTAATTCTTCCCTTTTTAAAAATTTAAAACCCATAGAAAATTTGGAAGAACAGTACAAATGAACATCTTACCCTCTTTACTCTGTTTCTACATATATACTTTTTTTCCTTTTGCCAAATTATTTTCAGGTAAATTGTAGACTTTCCTTTTTTTTTTTTTAACAGAAAGTAAACAGGGGGTTTATAAACTCCAACAAGTAACAGTATCTAGTTAGAATTCTGTTTTGATTCACCATATGTTTTTTGGTGAATCTGTTTACAACAAATAAAGATTTTCTATTTACTTTAGCAATATAAAGATTTTTAGAATTTGTTAAAAACCTAATCAATTAAATGTTAAGTAATACATAGCAAAAATCATGAAAGTGATACTCAAATGACTGGTTTGGGGAACAGTGGTCGTTATGAACTCAGGTTCTGAAATATAAGAAAGCTTTGGTTTAAGTGTTTGAAACAATTTGTATGGCACTGAATAGGACATGGATTCTCTCTGACTGCAGTTTCCTTATCTGTAAAATGGGAATAAAAATACTTCTTATCTCATAGAGTTGTTATGAGGACTGACTGATATAATAGATACAATGAATATAGAACATAAAAACAACTGGTGGTTATTATTACTCATCATTACTACTACTCGAGAAAGAATTTTTTGGTTAGAAATGAAGGTTGTGAGTCAATGAAAGCAAGGAAACAGATGAATTTAAGAGATAGAACATGAATTAAAGTCATGCCACTTGAAAGACCATTCTTGATATTAACATTAATATAAAAAATAAAAACTTCTTACCACTTCCTGTTCACTGTACAATGCTAAGTGCTTTATATAATTCCTTCATTCAATACTTTCTACTACCACACCAGCAAGGTATTATTACATCCCTGTTTTACAGGTTAAGTAGTAAAGTGGGATTTGAACTTGAGTCTGCCTGACACCAAAACCCACGTGTTTTTTTCTTTAACCCCCCCCGCCCACTTCTGTGGCTGCTCCTCTTCTATCTCCTCTGTTGTCAACTCACTTCCTTAGAGTCAAATGTTGCAATCCTGAAGGCTCTATCCTGGACCATTTTCGTCATCAACGGTATTCTTTCATGCTCTAATTCACCTCTATGGTATCAATTACCTTCTATGTGTGGATGACTCTGAAATCTGTAATTTTCAACCCAGAGTGAAAAATGACTAGAGTTCAGTTAATTGTGTCTGAACAGCCCCACTTGAATGTTTTATGGATTCTTCAAAGTAAACAACATGTACCAGCAAACCATCTCCTCCAGAGTTTATTAATAAACGATACCACTAGTGAGTTGCTCAAGCAGAAAATAAGGAATCAATTCAATACGACCTTCTCCTTTATTGTCAACATCTAAATACTCAGCAAGTCCTATTGATTTTATTTCCTAAATCATTCTCAATAACATCCACATCTCCATCCCTCTGCTACCACCCTAATTTAAGCCAACATCTCACCTGCCCTCAGTACATCAGCCTTTTAATGATCCTCCTTACATCTACTTTTGCTCTTCTCTCTGCCTCTGGTCACTCATTAGCAGTCAGAATGATCTTTTTGAAATACAAATCTAATTGTGTTATTCCACTGTTTAAATGGCCCCCTACTGCTCTTACGAGAAAATTCAAGGTATAATATGGTTAAGTACAAGCGTACTGAAGACTTAGGTTCAAATCTTGGCTTACTGTGCTCTGTAAGCATCCTCACAAAGCTTCGGTTTCCTCATCAGAAAAATGGAGATGCCACCTCTTTAAGAAGTTATTATGGGGATAGATGAGATACTTCAATATAAAGAAGACTCTAAGCCTTCCATACAATGTCCCTGTTCCTTTCATAAGAATAGAGCTACTTTTTCTAACAGTGCTACTTCATGAAATCCAGTCCCTGAATTTTCCAAGACATTCTAAAACTTTTCTAAGCCAGGAATCATATAAAAGTTGCCACATTTTCCTTAAATGATTTCTTATTTTTTCTCTCTTATAAACATATCTTCATTTTATTTTGAAGGAGGCCACCTAAGATGTAGACTACATTTATTTCTAAATATAACATTAAGGTCCTAGCATGTAGTTCTTAGTATGCCATTCTCATAACAACAAACAATAACTCTGTAAATAGCTAAAGAGGCAAGTACCTGCATAGCAATAGGTCCTTGGGACATTTGAGAGCTGTAATTCATTCCTATCATGCCTTGCATATTAGGCTGCATGACAGACACCATAGGAAATCCTTGTTGCTGCATCGGCATCAGACCTGCTAAAAAACATAAAGGTATCATTAAAGTCAATGTGTTTTAAAGTTATTTTCTTAAAACCGTTAAGTACCTAAAAACTTGTTACTTGGGAGGCAGCACAGAATAGTAGAAAAAGCATAGATTCTGGAGTGAGATAGGCTTAAGTATGAATTTCAACTCCATCATTTACTTTTTTGATTAATTTTAATCAAATTTTGATTAAAAAATTAATGTTCTAGTGAAGCATACCTTGTGGGTTCGTGAACCTTCAAGGTTATTTATACATAGTTTAATTTCACAAGCATGGATATTCATATTTGTAGGTGACATTTATTAGTGGCAATCTATTCATTTATTTATTCAATCATTTATTCAAGTATTTGAGGGCCTGCTCCATGTTATGCACCATTCTAGGGACACAGCAGTGAGCAAAACCAGGTCTTTGCTCTCATGAAACTTACTGTAATTGAGGGAGATAGTACAAAATAAGTGCATGTCAGGTGGTGATAAGAGCTAGGGTAACAAATAAAGCAGGGCAAGGGGGAAAGGGAGTGTCAGGGAAAAGAGTGGTTGTTATTACATAGTCAGAAAAGGTTCCACCAATAGGGTGGCATTAAGCAACTACTTGAAGAAAGTAAGAGAGGAAGCCATGAGAATACATGGGAAGAGTACTTCAGACAAAGGAACACCAAATGCAAAGGCCTTGAGGTATCACAGAACATCAGAATGCACAGATTGAATATAACCATAGTGAGATGTTTTTCCTCTTATTCCTTTGGGCCTAAAGTTTTATTTAATTAACTTTACTTAATTCTTATATAACTCAGGTATTTGGTACAACATTTAAAGGCATAAAAGTACACACAGTGAAAAATAAGACTCGTTTCTCTCCTGTCTCCTGTTCGCCTACTCATGATCTTGTGGCCACCCTTACTGTCAGTTTCTTCTATATGTTTTCAGAAATAATTCATGTATAATTCAAAGCCTTCAAATAATCAGAAAGTCCCCTCTAACATACTTTGTAAAAAGAAAAAAATCTCAAAAACAATTCCAAATTCCAGAAGAAAAAACAGCAGGCAACTTTTGGGGATCTCTTTTTGCCCTGTTCTTTCTCACAATTTTTAAAGTTTATAAAAATGAAAAAAGAGCCATGATAATGAACACATAACTCTGTAATGCCTTCCTAAAGAACAAAAGATCTCAAACCATTTGATCTAAATCTGGGACACATCTAATTACAGATAGCTTAAATAATGCATAAATGTGAGCACAATGTAAAGGATACAAGTGACCCTTGGAAAAATTTACCTGAAACTCAACCTCCATCCCTGACTATAAATGGAGACAAAGTCAGTTCGAGCCACTGACCACCTGCTACTGAGCAGCTATTTATCTTTCATCTCTCTTGGTGACCTAGAAGTCTGCTTCTCTGTTTCTCCAGCAAGTCTGCCAGAACTAATCAACACTGGCTTTGTGAGTACGGCCAGTTTTCAAAAGCAGCTTGGTGTGTGGAGAGCAGGAGGGTACAGTGAAGTGGGAGAAGTGAGCAGAAAGAAGGGCAGACATATTTTTCCGTCAATGTTGTGTCCCAGTGGTATAGCACTGTGAGTCAAGATTATATCCCTTTACTATTGCTTCCTTAAAGTCAACATGATAATTGATATTGGTGGTCCCTGTCTGAAACCATGAGAGGAGAAATTACTAGGAATAAAACTGAGACTTAAAACAGTTAAGTCAGAATATGAAATCTCTTGTGTACCTAATTACAATAAGACCAAATTCATATAGAAAAATCACAGTAGTATTAAATAACTAAAAAGGTTCATTTATTCATTCAACAAACATCTATAGAGATCTTATTATTTTCTATTAACACACTGATAAGAAAGAAAAACAGCTCATTTCATGTTTGTCACCTGTTCTTTAATACTCTTGTCCTGAAAGTTTCCTTCATTTCTGAGGTTAAATAACAATCTGTCAATATAATGTTTAAATAAGTTTGGGAGAAATAATAAATGATTCTTATTATTCCCCAAATTACAAAATTTTTGAGAAATTTTCTGAGTGGCTGTCATATAGGTTCAAGACTACAGGAAAAGTTTACTCTATTTGGTGGCAATAGAACTTTTTACTCACTTAATCCCTAAGTTTGGAAACATAATAGTGAAAAATAGAAGTTCAAAACTTAACCTTTCACATACCTTGCGGGGGTCTTATTCCACCTGCAACTGGAAACATGAAGCTGAAAACAGAAGAAAAATACATTGAGATCTTTATATGTACACACATTTCAAATAAAACATGTAATTTTTCACATAAATGACTGAACTACATACAGAACCATGGCATTTATTCTGCAGTACAATACTAAACTAATAGTAATACAGATTGAACATCCATAGGCTGCACAACAGTCAGCATATTAATGTAGGGGGGTAATTTTTTGAACTAGAAGACAGAAGACCTTAAATTAGTCCTTGCTCTGTTACTGTGTGACTTCCCTTGGATTCCAATTTCCCCATTCATAAAATAAGAGTGCTGGGTCAGATTCAATTCAGTGACCATTTATTGAGGGCCTACTACATGAAAGGACTGAATTAGCTCAGTCTCATTGGAGACACAGATGTAGGCAAATAACTTTAACACAGGACAAAATGTGCTAAGTGTTGTGAGAGGTTCAAAATACTAACAAGAAAAAGACTAATTTCATCAGTTATATCTTGGGAAGTTTTGTGGAGGTATCTTTTGAGTTGAATCTTAAAGAGGGGCACATTACATAGCTTAAGCAAAAGCTCTGAGGCCAGAGCTATCGGTGTATTCAGAGATATGATTTAGGGTTGAAGATACAGGATTGGAAAAGTAAATATATTGTAGAGGGCCTTTAAAATGTTTAATTTTATTTTGAGTATTATATGAAATTGTCATTTTTTAAAATTATGGTAAAATATACACAACGTTGTATAATCATCACCATGATCCATTTCCAGAACTTTTCCCTCATCCCAAAAAGAAGCTCTGTACCCATTAAATAATAATTTCCCATTACATCCTCCCTGCAATCCCTGGTAGCCACTATTCTACTTTTTGTCTATGAATTTGCCTATCCTAGCTCATTGTATTAAGTAGAATCATACAATACGTGTCCTTTTGTATCTAGCTTATTTCACTTAGCAATTTTCAAGGTTCATTCATGTTGTAGCATGTGTCAGAATTTCATTCCTTTTTATGGCTGAATAATATACTTCATTGTATGTACATACCACATTTTGTTTAGCCATTCATCTGTTGATGGACATTTGGGTTGTTTCCACTTTTTGGCTGCTGTGAACACTACTATTGTGAACATCTGTATACAAGTATCTGTTTGAGTCCTTCTTTTGGGTATATACCTAGCAGTGGAATTGCTGGGTCATATGGCAATTTTACATTTACTTTTTGAGAAACTACCAAATTGTTTTCCACAGTAGCTGCACCATTTTACATTCCCACCAGCAATGCATGAAGATTCCAATTTCTTCACATCCTTACCAATACTTGTTATTTTCTTTTTTCTTTTTATTTTTTGATGATAGTTACCCTAATGGGTGTGAAATGGTATCTCAGTGTGATTTGGATCTGCATTTCCCTGATGTCAGAGGTTTTACGTAGGAGAGTGAAATAATCAGAAATGTACTTTAGGTTTCTTTGGTAACAGGGTGCAGCAGAGAAGATTTAAAGTAAAAAGAACCAGCTAAGAAACTATCACAATAATCTTAATAAGAGATGAAAAGGGCCATAACCAGAGTAGTGGGAATGGAAAACAAGAAGTGAATGAAAGCTATATAAAAGAATCAATAGGACTTGGTAACTGCTAGCATGGAGAAAAGTAGTGAAAAAGTAGAAAGAGCTGAGGATGCTGCTAAGATTCTGAGCCTGAGTAACTGCAAGTATGCTGATATTGTTTATTGAAAACAGGAACCCAATGTGATTAGGTTTGGAGAGAAAAGTGGTAGTAGTGTGTCCATGAGGAACAATCTAGCAGACAATCAGAAAAATAACTCAAGCTCAGGAGATGGGTCTATGTCAATCTAGCTAGGCTTTTAAAAATAAAGAGAAAAAATAAATTATGCTCTGGTTGTGGATGAAATAGCCAAGGGAATGTGCATATATAGTAAGCAGGTAACAAAGGAGAACCTTGGAGAATTCTGACAGTAAAAACTGAGTAGGGAATGGTCACTGAAAACCAAGAGTATTGGTTATAAGTGAGAATTATAACAGAAAGCACTACATTTCAGGAAGAAAGTAGCAGTTACTAGTGTCTAACAGTGTAGAAAAGCTGATCAGAATTAGAATTAATAAATAAAGATCACTGCTGTTGAAAATGGTGGTCTCTAAGTGAACAATTTCAAGAGGAAGAGAAAGGGACCTATAAGGAAAGAGTTAGGATACAAAAGATACTTAGTGATTGATAAAACAAGGTTTTTGAGGGAATGGGATTAACAGAGCAAGGTAGCAAAAGAGATTTGCTTTTTGAAAAGAGGTATTTCTTTCTCTGAGATGAGAGGGGAAGAAAATGGGACAAATCAAAGAAGAAAAAAGTCTGAGTGAGAAAGGCTCTTAATTTGGGAGTCAAGGATCTAAGCGGGGTTTCTGGATAGTTTTTAGAGAAGCTAGTGAAATCCAGAAATTGTATGGTGAATTTATGTGCCCTTGCATTTTTCTATTGTACAACACCCAGCTTCAGAGGAAAAAGGCTGGGAATCTAACTTTGGCATCTTTTTGTACTAAAATATTTATTTTTTAATTGTAAGATGGTATACAAAGTTCTAGTTGAACATCTATCTGGTTATGCGTTATTACAGCCCTATAGAGCATCTGAACCATTAGCAAATTTTACTGCTGACAAACAGGCCTATACCAAAGAGAGGCCTGAATAGTGAAGTTTTTTCTGAACTGCATGAGATATATTAGCTAAGTAATGTGTTAACTGAATAAAATGTTTAAATTGTAAGTTGAAATTTGGTAGTACTCAATTTTTTAAAAAGTTACTCATATACTCATATAAGTTTATAGATTTATAAACTTAGAAGCAATGCATTTAAGTAATCAACTTGTCAAGGCTTTTCAGAATCAGCCTTAAAAATTATGATTATCAATATGGTGTAGTGACTAAGTAAAAACTGAAAACTTGAGTTACATATTTTTTCCAGCTCTGCCATAAAGTGACTGTGAAGCTCTATGCAGTCCCTTCACCACCCTGTCCTGTTTCCTCAGTCAAATTTAGGCACCGAACCACAAGTTTCCCAAAGTCCCAACTAAGACACCAAATAGACAGGAATAGATGTATAGATGCATAAAGGTTACCTTGAAAACACAAACAAAAACTAAATTACTGACAAACATAACTTACTCCAGTAATTATTTAGCAACCCAAACTACTTAATGACCTATGTACCATTCACATGACTCTCTGAAATGTTTGGATGACTAACATCAATATGCTTAAAGACTAGACAAGTAGCTAAAATATTGACAAAACAGCAAAATTTTGGCAAAAAAACAGGCAATTTGATTTAAGGTAAAATCAATATTTTTTACTGGTGTGCTAATATGAAAGCAGAACTGCGAGCTTGGCTTGTCACATGCTTACTTCATTCTTCCTTTTCAGTTACCTTTGCTACTAATCTAGAAAAGCCTTGACTTCTCAAGTCTGTACTCCTTTGAGACTTCCTAGTGGATCTCCCCACCTCCAGCAGATCATACAGTACAGGTGATAACCATCTGATAACTATTCCTGAGATTAAAACTATGCAATGACTCCACTATAAACTGAATTTCCTTAGTTTATACTCAAGGACCACTCCAGTTTTAGCACAACTTTTTTTTTTTTTTTTTCAGTTTTATCTCACAATGTTCTTCTCCCCCACTCTTCTACCATAGGGCCACATCAGGCCTACCTGCTGTTCTCTAATGTTCACTAGGCCTTCCCACCTTTATGACATCTCTTGACCCATTTCTCTTCCTCCAAATGAGGCCCAGCTAAAATGCTGCTGCTGCTTTGCCTTCAATGTAGCTTGAATCTCCAAATGTTCAGAAAATGTTTTTTATGTGCTAGAAACAGTGGAAGATGAAAAGATGAAGAAGCCCTTAAGGAGCTTATAAAAGAGCAGGAAAAAATAGACAAGCTCATAAATGATAACATCCTAGAAGGCTACAGACTAGTCAAGATCTTTCAACTTTTCTTTTCTGCAGTACTTGACTTAAAAAAAAAAAAAACTTCTCATCTCTTGAGTAAATTTTGCCATTTATTCTAAAGCAGTCTGTTCTAAAGTAGAATAACAATCAAAAGTAGGGTAATATTAATAAAGTTAGAAAACATTATTGCTTTTTGCTTCGTCTCCTAGAACATAGACAAGCATCTAAGAAATATGGTATATTATAGTTTATGAATTTTCTCTATTGAAAGCTGAGAGGTTACCTGGTTCTTTTCCTTTTTCCCTAAAATATACTTAGGCTACCATAATGCTAGCTTCCTCATAAAAAAAACCTCAGCCCTCACCACTGCTCTTTGAAAACCATAATATTCTTTATTTGGCATACAGATTTTCAGGCTCAGAAAGTTTCCAATATATGTTACACTTACCATATGTTATTCAAGGTTAGGATCGTTTTAACCATTTTTCTCTCCCATATATCCTACAGTTTTATTTTTATTTATTTATTTTATTATTATTTATGCCTAAGCACCTGGTCTTCCTAGGTGGTTTCCCATCCAAGTACTAACCAGGCCCAACTCTGCTTAGCTTTTGAGATCAGACATCGGGCTTGTTCAGGGTAGCAGCCATAGACCACGGACTGTGGCTTCACTGAGGCGCAAACCCAGAACCTTCTGCATGTAAAGCAGATGTGTTAATCACTACACTGTGGAACCACATCCTATCATACAGTTTTAGAAATGCAGATGTTACTATAACCAAAATTTTACAGAGGAAAAAAATTTAAATCAATCATTCTAATTTCTATTACAATTCAGGCCATATTTTTTAAAAATCCTGTGTTCATGGACTGATGATATTTTAAAAATAGTATAAATTAAGGGGAATGATCCACTCAACTTTCTGCACCTGAGGTTCACCCCTCTCAAAAACATAAAAATAAATAAATAAAACCTGGGCTTAGAATGCCAAATTCTTTTAAATTTACATTTTCCCAGAACTTGGTGCCATGATTAATCATATACTTGATCATATTAATGCCACTCAGAAGTTTTAGAAATTCTCATCATATATAGAAAAGAAATTACACATTTGTCTTCAGCCAGAAACGGACTTATACAGAGTATTCATGAAACACTCTAATGAAACAGTGTAAATTAGAAAACAAAAAGTTTTAAATCTAAGTGAAAGATATGCAGAGGAAATGAAAAATGGGGCTGCACACAGGTGGTTTATTGAACAGTGACTGCCTCTTTTTTCCCAGCATATATATAAGCACCTGCAAGAGGTGATAACTTTAAAGACTCTCCAGTTTTGTAGTGTTCATGATTCCCAATTAAAACATTGCATATCAAAAAATTAACACTTTGTTTTCCAAAGATAATTTAGGATACTGGAGACAAAAAAGCTAATTTCATCTCTAAATGTGTATGCAGTATGTGTTGGCTAACAAAACAGAATCAGACTAGGTCATTACAGAAGTGGGAAATAAAACTGTCCTTAAATTATGAACTTGTCAAATTGTAAATGTTCTCGTCCCTATCGTTCTGGGTAGGAGAACCACAGGTAATTATTAGCTGAAATATGACAGAGGACAGATTTGTTTAAGGGCTAAGTGAAAGTCTGGAAGCTTTGTTCTAACTGTGTAACTGCTCTTTAACAATGAATTGTTTTTTAATAAGGAAACAAGTCTTAAGAGTTACATCTACGAGAGCTCCATTTACTAACTCAAATATATTCAGATTTTCCTGCTGTTTCTCGTGTGTTAATAAATAAAAAGGGCAGGACACTGAAAGGGGAAAAGACAAATAGTACCCACACATGCATCTTGGAAACAGTTGTTCAGCTTTGTGACCAGATTTTTTAGAGCCTTCCCTACAGTGTCCCTGGTCAAGCCCTGGGAAAGGGAAGTCTCTGGTCGTTTCAGAGCCAGCCAGGGAGAGAAGCGAGGCGTCGGGGTTCCTCCTTTATCCAGCCCCGCCGGTGCCAGCCCTGCCGAGCGGACCCTCCTTCCCGCACTGAAGCGCGTGCTCGCTCCCTGCTCGGCCCCAGTGTCCCTGAGCCTGGAAGACAGGAGTCAGGCGCCCTGGCTCTATCCGCCCCCTTCGGCCTACGTGCCCGGACGACCCTTCTCTTGTAGCCCACTTCCAAAGCAAAAGTGTTCGGAACAGGTGAAAACCTCCGTAATCTCCAAACACCCCTCGCCGCCGCTGAGTCCCTGCCCAGCTCCTCACACCCACCTGCCTCCGCCAGCGGCCCCCGCACCAGCTCCCGCGGCCCCGCCGCCGCCGCCGCCGCCAGCTCCGGTTCCTGGTCGCAGCGCCATTTTGCTCCAGGCGTGATGCCGCTGCTGCTGCTGCTGCTGCTGCTACTGCCGCCGCCACCTTACAAGCAGCTGTCAGCTGAAGAAGCCGCTTCCGGGGCAAACGCCAGACCCCACCTCCACGCTGACTGGGGAGCGGGGAGGGGCCGTACGCCCACGTGACCCCCGCATCCCCGGGCGGGGCGGGGATGGGCGGGGCGCTTCCGTCATGTTACCCTGCAGCCGCCGAGGTCCTCGGTGCAATTCTAGTTCTGGAGCTGGTTGGGGCAGTCTCGGGCTCCGCTGCGGAGAAACTGATTAATTTTCTGGCAAGGTCCTTGGGCCCAGCCGAGGGCCCAGCTGGCGGCCTTGCTGCAAGGCGTCGTCGTCCCTCCACTTGAAAAACCATCATCTCCGTTAGCGGAAAGAGTAGATTGAGTTCTTTTATTGTTACCTTTTACACAAAAGAGTAGATGGCTCCTGAATGCCCCTGTGATAGCTTCACGGAACCGATTAATGGTCCGCACTTTTTCCCCGGAGCTCAACAGCTTCCTTTTAGTATCCACCCCCAAAGCTGAAGGTATTTAAAATTTTAGTAGATCAACAACTTCATCCGCATATAAAACCTTCACCGTGCACAACTCTTGCATTTGCTCCCGCCATCCCGTAATCCGTTTTTTTCCTATGCAGGCATACGTCAGATATTGCGGGTTCAGTTCCAGACCACTCAATAAAGCAAGTCCTAATCTTATTGCTAGTGGAGGGTCTTGCTTCCAATTTGTAAAATGCAATATCTGTAAAGCGTAGTAAAACCAAGCTTAATAAAAGAAGGTATGCCTGTACTTGCAAGCAGAGGCAAAGCTGGTGTTTGGAAAGCAGTCTGTTATTACCACGAACCCATCTATGCATTTTTACTGGGATTCTTTTCCAAATCAAACTACTGTCAGTAAAATATAAAAGTTGTAAACTTTTTCAAGTCCTCAAGCAGTTTGCTTACTAGCAAATAATGGATTATAATTAGCTTTATATTTCACTCTTGCTTCAGAGCTTTCACAGGGACACAAGTTTTAATCAGTTACTATTTATTGGACACTAAGCACTGGTCAGGAACTTTACTGTATTTTTTCAAATCTGTCCCTAAGAGTTAGTGTTGGTATTTTACAGATGAGAAAATCAAGGTTAAAAGAAACTGTAATTTGCCTACATTCATACAGCTGCAAAGCAGCAGGACCAGGATTCAAAACCAGGTGTTTGACTTCAAAGTCCTTGCTCATGTCAGTAGAACCAGCTATTCAATTATCATGCATTTTTTTCATAACTGTCTACTAATTTCATTCCTCCCCTTCTTTAGGTGAAACTGATGTTTGTGCAGCAGATTGTTCCAACTGATATAAAGGTGTAAAACTCAGTTATTAGTCCATTAACAAACCAAGCTGATTACAGGTTAATGTAGCCACTTTTATTTACAGATGGGTGGTTACACAGGAGAAAATACGAAAAAGGAAGAAGTCAAATGTAGGAGTTTATCAAGGATCATAGATCTGTTTGTCTGGGATAGTATGTTCTCTTTTGCCTATGATTCTTACATCTGCAGGACTCAGCTCAGGATGTCAGCCTTTCATGACATTACCAGTATAGATTAGATGCCTTCCTGTGATGCTTCAGCATCATGTCCTTATGTCTAACACAGCATTTGCCACACTATTTGTTCCTTTATCCTCACCACTACACTGTAAGGGAAGGGACTGTGTTATCAAGCCTTGTATTCCTAACCAAATATTATGTTTAAGGAATATCTGTTGTGAATTTACATGTTAGGAATAGTGCTAAGCACTTCTAATCCTGAGACATAATTGGCATTACCCCCAACTTCATAAATGAAAAAAAAAAACAAGCTCTGAGAAATTAAAGAACTTATTCAAAGCCATACAGCTGGCAAATGAGTGGCAGGAATACTCATACCTTCAGAATATATCTTAAGTCAGGGATCTGCTTGTAAAAACTAAAAAACCCACATGCTTGTATTTTTTGCACCTTGTAGCAAGAGATCTCTATTTTTGTAAATTCTGAAGATGGAACAATTTTTGTTCTATCTAAAATATTCAAGTTAGGAGTCTACCTGTCCTGACTTTAGAGTAAAAGGCTGAGAATAAAGGAAATGTTTAATTCAAATGCTGCTAAGAAAACATTGTCTTATAGGACTATAGTACTGTTGATAATAAAAACTAATGTTCATGTCAGGTGTCATTCTAAGTACCTTACATTATAGTTTACTTTTTATTCCACTGTACAAAACTATCAACTGAAAAAAATCTGCTAATAGTGAATAGTCTCCATCATGATCCTTTACCTTTGGCAGAGACCTGTTTACTAAATGGATAAAGGGCCATAAAGCCTCAGGAAAGATAAGCTTAAGAAAAAGGAGCCAAAGGCATATCAAGTAACTGGAACATTTTTCCTTATCAGGATAAAACATTTATCGGTTTTCACACAGTCATCTTGAATGGAAAGAGACAAGAAAGAACACAGTTAAATGGAAAATGAAAGGAAAAAGCTGATCATATCTTGTAGTTGCAACATTATGACAGGGAAGGCATGAGCTACCTTGCTGATGAGGTATAAGAATATTTAATAGACCAAAAAATTTAAAAACCTAGAGTACTTAAATAGCCAGCCACAGATGAGGCATCTCTTTTTTGTGGCTCATATCACAAAAGGCCAACAAGAAATTAAGGAATAGTTAAATAAAAGAGCAGTAGGTTTCTTGATAGATCACCTGTGCTGCTTCTTGTCCTTTCAAAAAAAAAAAAAAAAAAAAAAAAAAAAAGGCGGGGTGGGTGGGAAGCAGCATTCAATTTCAAGGCTTACTTTGAAATTTGATTCCAGATGTCTCTCCATAGCATACATCACACATTCCTTCACACTTGAAAGGAAAAATCCTTAAGAATTCACCATATTTCGGGTGTTGTTATTTTTAGCATAAGCTTTGTTCTTCTATAAGAAGTATCTTTTTGGGTTCAAACCACAGAAATGTCAATGAATGTTCTTTTCATTGTGTTATCATTTAAAAGTCACAGTCAACTACAATTGATATTTGACATAATGCACAGAAAGTTTATAATTTTTCACTAGTCCCATATTCTTTAGTTGATGTCAAGTGTTTGATACAGGTAATTTTAAGACAAAATATTCTGTGAAAACAACATTCATACTGGGATGATAAAATTACATTTCTGATACAGTCTTTTAAAAACTCTATTTTTAACTTTTGTCTTCGAGAGCTACTTTCTTCTGGCTGTTCTGAGCAGTGAGTTTTTTCCTGTGACAAGGAAAGTAAGGAAAGTTAAATCAGAAATTCTAGAAATACGTACTTTTCAAGTCTACTAGTTTAATAAACATTTATTGAAATCTACTGTATAATCAAATAGATGAGGCATTAGGTCTCTGCCCTTTAGAAAAACCACAATCATCTAAGGGACACAGAAAGATCACAATAAACTACACTACACTACAATATTCTGATCCTGACCTAATAGTAAGAGTTCATTTTGATTAATGGCTAATACTATTATAGGTGCTTTATATGTATCACCTTGGATAATCTGCCTAACTTATGAAGAAGATTGTATTATTAAATGCATTTTACAGATGAGGAAAATGAAGCAGAGAGGTGGGCAACTTGCTGATCACAAACTGGTAATAAATATGAGACATGAACCCCATGGTCTGATTTTTTAGAGTTCAGTAAATGGTGACTGCCATGAACTATGTGTCAAGACAGGAAAAGGAAATAAGTTAATAATTGATGTTTACATATCATAGTATAGTAATGCCAAATTCTCAATGTGATTACTCGTTTAATCCTCAAATAACCTTGAGTGGCAGAGCTGGTATTATTTTTAGATTTATAGCTCAGTTGGGAAGCTGGACCTAAATGTAAGAGTTATCAACATAGAGGTATGAGGCTACAGGTGTGGATTGGATCATTAAATGAACATCTATATTGGAAAGGTAAACCAGAATCAGATAAACTCTTGTTTGTATGCTATGTTAAGAAGTATGTGAAGAAAATGGAGAGAGCATTTTACATAGGGGTCTAGAGAGACAAAATAGATAACGAGTGTCCTCAAAGTCTTAGTGCAGCTTTAAGTTTTAATAACGTCACAAGTATAAATGCTACAAACTGACAAAGATCAACATTTAAAATGTAATTATCTAAAACACTGATGTTTCTTCTTAAAATTCAACATAGCTACCATCTTATGCTCTGAGTTTCAACCTTTGTAAAGACTTTCATCAGCTATTGCTCAGGGCCTGAAAGGATTGCATTTGCAATCCTAGCTTTAAGGTTACCCAAAGAACGAGGTTCTAATGCATGTACAACAGTTCTGATGTGGCCCACCAACAGAAAGAGTTTAATGAGACAGATCAGGTAGCCAAGCAGAGTGCCCTTCTCTACCAATTCCGTGGTCTAAGTGTTACCCAGAAACTACTGCCACAAAAAATTAAAATAAAAAATGTATTAAGAACTTACAAACTAAATACAAATGAAATTCAAAAGATTACTCTTTCGAATGACATTTTTTGTAAGTTTGTAGCATTTATTCTTCCCAAGTTATTAAAGCTTAAAAATGAATTAAAACTTTGGGACACTCTATACTCTCTATATACTTGAGCTGAACATTATTTCCCACAGTCAATACACAACGTTAGGTGTTCTACCTCCTTGAAACTTTCTGTGACTATACCAAGCCATAATGACTTTTCCCTTCTCTAAGCTATTTTATTTAAAAATTATTCTCTAATTTTTGCCTTGTATATTAATATCCTTTTCCTAACCAAGAAATGGGTCCTCACTCTATAGTCATTTGTATAACAAACTACCATCAAGTATGTGGCAGGACAATAGGTGCTCAGTAAATGCCTATATTTCATATATATTAACTGGCATAAGTGGATTTTTGAAGAGTGTTATTTTCCATAAATAGTGGGAAGAGTTGTACTGTTCAGAATATGTAAGTCTGCTCCTATCAAAATATGTAGCTTCCTAGCAGTACTAGGCAAAATTAGTCTTGTATGTATGCTAAAAAAATCTGTATTTTAAAATCCTCATAAAACTCAGCTAAACTACTACAAATTTAACCAAGTCATACTTTTTAGAAGTGTTACAATGTGCTTCAGCATAAGTCTAAGATTATACCGAAATCCTGCCCAGAATATGGAGATTCAAGTAAGGCTCCATCAATGTGAGTCCTAACTATTGGCCTCAGTAGTTATGTCCTCATGTAGGCTATGTGGAGAAGGTGGGCAGTGCAATTCTAATTCATAGTGAATAAAATCATATTTTCAGAGATGGAAAAAAACCAGATCATTGATATACAGATACAGAAAAATTCCAAAATGAATCATCCAAGTTCCCAAATCACAGCCAACCTAAAATCTATTACTTTAACTACATTCTGTAACAAATCGTAGGCCTATCAATTCTACTTTCAAAAACTTACCCTAAGGAAAAATAATGCCTACTATAACTATGTGATGGAGTCAGTTACTTTTCTCACATGCACTTACCGTTTATCCTTAGCTTTTTCTGAGAAATATTTTGGAGTTGTACTAATGCTTTCCCTTTTCAATGGCTTCTTAATCATCTTTTTCTTTTGTTTGCTGAAAGTTACAAAGTAAAAGAGGAAAGAATTTAGTGTAATTTAATTTAAAAGAGCTAAAGCTAAAACTAGTTTTGATTCTCGATCATAAAATTTTTTATGCACTTATCGGTTAACAGTAACAGCATATCCATTTTAATATACTAGGTTACTAATAGTATTTAGAAAGGTAATCCAAAGGGATGATAAATTTAATCAATTTTTTAAATGAAAAAGGCAGTGATTATGAGTGAAATATGTCTTGTATCAACCTCATATCCTGTGCCAACAAACATTAGCATTTTGGCCAATTAACTGCTTTTTACCAGTTTTATGAACTAAAATAAAATTTAAACATATTTCATTCACATTAAATAATTTTTAAAAAATCTGAATACTTAAAATTTCAAGGAAAGAACAAAATATTCACAAATATTTAAAAGGAAAATTTTAGCTTAAAATGTTCTAACAGTATTTCTTAGAACTATAAAGTATAAGAGCATAAAAGCAAGTATATGCAAAGAGATAAAGAGAGAATCTCCAGGTAAATTCAAGACTGTACCTTAGTAGTTTTTGGAAACCTTTTATGTATTCTGGTACAGGACAACCGGCCTGCTGTATAACGTTGGCAACGCTGAAAAACGTACCCATAGACATAAATTTGTATCTTATCAAACTTATGTTTATGAACTTAAACCCTCTGCACAATACAAGAGGAACTAAAACTACACAAACAAGAAAATAATCCAATAAAATGTTTTGATATATTATCAATTATCACCAGATGCAATCACATTGGATTACTGAGAGAACTATCTGCTGGACTAAAATAAATGAATTGATGAGCCAGAGTCAAGCTTAAATTTATTAAATGATAGTGCTTACTACAGGCTTGTCATTGTTTTAAGCTTTTCATGTATAATAACTTATTCAATCCTCACAACAAACCTGTGTAGTAAATGCTATCATTATCTCCATTTCCCAGATGTAAAATTGAAGTACATAATTACACTAATATGAGAGTTATCAGTTTCATATGCTTGGAGTCGCTGGGGAGACTTTAGGTGAACCTCAACTTTTGAAAATATATCCCTACACATACACACATGAAAGTGCTCAAAGCACAACCAAGGCTGACAGAGCCAAGGCTCAGAAGGCACAAATCAAAATCTCTGCCAAAACTGATAAACAGAACAAAGGACAAGTGCTTTCGGCCATAACTCAATTTTGATTATAGAAATGTGACGTGTTATCAATTATCATCAGCTTAAATTTTCTGTAGGCAGCCAACGTGTAGGACACTCAGCTTTTTTATTAAAATCTATGATGATGAACTAAATTAAGATCCATGATTCTAAAAGTATATCTATCATATGTTATCCAGGCTTCAAGGGGCTACGACTGAATAATACTGGAGTCTGTCACTAAAATAGTTTTTCCTGGTACTAAACTCCACCTGCCCCTAAGAGTAATGGGAATGATGTACCCTGGTAAGATATAATTTTGACTGGGCTGAAGAGACTCAGGGGTTAACTTTAAACTATTCACTCATCCAAAAACCTTAATGTTACATTGTGAGTAACATCAACTGTGGCTACCGGGAAAATTCTGTTAAGTCTGAAACTTAATGAATATTCCCAAATTCTAATAATGAAAGGGCAAAAACAAGACTTTTTGATCATTTCTTCCTTTTCACATGGCTAAAATTTGGTTGACTAATAACATAACAGAATTTGGGACATAGCCTAATTATATACATGTATAAGAATAATGAATTAATTTTATCAATTTAATACTAAATTATTTTTCCTAATTTACCTTCTTAATAATGGTTTATCATCTTCAGTGAAAAATGTAACAGCTTTTCCTTTATGTCCTGCTCTTCCAGTGCGACCTAAGAGAAATCAGACCATAAAAAACCACTTTGGGGCAAGTAAGGCATCTTCAAGATTCATATAAAAGTTGCTGGATTTTCACAACACTAAAAAATGAGCATGTTTGTAGGGAAGAACAGAGGTGCTAAGATGGATGAGTCATGAGGCAGGGGACAACTCACCTATCCTGTGGATATATTCCACTGAGCTGGTTGGAAAGTCATAGTTGATTACCAAGTTCACACCTTTAAAATCAATTCCTCTGGCTAGCAAGGCTGTACAAATAAGGACCCAGATTTTTCCTGCTCTGAAACTGTGGACTGTGTTATCTCTCTGGTTAACAGAACATATATTAAATGTTTTAGTACAACTTTAGGAATGCAAAATAAGTACTTTATAAGTTTAATATCAATATTTTAAAATTTAGTTTTATCATTTCAAAAATATACATTTGACTTTACCTGTTGCTGTGTTCTGTCTGCATGAATAACATCCACGTTAATACCTTCATATATGAGCTCACGAAAAAGTTCCTTAGCCCTTTCAATGGACTGAACAAAAACAAGAACAGGTGGAGTGAAACCCTAAAAAATAAGCACACATAACCCATAATAAAAAATATAATCACAGTATTTCATGATTTTAGTTCATAAAATAATCCAATTCAACTTAGTGTACTTTCATTGCCAAACTCCATGGATCAGTGTTCGAAATCTGTCTTCTTCATCATCCATTCCCTATAAGTTCTTTCTATGCAACTTGAACTGTACTCTGCATCTTGCTAATTCCAATAATTGTGTCTAATTAACTTCCTTTACCTTTCTTTAGCGATGGACACCTACTCCTTGAAACAATAATCTCTTGGCTTCCATGCCTCAGAACTTTTTTGATTCTGATTAAAATGTGATGACTATCTTTTTAATTCATAATTTATCCTGCTTGTGCGTATTTCCCCAAAGCTTAGTCCTTGGTTCTCACTTCTCTCAATATAATCCTTATCTTATGAATTAACTAAAATCTGTTAACTACCAACCAGCTCTAGGCAAACAATTTTTACATTTATATCATCAAACTCTAATTCTCTCTAAACCAACTTTCTGTATTTTCAGCTTGACCTTTTTATTTTGGTTCACACACACTTTTCAGAATCTAATAAAAGCTATGAAGCTTTCTAACAGGAAACTATACATTCACACAAAATCTAACATATAATTTCAAAGGGTTCACAAACCTCCTAAAGCTCATACATGGCTAAAAATTCATGGTGCCAAATAATACCCTTGAGAATATTTTAAAAACTAACACATAGCATTTATTATGAGCCAAGTACTATAATAAGTACTGTATTTTGTTAACTCATTAATCCTAAAACAACTTTAAGAGGCAGATATTATCCCCATTTTATAGATGAGGTCACTGAAACAGAGGTTAATTTACCTAAAGCTGGAATTCCAATCCAGGTAGTCTGGCTCCAGAGTCCATGCTCTTTGCCACCTCCGTAGTCATCAGGTACTTGCAAACACCTTTCCCTTTCATCCTCCAACTATTCTTAACACTAGGCCATTTATTATTTCCTCCTTATCTCTAATGAGCCTAACTTAATAGCCTGCTAATTGGTTTCAGTACTTTCAGTCTTTTTCTGTTACAACTCATCTTATATTCCACTGTTTAAGTAATTTTTCTTAAAATTTATGTGGCCATATTTTAAAAAAAACATTTTAGATTTTGGGGAGCCACATTTTAAAACAATAGTCACTGGTTTCTCTCAACTCGACCCCAACTCTCTTATCCAACCTGATCTTTAATTCCCACCATAAATTCTATGCCTTAAGTAACTTCTTCATTAGTCTCCAAATACAGTGTTCACTTTAATCTCTTCAGACTTTACTCCAGTTGCTCCTCCAGCCATCAATACTATCCCCATTTCACCTTTTAATCCCACAGATCCTTCAAGGCCCAAATGAGTAGCATTTCCTCTATGAGACTTTTCTCCCACCAATTCAACTCACCTTAATGGTACCATTATAACTACATGAATGTTTAAGAAAAACACTCTATTGCCTTTTATGGACCATTATCACAAACTACACAGTATATTTATTTTACACAAATATATTTTAGCCTCTAAAAAAGACTAAATTCCAGGGGCAGTGCTTAGGATTTACATTTCTTTTATTACCCCCAACCCTGACGCTTTACTGCTTAACCTTTTAACTATGGCTTCTACTCAATATTTACTAAAGGGCTACAAAGAGAAAACCCTAGTCAGTGTCTTGTTCATTCTACAATGCCCCAGTTCTGTAAGAAACCAGTAAAGGGGTGGGGGTAGATACACGGGGCAGATGCATATACAGATGTGGAAAAAGGAGGCTTTAGAGCATCAGGTAGGGCTTTCCCTAGACTAACCTGAGCTGATAATAGAAAACTTACTATATTCTAACAGGTGAGCCTCTCCCCCTTGGGATGAGAGTTGGTCCAATGTGTGTCTTAACAATTTACCACTGGATTACTAAATACGATGCAGGAATTGCGCTCAGCCTCCTACCAGTAATACCAGGCTTGGTGAACTTTCTCGAAATTCAAGAATGTATTCCAAATATACCTTTTTAATAAGTTCTCTCATGGCTAGAAGTTTTCCAGTCTCAGACCCCACGAAGAGAAGCTCTTGTTCTACAGTCTCTACTGCAGAATTCCTGAGAAGAAAACATAGCTTACAGTTTGTAACAGCCAATTCTTAACCCCACCAAAATCTAAATAAATGAAATAATTTACATGCAACAGAATGAACTTTTTCACTGTCAATATGTAAATACTTAATTATATTTTAACTTGAAGACGGTTATTTTTAAAATGTTTTATTCCACTTATAAAAATGTTATCTCAAGGAAATTTGAAAAATACAAACAAATTTCTCACAATTCTATCATTTTAGAATAAATTTTGACATTTTGTTGTGTTCTAGTCATAAATTTTCATGTCTAATTACTTACACAATATTTCTTAAAGTAAAATTATTGGATAAAATAATGAGAACATTTTTAAGATTATTCATTAGACTAAATTTTTTTTATTAATGATTAGCAAGGGTTTATCTAGAGACAGACAATTGGGAGTAAGATATCTTAAGGCTTTATTAACACTCTATAAGCTGCTGTGATACATTATACTATGCCACATTTTTTCCATTCTGTTGTCTGTCTTTATATTTATCGTGAATTTGTTCTATTTTCCTTTTATACATAGGAGTTAAATTTAAAGTAGACAGCGTATTCTTTATTCTTCCATTTGGCTTTTTAACTTAACATAGTATCAAAGCACTTTTTCATATAGTTAGTTTTCATACTTACCATTTCATGGGTTGTACAATATTCTACCAGGTGGCAATATCATCATTTCCAAAAACTTTTTCTACAATTGAGCATCCTTTTAGCATAAAATGCTCCCCAAAATATTTTTAATAGGAATTATATATATCAAGCTGCTCAATAACATCAGCTTCCTCCTCTGTGTAGTTAAGACATCAAAGAAACTAAATCCTCTGGGTGGCCACAGAACTCATGCCATACTTTGTGGATGGGAAAAATCAACTATAACATGATGATGGAAATACTAATATGAGAATATGAAAATCTCCCCTTGGGATATTCTAATACAGGAAATTCTTAATCAATCTTGACTTTAAAGAATACTTTCTTTCCATTTCTTACAGTAAAATTATCTCCATTATTCTTAGGCCAAAAAACCCATTTCCTTGAGTCTAAAAAAAAAAAAAATGACTTGTATTTAAGAATACAATAATGAGGAAGAACAATTACCTTGCTCCAATGGATACAGTAATGACATTGTCCAGGTTGAGTTTGCACCACTGCTCAACATCATATGCAAAAGTTGCACTGAACATAGCTCTTCTGACCTTGTGGGATGTGCAGGCCAGGAAAATGGAAGCTAGCTGGTCTCTGAATCCAGTTTTGCCATCTTCAAACAGTTTATCTGATTCATCTACTACTAGCCATTCAACACTAAGAAATAACAAAACAACTTGTAGGTACTGAACAGGAAGATCCAAGACACTTTATTGAACTATGGGGACACATGAAAAAAGGTACAGGAAAAAGGTAAAAAGAAGATAAATATAAATTAGTGTACCTATTCCATTAGCCCCAAAGACATGAGGTTTCATTAGCAACAAAAGAGCTTCCCATAAACTTTATAAACACCATCACTATTGGTGAAAGACAAAAGAAATCTAAAGGAATTCTGTATACTAACTGCTCAGCAGAATCTGTAACTTTTAAACTAGATAGTTATTTTTCTGTGAGTTTAATGAAAACCATTATTCTCAACATCAACATTTAACTGAAAGCTGGCAGATAGCAAGCTCTAAAAGGCAGTAATATAAGCACTTGACAACAAAACATAATTGTCTAAATGAAAAACACTCATGGAAGACATTACAATATTATCTGTACCTTGTTAAGTCTATTCCTGGAGGATCTTGCTTTAATAAATAGATTAGTCGATTTGGAGTGGTCACAAGAATATCTATAGGGAAAACAAATGGTATAAATTGCAAACACAAGATTCATCCTTCTTGAACTAGAGGATTAAGCCTCCTAAATTTGTTAATAACCTGAAGTGGAGAGAGGAGGGAGTAGTTTCACTACACATAAACTACATAAAAGTTCTTGTCGGTAAGCTAATACACGTATTTTTCTTTTATCCATCATAGCACAAACTAGTATTACCCTATACTATTATTATATTTGATCTGTTCAGCTTCTAAGAGGTAAGAACACTATAATTCAACAGTTTAATTTTCAAACTATTTTTCTTTCAGAAAAATCCTTTTTTAAATGAAATTTTACTTAGAAGCTCAAGATAAGACAAGTAAAAGCAGATTCTCTGGCTGATGTAAGGGTAGGGATGTAAGCTAGTCTTGTCTGCAGAGTACTTCCACAGCAGGTTAAAAATCATTAGTGTAAAGGATGGTTTCTCAACCTCAGCACTATTCACATTTTTAGTCCAGACAACTCTTCGCTGTAGGAGGCTGTCTTGTACATTGTAGGATGTTTAACAGCATCCCCGCTATAGATTAGTATCACCTCTCCCCATTTTTGACAACTTAAAATGTCTCCAGATACTGCCAAATGTCCCTGTGGTGGAGGGTGAGGTGGGGGTGGGGAGGCAAAACTGCTTTTGGTTGAGAACCACTGGTATATATTTATAATAACTACTGGGTGAGAGTGAGGCTATCTCTTTTAGCTTAAGAATCAAATTATATGCAATGACTACACTAAGAATTCTTAGATGGCAATTAGCATATCTGTAATTTCCAAATCTCCTTCATGTTCTAATATTACAAGCATGAATCCCTTACCAAACTTCTTAGATGATTTTGGTCCAAATTTCTTGGCTGCAACTGCTGCTTTGTGGATCATGTGTATCCTGAATCCTGTTCCCTCAGATATTTTTACTAACTCTCTGTGAATCTAAAACAGAAAATGATAAAAACATAGCTACTAAAATACTTAGCCTTTTACATTATTAATAAAATAAATCCTTTATGAATTCATGAATATTTGAAATTAAACCTGTAATAATCTTCCACTTCAGCATTTTGCAATTTCAATGCCTAATAAGATTCAGTAGTTTCTTCAGGTCTAATAAACTAGTTTTAAGAGAGAAAATCCAAACTCTACCAATCTGTTACATATTGTTTTTAGAATAAATACTATTATAAAACTATTTCATACTTGGCATGTATATTAAGCACATTGGGAGGGAGGGTGGAGCAGATCATTGTATAGTTTTACTTTCTCAAAAACTGAGATGAAGTTTCATTTTTCTAGATGAGAAAATAAATTTTAGAAAAACTATATATTACCATAGCGTTTTAACTTCAATGATCCTAGAATATTCACCAAAGAAGTATGTTAAAATGTTTTAGAAAATTATAAAAAATTTGCCTATATGCAGTAACGTACATTGAAGTATGCTCTGTATGGAATACTTGACCATGACAAAAGACACAGGCCTTACTCTTTTGAGATCTTTTTATTACCCTCAAATAAAAAGATGACTGAAACAAACACCAAACACATCCTCTTTAGAAACCACAGGTCATACCTGGCTGGCAAGTTCTCGTGTTGGTGATATAATCAGGGCTCTGAAGCCTTTATTTGTGGGTTGTTTCAAGTGTATTAAAATGGGAATGCTAAAAGCCAAAGTCTTTCCAGATCCAGTAGGAGCAGAAGCCAGAAGTTCTCGACCCTATAAACAGAGAACATTAAGTACAAGAAAAAGCATATAAATTTTTCAGAGTCTGGTCAAATAATGCTACCAGCCATAAAAACAACAAATAAAATTACATCCCACAAATCCAATTATCATGTTCCCATCACTCTTCTAATTTTTCCCATATCCACTTTCCACCCCTGCCAATACCACCCCAATGGAGTTTCTGAGCATTGTCACTGAAGTCCATCGAACTGGGTAAAGAATGTGGATAAGTAAGATTTGGATAATTCACAGCCTTGGTTGTTTCCATTATTTCAATTTCCTTTCCCACTAAACTTCTTATCGAAGCAAAATTACAAAACCAATTTTTTGTCCTGCTCAATTCCTAGGGAAAGTTTTAGTAACAGAATGGCTTAAAGAAAGAAATAAAAACTGGCAATAATCTGAGTGACAATCTGTGGGAGACAATCTTCAGAAAGTCAATGGGATTTGTTAAAGCTTGAAGCTAAAGTCATGACAGAAATAATCTTAAGTGAAAATTAAAAGCAAATTTACTATGAGTTAATGTCATCATTCAAATGTATTCTCATTTCAGTTTCCAAAGAAAATGAAAAGGACTAGTATGAATGAAACGGTACTTCATAGCTTATGGCTACCAGAATTGAAAGCCACCTTGGTTATGTGGGGGGAAAAAAATCAGTTCTCATCGCTATAAATGAAACTTCAGAAAGACTTAATTTCCAAACATCTAGGTTAACCCACACATCAATAGGTGGATATACAAACTGTAGTACATTCTTACAACAGAATAATACTTGGTAACAAACTACTGCTATATGCAATATGGATGAATCTCAAAAATAGTAAGCAGAGTGAAAGAAAGAAACCAGAAATAAAAGAATAAATAATGAATGATTACACTCATATGGCATTTTGGAAGAGGCAAATCTAACATATGGCAATAGAAATCAGAACAGCAGTTACTTCCGGGCAGGAATGGGGTGAGGACAGAATAGAAATGGCACAAGAGAATTTTCTGGGTTCATAGAGATGTTACACATCTTCATTGGGAAGATGGTTACATAGGGTATATATTGTTGAAACTCATTGAACTGTGCACTTAAAATCTAAATATTTTATTATATATAAAGTATATTTCAACAATAAAAAGTATTGAGAAAAAAACAGTAAGGTTAGTACAAGAATTCTGTATTTCTGAAATAGTTCCTGGAGATTATAAACAAAATCATAAATAAACAAACAGAGTATAGTCCCTATCCTCAGATTTGCAATAATTACATTGATCTTTTCCATTTACACTCTGGTAAAATGGAAAAAATAATTACTACAAATAACAATAGTGTAAAGTATAAGATTGATGCTGCAAGAAAAAGAACACTAAATATCACGGAGACTTGAATGGTAGGGGAGTGCTGGTAAAGAAAAAAGATCACATCTAGCTGTAGTGATCAACACAAGTTTTGTGAAGGCAGAGGCATTTGAGATGGACCTTAAAAGTAAGGGAAGGATTTCAATAGGGGGAAGGCAAGGTAGAAAGGAAGATTTCAAAGACAGGAAAGAGAATGAGCAAACACAGGAAGGACTGTTAGAGGCATTCTAGATCTTCATACTTACATGCAACATCACCGGAATGGCTTGCATTTGGATTGGCGTAGGTACCTGGAAGCCTGCATCTAGAATATTCTGAAGTAGTCGAGAATTGATTTTATATTCCTGTTCAAGTTGCTGAAACGTAGCAATTGGGTCAGGAAGATCAGTTCCTTGGATGTGAATTTTGTGTTTATTCCGCAAGAAGTTTATCTGAAAAGTGAAATAAAGTGACACCACGGATACAGTCAAATGCACTGTCAGATATTGTAAAGCAACAGTAGTTTCTAGGATAAGCTTTAGTAGCCTATGAAATTTTTCTGTTAAATTCCAAGCCCCCAAAGATTAGGTACATTTCATGCCTTTTCATAGACAGAAGACATTTATAACAATGAAACCTATCTATCCTATCCATACCTTCCTCATTTTAATGTGTCAATGCCACAAATAATGTTTTATTCATATTAATGCGCTATGTCCCAGCAATAACTTATGATCTCATATAAACTTCTAGAACGTAAACATTGAAGCCTTCTATTTTCTTTGTATGGCACTTAGCATACAAGTGTCACTGCTTTTTGATGATTTACCCTAAACTCTACTTATTAAAACTGAGTACCAAAAGCAGAGTCAAGTGGTGTTGATTTGGTTTGTCTTCCCATTCTCTGATCCAGAAACAGTCAAATTCTGAATTCTGGGTTACTGAAGTGAGCTGAACAATAAATTCTTGCCTCATCAACACAGCAGATGTGCAGCAGACATGACAATGGTCTATTTGTTTGTTCTGTTTCCAACTCTCCCTAGTCCCAAGTTATAAACTAGGCTTAAGAATTCTAACTCTCAAATCCCTGTCACAGAAAATCCTTCTAAACCAATGAATTTAACGCAGAGGAGCAAGGAGGTCAATTTTATGTTTATAAAAAGAAGATAAGAAATTTTAAAAATTTAATTCTAACTACATTATCAATCTTGAAACATTAACAGGTCAAGAATTACATAAGATATACTATAAGAATAATTTCTATATATATAAATAAGCAAGAATAATTTATATATTTTTATTCAAGTTTCAAAATTTTAAACTTAAAAATTTTCAGCGACAGCACACTTTGCTTTTTCATTAGAAATTCAAACTAATGTAATCAATCTTTCAGCTTAACAAAACCATATTCACTTTTATCAACAAAATAACCCAAGTCATTAGGCCAGAAAAGCACTTGGGGCTGACATTTTTCTAACCTTTTCTTTTCTGAGATACTCCAACTTTCCTGAAGTTAGTTTATTTTCTCTTTTGACCTTTTTATCTTCGATCTTTGCTTCCACAGATGATATCCACTGTATAGTAGAACTTTCTTCCTTAGTAATTTCTAAAACATATTATAAAAAATGAAAAGATTTTAAGTGCAACATTGTTGAGTGTAGCCCACAAGCCATAGCTCCACATTAAACAAAAGAAAAAGTACTAGCTGTTGCAACTAGATAAAACAGGATGTATAAAAATTGAAAAAGGAGAGGTAAGTTCTAAGTTGGTAAAATCAGCACTCTGAAGCTCATCCTTTTCCTTTTATTAGTTATTTCAGCTATGTAATATATAGACTGTACACTTGAAAACAGGAAGAGTAACTGAAACACTACTTAAACAAAAAGAGATTTTAATGAGGCAGCCAGCTTTTCCATATCCAAACAACAATAAACTAGAAAATAAATATGATGAAAGGTAGAACAAAGATAAGTATCCCTATGGTAGAGTACAGGGGAAAAAAAAAAACCTGTGAAAAATAGGCAAAGAATAAGAAGAAATTCACAAAAGTTGAAATATAAATACCCAGTAAAGCACATGAAAAGATACTCAAGAAAAAATAAATATAACTTTCATTCATTAGATTGGCAAAAAACTTAAGACCAACAGTACCGAGCATTAACATGATATGGGAAGTCATTGCGCAGTATCTATTCAAAGAAAGAAGTGTGCACACCTTTCACCTAGTCACTTCACTTTTGAAATGCTAATTACAGAACTAGCCCTATACAAAAGGCTTTATGTTCAACAATCTTTATCGTAGTAATATTTGTTATGCAAATATCTAGAAGCAACCTGAATGCCATCAACTGACAAATGACTGTATATTGTCTGATTTGTAACCATAAGCTTGTATTACTTTTGTAACTGAAAAAAATTAATGAGAAAAAAAATTACACACTAACCTGAAGTCATCATCTTCCTCCTTTTCTTGTTCTGTTCTCTCTTCTTTTCAGTTAAGCTATCTTCTTTCTTCTCTACATCTTGAATCTCCTGATGAGTTTTTGATCCTCCACACTCACCTGGGACAGACTTCTTGTTTCCAAAAAAGTCTAATCCCTGCAGCATCCCTGAAGAATCAAAGTCATATTTCCTTTTTCCTACCTAAAACCCAAAAAATCTGAAATGAAATCTATGGACTGACTGGCATGGCTTTCACCCAAGCAGCACTGGCATAAGAATGTGTGTCTAAAATGACTATCATTTTTACCCTTTCACCAGATATTTGTTGAGCTGACAAGTGTTTGGGCAAATGGAATCCAAGACAGTATCTTTTCGGACTTTATAACAGTAATAATGATAAACATAATAGCACCTAACACGTATATGCTTATCAGCCTAACATTTATATGCTGTCAGACAAATTTCTAAACAGGTTTACATATATTATTTCATTCTTCAACAACCCTATGAGGTAAATAGCAATATTACAAACAAGAAAATCGAAGCATTAGGTTAATTAACTTGATAAAGTTCTGAAAACTGTTAACTGGCAGATCCAGGATCTGAATCCAAATAATCTGGCTCCAGATTTCAAACTCTTAACTACATTATACCGCTAATGAAAGAAACATCGGTGGCACGCACGCACGCACGCACACACACACACACCCCTAATCACAGTGTCAAGGTTTTCCATAACTGGGTCCAAGCTAACTTCTCCCGATTTATCACTCACTACTTTCCTATCTAAGATCCTACCCCACAATTTCTAAATCGTTCCTCATTGTTACTTAACATGCCGTAGGGTTGCGGGAATCAAAAGAACCGTGCCCACTGAAGTTATATGCCAAGCCAAACCTGGGAACCTGGGTAACAACTTTTAAAAATCTGTTCTCTCCATTTCAAGTTGTTTCTGCTTCTGAAATTCCTTTCCACCAGTTTCAGAGAAAAAGGTGCTTTTGAAAGGATTATAATTATCCTTTGAATGAACTACGAGGCGCGGGGGAACGTCTCCGTGCCAAGCCCAACTTAGTTTACAAAAGCATGGAGAAAACATTCATGCAGAAGACCGGGTAGGTCTGAGAGTAACCTGAACGCCAAAGGAGGGAAAATGCCCCCAGAGTCAGGCCACGGTGTCTCCAAGCGTTGAGTACCCCAGCAGTCAGTTCGTTCTCCGGCTCCTGCTCCTTCTCAGTTATTCCGGACTCTCCTCCTACGCACAGTACCTGGAATCGGGCTGCGTCCGCGGAGAAGCGTCTCAGGTCGAATTTGGCTCCCGCGCCCAGCCGGCAAAAGAGATCGTGTGCATCCATCTTTACCCAGAAAGCTCTGCGGTCCCAAAGCGCCTGCGCGCAGGACTTCTCCCAGAAGGTGTCGGGCTGGGCGGTGGGCGGAAGTGGCTCTAGGGGGCGGAGCCTGGCGGTTGTGAGATAACTGCTCCGTTTTATTGTCCTGTTGTCATGTAGTTACTTACGATGTGTTATATTGTTCTTCATTATTTATTTGTCCTTTCAAAAAATGTTTATCAAGATTGTCTTATGCCTGCCACTGGTCTAGACTTTTAGGGAAACAACTTAATGGGAACAGAAGATTTTGTTAAGGTAATTTTTGAAAGTGAAAAGTGCTGTGAAACAAAGCAGTGTAATTGGTAGAGAAAGGGGAAGCTACTTTTAGGTAGATTATTCAGGTTCATTTTGATGACGTGATATTTGAGCCTTTTCCAGATAGAATAACATTCCAGATAGAAGAAACACATGTCTCACAAAGGGAAAAGTTTTAGAACATTGAGGAAATAGCCATGGTGACTGGATCCAAGTTGCAGTGAGGAAGTTGTAGTAAAGAGAAGGTTGGAGGAACAAATAGAAACTAGATCTCATAGAGTCTTATAACAAGGTCATAGTAAGGAATTTGGATTTTTAATCCAGACATGCTGGGAAGCTTTCAAAATATTTACTGAGAGCAATTCTAAAATTCTGCAAGAGATTTAGCTTATCACATTTTATATTTGTAAAATGAAGATCATGATACCTACCTATTTCAGAGTTGTTCTGAGGATTAAGCTAGGCTCATAGGCATTGGTGTATAATGGAAAAAGCGTGGGTTTTGAGTGTCAGAAAGACTTATATGTGAATCCAATTGTATCCTTTAATAATTTAGTAATCTTGGTATTTCACTGGTCTGTGCTTCAGTTTCTTCACTGGTAAAATAAGACTTAATAGAATTATAATATCTACCTTTAAGGCTAGGAGTAATATTGTTCCCCACACAGAACTCAAAATGATTGAAATGAGTCAGGGTTCTATCTATTTAATCCTAATATATGTAGGTTATAGTTACTGTATAAAGCATTTGAAACAAAATCTCAAGCATAGTAAGTGTTTAATAAGTATTAGTTCTTTTCCACTTTTCAGTCCATTCTCCTAGAGCAGTAAGTAGTTCTTGACCCTAACCACACATTAGAATCCCCTGAGGAACTTAAAAAACAAAAGAAAACTGGGTGTCACCCTCAGAAATTTTGACTTAATTGTTCTGGAGTATCTTCCTGGCCCGTAATTTTTGAAAGCTTCTCAAGTGATTCTAATTGCAGTCAGGATTGAGACTCACTGTTAGAATTGCCTTTCTAAGGTCCAAAGAGGACCATGTTGCTTCTCCGCTTAAAAGCCTTTCATGATTCCACATTGTCTACTGAATGTAGTCCAAGCTACTGGAACTTGTGTGCCAGGCCCTGAGCAGTGATTCTCAATATCTCAAGAAGTATGACATACTCTCATAAATAACTTCAGCTTGGATTCAACTCCCTCCACCCCTTTTACTTACCAGCTATGTGATCTTAGGTAAGTTGCTCGTCTTCTCTAAGCTTTAATTTTATAAGGTTATTTCAGTGTCGCTTCTTCTATGAACCTTTGGACATATTCATCTTTCTTCTTGGAATGTCCTCTGTCATTTTCCTCCCTGACAAAATCCTTACAGTCTTCAAAACACAGTTTATATGTTCTCTCCTCTGTGAAGCTTACCCTCAATGTCCCCTTCCTAACATAGTCCATTTTCTCGCTCTGATTTCTCATGCCACTTTGTAAATACCTCCATTTTAGCCCCTTTCTTATTGTATTGTAATTATTTTTCCACATCTATTCTACACCAGACTTTGAGCTTTTCGAGGGCTGAGCCTGTATCCCATTTATCTTTATATTATATTTGCCCAGCATGGAGCCTGTTTCATAGTAAGAGATCAGTAAATCTTGTTGAAATAATGAAGTGAAATAAAATAGACAGAGATCTTTGAAACTACCAATCTTGTGGATTTAGGAAAAGACCTGTGTCTTTTGCTTGGTATTTTGTAATAAACTTTGTCTAAGTGAATGAATAAAGTCAAATGGAAACTGTTGTACTTATATCATTTTTTACCTTGACAATGTCCAGCTGAGCTGACTCATTAAGGGACCATTTCCTCTTTGGAACAAAACAAAACAAAACAATTTAAAACCTCGTCAATAAAAGTGGCAAGGAATTGAATCATGGGTTTGTATAACTGGAATGTCTCCAAAATCCAGTATTGTCTGACTGGTAGACACACATGATTTCTCAACTGTAGCAAGTGAGAACACAAAGTCTGTCTAACACTACAGTGGGAGCTAGTTGGGATACCTTGTTGTTATGAACAGAGTAATCACTCCATACCCTAAAAGTATGTTTTTGAGACTCTTTTTCTCTTCCACTCCTTGAACAAATTTTGTTGTTGTTTATACAGTATGCTTTGCTAGGGCCTAAGGATGGAGAGGAAGATTAAGCACAGTCCTTGCTCTCAAGTAGCTTAAAGTCTAAAAAGGGCAGAGAGCTCTTTTAAAACAGCAAGAAAAGTCTATAGACACTGTGGTACAAGTTATAGGAGGTAAGGGAGTGGTTGCTCTATGGTGGGCTGGGTTTTGTGGCAAGTTTGGAAAAGTTTGTAGTTTGTAGTTTATCAAGCTTGCTTATCCTTAAAAATAAGATATTGAAAAATAAGACAAGACAGGTAAAACTACTTTAAGTAAAGGGAACAGTATCAACAAATGTAAGGAAGCATGAAAAAAGCCTGTTGTGTTTGGAGATTTATTCGTGGTTCAACAAAGTTGAAAGCAAATAATGCAGCAAGAGATAGAGCTGGACATGGAGCTCCCATACACTTTATGGATATACCAACAGGTTTAGACTTGATCTTGTAGGCACTAAGAGCCATTAAAGAATGTTAAGCCAGTGATAGAAACAGTTTTTAATTTTAAAAGATCACTCTAGCAGGAAAGTGGAAGGGAGGCAAGTCTCGAGTCAGGGAAACTGAAAGAATATTGCAGAAGTAGTCTAGTGAGGAAAGAAGGCCAATAGCAAAAGGGAAGTGGAGAAAGGAGCAGATCTAAAGGACATGGAGTAAAGTTGACAAGACTCCCTTAGTGATTGAATGCAGAAAGACGGGGAAATGGAGAAACCTAAAACAACCCCCAGGTCTCAAATTTAGGTGACTGGGTAAGGGTAGCTCTATTCAGGGAGATGGGAAATGTTGGAGGGCTGGATTTGTATAAGGACAACATAATAAATTTAATTTTGAGTAGGTTGAGTTTGAGATTTCTGTGGGACACCTGATTGCAATTTCTAATGATCATTTGGAAATAGGAATTACTTTTTCCTTGCAAAGAGAGCTAGAAACTTCTAGATCACAGCTTCAGGGTCTTAATTAAAATGTAAGTTGAAGAGAGGGTAATTGGCTATAAGCGTTTAAAAAAACCCAGCAGTCATTTACTCTTAGACAAAAATCTCACTTTCCCTGGGGCTAAATTTTCAATTTCAAATTCTCAAGATTCACCAATTCTCTAATAATTTAGAAATCTAAATCAAGTACTTAAGAAATCCAAATTCTTATATTTTTTGTACTTTAAAAAAAATTTTTTTTGCCTTGAGTCAACAGTGTACACTTTTCAGGCTTTAATGTAAATAGTGTAACTACTCAAATATTCTTATAATCAGGACAGAACACAAGTAAATATCTCCAGGACCAAAACTGACCTCATGGTGGCACTCCAGTCTTGTTAGAATAAAGTGCTCTAGAATCACCTTACTAACCTCTAAGTGGACAGTTCACATTGAAGTAGAGTTAGCATGAACTCTAGATCCATAGACTCCACAATTAAAGTTCCTGGGGAGAATTTACGGAGAAGATACGATTAAATGTTTCTAAACAGACTTAACACTGGGTCAACAGTATAGGTATAAATATGGCAGAAATCTTCATCCAAAAAGATATTTCATCAGGGTTTAAAACTAACCAAAATAATATCTTCATTATTTATTACTAGCTACCATTTATTGGCACATACTATATGTCGAATACAGTTCTGGGTACTTTTTATATTACATGAGCTGATTGAATCCTCACAACAACTCGAGATTGATAATTATTTTCATTTTTCTGAGGAAGAAATTGAAGCTCAAAGACACTAAGTAGCTTGTTTTTCAAATCATATAGATAGTAAGTAGATTGCATTTTTAACCCAATCTGTGTGATTCCAAACCTTGAGCTATTTAAACAAGGCTGCATTGCCTCATATAATTGATACCAAGATTAAAGCAGTGACAAAATGTGGTTTTCTTTAGGTATAGACTGTTTGGCATAACACGGTTTAAATAATACCTTATTTAAGGAGATCTAGTGAAGATCCCAATTGTGAATTTGAGGCCTTTTCATGAACCAGTGTATGTACACAGTCACAAAGTATATCTCATAAGATATTTATTAATTACAAAGAAAAAAATAGAAAATCTACAGTGGAGAAATCGCAGACACGATGTTAATAAAATAAAGTATAAGTAATAAAGCAAATGTGGTAAAATATCAATATTTGTGCTATAGATAGATTTTTTTTTCCTTTTGTAAAAAAAGAACAAAAAACAACCAAAAAAAAAAAAAAAACCCGAAGGGCCAGGGAGGATTTGTTGACTTTATTGGTCAGCGTGGAGCTTATCTTTGATCTCCATCTGTGAAAGCCCAAATCCCACAAAGGTTTCCAAATAAAACATTTACCTTTCTAAGGGGTAGAGAATTATTGGTGAAACCTAGACTCTATATAAAGGAAGACTCCCAAAGAAAGACACAAATAATAAAACTCCAGAATAATGTTATTATACTGAGCATAGACTGTAGAGGTGGGAGTTAGTTGTCCTTACTCCTACAATGTTTAATTAAGAGTGTCAAATCATATTTAGAAAGCATTTTTTAAATGCCTTACAGACTTCAAAGCCATAAAGATTCTCTGCATCTCTGAGGGTTAACGTCAGCATTTTGTTATTCTCAGCCCAAGATAATTACCAA
Source organism: Eidolon dupreanum (assembly GCA_028627145.1). Classification (NCBI taxonomy): domain Eukaryota; kingdom Metazoa; phylum Chordata; class Mammalia; order Chiroptera; family Pteropodidae; genus Eidolon; species Eidolon dupreanum. Next base: position 80,559,418 of record CM053506.1, on the reverse strand, counting down.
TCTGTTTTTTAAAGAATTGTTCTTTTGGTAAGAAGGAGAAGATGTCTAGAGAAGCTTTTTGTTCAACTTGTTGGTGTTTGCATGATCTACAGTATAATTAACCAACCCTGTAGCACCAGCAAAACAACTGCCTTGAGTATGCATCATGTTTTCAGTGACTTCAGATCATCAACTCTGCTGGGAGGAAATATCTCCTCCTTAGAGATGTAAAAATATTATATCCCTGATTATTCCTACAGGCAGAATGTGATCCATCCTTATATACCAATTATTTTTCAGATCTAAGGGATTTTTCCCCCTTATTTTTGTATATCATTACTCTTGAAACTAAAATCTAATTAAATAAATGCATGCAACATCTAATACTACTTAGGAAGAATTTTGCTATTCAATTGCTTATAATCACCAGAACACATTTGTTAAGATGTAATTGTGCTGCTTAAAAGACATTCAAGGTCTGGTAACTCAGCATCTAAAACAAAAACACCTATATAAACAAATAAGTAATGAACATTGTCACAAAAAATACTTTAAATTTCTATATTAAAATCCTATTAGGTATCTAAAAAACTTCCAATGTCTACTTTTGGCCCAGTAATCCTACTTCTAAGAATTTACCCTAAATAAACACCTCTAATAATATGAAAATACATGTGCACTAGGTTAATTATTGTAGCACTGTTTTTATTTGCAAAATATTAGCGATAACCTAAATGCTCATGTAGAGGAGAGTAGCTGAATAAACTATGGTACAAGCATATAATAGAGCACTATACATCTGCAGAAAAAGAAAGAGAAAGATGTCTGCAAACTGATATAGAAATATTTCTAGCAAAGTACAAGAGAGTCTCTAAGTATGCTATCTTTTATGTAAGGCCAAAAGGGAAGTGAGAAAAATACATGTGACCCCCCCCCTTTTTTTTTGGTCCAAAAAGGAAACAGGAAGGATAAACAAGAAACTAATGAGATTAGTTACCTATAGAAGGTGGGAAGAAAAGAAGTTGAAAGGGTGAGGAGGTGGGCACTGAGTATAGATAGGATAGAGGGTGACATTTCCCTTGAATATTTCTTTGTGTGTGGTTCTATCTTTTGGAGCCATGTTAAGGATTCATATTCTAAAAAGCAAAATAAAACAAAGCACACAAATAAGGAAAAATCCTAAAATTAGAATACAAACAAATCAACCTAACATTTTCAAATGAATAATATAATGACTGAAAAACAGGTGTGTATGTGTGTGTGGGGGGGGAACTAACTCAACCCAAGTAACTTTAGAATACCTTTTTTTTTAAATGTATACTCTCAGACTAAAGAAAAATGAACTGCAAATGAATATTAAACTCAATTTGTTTGGGGTTTTTGCAATGGTTGGGGTTTCTTTTGGTAGCAATTATGAAACTAGTTTCTGTGTGTTCTAGTATAGGGTAGATAAGTGAATATATTATAGACAATGGGATTCAGTTTTCTCACTGGGAGAAGGAAACAAATATGGAAAGAGAGAAAAGTAGAATGAATCCTATAGTACTAGATTAGAATTATACATGATGGTATGAACTCATGATTTTTAATATAGACAGATATGGGTTCACTGAGAAAGCCCAGAAATAATGACACCCCAAGAGCAATGAGTATACCTATCATCTAGAATTTTGTTTCTAAATTCTGCTTGCTACTGAAAGGAATGATGGCTCCATGGAGAACTGACTGATTCTAGAGCTGTAGCTGGAAAAGAACAAGATGAACTTTGAACATCGTATTAAGCTAGTAAGTTAGGAAGCATTCAAAGAATGGTGGGACATGTCAAAATGGCAGAGTTAACCATCAACAAAACAAAAAGGCAACCTACTGAATGGGAGATGATATTTGCAAATAATATATCCATTAAGAGGTTAATATCCAAAAATATATGAATAACTCATATAGCTATTTCTCCAAAGAGGACATACAGATGGGCAATAAACCCATGAAAAGATGCTCAACAACACCAATCATAAGGGAAATGCAAATCAAAAACTACAGTGAGATATCTCCTCACATCCGTCAGAATGGCTATTATCAATATATCAACAAATAACAAGTTGGTGAGGATGTGGAGAAAAAAGAACTCTTGTGCACTTTTGGTGGGATTGTAAATTGGTGTAACCACTATAGAAAATGTATGGAGGTTCCTCCAGAAATTAAAAATAAAATATCGTATGACTGAGAAATTCTACTTTTGGTTACTTATCTGAAGAAATTGAAAACATCATTTTTAAAAGACATATGCACCCCTATGTTCATTGCAGCATTATTTATAATAGCCAAGATATAGAAGCAACCTATGGATAGACAAATGAATAGAGATGTGGTACACCTACACAATGGAATATTAGTTGGCCATAAAAAAGAACAAAATATTACTTGCCATTTGTGACGACATGGCTGGAACTAGAGGGTATTATGCTAAGTGAAATAAGTCAGACAAAGAAAAACAAATACCATATGATTTCACTTATATTTATAATCTAAAAAACAAAATAACAAAACAAAGGAACAAACTCATAGATACAGAAAATAAACTAATGATTGCCAGATGGGAGGAGGTTTGGAGGACATGGGTAAAAAAGGTGAAAAGGATTAAGAAGTACGAATTGCCAGTTATTAAAATAGTTATATAGATATAAAGTACAGCATAGGGAATATAGTTAATAATATTGTAATAACTGTGTTTGGCAGATGGGTACTAGACTTATCATAGTGATCACTTCATAAGGTATATAACTGTCTAATCACTATGTTGTACACCTGAAATTAATATAATACTATATGTTGACTATAATTAAAAAATAAAAAAGGGAATGCATGAAATTAAAGAAAAAATAAACAAAAAAAGTGGCAAAGAGCCATACATACTGAAAGCACTCCTACTGGCCAAATCTGGAATAATTATGCATAACAATAAACAAATGATAGTAACAAATAAATAATAAGAATGTATAATAACCCAGTGAATAAAATGAAAATACATAGGCATATAAATAAATAAATAAAAAGGTAAATAAATAAATGTGGGAGAAGGAAAAGTGAGTTCTTACAGTAGAATGTCAACTAATAAATGTAGAAGGAATGATGGAATTAGAAAATTTGGCAATCATCAGAGTAATCATTGAATCATCAATGGATGGTTAAACATGAAATTTGGATGAGACACAGAATCATTACATTATGACAAAGCATGTGCTCACAAGATATTTATTAATTACAAAGAAAAAAATAGTAAATTTATAGTGGAAAAATGTGGCAGACACCATTTAACAAAGTGATCAAAGTAAATGATAAAACAAATGCGATAAAGTACCAATATTTGGGAAATTTTGGTGAGGGTTATACAGGAAATTTTTATCCTATTTTTATAACATTTTTTATGTCTGAAATTAAATCAAGATAAAAAGTTAAAAAGAGAAGATAATGAAAGCACTCCCTAAGAGTTTGCTAAATTACAGACAGCCAGGGAAAGGCTGTAATCAACATATAGCAAGTTAATTCTGCCTGCCTCCTCAGCAGATCAGCTATAGAAAGCCATCATTGGGGAGTAGGGAGGGGCGAGAGGGCTAAAACCTTATTAGATGTTTCCTCAAATAAAATTTAAAAAATATGTATACATATTTTTGGTTTTTTGAAGACCTGTGTGTTGGAAAAGAGATTTTGATAGCAATTTTGAAAAAACTCTGTCGTGTACCAGAGACGAATTCTGTTCCTAGTCATTTAAAAAGTGATTATTAGATAAAGATTTCAACCCCGGGAAACCTAAATATCAAAGAACTCAAAAACTATAAAAGGGAGTAATTTCTTTTCTCTTTTTAGATAGTAATTTTAAATAGAAATTTCTGATTATGATGGCAGTTATATAAAGTTTTAATGTTATTGATGCATAGACATACTCCAAAATTGTTTTTTTCTATCACATAGAAATAAGTATAAGATCATTGAAAGAATTATCCTTGGTAATGAGCTAATAATATCACTACTTGGATTACATAATAGTTACTATTCTAAATATTGTTGCCTAACTTTTTTGAACACATTATTTTATAAAATATCTCTTTGCCATTTATGTCACATTTGAGTTTTGTGTCTTTTAAAAGGATAGGAAGCAAAAACTTCATCTCCTAATTGTATACAAAGGGAAAATGAGACAGAGAGAAATAGTGAATTTATCTAGCACTACACAGTAAGAAATTAGAAGGCATTACCAACTCATTTGAGTTATAAAAAATTCATGTAAAAAATCATGAATGGCATATTAATATCTAACAGCCATAGTTCTTGTCACAATAGGGGGATGATATCTAACAATCATTAAATAAAATCAAAAGTGCCCATTTCTTCATGATCTTGTATTAGAGTTAGTGTATGTGATTTTTGCCCAAGAATTAAAGTCTCAGTTCTATTGACTTTACTGACATAGTCAAGATAATGCCAGTATATAGTACCCCATGAGTCAAGTGATCAAAATAGGTTTAATGACAGATGGGAGGAAATGCTCACTGCTGTTTGACTCCTATAACTGTGATAAAGGGTTTACTTTGATTAGTGCAACTTCAGCTTTTATTAATATCGTGAAGAATCAAGAAAGTTTCACTTCACTTTGCTGTCATCATTTTGATGGCAATTGACCCTACAAAGCTGCAGGTCTCAGTGTATTGAGTGAAACACCTCTGAGGCATCTTTGCAAAGTTATTCTGCAACCCAGATTGAAATACTGTGATCATATCTTCCTTGAGGCATCTGTTACTTTAATTATGGAGAAGTTACAGAGCATCACCTTCAATAGCCAGTTAGCTCCCTTTCTTTTTATTCTTCAGGTCTGAGTACCTGGGATTCTTTAAAGTAGAAATGAAGACATTTCTTTTTTCTAGGTCCTTGGGAAAAGCAGTGTGATCTAAAATAATCCCGCTGGAGAAGCAGTCTTTCTGTAAATCTGAATACTAGCTCTATTGTTGTTCAGGTGTCCTGAACAATTGTCTTCAAGACTGTGAGCTATAGTTCACTATCTAAAGTTTCTTTTAAGTATCATGATGAATTGGGGAAAAGAGGATGGGAAGGAATGTGAAAGGGTTTGTATAACAAAGAACCATAAATCATCTCTGGTACAGTGGGCCCCCCATCGGCCTATGGGCTTGTCAGAGGAGCTGCAGGGAAAGAAATGAGAGAGAATAGGGTCCTCCAGCTTCAGAGCCACAGACCAGGAAAGCCATTTACCCCCAACCAAATCCTTCCTGAAATATTGCTCACTTATTCATTTAGGAAAAGCCTATTATATGCAAGTCATCTATTCTAGATGCTCTTGGGGAGGGAAGGGCAAGGGAGCAGGGAAATAGTATCAAGATGAGTAAGATACAGAACCTGTCCTATTATTGATTGAACACGTTTATGACAAGGACTCTGCCATTTCTTCAGCATAAACACTGGTACATAATTAGAATGTTCCTCACTCTATGAAACAGATGTATTTCTGAGCCTTACTGATATTGAAGTAAATTTCCGTCAAGGCGATCTCCTCTACATTCTCTGGAAAGCTATCCCTGTTACTCTAAATTGGAATTAGTTTCCTCCTTCTCTACATTCCTGTAGCCCTCTCTTCATGTATATACCATATACGTGTGTGTGTGTGCGAATGTGTGTGAGTGTGTGTGTGTGTGTGTGTGTGTGTGTGTGTACAATAACTTCTTTAGTAGGCCTTTTTGAAGCAACTCTCATAGAGTGGAACATGAAAGAGCATGGGCTCTGGAGCCAAACAGGCTCAAATTAGAATCTCAGCTCCACTACTTATTAGCATGTGTGATCTGGGTTAGTTTCTTAACCTCTCTAAGCCTCAGATTCCTCCTGTGTAACATGGGAATAAAAATAGTTCCAATTTATTAGAACTTTGTGAGACCTAAATGAGATAAGGTAAGTCAGCATTTAGGAAAATACCTGGAATATAGTAAGCATGAAGGACTAGTTAGTTATTCTTGTTAGGTACTTTACAGATGAGTATTGTACAGGTGAGGAAACTGAAGCTCATAAAGATTAACTTATATGCATTATAACTTGAAGAAAGTACGGCACTGCATGTAAGAACTTCAGAGTCACATATACCTCATTCACATTCCTATTCTGCCATTTTTATGCTGTTTATTATTTATACACCCCTGAATGAATGATTTAATTTCTTAGACTTCATTTCTTTATTTGTAAAATGGAGATGATAATTGCTAGTAACATCTACCTCACTGCTAATTATGAGGATTAAATAAAATGAGGTTGTAAAGTACTTAGCACATGGAATGCACTCAGAACATCAGAAGGCACTATTATTACCAAAAGCCACCCAGTTGACAAGTTATAGGACCTGAATTTAAATGCTGTGGGTCTGACTCTGAAGCTCCTGCCCTTTTCTAATAAATTCACCACCATCTCCTTTGCATTGTGAGCTAGAATTCTAAGAAATAGAAGATACAATCAACAATTGGAAGGCTTCTTTCAAGTCCAATAACATTAGCTTATATTAGTCTTTTGATGATTGCTTTACAGATTTTCACAAATATGTACTCACATACCCACAATCTTGAACTAGCCTTTCCCCTCTCAATCAACAGAATATGTATATATTTTCCAGCCACATAGAGAAATAGCCAACATCTCAAAGGAACGTACTACTGCCTTTACCCACATGGACTTTTCAAAACATAAGACTTTGAAAGAAATCATCATCCCAGAGAAAATATTACAGAGACTTTCTTGCAGTGAAGAATAGGATTAAAACTCAAGTTTGTGGAGTGAAACCCAAGTAAAAAGGAAAAGTGAGAGGTTGCCTTCATCTTCCCAGCAAGCCCTGCCCCTCTCCATCCCCAGGAGGGTAGAGAGACCTGTGGTAGGGTCAAGGAGTGGTGACCAGGTTAGCAACAAGGGCAATGGAGGGAAGAGACAAAAGAACAGAAAGTGGAAGCGGCTGGCTGAATGTTTGAGCATGTTTCTTTGCTGAAAGAGAATGGCAGGGACGACAACTCAAACTGAGAGAGAGGATTGTGGAGGGGGAAGAAGACAGCTAATGGATGGGGTGGCCCAGCAGGGGTCAGAGGTCATGAGGGTGCTCAGTGAACTAATTGGCCACTCTGTGCATATTCACTTTCTGCTGCTAGCCTACAGCTGGGCCTGGAGAAAAAGTCCTGGGATTGAAGCTGGCTTTATTTATTTATACCCTGAGATTTGAGGTCAACTGGTGAAAGGCAACTGAAACTGAAAAGTGAAACAAGAACTCTCTTTTCTTCTCTTGGAACAACTGACCAGGGACAGCCTTCTGCAAAGAAAATGCTAAAGATTCTACTTCATTCATTCATTTATTCATTCATGCATTTTATCATCATCATCATCATCATCATCATCATCATCATCTCTCTATGTTAATTGGATACCTTAGGAAATGTTATACCTTGGAAAAGGATTATAGACACCTTTAGCTTGGAACGTAGAGATTATCAGAGTCAGGCCTGGGCTTTTGGGATCATCTAGTCCATCTATATTGTTTCATACTACAGGGAATGAAGAAAACGATTTGCTCAAACTCATGAAGAATAGCAGAAGAGGGAGCAGAGCTCATATATTCTCACTCCCAGTTCAGAGATTTTCCCATTACACTCTTCTCAGAAACATATTAACTTTGAAAACTTGTGCAGACTGGTGTGGTTAAACAGCACAGCCTCTGGTTTGGACAGCCTGGGCTAGAATGAGGACTGCCAGCTCTGGGGCCTTAAGACAGTTACTTAATCTTTCAAAGCAACAATTTACTTATCTGTAGAAACACAGGATTGTTATGTGGATCAAATGAGGTAAATGCATGTAAAGTGAGCACATGCTTCAATAAATTTTAACTGTAGTTGTTACGCTGCTATTACTTTAGAGTCCAATATAGACTGTGCTTATGATGATAAACATGTAACACAATGAATACCAGCTCTGTCCTGCCCTATAATCTTCATGGGCAACCCATTCCAAGATGAAAACACTCACTTCCCCCTCAGTTAAGAGACCTGTGAGGACAGAGGGGGAAATGTTGAAGTCCTGTCTGGACTTTCTACAGACAGAGCTGTCTATGCTTGGAATGAGCAAAGGGCTTAGAACAGTGCCAGGCACATCATTAGCACTCAGGAAAGGTTAGTTGTTGTTGTTCGTAATTGTTAGCAGGAAAGAGGGAGCTCTTTGTCACTGCAGAGGTTCAAGCATAAGACTGGCTTACCCTTTTTCAGGAGTGTTGTAAGGAAGATTCATGGATTGAATGGAGGTTGACCAAGATGAGGTCTAAGTTCTGGGAATTTTCATTTTAACTTTTGTGTAGCTGAATAAAACCAATTTGCCTTGTTCTCCCCAGCATTCTTTGTGCATTTTTCTCTTAGATTGTTGGTCTTTTTCTTATTGATTTGTTAGAATTCCTTGTATCATCTGGAACATACTGTTTGTTAGTAATATTCATTGTAAAGTTTGTCTTTCACTCTGTAGCTTAACTTTTAACTTTGTAGTGTTTTATTCCATCTCAATATAATTAATATATTAACTACATTTAATATGTTAAATGTCCATGTTAAAATAGTCAAATTTGTCCTGTATAGTATTGCACTTTGGGGTCTTACCTATGAAATCCTGCCTTATTCCAATGACACAAAACTACTCTCCAATACTTTCTTCTAAGAACTTTAAAAATTAAAAAAAAAATTATGCCAGAAATTTAAGCTGCTCTTTATATATAGTGTGATATAAGAAGCTAATTTTAGTGTCCAATATTGATAATCAGCTCTTCTAGCACCATTTATTGAATTATCCATCCTATCACAGTGATCTGTGATGTCATTGCTATAATATACCAAGTTACTATATGCATAGGTATATTTCTGAGCTCTCTATTCCATTCCATTAGAGCTATTTTTCTCTCTGTGTGTCAAAATTACACCATTTGAATTACTATAGCCTTATTAAAAATTTTCACATGTAGTAAAGCAAATGCCTCCTCCTTCTCCTTCAAAATTGTCTTAATTATACTTGGCTCTTTTCTATAGTATTTTAAGGTTATCTTGTAAGTGTCCTATACACAGATACAGCCAAGTTGGGGTTTTATTTGAATTGTATTGAATTTATAGAGTAATTTGGGATTTGAAAATAATATGGGGGTATCTCCAGCTGTGAACATGGTATATTGCTTCATTTATTTAGGCCTTTTGTCTGTCAATAAAGTTTTATGATTTTCTAAGTTTGCATCATGATCCTTTTATTAGATCCATTGCTAATACTTTTTAATTTTTGTGGATATGGTTGCAGGAACTCCTAAAAATTATATTTCCTGATTAATTAGCTTTTGCAGATGTATAGAAATGCATTCGATTTTTTTTTTGTATGCTTATCTGAATTTGGCAAACTTGTGCTATTCTTTTAATAGTTCTGATAATTTGTCTATAAATTCTCTTGGATTCTCTATCAAGACAATAATATTGTCAACAAATAGCAGTGATTTTATTTTTTCCTTTCCAATCCTTTTACTTTTTATTTCCTTTCTTGCCATATTGCATTGGTTGGGATAGCCAGTAAAATATTGAATGAAAGTGGTGAGCTGATAGCTGTTAGTTAAAGGAACATGCCACCTTAACGTGCTATGTCACCAGAATGATTATCTAGAGCTATGCCGTGCCTGCTAGATTGGTATCAGCAATGTGAACATGCCTTTGGTGTTTGAGAATAGGTATTTTTATTCTCATTTAATTGATGAAGAAACAGAAACTCAAAGAAGTAAGTAACTTGCTTAAGGCCACACAGTTATTAAGTAGGAGATTCAACCCAAAACTTCTAATTTCCAGTTGAATGCTATTTTCATGATTACAAACTTCCTTCTAGATATCTATCTGTGCTAATATGTTACCTTTTTCATGTAACATATTGTATCTTTAAAGAGGTATTCCAGATGCCTTTGCTCAATTAAATGACTCTAATTGTGAGAGTTTTAGGCAAATATGCTGTTTGGTCAGAATAGAAGAAAGTCTATAATTTTTTTAAAACAAATTCATAGACACTTAAGCAACTTGTATCTAACCCCTTATTTAATGTGGATACCCCTATACTATATCATTGAGAGATTATCCTCCAGCCTTTACCAACTGCCGGGATAGGTTCACTTCATTGACAAACTGCTGAATAATTTTCACATGAATCCACAATCTGCCCACTGCTCCAGAGAGTAGTGTGTTTTCTCCTCTATATAACACTTCTCATGTATTTGTTCTCCTCAGATCTTCACTTTCAGACGATTCATCTCTAGGATATTTGTTACTGTCTAAATGAGATAGTTTCCAGACTTTTCACTATCCTGATTATTCTCTTCTCTAGGCTTTCTACTTGTTTAATATCCCCCTTGAAAAAGGATGCCCAGACTTTAAGCTGGGGCCTGATTGCAAATAAGATAGGTCTCTTAGATCACACTTAGACACAGTTACTTCCATTGATGCAGTCTAGATTTTTGTCTTTTTAGCAACTATGACACATTGCTGACTTATGCTAAATTTAGGGTTAACTAAACCCAAATATTTTTCATTTGAACTACATTACTGAGAATGTGTTATTTGTATGTTAAAAAAGAGAGAGAAAAGCCCTGAAGGCATAAATATATATCTATATTTATATAACATAAAAATGATAAATAAATATATACATAAATATGTATGTCTTCACTAAATTTAACCATATGTGTTCCTACTTTATAATCAGTCATCTATAAATGTGATAAAGCATGTCTTTTGTGTAGAGTTAGGTCTGGAATGTGAGGAGTTGTCCTGCGTTGCTTAATCATTCAGACTAGAAGCCTTGGTGGCTTATTTGGCTTTTTCTCTCCCTTCCATTCCCTGTGCCCTTTTTTGCAGCAATTGAGAGCTCTTTAGGTCAGGGTGAGGTCTGTAAAGAGGCAGCCAGGACAGACATCTACTCTATTATGGAGACAAAAGGGGCAGCATCTGCAGCTTGGAGGCTGCCAACAGGTCACCAGGAAACACCTGAGTGGTCAGGGTAGGGGAAGTTGTTTGGGGCTGCTGACTCAGGGTAAGCTAAAATTCAAATTTTAGCTTACCCTGACTAAGATAAATATGAGACTTTTTAATTAAAATTATTGGAGTGATATTGGTTAATAAAATCAAATTTTTTACTGTAGAGTTAAAATTCAGTTTTGTACAGGAAACTAAAAATCTCATGATTTTCTAAAATTTCTTAAGAGGTGATGAAAGAACCACTGGATAGAAAGGGATAGCAGGAATCAGAGTGCTTTGCTCAGCTTTATACTACCTGGTTCAGTGGGGTTACTTACCATTCACTCCCTATCTTATTAGACCAAATGAGTTTCAGGGTATATCTTTGAAACTGAAATCCCAGCTACCCAAACTCTTTTGCCTCTCTCCTGCTCACAAATTCATACATGTAAATCAAGAAACCACCCCCTCACCCCACATATGTTCCTCATCTTCACCAAATACTTGTAGTTTTGCCTGGACAGTATTTACAAGGACAGTGTTCTGTGACTCTAGTATTGACAATATGATAGTAAAAATTGCAAATATGAAAGGGCACTATGTGCCCCCAATTTTCTAAGCACTTTATATATGTAAATTAATTTTGTCTTAACAACAGTTCTTTGTGGTAGAGATAATTATTACCCTTGTTTTACAGATGAGAAGACTGAGGCACAGATATTAAATGTTTGCCCAAGGTCCCACAGCTAAAAGTGGCAGGGCGGGATTGGTCTCCAGGCAGGCCAGCTCCAGCACCTGGGCTCTAAACCACCATGGATGCTGCTTCTCTCGACTGTGAAGGGATCTGCAGCAGATATCAGACACATGTCTTCTGCAGCCCCAGACCTTGTTTTCTGCTCAAAAGTTATTCGTTGCCCAATGATTTCCTTTTAAAATCACCAAGAATGTTCCTTTTTAGGGTAAAATCTTCCAGTAGGTTTTATCCCATTTACAAATGAAGAAATGTAGGATCAGAGTGTTAAATAATGTTCTAAAGGCCACATAAGGAGTAAGTGGCAGAATTAGGATGCAAACCCAGCTCTGAGTGACATTAGAGTCCACACACCTCCCTCTGCCCTACACTGCATCTATCATGGTGCCTTATCTTCAGAAAGAGCCTGGACATTCTCAATACCCTCTTTTGCATGGGATGGAGGATGTGCAAGGGTCATTCTTCAGGGAAAAATTATCATCCCCATAATTACTACCAAATCTTGTTAAAGGTCTAATTGAGTGCTGAATGCTATAATCTGGGACCTCTTTGCAAGCCTCAAAGTGAGAGCTCATGAAAGTATGAGTAATTCATCATTGGCTTGGTAGAAATTAGCTGAAGGGTAAGTAAGTTCTAAGATCGATTTCTCCATCTCTTGAGCTGACTGCTTGAATTAATTTACTGCTTCTCATACACCATTCTCTGCTCTTGAGTTTAGAGCAAATAAAATTTCTTTTCAGAATATAAGTCAAGGGCACAGTCCCTAGAAAATTGTGTTGTCTGGGATCACTGGGATATGCACATTCCTATGCACACCTGTGCCTATGTACACACATACACCTGGCACGGACAAACGCACACATACCACACTGCCATATTTGTGATGAGCAGTCCTTGGAAACAAGACTGCCTTCAGAGGAGAAGCAAATGCATGGGGTTGTGGTCTTTATTCCCCACAGTGACCAGGTATGTCCCACAGTGGTAGGGTGGAGCCTGCCCTTTCTGAACTGAGTCCCTGTCTTTCCAGAGGTATATCCAAGGGCCTTGGGACATAGTTTCATCAGGCCTGCTCAACACATCCCCTGGGCTGGACTGGCCTACTTGTAGCCCCTAAGCAGAGTCTTGTGCTCTAGGTGGGCCCCTCACCAGCAGTCCTCCAGCAGTGATGCCAGGAACAATGTTCCTGAGTCAAAGGGAAAGCATTATTGCTGCCCTGTGGTCAGGCAAACAAGCAGCTGACTTTGAAGTCCCAGGGGGATTTGCTTAGGCTGGAGTCGGGAGACAGGAAACTGAAGGAGAAGCCTGCAAGCATCCCCCAAGCCTGGTTGTGTTTGTTAACTAGGCCTGGGGTTTTTGATGTTTCCGTAGAAGCAGGAGGAGGGAGGCATGCTCCCAGCAGACCCCAAGGGACATCTTTCAACTCCTGCTGAGCCTGCAGTCCCACCTAGGAACAGAACGCAGACCAGGCCTGAGTCCAGAAAATCTAGTGACAGGCCTGAAATGGAAAGAAACACCTAGTCCGTTCCCTTCAAGGTGGTACTTGGGTGTGGTCCAGGGCAATTTGCAGAGTGTGCTGCTTCCCTTGGGTACCTGTTTTCATTCAGGTGGCATCAGGTAAGAATGGTCAAGGGAAAATCTGAAGGGAAAAAGAAGTAGCCAAAGGCAGCAACGGTGCCGTTAGTGACCATAGGCCTGAGGTTCCCACTTGCAAAGTCTCCTCCCCTCCTCACCCTCCATCAACTGTCTTCCTGACTCGTGACTCCTCAACACCATGCTTCACTCCTTCATCCAACCCCTAACCAGAGCAGTTTGACTTTCTCCAGGGACAACTCTGCTGTGTATCCAACTCAGAAGCTACAAGTAGACTAGAAACACTGCTCTCCTGTCCCCTCCACTAAGCAATAAAATGTACTGGTGAGAAACCCTGAGGGTAGGAGAGAGAGACTTCTAGAGAACAGAGCCTGGGTAAGACAATGCTCCCACTGCGTTGGCTCTTGGGGCTTGCATCAGGATACAACTAAAGCACGTTTATGACCTGTCAGGCCCGGCCACAGGGAATGAGTCAAAAAATAAAGCATTATTATTAACCAGTTCAATGTCCCATACAATATTAGCCATGAATAGCTCTGTGCAACTTCCTCCCTCTTTCTCCTCCCCACTTCCCCCAAACTCTTCTATCTGCTACAACCAAATGTGTAAATTTCTACTAGATTCTTACCTCCACACCCAGGCCTGGTCTTCTGTCTGTCCCTACCTGCCTGCTCCCCCTACCCCTGACACATTGTGATTGAGAAAGAGCTTGTTCACGATAAGACCTTGAAATCTGGAGTTATAAATCCTTCCAAGACGGCCACCCTATCTCTGTGCTAATGCTTGCGGTGCCACCGAAAGGAGGCTCACCTGGTTGTGACCCATCCCCTCTTACTCCTTGGAGTTTGCTGCTCCACCTCTGCAAACACAGGACAATGGGTGAATGGCATTACCTGTCTCAACAGGTGCTAGCCTGGCCTCACTTTCCTACAGGGTGATGGGGAGGTCACCCTCCGGCCCACCCACTCTGGGCATTCCTGTGATTGTGAAAGCCCACCATTGAATGTGACCCTCCCTTTAGTCCCCCATGACTTCAGCTGTGGGAGGCCAAACCCACTTCAACGGCTTTAGAAGTCCTCACTTTACCTACTGAGTCCACCTGCTAGAGAGCAGGCATCACCTGCACTGTCTGGGAGGGCCCTGATACTGCCTCCGAGTTTTCCTGTCATACAATGGGCATTTTCCATATTAGCCTTGCCTGATATGCATGGGAAGAGATTGTTTATTACTCATCATCAAATCCCTATGCCAAGCAGACTGTACAGAACACAAATATTTGGTAAATGACTTAAGAGAATGCTGTCATACTAATCGCCAGCAAATATTTGTTGGGGCATCTTCTGTGCGGTGACTCCACTAAGCAGTAGGAGGTACAAAGATTAATTAGACTCTATTTCCACTCTCAGGGGGCTTACACTGGAGTTGGGGAGATCCAGAGAAGCTGCATTTGCCAGGAGGACAGAGGAAGAACTGGAACTGGATTCCCCAAGGAGTCTGCTTTGGCTACTAAAGTTTGCCAAAGAGTAAACTACAGATACCCCTGGACCACTGTTCATCTCCTTATATTCCTGAGTGGAGCTGTTAACTCACCAACTATCTGCATATCTAGTTTTTCCTTACATGATTTCAGTGTCCTCGTTTGAAAGCATGAATAAAAGTAAAAAAAGTACTGTCTCTTACCAGGAAAGAATTTCTCAACTCTTTAGCCCTGGACTCAAAGGAAGTGGAACTTGGCGCCACTGGGCTCCAACTGGAGCCATACTTGTTAGCTGTGCTCATGCTATTTGACTTGGGCTCCCTTTTGATTTGAGGCCAGAGCTGCCACCGCCCTCCGGAGAAAGAAGGAGGAGATGGAGGCATCTGTCTGGAGCTCAGGTCATCCCATCACATCTTAACAGAGTGCCTCATCTGTGCTGAGTGCTGTGCTGGCCACCAGGAATAGAGAGAACAATACCAGGAGTGTAATTCCTTCTCTAGGGCAGGGGACTTATATCTCAGAGAACCTAGGAGAAGAAGGACAGCCAGTTAATCTCTGGGGGTCTGAGGGTCAGCTCAGATGATATGAGGGGTTGCTGCTTTACCAACGCCACTACTGTCTCATTGAGGGGACCTTCACTGTATGGAGTGTGGGTCCAACAGCATGCATGGACAGTGGGGCCACTGTTAAAGGGTGACATTTTCTGCATGGCTCTTCTAAGCCAGTGCTTCTGAAACTTTTCCACTGAAGTGCTGCCATTAGTGGCAGAGAAGAGTGACTTCACACTTCTCAAAGGGCTAGGGTTTTAGATCATTGAGAACAGGAAATCTCTTTAAAGCCCCATGTTTTATCTTAAAAATGTGTACACATTTTGTAGTTTCAATAATGACCTATTGATTTGTTTTTATATAAAAATGAAATTAAAATTACTTATCTCTGAATAAAATTGATGCTTCAGGAAGATGAGCTATTTCCCTATGGCTTCTTAAGCCTCAGCCTCACTGCCCTACCTATATACCCTAGTTTAAGAAGCATGCCTTTTAGGACATCAGACCCATGTTCACGTACACACTCAGGGGTATCACATCAAAGTGGGCCTCTAACACTTTTGTATGGCTCACATCCTTGATCCCAAACACTCCTCTGGGTTTGTCCTATACTGTCTTGGTTACACACTCCTTCAGCCTGGCCCAGTGGGGTCATCCCTTCACCTTTGGGCTTATAAAACAATTCTCCAGTAACACTATTTCCCAAATACCTAGGAGCAGTGCCTCCAAACCTTTTGTAGTCTCCTTCACAGGGAAGGGCCAGGGAAGAGGCAGCAGTGAGCCTGAGATCCTGAGTGGGGTTAAAAGCAGATACTTAACTGAAGACTTACTAAACTAATTACTTAAAAGCTTCTTGGCTAAGGATTGTCCTTGCAACTGCCTCGGTAGGCGTTAGCATCATACCCACCTTGCTTTCCCTGACACAATTGCTGCTTTTGTCCAGGGAAACAAGGAATCAAGGCTGCTTGCTTATCTGATGAGGCAGAAGTTAGATGATCTGAAGTCCATAGTAGGTTTGTTATAGATTCACTATATCAATGGTTTTGAAATTTTAAAAGAAGTGCAACCCATTCATTTATTCATTCATGAATTTGCTTATTCATTCATGAATTTGCTTATTCATTCAACAATTCTCTGTAAAGAACCTGCTTTACACTAGGAACTGTATGGGGATACTGGAGATACAGTGGTGAACAACAATAACCTGGTCTGGCCTCTTAAGATTTTCAAGTGGGAGATAGAATTAAACAGATGTCTCCAGGGAAGTCAATAACACAAGGTCAGATGAGGCAAGCCCAGGGCCCTTTGCCACTGATTACTCCTGACATTGGATGTTCCACTCAGCAGCCTAAGTACAGTTAGTAGGTCCTGAACTAAGTCATGGGCAATGGTGAGTTTCCTGCAACTCCTCATATAAAGGTAAAAAAAATAAAATGAAATTCCCCTCCAAGTCTCCCCACCAGCCCAACTGCCCCAGAGACGATGCACCTAAGTGAAATGTACAATTACACTCAAGAGTGAGGAAATGCATGGTTTCATTTAATTCCCCCATTTGAGTTGTGATGTCAAGTGGCATGATTCTCCTCCACTTCACAGATACAGAACTTGAGACCTTAGAGAGACAAAACAGTCTACTGAAGCTCACCTGGCAAGGATGGGACTGAGAAGGGGTTCACACAGGAGGAAAGGAAGAGTAGGGTCCCGGGCTTGACTCTTGATTTTACTGAACAGTGCTGGGCTGAAGGCCTTCAGTAACTCACCAGACAGACTCCCATGGTTTCGGAGACTCTGGCCACTGCCTCTTATCTTTCCTCCCCATGACGTGTGCAGATCTGATGGCTAAAAACTGGACTCTAGAACTTAGCTAAGAGCTGGTGGGACAATGGAAATGTGAGCTTTGGAATGTACCCAAACAACCCATAGTCCTGCCCCCTCCTCCCCAAAGACTGACCAATGACCCCTAAACCAGTGACTGGATTGTTTCTAAGAAACTTAGCATGACTTTGACAACTGCTTGGCAAAGGATTGTCACTCTTTTTCACCCTTCACCTTTGGAGTATCTTCATCTAAGCCTGTACCGCCATTTAAAGGAAAATTCAACCAAACTTGGAGTAAATTAGGTTATACAGCTAATCATGTTTATGGTCACCTTCCTATGACATTAAGGCCTCCCAGAGAGTCACTGAAAAGTCTGTGAGGGCTGCTAACTCCATTGCGAGTGAGGAATGTGTTTATTCTTCCAAGGAGCAAAGATCTATTCAAAGTGACGTTGCCACATTGTGTAACCAGGAACATGGGTTGTTGCTGATGTAAACAAATGGCCAGGGCCAGACCTGTCAAGAGCCCAGTCTCCTTTTCCCAGAGGTGTTTCTTATGAATGGTTGTGCCCAGTGAAGCAATTTCCTGCCCTGTAAACTTCTGCCCAGCAAACCACATCTCCTATCTATCTAGCTCTGGGTCATAAAACAATTCTCCACAGACCAATCAGAGACTGATCAGGAGTCCTTGAGTAACAGGAAAATTACCCTCCACCTGCAGACGTAATGACACTTTGCAAACTAGTGGCTTTGAAGTTTGTGAACGTAAACATCACATGCCTTACCCCATGCCTTACTTCTGCTCATCTGAATGTGGGGCCCACATACTTGATTCTCAGGCCCTGGTTCACTCCTCAGAGGCACCAACTGGCCAGTGACCCATTACCTTGACCTGAGGACCTCGCAGCCTGGAGAACATATTTCACTGTGTCAGATCATTATTTACAGAGCCAGAGCAAGAGAATTTTAAGCAGGCATCTCAGGTGGGCAGAAGACAGAAGAAGATTTGAACATTCACTTTGCATTTTGTGGTCCTTTAGCTTGGAATGTATCCCCTACCCCATAACCCCATCTGCCTGGAGAACTGTCATTCATTCTTCATGAGAGTTCAAGTGCTTTTCAAGGAAATTTCTCTGATTTCTACTCAAACAAAATTTCCTCCATTGTCCTACCAGTCTACCTCATAACACCTACACACCGCACTGCAATCGCTTATTAATTCATGTTTCCCCAGCCAGTTTGGAATCTCCCTCAGGGCATCTGAAATCTCCAGCACCCACCACAGTACCCGCTTCAAAGTCAGTGTACAAAAAAGTTTTAATGAATGCATGAATGAATGAATGGGCACTTATTATGTGCCTCTACACTACACTTAGGAGCTTTGCATATAAAAAATGTACAAAAATGTAGTCAAAGGAATGAAGACCTGGGCTAGGCTGGTAAAGAGAGGCATAACCTAGGGTTTCTGTCCTTGGGAAGTTTGCAATCTGGTCATCTTTCTATGTGTGGTAGTAATATTTGCAGATGGGGTATAGAGATCAAACTCATGGGTAGAAGAAGTGGTTTGTTGTTGGTGGTGATATTCCTTTTTGAGTGCCAGCTCAGAAGCCAAAATGGTTCTGAACTGGTCTAACTAACCCTTGTACTACACTAGCCAAAGGCCATGTAGTACAAGGAAATATGTAATAGTAACAATGACTTGATCCCTCCTTTGAAGCTTGGGAGGCCCCAGATAATGGCAGCAATAGTACTGATAGTAGGTATGCATTTGGTCTATTTTCCAGATGTAAAAATTGTAAACTCCATAATATACATATACTCATCCATTCATTCATGCATTCAGAAAACATTAACTGAGTGCCTAATATGTGCCAGGTACCAGATACTGGTGACAAAACAGTGAACAAAACACCAAGTTCTTGTTCTTGCAGATCTTACATTATAGTTGGGGGAAGACATTCAGTGATGGTGGGGAAGGGGCTCATCATATTCTCTTACGTTGTAGTCCAGGAAGGACTGGGTGCCTATCACTAAAATTTTTGAGCCCTTTCTTATGTACCAGGCAAAGGGCTTTATGTACCTTGAATCTCATTTAACTCATTTAGGAAACACATAAGGAAACAGATTCAGAAATGTTAAGTAGCCTTCCCAAGATCACACAGCTAATAAGTGGTAGAACCAGGATCTGAACTCAGATTTGCCTGACTTCCCCAGCCTGAGCTCTTACCCATAACTCTATATGGCAGCAGTAAGTACTTACTAGATTCACAAAGGGGTGGAGGAATGGTTACCCTTAACTAGAGTAGAAACCTGTTGTTTTGTTTCTATGATACAAATATGAGCAACATGTTTAAAATTTTCATTTACTAATTGAGTCGAGCTTCTCCAAAGTGTGGCTCCTGTTGAAAGTAGATTTTATAAGAAAACAAACAGACAAAAAATAGATATCATAAAGATTAAGAAACAAGCATCTTTCTCATGATTTCCATGTCTCCTGAGCAAGGCAACCTATTTTACAAAAATAATAATGACTTATAATTGAAAAGTTGTACAAAAGAAACGATCACCTTAACTTTTGTTTTCATGGTGTGTGGTAAGGTTTCTATATCAGGCTGTATAATGACTCCCAAAGATATCAGGTCCTAATACTTGGATTCTGTAAATGTTACCTTAAAAGGAAAAAGAGTCTTTGCAGATTAAAGCAATTTCTCCTAGATAATCCAGGTGGGCTCAAAATGTAATCGCACGTATCCTTATGAGGAGGAGGAAGACAGGGAACATTTGATACAAAAGAGAAGGCCATGTGATCATGGAGGCAGAGACTAGAGCAATGTGGTCACAAGCCAGGGAACCCGTCCTTCACCAGAAGCTGGAAGAAGCAAGGAACAGATTCTCCCCCATAACTTCTAGAGGGAGTGCAATCCTGCTAACATCTTGGTTTTAGCCCAGTGATAGCAATTTGGGACTTCCGGCCTCCAGGACGGTGAGAGAATAAATTTCTGGTGTTTTAAGCTACCAAGTTTGTGATAATTTGTTACAATGGCCACAGGAAACTAACATACCCTCCTAGAGCAGAAGGTAGCAAAAGGAATAAGTCATTAACCACCACTGTAGGTGATTTGGAAATACACACTCATATCTTTTCAGTCAGGATGCCCCAAAGGAACCTTGCCTTGGAAAACAAGGATATAGAGATCCTTCTACAAAAAAAATGAGTCCACCTCTTTCCCATCCCTGTGCCTTTTCTTTGTTTTTCTTTCTAATACCTATCAATACCTGGCACATCATATATTTGTTTAGTTATTGTTGGTTCCCTCCCAGTTGAATGGAAGCACCATGGGAAAAGTGACACTTTGGAACTGCTTTTCTCCCTGTGTCTAGGAAAGTATGTAGCACATAGTAAGCATTCATTAAGCATTTGTTGGAGAAATGATTGACCATCATGTTATTGGAGATCCTTGACTTCACATCAGAGGAATGGTAATAGCAGATATCACAGCATGGCATACTACCAAGATGCTTCCTAAAGTACCACTTTAAAAAATAACAGATAGCATCTATGTTCAGGCAATACTGTTTTTCATTTTCTACAACATCAGCTTCTGTTTCCTACTTTGTTCAGGCCCCAAACCTTGCAATCATCTTTGATGCTTCTTTTTC
Organism: Eidolon dupreanum; assembly: GCA_028627145.1. NCBI lineage: Eukaryota > Metazoa > Chordata > Mammalia > Chiroptera > Pteropodidae > Eidolon > Eidolon dupreanum. The sequence continues at coordinate 80,538,557 of CM053506.1, read as the reverse complement.
TCATACTCCACATCTAAACCATCCGGACATCCTGGTGCCTTCAAATCCTCTACCTTTCATCACCCCCACCCCAGGCTTGGACGATAGCAATGGCTTCATAATGGTCTCTTTGCTGTCATTCTCGGCCCCTCCCCACAATTCATCAGCCAGAGGGATCCTTTTATTTTTTATTTAATTTTAAAAAATTTAAATTTAAATTTATTTTTTTCCCATTACAGTTGATATTCAATATTATATTAGTTCCAGGTGTACAGCATAGTGGTTAGACATTCATATAACTTATGAAGTGATACCCCCATGAATCTAGTACCCACCTGGCACCATACATAGTTATAACAATATTATTCACTATATTCTCTATACTGTATTTCACATCCCTGTGACTATTTTATAAGTACCAATGTGCACTTCTTAATCCCTTCACCTTTCCACCCAGTCCCCCAACCTCCCTTACGTCTGGCAACCATCAGTTCGTTCTCTGTATCTATAAGTCTGTTTCTGTTTTGTATGTTCGTTTATTTTGTTTTTCAGATTCCCATATAAGTGAAATCATATTTGTCTGACTTATTTCACTTAGCATAATACACTCTAGGTTCATCCAGGTTTTTGCAAATGGTAAGATTTTATTCTTTTTTTTTTTTTGTGGCCAAGTAACATTCCATTAAATATATGCACCATAACTTCTTTATCGATGAAAATTTAGGTTGCTTCCATATCTTGGCTATTGTAAATAATGCTGCAATAAACATAGGGATGCATATATCTTTTCAAATTAGTGTTTTAGTATTCTTTGGATAAATATTTAGAAGCAGAATTGCTGGGTCATAAGATATTTCTCTTTTTAATTTTCTGAGGCAACTCCATACTGTCTTCCACTGTGGCTGCACCAAATTACAATCCCACCAGCAATGCATGAGGGTTCCCTTTTCTTTACATCCTCACCAACACTTGTTTTTTTATTTATTGATGGTAGCCATTCTGACAGGTGTGAGGTGATATCTCATTGTGGTTTTATTTGTCTTTCCCTGATGATTGGTGACGTTGAGCATATTTTCATACATCTGTTGGTCATCTGTATGTTTTCTTTGGAGAAATGTCTATTCAGGTCAACTGGAGGGGTTCTTTTAAAATCTAAGTCAAATCTTGTCTCTCCTTGGGCAAAACTCTCCAATAGTTCCTAGCTCTCTCAGAATAAAAGCCCTTACAGCAGCTTACAGCAGCCTGTACAATTGGCATCAAGGCCTATCATTTGTCATCATGCCCCAGCACTCTGCTCACCTTCCTGCCCCACAACACTCCCTTTTACTCAGTTCTAGCTACTCTAGCCTTCCTGCTTTTCTATTCCTGTGTCAGGGCCTTTGTATTGGCTGTTCCTTCTGTCTGGAATGTTCCCCTCCCCAGCGTCCACATGGCTCACTTCGTGAGCAGCCTCAGGGCTCTTGGTGTCACTTTCTCAGTCAGCTTTCCCTGGCTACCTCATTTGAAATGACTACCCTAACCTTCAACACTCCCTTTCCCTGCTCTATTTTTTATAGAAGTTTCAATCATCTCTCTCTCCCCTGCCCCCAACCGCTAGCTCGCGCTCGCTCTCGCTCTCTCTCTCTCTCTCTCTCTCTCTCTCTCTCTCTCTCTCTCTCTCTCTCTCACACACACACACACACACACACTTACTGTCCCTCTCCCCCGCTAGAATATAAACTCCATGAGGGCAAAGATTTTTATCTGTTTGGTTCACTGATGTATATCCTTGGTGTCTAGAACAATAGTGCCCGACATGCAGTAGGTGTCAGTAAATATTTCTTAAATAAATAAAATGGGAAACATTATTTTGAACTAGACTATGTTTCCAAAAGTTAAGGGATACATAGAAGCTCTTATAATAACCAGGAAATCAGGCCTGCTTTCCTTAGTGTGGAATTTTTTTGTCTTTTAAAAAATTAGATTTATCTTTGTATCCCTTTTATAATTCATTGGGAATAACAATATAATTGGCTTCTTAAAAATGTCTGGACAATAGGGCACAGGAAAGAAACTTGCCGTTTGGGAACATAACAGTATGTATCTGGTGAGAAAATTAAATATGTGAAAATAGAAGAGAAATATATTTGTATTGTGTGATTTTTTGGCATAAACACACATATGTAGAACCCAAGAAACCTGCTTTGATGATTCCTGCTTTTGATGTTGTCCCCCTCATGTTTGCTTCATTTTTTCTCTCTTTGAAAGTGTCTCTTCTTTATACCTGCACATAACACTTTACATGCACCCAGGAAAAATTGGTCATCCAGGCATGTGTAAAGTCCTGCATATCCCAAAGATTCACTTATAAAATTCAGTCATGTTATCAATCTCTGCTGACAATTTAGTATTTGCCTAGCCAGAATGACCTCTGAGAGAGGAAGGGAGGTAAGGAGGGGGAGAGAGAGGGGCTTTATAGGCATCTGGATCAGCGGATTGCAATTTCTCATGAATATTCAGCCTGTTTGATGCAATTGGGACATGTTTGAAGTGTTAAAACATGGATATGACATATGCTGCTGTGTGGTCCATTATTGGCAAATTCCTATTTTCCAGAGTAGATATCAATGACTTTTGTTTGAATTAATTTTTCATTCAAACGGGACACATCAGTGCTGATTTCTCTTGGGAAGAAGTTCACTCTTACCTGCCTCCTTCTGACCCACACTCTTCCTTGCTCCTCACGCTCCTCTTCCACGAACCTGCTTCCTCTCACCTTTAGGAGCATGAAGCTAGTTTAGTCCCATCCTCCCGGCCTTCTGTGGTCCTCTCACTCATTGCCAAATCACCACATTTAACCTTCTTTCCCTAAGAAGATGAAGACTCTCCTCAGTCAAGCCTTTTCCCTCTCCTCAGAAATTCCATTCCTGACTCATCCTTGGTTCCCTGCTGGATTTGCCATACACCACAGAAATAAACATCATTCGACCAATTATTGGTAGTTTTCTTTATCAAGCATCAAATTTGTGATGAAGTTATCTGGAAATATCAACCAGATAGAAGACTACATGACAAGGTGTTCTGGGATGAAAGAATATAAATACCAGCACTCACAATATACCAAGCCGACTTTGAAGCATTTAACATGTATTGACTCATTTATTCCTCAAACAACTGTATACCGTAGGTGCTATTATTATCACCAGATTTTATGTAGGAGGACAATGGGGTCGGGGTTAGGAGGGAGAGTTGGAGATTCTAATCAAGGCATTCTGGCTTCAAAATGAATATCAAAGACATGCCTCCAACTGGGGGCCAAGAGCTCACATTCCCTGGCTGTCTGCATTGGTTTTATCCACCTGAATCCAGCAGCTAATACTCCAGTTATCTCTATCTCTGGGGGGAATAATCCACTGTTAGGCATGGAAAAATTTAATAAATTTGAAGGTAGGTTTTCATTACTGATTTCATTTATTACCCATGAATGTTAAATGAAATCTGCCTTCCCCAGAGCTCACCCTAGAAAATGACAGCAGTCATCGTAAAAATGGAACCATATGTCTGTTAGCCTGGGCTCAGGGTATAAAGAGAGACCCTGGAAAAGTTGGTTCATAGGGTATTAGAGGAAAGTATGGGGGTTTCTAGTTGCAAATAAATCTTCAGAGTGGGAAATTCCCACCTGGACCCATACACAGTGGTCTTCCTTGCCCCTCTTATTGTTTTATTTTTTTCAATTACAGTTGATATTCAATATTGTATTAGTTTCAGGTGTACAGCATAGTGGTTAGACATGTAACTTACAAAGTGATCCTCCTGATAAGTCTAGTACCCATCTGATATCACAGTTATTACAATATTGACTATATTATTGACTATATTCCCTATGTTGTACTATACACCCCCGTGACTATTTTGTAACTGCCAATTTGTACTTAATCCTTTCACCTTTTTCACCAGCCCCTCAAACCTCCTCTCACCCAGCAATCATGAGTTTATTCTTCGTAATGTTTCTGTTTTGTATGTTCATTTATTTTTTCTTTAGATTCTACATGTAAGTGAGATCACATGGTATGTGTCTGTCTGACTTATTTCACTTAGCATAATACCCTTTAGGTGCATCCATGTTATCGCAAATGTGAAGATTTCATTCTTTTTTTGGCTGAGTAATTGTCCATTGTATATATGTACCACATCTTCTTTATCCAATTATCTAATGATGGACACTTAGGTTGCTTCCATATATATCTTGGCTATTGTAAATAATGCTTCAATGAACAAAAGGGTGCATGTATTTTTTCAAATTGGTGTTTTGGATTTCTTTGGATAAGTATCCAGATATGGAATTGCTGGGTCATAGTTATTTCTATTATCAATTTTTTGAGGCACCTCTATACTGTTTGCCATAGTGGCTGTACCAATTGGTCCGTTTGATTTAGAAGGAGGTGCTAACCATCTTGGGGGCTCTCAGTTGACAGGGTCACCTTCTACATGTCTTGATTTGCATAGGGTTTGGTTAGGAAAAGCCCCTAAAGACTTTCCCAATCCACCCATCCTCCTTCCCTGCCACCTCCACCTCTGCCTGGATGATCTCTTAGGTGAATAAGACCTTCTGGATTCTCAGGGCTATTGCAACAATGCAATATCTAAAATCTATCAAAAGTAGACACTTGCTGTTTCAGAAACAACATGAGTCCAGATATAAGGCTTCAGTTGAGGCTGGGGCTTGAGGCCTATATTCCTTCCTCTTCCTGGAACTCACAGTGGCCATCCAATAGGACATCTCAGTTAGTGACAAGTGACTTTGGCTTCTTGACACATGGTGGTTGGCCTTGGCCTCAGCCTTTCTCAAGCCAACCATTAGTTTTCACTTGACCACTTCAGACTAAATTACATTGTCCAGGGGAGCCAGGAACCAAAGGAGGTCAGCATTTCCATATCCATCCATCCCTGCCCAGGGCACATAGTAGGTACTCAGTAAATTTGCTTGGCTCACTGAGAATTGCATCTTCCAGTACACTGGGATTTTGAAAATTCTGTTGGTCAAGGCCTGCTAAGCACGATTTCCTTGCTTACACTTTGGGAAATACTCTGTCTAGAAGAAAGAAGCCATTGGAAATGAGAAAGGCTGGTATAGCAATGCTATATAAAAGAGGAGACAGCAAGAGGACTGGTCCATCTTTCTTCTTCCTGAGTCAACACCAGATTATTTTTTGCAAAGCTCCTGCTGGGGGAGTGTCCTCGATTTGGCTGTTTCCATTTTGGACTATTTGTATACTTTAGCGTCCCCATCAGAAGGGGAAACCTGGGTAGGAGGTGACACCCCCAAGAGTTCACTCTCCTAGGGACTGACAGTCTTATAGAAAGGATGAAAGGCTAGAATTAATGTTTAAAATGTGGTTGAAAAGTGATCCAAAGGGTTTCCATTCTTGCTGCCTTTTTATCTGTTCCTATGACCACAGTCACCAAGAATTGGCTCTATCACTTTGCTCCGGTGAGTTGCAGAGAAGAAAAAGGTTTTGACTCCTGGCCTGGCCAGATCCCTTCTGATGGACTTGTGGAGTATGACTGGGAGAATGCATTCTTCTCCTTACCTTACCAATAAGGCCAGCACAAGGACACAGGCACATGTGGAGGGAGCCTAGTGGAGTAAGTAGAAAATTCCAAGGAGACAGGGGTCAGGGGTTCTTGGTAGAACCATGGCAGGGGAAGTATCTGAGACAAAAATATGAGACTCTGGACAGTGATAAAATAGTTTTAATGGGAGGCTTTCTGAAAGGACAACTTTTTCTTGTGCTATCAAACAGCCAGTTTCTCTGCCTTGGGGTCTCTTGGGAGTACACTGGCTGAAATCCTAGCCCCACCGGAAGGTATGATGTTACTCTGACACTACGTTCAGCCCTTACAGGCATCTAGAGGTGTGTCTTAACATCAGGAGATTGGAGTTAGCTGGCAGTCAGTCCAAAATATACAGTGTCCCTGTGTGTGTCCAGGCATGAGGGAGGGGGCAAGGGATATTTCTCCATGGGGGAAGAGAAAAGAACAAATCACTTTGAAAATTCCACTCTGACCTTTACAAAGAAAACACTTTAGTATTATATACAGGGCAGAGAGGTGAGGAAGTATAGGGGAAATTGCACTTAATTACAGTAGTTTATAGTTTACACCCATTGGACAAATTTACTTCTTTAAAAGAAATTTCAAAATCAGTTGGAATGGGGGTGGGGGGAGGGAGTTTGCTGATATTTACAGTGTGTTTGGCTCAGTTCAATAGCACGTGTCCTCCTCTCCTCATTTCAGTAACAGATTCAAGTTTTCACATCAGTTTGTTCGATGAAGGAGCATAATGTAGAAAAGCTACAGCTTTCTCTCTTCCTCTTCCATGATTTCTTGTCTCCCACCTCTGAAACGGATGGGAGGATTTGACATCTTGGGAGAGGCATCATGACAATACTGCATAGAAGGGAAGCTGGGCTTCAGGCTGCGCCTCCTGAGAACGGATTGTCTGAGGTGCCAGCAGGATGTCAGGTAAGCAGGGACCTCTTGCAGGTGCGTGTCAGGTCACTGGGCTTTTCCGTGACAGCTGCCCAAAAGGTGATGGTGTGGAAAACAGAATCCTTGTTGCTGTGCACAAAGTAAGTGATGTGTGGGTATCACCAGGCTTGGAGAGGACACTGCAGAGAGAGAGAGAGAGAGAGAGAGAAACAGAGAGAGAGAGAAGAGAGAGCTCAGTTAGCTGTGTGCAACTGGCAGGGGCATGCACCATTAGTCGTCTTTTCCAGGGGAGCTGAGACCCAACTCAGCCAGCAAAGAGCTGGAGGTGGAGGGCTGGGGACCTAGGGGCTGTTCAGCTCTGCCATGTTGGTCCTGAGGCACACTCCTTATAGCAAAACCTGCCAGTCAGCTTTTCCAGCCACTTCAGAAAAGAGAAGAGAATTGCTGCAGACCTTGAAATAGTCGTAACTCGCTGACTTTACCCTGAAGTTGGGCTCTTTCTCTGAGAGCAGTATTTATAAGGTGCTCAGTTTGGTTGCAACAGCAGCTGGATCAGGAGCTCTTACCTCTCATGGAAATAAAGGTCTCTTCCTACGATCTGTAAGAGCAAGGTCCTAGAGACCACTGCTTCCCAGACTTTAATGGACCTGTGAGTACCAGATATCCTGTCAAAATAAAGATTTTGATTCAGTGGGACTGGGATGGGCCCAAGACTGCATGTCTAATTGGCTGCCAGGTTGTTCCGATGCTACTGATTTGCTTTGACAAATGAGGCCTCGAAGCACATGAGAAAACCAGCACTTACTCCAACGATCCCTCGGGGAGGGAATGTGTGAAACTGCGAACTGCTTTTCAAGGTTTGTTACTCAGACACTTGGAGGATGAGGAAAAATATCCAAGGGCTGAAGGCCTCTGATGCCAGACTTCTGGTGGGCCTGGGACAGGAAACCCCAGAATGGATGGGGAAAGTCTCTGAGAGGAGCCACAACCCCATTGCAGGCAGCCTCCCTGCCAGAGCCCTGGGCCTCATACATTTCAACTGTCATGGGACATTCTTCTCCTTTTTCTTCCAGGGAGTCCCTTTTTGTTTCCTTCTTTCTCCTCCTTCCCTTTCACTTTCATTGACATCTCAGGGGGAGATTCTGCCTTTTGGCCTAGTGGCTTATTCTCTCAAGAATCTCTTTCAAACACACACATACATATAGCTACTTCTACTACTACAGGCCTGTTATCCCATTATTATATCATTAATCAGTGTTCCCAACTGTAACTCTATATGAAGTTGCCATTATGTCCATTTTACAGATTAGAAAAACAGAGCTCAAGGAGAGGTGGTGACTTGTCCAAGGTTTCAGAACTAGGAGTGTGTGGAGTCAGATTCAAACCCGTTCTGGGTGCCCTCCCAGCACGTGTCTTTTCTATGATGTTTGAGGTTAGGAGTCTTCTACTAGCTATGTGTTCTTGGTCAAGTTACCCTCTCTGTGCCTGTTTTCTTACCTATAAGACAGAAGTTGTTGAGGGATTTGATGAGCCGACACTTGTGAAGTACTCAGAATGGTGCTCGGCATAACTGTTATTAGCGCTGCTGCACAAGATGCTTCAGTTCACACTACTCTCAAGTGCCCTTCAGAATGGGATGGAGCTGTGCTTTCGTGTGAGGAGGTAGGTTTCTAAACCTTTTAAATTCTTGAGGCCTTGCTCAGGGTCCTCTGATACTCTTTGCCTCCTCTTCCTCCCTCCACCCACCCCCACTCTCGAGTCTCTTTACTTCCCACTATCAGCCTTTTTCCAATTTTCAGATTTCAGGTGGAGGAGAGAGAAAATGGCTTGTGACCTTGCAGGTTTCAATAGAAGAGCAAACAAGAAAGGTAGATAAGGAGACGCCAGCGAGATTCTATGACCTGTCATTAGGGATGGGCTTCCCAGCTATCAAATGTTTGCTCACATAATAAAATGGTGGCACAGCCCTAAATGTTGTCAAAGGAACTAGAGTTATTTGCCCCCTTCAGAGTCTAAACACAAACATCTGATAAGGGGTACAACTGCGGTCCTTTAGAATCGGGGCTCAGCACATGCAACCCCACGGGAGGCCTTGCCCAGAGGATCTCTGAGTGACTACGGAGCCCTCTGTCTGAAAGGTGTGGTGTCTGTGGTGATTGTGAAAAACTTCCTCATTCTAACAGGATTTGTTACATAATGGTAATAGCTAACATTTCTCGAGGTCCTACTGCGTGCTGGGCACCATGCCAAGTTAAGGGCTTTACATGCATCATTGCATTGAATTCTCACATCACCCCTTTGAGACAGGTAATTTTCATTCATTCATTTAACACATTTGAATGTCTTCTACATGCTTAGCATGTTTTTAGGCACTGGGGATGCAGTCGTGAACAAGGCCTTGTGCACATCCTCACAGAGAAAATGAGGGAGCGAACATGTAAATGTGCACATTAAGGACTGCTCCAGGCAGGCACAGACGTCCTGCAGCAGCATCACTGTAGCTTCGGTTCGGCTGAAGCTGAGCAAGCAAGAGAGGTGAGGGAGGAGATGAGAATGGCAGGGCCAGCAGTGGTCTGATCACAAAGGCCCTTGGAAGTCTCCATTTCAGTTTGGTTGCAATGGGAACCAACATGATTGATTTCCTTTTTAAGAGAGAATTCTAGCTAGTGTGTGGTTAACAGACCCGACCACCACAGTGAGGCAAGAGTGAAAGTGGGAGTGAGAAGTTAAGGGCCTCTGCAGGAAGTCAGTGAGAGACAGGGGGCTGGACTGATGGCATGGTGAGTAGTAGTTATATTTAGGGTACATTTCTAAGGATCTCCAGCAGAACTTATTGATGCACTGAATGTGGGTGTGGAGAGAAGAATCAAGAATTCAGGTATCTCACCTGAACAACTGGGACCATTGTGGGAAATGGAGAAGCCCAAGGAAGCAGCAAATTGGGTAGGGAGATATTGGGGTAAAAGGAAGAGTTCTTAATTTAGGCAGGTTCAATTCGAGTGGCTTATCAGATATATTAGGCATGCATATGTACCTGGCAAAGCTGCAATGGGTTTGTGAATGGGCTCTCAGGAGAGAGGTCTGCACTGGAGACAGAATAATCGGATCCACCAGTGTTTATACTTGATTCAAAGTCAGGGGATTGAAGATCAGCCAGGAGTGAACAGAAAAGAGATGTAGCCCCAGGGCCCGTCAATGAATAAATGTGAGAAAGATGAGTTTCCTGCTAAGAAAATGAGTGCCATAGGAGGAGAACCAAGAATGGGTAATGTCCCAAAATCCAAGTGAAAAAAGGAAGGAGTGATCAGTTATGTCAGAGATAGAGATTAAGAAATGATGAAAATGAAAAAGAAAGAAAGAAAGAAAGAAAGAGAAAAGTAACCGTTGGGTTTGGCAACATGAAGGTATTGGTGATCTGGATGAGAGGTTTCAGTGAATCGTAAAGACAAAAGCCAGTCTGGAGTCTTCTCAAGAGAGAATTTGGGGTGAGGAAGTAGAGACGAGTACAGATAACTCACTTCTATTATTAACTTAAGGTAGATTAATTATAACTCTATACTTAAAGTAATGAGTATAATTCCAGTTTTACAGATGAGGCAACTGAGGTCTAGAGAAATTATAAGTAATTTGCCCAGGGTCTCACAACAGAAAAGCTTGTGCACTTTAACCATCAGGAAGATCACTCCTTTCAACCTCCTGAGTACAGCAACGGAAAAATAAATGCCCTTGGCATTTAAAATCCTCCTTTCCAGTTGGAGAGACACTCAGGGTTGCCATCACCAGAAGCCAAGTCTGACCCAACTGCCACGGACTGGATGTTTTGGGCCAAGCACCAAGCAAAGTGTTTTACAATACTTAACTATATTTAGTCCTTTCAAGGATCTCATTATCTTCACATTACAGGTGAGGAAATTGAAGCTTAGAGAGGCTGACTTTTCCCTGGGGTCACACAGGTAGAAAGTGGGAGAATCTTGAGCCTGGGTCTCCCAAGCTGTTGCTCTCAATCAGCAGAAGATACTGCCTCACCACCAATGGAGAAGGTCGAGCAAGTAGGGAACAGCTGCAGGGGATTTATGACGAGGCTGCACACCTCTTTGTCAGCAATCCTGACTAGTGACTACTCTGGGGGCCCTCTCCTGACCTCGCTATAAACTAGGAAGTGAAGCAGTGGTTAGAAAAGTTATGGAAACATGAGTCGGCTCACAGCCTGCCCACACTTGTTCTAACCGAGGTGCTTGCTGTGGTCTTGTTTCCAGACTGGCAGGCATTGTTTTGCATGGGCTCAGGCACAGACCCACTCAGATGGTAACTCGCCAGCACCCAAGGGTTGAGGAGGAGGGGGAGGCATCAACTCTGGAAAGGATAGCTGCCAGGAGCTGCAAAAGGATTCCCAGTGAGAAAGTCTCAGACTGAGGTTCCTGAAACCCCAAGGGCATGTCTACCTTGACACAGGAAATACTGGGATCAGATAAATAAAAGTTCAAATTCTGGCTTTAGCCTTACACATGTGTAACCTTGGGTCATTTGTATGGATGCTTAGAAATGGATATTAGAAGGTAAGTGTTGCTGAATGGATTTACAGTGAGAAGACCAAAATCTGGAAGTCTAGCTTCAGATTTATCACCTTTGTGAACTTGGTCAGATTCCTTCTCATCTTTGAACCTTGCTTTTTTGCTCTGTAAACCAGGCATAAAAATATCTACCTTGCAGGATGGGTGGGAGGTTAAGCCAGGAAAGGTAAGATGGAAAACTACCTGAGTGCTGCTTGACAAATAGGAGGCACTCAAGAAATGCTAGTTCTGAATTCATTCATTCATTTATGTGTTCATTCGTATTTATTGAACACGTACTATAGCCCAACCATTTAGTTAAGCACAAAGGGCTTGGGTGCTTTGAGAGGGCTTGAACTATTTGCCTTTTTCCTGGATGGGGTGAGAGGGTGTCTGTGTGTCAGCAGGAGAATGGAAAGCAGGGGTCTGGAGCCCAGGCTCACAAGGCAGGATGCTGGTGATTCTAATTGTGAGAAATTTTATTGCCAGAACCTCCTTTGACCACATGCAGACCAAGCAATGAGTAAAATATTGAAAGAGTCGATGGAAGGTGTCTCCTAAAGGGTCATAGACAGAAAGGAGAAGGAACAGGGAGGGAATTACCACTTTGAGTGGGGACTCTGTACTGGCCACTCTCAGGCATTTTGGATATTCTGTGAAAAGGGGGTGGGATTTTCCCCATTAGAGATGAAGAAACTGTCTTCCAGCGGTGAGTAAACTGCTCACAGTCATGTAGCAAGGAATGAATTCACAAAGTTGGGATTAGCTCGGGTCTGCTGGAGAGCACTTTCCTAGCATCCTAGGATGCCTCTGAAGTAGCATCACCCTGGCTGTGTCCCTTTGACTCAATCGTTGAGGAGCAAGATGCACATTAATGGCCTGTTCAGTGAGCACATAGGCACATGAAAGATTCTAAAAGCCCTGCCTTGTGGGGTTTAACTGGTTAGGCCAGCCATTTCCCCAACATATTTGACCAAGGAATCATCTCCTCATATCACATGCCCCTGATTCCTGGCAATGGTCTTGAAACTCCTTTCAGAAAATACTTTAAAACAAGGAAAACGCAGAATTGCCACCAGATTTGGAACTTGCTTCTGACCCTTTGCCTCTGAACAGAGTTTATACACATTTTCTTCAGCTTGGGTTCCTTCCGCTGACAGGAGGCAGCACCTTTACACTCACTGTACTTCCTTCTGCCTTTACCGTTCCCTCATCTCCTCCAGTTTATAGGAAGAAAGTTTCCTGATTGGCAATAGTTATGTGAGCATAATGTTTACTCTTGTTCCTCACCGTTAAAGATCATGAGAGCAGCAATTACTGCGGGTATTTTAAAGACGGGTGTTGGAAAGCAAAGATTGTTAAGTGGGACGAGTCCAGCATTTAGAGTCAAAAACCAAAGTCTAGAGGTCCAGCTCTAGAATTTATCACCTGAGTGACCTTGAACAAAACATTCTACACCTCTGAGCTTAGTTCATTTATTTGGATTTCGTAAGTACACTTTCAACCTGTGTGACTTCTTAAGAGGTTTCAATAAATAGAAAATGATGAGATAATGTTCATTAGAAGTATAAACTGTAAAGTGCTACATGAATAGTTTTATCCTTACTAAGTGTAATCATCATCTTTATCATCTCAGCAGCGAGTCTATCACCTGACTCCTGAAATGTCTGGGAATTTGGCGACAGCTTCACAGTAGTTCTAGAGGGATACGAATGCAGCTTTGAGGTTGGCTGGCCAAACTGTCCAGTGGAGGGGAGAAGCCATTTGGGGGGCTGGTGCAGCGTCTTGGAGAGCATCTTGAAGTATTTTGATTAAGAGATCATTTCCTGAATTCAGAGGACTTGTTTCAACAAGCAAGCATCAAAGTCAATTTGAGAAAGACAGGAATAATTAATCACAGTCCTGTCTAGAGCTGACCAAGCGGCAGATGGATTGATAAACCTTTCAAAGGGGAAGGTATTCCCAAGCAGGGCTGCTGCGCCTGGCTGCCCCCCTGATTGAGATTTGTGAGCACAGATAAATGTTTTCCCTGCTCACTACAAAGAATGGGAAGTCGCATGGGAGTTGAAGGGCAGGGCAACAGGGGGTGTCCTTTCATCTTCCATTGGGTGAGAGAAGAGTAGCAAAGTAGGTCCCACACACCTCTCCCTTACCCCCAGCTCTAGAGCTCAGCTGCCTAGGCTGTGTGTGAGCATGTGCACGTGCACCCAAGATGTACCAGGCACTTTGTCTGCATTATCTCATCAAATCCTCAGAACAAGTAGACTTTACAACTCTCATTTTCAAGACGGAGAAACAAAGGCTCAGAAAGGCCAATGTTACCAAACAAGTGGTACAACCAGGAATAGAACTCACATGCTCCACGATACTATGGACCCAGAAGGAGATGGGGGCAAAGGGAAGAGCAGAAAACCCTGAGCTCATGAAAGAACTTGCTCAGAAGCACATGGCAGTGGATGAGGTGTGATTCGCAGAGGTTACGTGAAAAAAAAGACCATTAACAACACCAAACCCTCCTGAGAGCCTCTGACATGAAGTTCAAGGCTGTTGCCTACTTATCTAGTAATCAATAAAGGCCAAACAGTTCCCACACTGCAGAGACCCCGGCTACTAAAAGGTCCTATTGTATTATTCTGGAATTGTCATCTGTGTTCAGACCTCTTGTCCTGTTTTCTCTCTCTCGGTGCCCCAGTACAGTCCAGCTGTCCAAGCTCAGTGATGAGCCTTGCTGTTGGTTGTCTCCAATACACTATCACCTCTATGTGGCGGTGGGAATTACGCATCAACTGAAATGGTACTAAGCCTCTGGATTCCCCACTCTCATTGTACCAGGGAGTCTATTCTAAGTTTCTTGATGAAACATCAGGTGAATTCAGACCCCTGGAAGGAGAGGCTGTCTACTAGGGAGTCTTTGTGAGTTGGTAGAATTGTGTCATTCTCTGGAGCTTACAGCGTTCTAGGTCCAGCATGGGTCCTGGACTAGGGGAATCAGCCTCAGGATCCCTGACTTACGACTCACTTTGTCCATTAACTAACTTGTGGAAAATCCTAGGGATCCCTCTTGCAAAGCACGAAACTCCACAGAGGGAGTGACTTCCTGTGCTCTCCTTAGAAAGAAATACCTTTGCCATGGATCACTGATGACCTGCTGGGTCATACTCAACCTCAGTGCTGCAAGGCTCTGTGTAACCCAGGCTCCAGTGACTTATCAAACTTCAGTCCTCATTTAATGCTCTTGTTGTGGACACTGGAGGAAAAATATGCCCCTAATTTAACCTGTGACCCTGTAACCTCAGAGGTTTCTTTAGTAAGTAACAGGGAGCTTCAGAAGGACCAGACTTATGGCTGAGTCCACACCTGCCACTCTCCTCACATCAATAACTTTAGTCAT
>CM053506.1:80388263-80523666 GCA_028627145.1 Eidolon dupreanum | reverse complement strand
GACTCTGGGGAAGACAGCTGAGGCAGTTGGGAGTGGGGGCAAGAGGATCAGGGGAAAGACACCCCAGCCTCTTTCCTGAAGCCACCAATATTCCTTTGACCTTGCTTTCTGGGAAGTGGGAGAAAGAATGAAATGAAGAAGGAAATCCAGAAAAAGGTATCTCTTAGACAAATACAGAAGAGACACCTAGAGAGTCTTTCCTGAAATGGAAAAAGCAGGTCTGTGGGAAGTCTTCCATGGAGATAGTACAAAGACCTCAACAATTGCCCACTCAGAGCTTTAGCTGATACTGTTATCAGAAACCTAAAAGGTGAGCAAAGGAGGAATAAGCCTCCTCCCCTGGCTTTCCTGGGTGGGGCTTGGGGGTGGGCTCCTCTGATCTCCCTTAGAATAGCACTCTCTCCAGCTCCCCACAGGGGTTCAGCTTCTCCCCAAGCCAATGTCTCCCCTGATATAACCTGATATAGTTTCCCTCTCCTGCCTTCTACTTATGGTCTCCTTCCTTCTCCTAGGAAGCCCCATAGATTTAATGTTTTTGCCAGAGCGCATTGTCACTGCTCTTGTTAGGAAATCTCTGCCCAGAAAAGCAAATTATCCTGTCTAGAGTGGATGACATTTGAGGGCACAGTTCTAAAACTTGCCTATGCTTTAGAATCATCTGGGCGAGCTCTTTAAGAAATATACATTCCTAGGCCCCACCCGAGACTTAATGAGTTAGAACCTTGGGAGGTGAGGCCCAGGAATCTTATTTTCAACACAGCCTGTGACCCTGATGTGCCTCAGTTCCAGGATTGAGAGCCACTGATGTCATTGTAGCTCCCATGGAGTGTGACTCTTGGCCTTTTCATCAGTTTTCTGGGTACTGGTTCCTGCTTAAGCATGTTGTCCAGGCCAGTAGTTGAGTAGAGAATGAGGAATTGGCACTGCCAAGCAATTTGTTATCACATTCTGCATGGCCTCTGTGGTGCTGAGGCAAGGCCTGTGTACTCAACAGGACATGAGTTGGCTAAATGAGGATGCATGCAACCAATTCTTCATCCTGACACTCCATAGAAAGGACCACTGTGTCTCAGCCAAGTTTTCTCGTGATCTTCTCCATTCTTCACGTGCCACCCCCTCAACTCCAAGTATACACACACACGCACCCTTCTAAGGTCAGTACATACTTTGATGTTGCCATTCTGCAGTAGGAGATTAAGATTATTGTGAGACGGTAGAGAAGCATGGATGAAGAAAATTAGGAGGAACTAAATTGAAAAATATGGAATAGCCTAAGGGACAATTTTAGTGCCTAAGAAAATATACAACTGTGTGTGTCAGCCAAGCTTGACATGGAAAGAAAGGAGGTAAGTGGGATGGTTTGTGTACCACTTTGGTTTTAGATATAAAGAGGTAGGATATCTTACTCATGGGCCTTTTAACCAAATCTCCCAGAAGGCAAGCAAGCTGCTTTCAGATAGCCTATCTCAGTTTTAATGGTATTAGTGTAGTTACCTTATTTCTGGAGAGGGCCCAGTGAAAAGGAAGTAAATTTAAAATAATTTTTTATTTTGTAAGTCCCCTAAGGGCTTCTCTATTCCCATTTTCCTTTGCCAAAATAAATTTGGGGTCTACCAATTTCCAAGTGGCTAAGGATAGAGTGAGAGCCATACACACTCATTCAGCAAATCCGCATGCCTCCTATGGGGCTAGCTCTGTTTTGTCCTTAAAGAGCACATAAGTCATTCTCTTCAGAAGTGACCTGAGTTGCTACCTGGACTGAAGCTCATTTAGAAAGAGAGGGAAGGAAGGAGAGGAAAAGGCAGGAACAAATGAAGAGGTGATTAATGTAGGCACTCAACACAAGGGAGGCCACAAGGACAATGGGGCAGTTCCATGTTGAAAGAAAGATGAGCAATGTGCCACCCTTAGATCTCTCTCGAGGTTTCTCAGTAATACTTCCCAAGGTCACAGTAATGACTTGGCCTGAGCTGTCGTGATGAAGCTGAAAATACACTGAATACTCATCAACATCAAAACTCTGAGAGGTATCCACAGACACAGCTCGCATCAGCCTTCCCATGCCCTGAAATGGCCCATCTGGGATGGGGTTCAGACTCGCTGCGGAATATGAGCCTCCTGGAGCTGAAAGGACCATCTCCCTGTCTTCAAGGCATGGGCTTAAATAACCTGTTTCTCCTTAAAGCCCCGGAGATGCTATGACTGTCCCTCAGAGTTCCCTCACTGTATTTTTACCACTGGCCAAAGAGGTCTCATATGACCACACAAAATTCCCTATTTAGAAGGAAGCCATCATGATTTGCTCCATCTTCTCAAGGAAACATCAGAACAACCTCCTGGAAAATCTACTACATACTAAGGGATAGTAATGGACACTAGACAAAAGTATAAACTACAATATTATACATACTCATGCCCTATAGATTCACAAGCATGTGTATACACACTGTCATTTGATCGCCTCAGTAATCCATTCTACAGATGAGGAAAATGAAGCTCAAAAACGTTCAATGATTGGGCCCAGGGTGCACAGCTGGCAAGCTGTCACCAAGATTCAACTCTATTCCATAATTCTTTTCCTGCTTTAGGCTAAGTGATCCAAATATGGTTGGAGAGAGAGATAAGGAACTAAAGAAGGTGAATCAAATCTACAAGTGGTAGATGAGTTTGAAGAAGGTCTCCTTTAGTCCCTTTTCATCAGGTTGACTCACTTCCCATGCTGCTTCTCTCTGTCCCATATTTTCTGACCAAGAATAGAGCTTACTTTGTGCAATGGCCATGACTCCAGAGAGGGGTGTCATGATGAGGTTTTGAGATTGCTGGGGATTATGGTGGGACAGGCTGTGGATATTCGTCAAGGTGCTGACAGGGGGCAAACCACCTCCTGAGACTGAGATCTGCTGGAGAGAAAAAACAAGAGTTGCATAAGCGAAATTGGGACTGCAAAGAGCAGTGTCCAAAATGACATCACTTAGCAATGATTTGGCACAGTTAATTCATGGATGGATGGATAAATTCATTCATTCATTCATTCATTCATTCACTCAACAATTATGAAGCACCTACTGTGAAATAGGTGCTGTTCTAGGTGCTGAAGACACAGCAGTAAGTAAAATAGACAATAATCTCGTCCCTTATGATGTTTCCATTTGTTGACGATCTTTGAGTTACTAGCCAGCTTTAGAGATTCTTCTGCCCATGGGTATTATTATATGATTGGAAATATCCTATGTTTTGCTTTATGCCTTCCATATTATTGGTGCTAAAGACATGTGAATGCTAAAAACAATAACCGAAGAGATGTCCTGGGAGTCCCCAGTGGAAGAGGGTTCGGGATGAGGCAGGAGTTCAGGGAAGCTTTTACATTAACTGCTCACACATTAATTCACAAACCTCACTGGTCCCATGAAGCAGATACTTCTGCCTTTCCCATTTCATTGATTAAAAAAATGAGGCTCAGAGTAGATATATGTATTGCCTAAGGTACAACTATTAGTAAATAGTACATCTGGCATTCAAACCCAGGGCTCTCTGACTCTGGAAGCCAAGTTCATACCTTTTGTAGAGGACTTTCCCCCACTCCTGCAAGTATTACTAAGGGTTGAGAGGAGATCAGCCATTATTAAGCTTCTTTACTTTTTCTAAATCTCCACTATACCTTAATATTTTTTTTGTTGTCAGGGAGCTGATATTTTAATGATAAAGCTACTAAATAAGCCTTGGGCCCCAGAAACTCCCATTCTGTTTCGTCATTATATTTTAATGATAAATTAGTATGAGAAAGCTACTAATTTTAATGCATTTACTTTGTACATGGCCACTTTGAATCCTTTTATTGAGAATTGAATCCTTTTACTTATTCCTGACAGTATCTTTTCCATGTTGATTTTCTTCATTTTTCTAAGTGTTATAATGGCATCACAAGCATATATGCTAATAGAGTCTCTTCTGTTATAGTACTAATATGTATACCTGACATATTGCATTGGTTGGAACTTTCTGAATAGTATTAAACAACAACAGCGGTCATATATATCCTTGCTTTAATTCTGATGTCATCAGAATTACTTCCAATGCTTGCCCATTAATTATAAGGAGCTATCAGTTTTACACACACACATATATTTTTGTCATGACAAAGTAGTTTACTACTTATAGTTTTAAATTAATTTTTAAAATTATTATTAAGAAAGGACATCCCCCCTCATTCTGAACTAACCCAGACATTCTTGATGGCATCAGGAACCCTGAGAGATGCTTTAGGGTTAGGATACATACATCAAATATCTGAGTAGTCCAGTTTCCCTTCTTCCGCCTCTTGTTACCCAGAGTTCCTCAAATTGTAGGTCTCACATCAGCACGCAGGTAAGACTATCTCCCGCCCTGCCCTTCTGGTCAGCCTCATAGCTCCCAAGGTTAATTTGAAAAAGAATGAAAGAAAAAAACCAAACAGGTATGTTTGTGTTTTTAAAATGAGCATCAAGAAATGAGTTAGGGATCATGTGACCAAGAAGGAATTCCAGCCACATCAAACAAGAGAGAACCAGCCTGTTTGCTGGACTTGTTTTTCAAAATGTCAGAGTCATAAAAAAAAAAAAAAAAAAAAAAAAAAAATCAGTAACCTGCCTTCAGGTTTCCCTTGGGTAATGTAGTCCTTTGGAAAAAGTCAACAAAGTGAGAAGTGAGGACAGTAATCTCTGCCATTTCAATGTTTGATTTTAATGGTGAAAGAGAAACAAAGATGCCAATTATAAAAGGAACTTAAATGTGTATGGCTTTAGAGTTTGTAAAGTGCTTTCACTGATTATCCTTGATAGATAATGACACAAATAGCGAAGGCATTATGATTATTGCCCCTCTGTTACAGATTAAGAAACCGATTCTCAGGAGAGTTGAGAGACCTGCTCTATGTCACTTAACTAGTAAGTGAGGAAGCCAGAATTCAAACCCAGTTTTGCTGGAGTTTAAATCCCATTCATTTACTACATTTGGGTAATCTTGGTCAATTCCTGCACTATAAAATGCAATCATTATTTTCTATTTGCCTCCAGGACTGATGGAAGCCAGTGAGCTGCTGAGGATAGCTGTCATGATCCTTTCACAGTTATTTGGAGAGCTTGAATTATATTAATGCTGCCATTTGCAGTCCTTTCACTAGGCTGAGTGCTTTATGTGTCTACAACCTATGAGGTTGCTGTTATTCTCCCTACTTTGCAGGTAAGAAAACTGATGTTAGAGAAGTTAAAAAATGTGCCCAAGTGGTAGAGTTGGCATTGAAAGCAGCTATCTGCCTCCAAAGCCTGAGCTTTTCACCATTAGGTCACACTGCTTTGATACTGTGAAAATACCCAGTGCATGCTTTTTAAAAAAACAAGGTTCAACATACGCAGACTGTGACCCTAAACCTGCCCAGCTCTTTGTCAGTGCATGCCATTTAGGCTTTGGGTAGGGGACAGATAATACAAAAGAAAGCTCAGATGGATGAGTATTATTTTCAAAACCAGTTTCTGAAGGAAGGTCTTGAATGTGTGTCCTACTGAAACTCAACACACAGAGATCATCATTCTTTGTACAGGGCTTAATCAAAGAACAGCAGAGCTACAAGCAACCCTCATACCCATCACCCTTCATTTTACAGATGAGGAAACTGAAGTTAAGCAATGTCCATCCTATCTCTAATAAATAACAGAGCCCAAGACTTGGGCAGGCTGGGCCCCTCGCCTGCATTATTTTTAACCATATTCTCCTCTTGCCTTGGTGGATCAAGATCTGTGATGGATTTGTTATATATTAACAGAAAACAGACTCTTGAATTTGGGCTTCCAGTAGCATTGACTTAACATATGAGCCAGGGTGTTGGAGACTAGCGAAAAGCTGGTCCCTGAAAACAAGCTTCCAGGTGTTTGCTAACGCTGAGGTGTGCTGTCTTGGTCAATCATCAATCCAATAATATACTGTCCACTAGGGCCTTGCCAAGCAGAACAGGAAGACAAAAGTGTGTCTACAGGCTGCCTTTGGAGCAGCTCTGGCCTGGGTGGGGCAGCTTGCCTCTTGGGAGAACAAGTGGGGGGGCTCAAAGGGAAACCTCAGGGACCTTCGAAACAGGAGTGGAGACTTGGAGAGTTCCATCCACCGAGAAGTCAAGACCTCTTCCATAGGCCCCTTTTCCAGGGAAGCCTGAGTAAACCTTATCCCTACTTGTTTGGATCTCAAAGTGACTCTTGAGAACTCATAAAGACTTGTCTGTGCCTCTCACAAGGTAGCCAAGACAAACCATTCCTCATGGAGAAACTTAAGGGATAAGGGGAGGGCAAGGAGGCTGTAAAACACCTTCCATGGGAGCAGAGACCACTACCAGGGAGATCAGCTCAGGTCCACTGATACTGGAGTTGGCTGGGCCAACTCTCCCATCAGAAACTACACTTTGTTTTTCCTCCACAGAGCTAGAGACTCAATCACCTGTGACTCACCATTCCTGTGTTGCCGATACTGTGTACACATCAAGGTCTAAAATGGCATCTGCTCCCTGTCCTTTCCCCCCATTTTACCCCTACTCACCTCTGGGTCAGACACCTTGAGTGTGAAAGCCAGGAAACTGCATCCTATCCCCTCCTCCCCACCAAAACACAGAGCATGACCGAAGGCTAAAGTTTTCCATTCCCTACCCTTACTAGTGTTGTAATGCTTGTATTCTTTCATAGGCTGCTCTCCTCTGCACTTGTATTGCTAGAGGAATAGAATCTTGAAAATTCAAATTCAAGCAGCCTATTTCTCACCAAGCGCTCAGGGTGTGGACTGAGGTTATGGATATAGAAAACTTCGTTTTAAGGTAACAAACAACACTCATGTTAATATAACACTGTCATTTACTGAATATTTATTTACCTTACCAAACACTGTGCTGAGTATTTCCCTCATTATCACCTTTGTTTTCTCAACAACCCTATTGTTATTACCGCCATTTTATAGATGAGAAAAAGAAACGTGGGATAGCTCAGGAACCCGCCCAAGGCTAGCTACACAGCTATTAAGTGCTGGAACTAGGATTTGAACCTGGGTCATTGTAACTTCAAAGTCGGTTTTTCTCACTCACACTGTAAGCATCACCCCACCCTACCTGCCATTTTGTGCTGTAATCTTCATTAGCATGCCATCCAATGTCCTTCAGAGTCCCAGATCAAGAAGCCTCTCCCTACTTCCTACTAACTACTAAATCCTGACTTAATTACTCTCTTTGCCAGCACCAGGAGGTGGTGAAGAGAAAGAGGGGGCTAGTTTCAAAGTGAGGCCCTCTCTGAGTTAAAAAACTGACTTTGGAGGCCTTGTTTGGGGGTGGTAGTGAATGAACATTTTATCAACACAAATGTCATTGGCAGCCCCAAAACAAATAGTGTCCCACCCGGCTTGCTCCTTTATGAGGCATTCAATCAATAAAATGAGAGCAGAGCTCTGTCAGATTTATTGGCTGGGTTCAAACTGAACACCTCTTCTACCCGCCAAAGGCTGGGTCACCCGTTCTACCTTTCCGTTCCAACTCTGGACAGCCCCCATCTTCCCTGGAGGGCTACAATGGTTCATTGTTTGAGGCAGGCCTTGTGAGAAGTTGTGTTTGTTTTGCCTCTTATCTTATCAGCTCTGGAGCTACAATGGCCCAGGTGTACTCACCATTTTACCATCAGGTGAGAGGAGATTGTGGCCTGGGTCCAGGCTGGCTGGAGAGACTTGCTGTAAAACGGACTGGCTGGTCACCATGGCGCTGTTGCCATGGTGACTGATTGTTGAGGAGGAAGTGACCTCGTTGTTTCCCTGCTGGCTGTAGCGCACTCCTGCAAAACAAGGCAGAACATTATTGAACATTAGTGTCACTAGGGCCCAGGAACACTGACTGACTGCAACTCCCGTTGTTTTCGAGGGTGGATGACAAGAAAACAAAGTTGCCTTCTCCTCCCCTATCTACCTATGAGAAATATTGACTGTTTTTTTCTCTAGGGGAAACGTGGCATGACCTCTACTGAGTTCTGGAATGTAAGGTCCATGAGGGCAGGACATTTTTATCTATTTTGTTTTGTTCATTGCTATATCCCCAGCGCCTTGGCACTTGGTAGTCCCTCAATAAATACGTATCAAATGAATAAATGTATTCCTCTTGTTGTTGTGTAAGCATAGTTTTTTTAGGATTTAAGGCCTTCTCTTCCTGGCTGGACTTTTTCTTTTATTCTTCAAAATGCCTTCTAGAAAGGTTTCCCTGGCATCTCTTGGCTATGTACGGATGCAAAGTATGAGTTGACCCATTTTACAAAGAGGCACTTGCCCAGTGACCCTTGTAAGAGACACAGCAAAATGCATCAGTCTCCGTGCACCACTGTTTTCACTGGGTCCAAGAAGCCTGGGGGGACACGGGGATGAGGCTGCAGCTAGGAGTCTTTGCCTCTGGGACTCACATTTCTTTGATGGGGTCCTATTTTGTTGATTTCCAGGGCACAGGGGAAAGTGCATCTGCCAGGCGGTAGGGCAAGCAGCACACACAGGCGGGATGTGGATGCTTAGTAAAACACTATAGTTTGGTCTGAAAAGGAGGGGACAACCAATTATGTTTACAGCCTCACTTCTCTGACTCACCCTCTTGCTCAGGAACCCAAATTAAGATTTGTGCTCAAGAAAGGGAAAGTGCTGGGCAGAGACCAGACAACTGAAGGAAGCGAAAGTGGAGCAAAGAAACTGGGTCCAGTTAGCGAAGTCAAGGTCCTGCTTGATGTGCCCACAAAATAGCCAGAAACAAGGCTGGCTCAGCCAGGCATTTCTTCCTGAGCTCAAAGCTTAGAAAGAGTGCTTTTCACTTTGGATTTGACAAAAGAGGATTGGTGGACCCTGTTCCTACCTGCAAGGGAGGGAGGACAAATGCTCTAGGCATGAAATCATTTGGAGAGGTGGGCCAACTATTTGGCTGTACTTCTCCTTTTGCCCAGTTTCCCAAGATGAATCATCACTGTATAAAATATACTGATTCTGCTAGTCTGTTCCCCCGCTGCCCTGTCTCCTTCTTGAGGAAGCTACAAAGTCCCCCAGGGGCCAGGCAAGCTGCCATAACCCTTGAGCCTCCAATTCACTAAGATAAAGCTGACCAAAAGGAGAACCGAGCCAGTTTTTCTTGGATTCTCTGAAAGACATTACCCAAGGCTGATAGGACCTAGAACTTAAAAGAGCTGGGAAGAAGACAAACAAATGCTAAGGCAGGGCTCTAACCTTCAAGGGCAACTTGTTTGACTACCAAGTGGCTTAATGTATACTCTATGGGCTTCTTCTATTGGTTGTTTCCCTGTCCGTTGATTCAAGGGCTGTTAGAGTGGTGTTGGTAATGGAGCAGCACTGGAATTTTGTGGCTATTGGTCTGGGGAATTACATTTTTTGGGAAATAGGAGCCATGAAGTTAAAAGGAGGAAAAGCTTCCATGTCTCCAAACCAACACCTCCTGCCCAGTCCTGTCTATCTTCCTCTGCACCTACCTTCAGCTCCCTGTTTTCCTATTTGTCACCCTCTACTCCATCCCATTGGATTAAATTAGGTCCTTTTTCTATACTCACATTAACTCACAGTGATGGAATAAGAAAGATCTGAAACTTGTGAACTCAGAATGCAGAGCTAGGTGTAAGAGAAAAGAGGGAGGCAGATTTCAAATCAATAGAAGGAAGAATTTTCTAACAAGGAGGGACAGAGGAAAGACTGTGGGCTCTGGAGCTAGACAAACTCAGGTTCAAATCTTGACTTTGCTCTTAACAGATGTGTGATCTTGGGGAAGTTCCCTGTGTCTTAGTTTCCTCTCATAAAATGGAGAGAATGCTTCTTTATTTTTATATTAGAGATAATATCTATAAAGCTCCTAGCACAATGTCAAATAAATGCCTACTGCAGATGGGGATGATGAGAGGAGGGAGCTGATATAGGGTTGGACCCCAAAATGTATGCCCTAAGATTCTAGAATTCTAGGCCATTTAGGGCAGATTCTAAGTACTGAACGAAATTATCTTTCCATGGAGAACAATTTCCAAAGCATCCTAACCTCGTGGACCACTGATGTTTTGCACTGGAAGCAATTTGGGAGGGAGGCCTGGCCCCTGCCCTCTTGTTCTTTCCTTTTGGAGGAACTGGCTTCACCCTGTTTTTTTCTTGCCTTCTCTGACCCCCTGACCAGCTATTTACCTCCCCAAGATGCTCTGCTCTTGAGATAACACTGAGAGTCAGGTGTGTTTTCACCCCCTCAGCCTGTCCCCATCATCGATTCAGTCTCAAGTCAAACAGACTCTGGTTTAGCCTATTTAATTTGGCTGAAGGAAGAGGGCCAGTTCCCTGATGATTAAATATGGGCCATGAGGAGTCTTCTCCCCTACCATAGGCTACATAATTATTTATTTAAAAATAATTAACCAAAGATATCCATAGGAAACAAAAGTCTTCTTTACAAGGAAGTCTGGCAAGAGAGAGTCAAGAGCCATTTGTTAGAATCCAGGCAGCATAGTCCAAGGCTGCTGTGGTTTTCAAACCTGGTTTTCTCCCCCAGGAGAACTTCCTTGTATAAGAAATATGTCAGTAGAGCTACTCCGTTTAAAGACAGGTGGGCCTAGACCTCTGCACATTCCTTTAAAGACCTCTGGCTAAGGGATAGCATCCGGCTGGGAATTAGGGACCCCTATTTTGATCTCAGCTCTGCCATCATTGTACTAGGTGAACTCTAGCTTCTTCATCTCTAAGCCAGAGGACTGCCCATTGTGAGGAGGTGGCTATTATCACTGCAGACTGTGGTGGGAGCGAGGCTTGAGGCTGCTCATCAGCTCCAAGTTCACCTGTAACTTTTCCCACTGATGCTCATCTCACCAGGAATTTTGGCAATCACTCTGGCCCCTGAGAGGGTGGCTGTTATTAGCCAGCTAGCTGTCTTAAAGCCGGGTGTGGAGGTGGAGGGTATATCACAAGGTATCTGCTGGTGCTCTTGTTAGAGGAGAGGCCAGGTCTCTGTGTATTTCACAAACTCAGAAGAGCACTTGAAGTGAGAGCCAAAGTAGAATAGGCTCTGGAGCCAGATGACCTGGGTTTACCTCATAATAGCTGTGTGACCTTGGGGAAGTTACTTAACCTTGCTGAACATCGGTTTCTTTATTGTTAACAATATCCTCTCTTTACGTTACTGAGAAGAAGACTGATGAGTTAATGGGTGTGAAAATACCCAGACCGTGCTTGGCACATACCAGTTGCTCAAGACACATCAGTTCCTCCAACTCTGGGACTGTCTTTGTCTAAAAGATATTTTTCAGAAGGCTGACTTCACAAAACCTTGTTGAGCACATATCATGTGCCAGGTACTGTGCCGGGAGCCTGTGTGAAGAAGTGGGATGGCACCTTTCCTTCTGCTTTTGCTATTGCAAGTACGACGAGAGCTCTGTTTTAATGCTGACTGGCCAAATATGGCAAGTTAACAGCCATAGAGGTCCCATAGGAGAAATAACAATGCCAGAAGGTGGCTGTGTACCTTTTACTCACTTCCTGGCTCAAGTCACTAATTGGTCATGTCCTCGTCACTGGCCCTATGAACCAAATAGTAAGCGTGTCCATCAGCAAAGGGCCTCTCAGCTGGAATCTAGTGACATCGCTGAGGTCCTGCTGAGGTTATCTACTTTCACCTGTTCCTGGTTCTCAGCATCATTAGTGATGATGCTATTTATTCCTGAATTCCTGACAGTGTGTGGACAGAAACAAATTGTTTGGTTTCTATCCAATGTGACTGGTCAGAAGTGTCAAAACATGAAAGAAGCGTATTGTTGCAAGAAGCCAGAATCTCCATGCTCTGCCTTTCAGCACCCACACGCATCTCTAGGGCACTTTACACACTGCTCCAGTTTGGGATTTCTTTCTACAACAAAATCATACCATGTCACTGCCCTGTTTGGAAACCTGTAATGGCTCCCCACTGCCTTCTGGAAAAGCCCAAACACCTAAGACTGGCAGAGTTGGGCTTTTGTGACTCTAGTCTGTCTTATTTGCACCATCACTCACCATATCTCATACAGCCATGTCAGAGCACCTGTCATTCCTCACACAGGCCCAGCCATCTCCTGCCTCTGGGTCTTTGCTTACACTGTTCCCTCTGCCTGAAAGAAGCCCTTCCCTTCATATCCTTTAAGAGGACTAAATGCCACCTTCTCTGTGAAGCTCTCCTTGATTCATCATGGTAATTATCTGTTCTGTCCTTTGCATTTTACATGCAGTAGAGACTCTTACAGCAGGAGTCGGTTACCCTTCACAATAATACTCTGATGATATCTACTTTTCCACCCTTTTGAACAAAGACAGCTTTTTACTCATTGTCGCATTCTCAGAGCCTAGCAGATGGCCTGAAATTGTGACTATTTATTGAATGAAGGAATGAGTCCTCAGATGCTTTGAATATACATGCCCCACAACAAGGGAGCATCCTTCTGGCAGGAGAAAATACAGCCAGTTCTGTGGTAATGTTTGTACTGGGAATGTGGATCTCTTCCAATTCTACTGATATATTAGGGGATAATTTGAATGAAACATGAATTTCACATTTGAGGAATTCAGGAATCTGCACCCAGATGAAGGGAGCCACACAGGAATATATTAAATGCACTTGTGTGCATATACATGCACACACATGCACCTGTCAAACATCTACCACCTACCATGTGTTCACTGCATGTGCTATAAGGCACATGTGTCCACATCTGGGGTTACAACTTTCCTTCTGATTTCAGATTGCCCTCTGTCCTCCATTTGATGGTAACTCATAAACTGCAACCTTTCTGATGCCCACATCCATAGGCAAACTTTGGGAATTTTTCAAGGCAAACTGCCATATTTATTGTTGTACAGCATTTATGTATTTCCTAACCATTTAACAGATGTAAAACTCTGCTAATTTTTTAAAATTAGATTCGTATCTTTTTAAAAGATATTACTGATGAAATTTTTGAGTGTTATACCCTTAACCCCATTTTTTCCCATAAGCCCTGTGGTTTTTATTGTGTGGCTTTGCAAAGCATGGTGGTTTTTACGATGCATATGTTGGGTTCCATGGAATTGACTGTGCACCTGTGTTCAATGGCAGACACCAACTGCCTCACCCAAGGACCCCAGAGGGGAGCTGCTTAGCATGTAATTAATCACAGGGACTTTTCAGAAACCTGTACTTCAGGGTCTTAGAACCACATAGAGCCTGGGCATCTAATCTAGCTTTCTAAGAGCTTCAAAAAGCAGCTAAGACCCAATTCCACAATTCCAGAAATCAGCTGGGCACTAACATCTAGACAATTTAAACTAATATTCTCTCTTTCTATTTCTCTGCTTTGACTGATGATTCTGGGCCCGTCAGCTTTTGAGCTTGACGTTATCATCTATAGGATGGGTATACAGACTCCTCTCAGGAGGCAGAATAATGAATGAATGAAATAAAGTTAGAGAAGCACAGGGTTTTCCTGGGAGAGAAAGTGCCAGGCAAACAGAAGAGTAATGTCAGCCCAGAAAGCATGACAAAAATTGCTCTTTTAGTAAGAGAAGAGGGAGGTGGGGCCTCCTGGGCAATGAGAGGCTCGGCTTGCACCCATGTGGCCTTTGGCACTGAAGCCTGGGGGTCCCTTTCCCTGGGGTCTGTGAGCTGCACCCAGAATCCAGTGGGATGCCTTTCACCCTTGACATTTCAAAACCAATCTCCCATCCCTGATAATGCAGGAATGTTCCTCTGGCTAGTGGATCTCTGCCAGCAGAGTAAGCGACCCAGCCACCAACAGAGTAAACATTACTCAACTAGCCAGGGCTCTGTCACACACATTCTTCCCCTGTGTTCCTAACCTCATGCAGAGCGCAGCCCAGCCCTGTTAGGTCTGGAAACTGGGAGTGTAAAGTCAAGCAGGAGGGATTGTGCAAAGGAGAAAGCTCTTCCAAAAGGAAACAACCACATCCATTAATCATGGGGGAGACAGTACTGTCTTTCCTCTGAAGCCAAAATGTAGAGTTGGGGAGGGCACTGGGAGGAATCAGGCCGGTCTTGATGGGCCCAGCACTGCATCCTTAGAAACCCAGTCCCTCTTTTCCCAAAGAGGAGTCACTTTCTTGAGGGGAGAGGTAGAGACACAAATGATTTTGTCTAGTGAACTTCTGAGACACTCACTCATTTGGGATAAAAGAATGTGAACCATTCCCTGGCTTGAAATAGGGAACTCAAGAAATGAGGCTTTCAAACAAGTTACCATTACCACCATGGTTTCGTCAGTGGTAAGACAGGACTATTGCCAGTTCTTATTAATATTACCTCCTCTGTGAGGATAAAGATGAATGTTTGCAAAGAGTTTAGTAGATTAAAAATCTGGAAGCATGGGAGGAAAAAGGTGATGTAAGATGAAAGCAATTTAAACATTGGGCTGACTTCAATTCCAGATCTCTTTCTACCTGAGGTGGCTTAGTTAGGAGCCCAATTCATAAGAGGAGAAACACAGACAGGTCTGTGGGGACGGTAAACATTCTTGAACTCAAGGAGTAAAAGTTGAGTGATACTTAAGGGAAGCTCATGAACTGGTTTTCTTATAAAAATCAAAGTAAATGTAACCAAGAAAAAAAAAAGTCTTCCATCAAAAGCATCTTGGCTGAGAACAGAAGCTAATGTACACGGTGCGCCTGAGAAAATTGCACATGTGAGGAGGTAGAAGGGACACCAGCTCCGCCTGTTCTCCCCACAAGGCCCGCCAGCCACCATGCCTGGTCCTGACCAGGGAGCTAGTTTCCGCAGGCAAACATCAGATGGTTTGCAATGAACACTTTGGCCTAGAGACGGAGTCTGTAGGGAAAAGAAACCAGGCCAGCATTCGAGAACTTGAGAAGTCCTCACACGTGTGAATATTTTACAGTCTGCTTCTCAGTGTGTCATAGATGCCCATTCGACAGAGTGGGAAGCTGAGGTTTGAAGAAGAGGAGGTCATTTTCACTATCTCTTGCTAAGAGCCTCCCAGAAAACTGGTGATATTTCGAAGCTGACTCTTCTCCCTCTTTCCCTATGCCCCAAATTGACTCCACATACATTGAGCCTTCCGTCATGACCTACCAATAGTTTGAAATGATTTTGCTTACTTATTTGTTTCTTGGCTGTCTCTCTCATTGGAATATAAGCCCAATGAGGGCAGGGCCTTGTCTGTCTTCTCCATGGTTTCCTCAGCACCTTGCACAGAACTTAGCCCATGCTAGGCTCTTATAAGTATTTGTTGAATGAGTAACTGATGGATAAATGACCTACATTTCAACTCCAGCAAAGGACTCCACACTTCCCTCACCTTTAGTCTGTTGAGTTGAGCAATAGAAAGCTGAGAGTGGTATACATTTATCCTCTAACTCTCCCATTTTTTCTGAGGTTAAGGAGAGGCATGCATTTTTAAGGAGGAAGGCAGGGAAGAATAAGAGAGAAGGAGAAAGGGAGATTAATATATTACCACAATGAAGAAATAGTACTGACACATTGGGCAAGTTCATGTTTGAAGATACAAGGTGGGTGCACTGAGGATTAAGTATGATGCAGCAGGACTCCCTTTTCACACCTGAGATTTTAGATGGTGCTTTAGTGTAAAAAAGGCCGATGGGACGCCTAGGAGGAACCTGACCATGCTCTATTTCTTGAAGCCTGAGCATAGCACCCATTACCTAGGCTGCTGTGAGGATGGGAATGAGTGCTTCCATTAGCACAGGCTGATCTTTTTAAAGGTTTTGGGTTGTAGGCAGGGACCCAAAATTTAGACCCACCATGTTAGAACCCAGTTTTAGGCCCACTGGATTGATTTGGGGGTAAGAATTTACTGTGGTGACATGAGTAATTTAAATGCCTTTTTCTCCAAAGGAATCTAGAGTAAAACTAAGAAGGGTTAATGGTGGACATTGTTAGGCCTAAAGGCTATGGAGACAGACAGAGCCCTGCCACAGTCTGGCTCCTGGGGTCTCTTTTTGAGAGTCTGCCTTTGTGGGCAGGGGGAATGTGGCAGCAACAAAGGCCCCTAAAGCTTGGCTGACGAGGAGAATGATGATGTTTCTTGTGGGTCTGGGCAATGGGGGAAGGCTATAAAGCCATCAGCAGACTGAGCCACTGGGTATCCACACAAAAGTTAGGTCCTATAAACAGACATCTGTATTGTGACTAAAGGGCTAATAAAATTGCCTTAGAAAAGAGAGGTTTTCCACTGCAACCCATTCATAAGCAGGATCCTACTGGGAAGTGACACCAAGGGAGAAGTTCCTTTGAGGCCTAGAAAGTGTCAGAGCTACCTTATTATGGGGGTTTCCCTAGCCAGACCCCAGCCTCTTCATCACTGTCGCTGAGGGCAGCACCATCAGCATCATTATCACCATCATCACCATCATTATGACAGATAGCCACTGACCACTTGCTCGTGGATGCTGGTCCCAGGGAGTACCAGGTGTTGGGCACTAGGACTTCGGGAGGTAAGTGGTTACTGGCTTCCATTAAACAGGAGCACCAGTAAAGTGCTCAGGGAGCACCCCCAGAAAACTGGTGGCTGCCTAGAGCTGGGCAGTTTCCTTTCTGTCCCTTCAAATGACTCTGATTTGCAAAAAGTCCAGTCCCTTTTCTAGATTCTCAGTTCACTCAATAGACAGTCAGCGAGAGTTGTTCTAGCCCTTTGCCTGCCCAAGAGATTATAATAGAACGTAATCTGGTAGAACAAACTAGTAGAACTAAACTAGTAGACTAAAGTAGTAAACTAAACTAGTAGAATATTAGAGAGAAAGAATAAGAATAAGAACATGTTCTTCAAAAACTTCCCAGTAGCATTTAATGTTGAGGGTTTTTTGTTTTTTTTTTTTTTGGTGGGGGGACTGTATACTTCGGTTAAGCAGTATTACTAGAGGTAGAGCTGATGACATTGTTTCTAGAAAAGGAAAAATATACTTTAAATGATAATATATGCATATATTATGTAAAATGAAACTAATTCCATGCTCAGTTTAACTCTAAAGCTTATAAAATGAGATTTATGCATTAAACTTCTGAACAGGAAGCTCTTATAATCAATGTCTCCATTCCATAAATATATGGAACGTCTACTATGTGCCAAGCACAGGGCTGTGGGCCTGAGACACAGCAGTGAAAAAAGCCAACTTGGGCTTAGATGCTGGTACAGCCTCCAACTCTACCATTTGGAACATGTGCACAGTGAGCTAGATTCTTAGAGACTTCAGGGACTATCATTTTCACTGTGTTTCTTTTTCTTTGACAGATAGGAATGCAAACCCAACACTTCACTTGCCAATAGGATACTCAAGAAGGAAAAGGCTCCATTCATAAAACATCTCGACACAAATTAAGCACTTATTTTGTGCCCATTGTGCAAACTGATGTTACACAAATGGGAGATGCTGTTCAGAGAGTATCCACCCTTGCTGAGCAAGAACTCATTGGACTTCATTGCCAACCCTATCCAACAAGTGCTGACCAGGAAGAAGCATCCTGCAGTGGGCAGGGCCAGAAGGCATGGGCAGGCAAGCTGCCACTCAAAGGCCCTGAAAGTGTTAACCTCCAGCAGTTATAGGTGTCTCCTTTATACCCATTATAAATCTGTTTATTGTGACTGGCCCCACCCAATCTGCTGGTGCTGTAAAGCTCTAATGGTCCCTAATAAAGGTAGAAGGCTTCTAACAGCACACAGTTCCTGAAATAGAGAAGGATCGAGGGAGAGCAGGAGCGAGAAAGAGGAATGATGAGTTTAACAATAAAATATCACAATTGCAAACCTCCTCTGCTACTTGAAATGGCAGAGTCCTGGGCCCCATGACTTGATGTTACACATGATGTTCAAATACTAACCTGTCAGAGCTGAAAGGCCCAATCCCTTCATTTGCCAGAATCCTTGAGACGTTAAGTAATTTGCCCAAGATCACCCCTGTGCCATAGCAGTTCAGGTCTCCTGAATCCTAGTCCAGGGCCCCTCGCCTTAGCTGCCTCACCTTTCCTAGTTCAGCAAGGGGCCATCTGGATGATCGCCAACCCCTTCAGAACCCTCCTGCTCCATCTAACCTAGTGTGTCCAGCCCTGACTGTACAACCAAATCTCTAGGGAGTTTGCTGAACCTTCACATGCCTGACCCCCTGCCCCAAATTCTGATTCTAAAAGGTATGGGTGGGGGAGCCAGGGGTACTTTCAATGAGCTCTCCAGGTGTCTTCCATGGCTTGGGAAGGAGATTGGAGAACCACATGTCTGGTTCATACTTGGGTTTCATTGCTTCTGATGTCTCAAAAGACAAGCTGCGTTCATGAAAAGGGCAACTCTTTCAGGGAGAAACTGCAAACCACACCCTGGTCAAGAACCCAGGGAGATCCAAAGCGCTTCCTCTGTCTCAGTGCCCTGAGGATTGCCAAGTCAATTCAATAACACCTTCCCTGTCAGGCATCGTGCTTGGTGCTAGGCACATTTCATCGCATTTAAGCCTTGCAACAACCCAAAAGGAGATAGGTATTGTGACTACTATTTTATAGATGACGAAACTGAGGCTAAGTCACTTGTTTGAGGCCACACCACCAGATAGTGACAGAACCACAATTCAAGCCCAAGCCTGTTTGGGGTACCATACTTTGCTATGCAGACACACCTGAGCATGGTCCTCACAAGGGACTGCCTATAACCACCTTGCCTCCACAGATGTAGGCTTCCCTTAGGAAAGTCATTAAATGCTAAGGATTGTCTGCATGGTGTCTCTCCAACTTGAGAAGGACACGCCCAGTTCTGGTTCTGGGAAACTTGCTTCTTGACTTCCTGAAAGCATTAGAGAGACTGAGCCTCACTGGTCAGCTCCTCAGTGGCTAAACTCATACAGATGTGCTTTCGTAGGAGCTGCTGAAGCCAGAGCTGAGGTGAAAGGTGTCTTAAGCAGATGTATGCTACAGGTTGAGGGAAACAGCTTCCAGAAAATCAGCCCTTGGGAGCTCCTATGGCATCCTGTGCTCACTACAGGACTTACGCCACCTGCTCCTCCTCACTGCTCTGTGCCTGAAGTTTGGGGGAGCTTCTCTCCTAATAACAAAGGCCACTAAGCTTCTCAGATATGTCCTCCACCAGGAAAGTACCATGCCCCCTCCCCCAATTAGCAGGTTATGAGGGCTAATTAATAACAAGCAGGGTACTCACACCTCCTTTAATTAAAGAAGAAAAATGCCCTATTTGGTATAGGAAATTCGGGGTCATCTTATGAACCTGACCTCCTACTACATGGTCATGAGCCCACTTCCCCCACCACAATACTTGGCGCTTCCCAGCTTTCTCTCACTGTTTAGTGTATTTGCACTCAATGCCTATGACACTGGATATGGCTCTGGAAATGTGTTATGGATGTCACAGAGCAGTCCTTCTTGGAAGAATGAGAAACTGCCTCAAACTCCAAGTGCTATAAGAAGCCAGCCTGAGTCTGTTACAAATACCAAGATGAGTATTTAGTTGAAAATACTTAAATTCTCTAAGAATTAAAAGAAATCTCCGAGAGGGAAAGAAGGAAAAAACAAAACAAACAAACAAACAAACAAAAAAACAAATAAGTCTCTGCAAGGAATAGTAGTAATACCTACCATTTATGACAGCCTGTTACATCCAGGATGCTTTACATATATTATCTCACTGAATTGTTCTAGCATTTGCATGAGGGAGTATCCCCAGTTTATGCATTGAGAAACTCAGGCTCAGAGATCCCAGAGACTTGTCCAGGGTCACATGGCTAATAAGTGGCTAAGTTGAGATTAGAATTCAGGTCGGCTTCTACAGCCCATGATTTTGTTGCTACACCCACCAGATTTGTAAAAGCATTGCCCAGAGGATCTTCAGTATATTAAATGTTGGGATTGTTGGTGGTTGGGCACCTAAGGTGGAGCCTGGGCAGCGGAATTTTTAGAAGCTCCCCAGTTGATTCTAAAGTGCGGTAAGGTTTAGGAACCACTGTCCTAGAGCAGGGATCAGCCCACTGTGGTCCATAGGCCAAAGCAGCCAGTTTTTGTATGACTCATGAGCTTGGGATGGTTTTTACATTTTTAAATGGTTGGGGGAAAAAATCAAAAAAAGAATATTTTGTGATATATGAAAGTTATAGGAAATACAAATTTTGGTCCTCACAAATAAAGTTTTTTTGGAAGACAGCCATCTTCATTTGTTTACATATGGTCCATAGCTGCTTTCACTCTATAAAGGCAGAGTCGAGCAGTGAGAAGAGACAGTATGGCCTGAAAAGCTTAAAGTATTTACTCTCTGACTCTTTACAGAAAAAGTTTGCCAACCCTTATACTAGAGTTGTTATGAACAGCTAGGATGATAATCAAAACTGAATGCTTTCTTTGATTTTATTTTAGGGCTATGTTTCATATATATTATATAATTTTTTTCCTTCTCCATCTGGGCTTGTACTTCTTGAAAAGTGGGTGGAAGCATAAGGCAAGATCTTGTGCCTTCCCATCAAACATTCAGATTCAAAAAACCTTGCACAAATTTCTGCCTCTCTCTGTGCCTTCAATGTTTAATTCTTTCCAAGTTCCTGTCAGTTCCCATCAAAACTTCAGCAAACAGATTCCAAGGGCACTTCTCCCATTACCTGCAGGCCAGGGCTTTGTGCTTGCAGGCAGCTTCCTTCCTCCTCAGAGCTGACTAGAGGCAACAAGGAGTCCTTGAATCCTCTAAGGGTCCTTCAGGGGGATTAGGCATGACCAATAGGCTGCCTACAGTGAGTGATAGGACTCCAGTATCTCCTGGCCTCTTTGTGCAGAGGCTGGTAGCCCCGCCAGCTCAGCAGCCAGGTTTCTTTGTATGCAGGCCAGGATTGGCCCCCTATCAGGGAAAGGTTGCCGGCAGAATGCTCTGAAGGCCAAACCTCATAATCTCATTAATATCCTGATTGTTTTCCCCAATCTAGTGGCAGCCGGTGGGGGTATTACCACAAGATAAAATGACCTTCAAATTTAACAGATAAAATGACAGTCAGATAAAGTCTCTATGAAGGAGAACATTAGGGCCATGTCTACCACTGAGCTCTGAGTCCGTATGAAAGGGTTTCCTAAAATAGCAGATGTTCCAAGGCAGGATTTGTTTCTCACCGAACTGAAATTATCTGCTACATAGGGACAATGAGGCTTATTTACTATGGGGACTTTTGTTGCTGAGATGAATATTTTTACAACTGCCCTCATAAACCCCCTCTTCTTGTCTGCTGCCCAAGGAGGAGGCGGAGCTCCAGAGGTGAGGTGAGGTTCCTGCACTGTCTAAGAAGCCCCATTAAGTTGTTAAGACATTTAGTGCCCCAGACAGTGCTGACTACAAGGGCAGTTCAAATCCCCTCCCAGATGGGGATGGGGCTGTGAAAGAGGGGGCTTTGATTTCTTCTTTGGGCAGTGCACGGAATCTACCTTGGTCAGGGGCAACAGTTGGGTGAGGGGAAGCAGTAAAGTAGCCAGACTGGGAGACCCCCACCCTTACCCTACCAACTTGGCCATGCTCTCCCAAAGCCTTTGTCATTCAGAGGGGAGAAGTAAGAATGTGGGAGAAGAAGGGCCTGTAGGGGGGATTGTGTGTATGTGTGTGTTGGTTTTCATGCCTGAAATGTTTTTAGCATCTGTATAAAGTTGTTAGCATCTGTGTAAACAAAAAGAGATGGACAGTGTGTAACAGCCCAAAACCTGTCTCTGCCGCTTATTAACTATATGAACTTGGGCAGATTACTAACATTCTAAACATCTCATTTTCCTTGATTGCAAAATGGTGATAAGGATACAGATGGTTTCTACCCATTAAAGTTGTTGGAATTAAAGAAGATGATGCATGTAGGTACTTAGCCCAGGGCCTGGTACCCAGGAGGTGCTCAATCCACATTAGCTGTTATAACGATTCACATTTAGTTACAATCCTGCACTTTTGAGATTTCCTTGGGTCCTGTGGATTTCGGCATTAGGGAAAACAATAACAACCACACAGATATCCTAGCCCAGAGTTTGATTTGTCCAAGATCCAGGGTTCAATTTCTATAGGTGACTTGGGAGATGTGAAAGGGGATGGGAGGGAGGGGAGGTGAGATGCTCTGGTTTTCAAGCTCCGATCTGATCATCAGGGCAATCAAGTCCATTGGGCTTGGGGAGAGAGGAATCGAGTTCAAAGAGGGGGAGGAGTAAGCAGCCACCGAAATAAACATCTCCTCTTAAGTAAACAGGCTATGGTTCAAGGTAGCTGAAAATCACGCTGGAGGGGCTTCTGCTCACCTCTGTGCCTTACTTTCTTTCCAGGAAATAAGCACTAACTTCCATCTCAAAAGGTGATACAAGAGTGAGGACATTATGTGTGAGGTGAATAAAGGCTAATGAAGACCTTCTGCCCCTCCCTTGCTGTGACAAGGCAGCCAGGCGAGTTTGCTGGAGGTGGCCAGGTGAGTTTGCTGCAGATTGGAGCAAAGGGTACAGAGAGCAAGTCCACCACAGATCACACAGCCGGATCCCTGGCTTGGGTCAAGGCTAGCCCAGTTTCCATCCCACGCTAACTTCCTCCTCCTCCTTGAGCTGATCAATATGAGCACCAGTCTCCAACCAGTCCTTTTCCTTGCCACGGCCCTGCTCTCTGACCTTTTGGGGGCCTTTCTCTTGATTCTGCTCCAGAATGGAGGTAGGGGCCATCACTCCGGGCCTGCTCAATGGCCTTAGAATGGGCTGTCATGGGGCCTATAACCAGGGACAGCTCCTGCTGGCGAGAGTTGGAATGGAGGGGGGTGCAGATAAAGGCTTTCCAGGCTGAAGATAAATGGCTGCCTGCAGCCAGCTACAGTAACTTCAGGCCCCCAAGAAGAGCAAACAAAGGGTGCCCCTGTGACACTCACTGGAAAGATGAAGGCCCATCAGCAGCAGCCAGGCTGGTTCAAAGCTCCAACTTAATTGTCAATTAAGCATGCATAAGGGAGACAAAGCCATGACAACCCTGGGCTGCATGCTGATGTGTGATTGTAAAGCTGGGAGGGGCAACGCTGAAAACAGCTGATTCTGCTGACAGTGTGTTTGTAGGGCACCTTGTAACCAATCAGCCGCTGACAGAGGCAAAGTGCTCCTCCTGCCACTCCTATTGTGCGGGACATTCCAGGACCAGGGTCACACTGTGGTCATCGTGGGCAAGTGGGCCACAAGGCACTAAGCGTGGCTGGGAGGAAAGGGGCACAGTTAGCACAGGGATGCTCTCCTCTCCAGGAGGAGGCTTTGAGGGAAAGATTTGTCTCTAAGGTCCCTCCAGTCCTCCAGGCTCAGAGACTGGCGTTGCGGGTGGGGTGGGGGTTGGGGGCACAGGGATTGGAGCCTTGTCTCCTCAGCTCAGTGTTAGAGGTTCCTGTGTTGACTCAGATGTTGGTTTCCCCTCAGCCACCACAGAGCTCTTCTTGTATTCTGCATCCAGTTACATTTTAGGCCAGATTAGAGACCAAGAGACCTTACCTTGGTCATCGGACCATGATGGGAAGTGCACCAGGAGGCTCTGCAAACCAAGGCTCTGTTGAGCACTGGGTGCCAGCCTGCTGTCTGCCTAGCCCTACATGCATTCCCTAGGAGCCCTGTCACAGCTCATGTGCCTCCCACCCTGGCAGCCTGAAAGGGGGACACAGGCACCAATGCCAGCACCCTATACCCCAGATACCAGTCCAGCAGCCTCCTATGCCTCCAGTCCCAGCGCCAGGACACAACTCACTGCCTCTTAGGAATAAGGCCCTGGTATGTGAAATTAAAAGGAAGTAGCTTTCTGCTGCCTGTCAGTTTTTCCATTGCCATTTGTTTTGTCCTTTGTAATAATAATGAAAATGATAGTAGTTATGGTTTATTGGGAAAGACGGTGTTTACACATTCTCTCGTTTAACCCTCATATAGACCCTAGGAGGTAGGTACTATTTCTCCATTCTACAGACAGGAAATTTAGACTCAGAGAAATTCTGTGAATTGGCCACGCTATGGTTATGAGAATTAACCTGGTTGGTTAGAACTAGATTCAAAACTCAGTCCAGAGAATCCAGTCCCTTGGTATGGACCAGGACTAGCTTGATGACTCCTGAGTGAAAATTAAGGTAGAGGGAAAGGCAGCCACTGAAAACATACAGTGTCCCACAAACATGGCTCCATAAATAGCAGTCTGTCCCTAGAAAAATGCACGAAGCTCCCCAAAATGACCTCAAACCCCAGCTGGTTCTGTGGACTCCACACAACTACATAATAAGCTCACAAGGGGTGATGCAGAACTCAGCACATGTGCGCCTTAGTCATCACAAGCACGATGTTGGGACTTGGTACGTACTCAGTGTGCACCTGTGCTGTGGACAGTATGGCATGGGAACCAACAGCCCTGAGTTCTAGTCCCTGTGCTGCCCATTGCTCTGTTACTTTGGTGGGTCACTACCTCTTTCTGGGCCTCAGTTTCCTTCTTCAAAGTCCCTCCCAGTTTTAACAGCCATGATTTTTTAGAATGCCAAGACTTCTTGGGACCCCAGAGAATCTGCTTCTAGTGGGGTGTGCTTTCTCAGACTGATCAGAGGGGTCTCTGAACTGCCCGGTTTCCAGGACCTGATATGGTCCCTCCAGCCTCCTTTCAGAACACAGAAGGCCTAAGCTAACGACCCTGTGGTGACCTCACCACAACCCCAGCTTGTCAGAAAGCTGCTGGGCCTTTGTTTGGCTTGCAGGCTCCCTGACTTTGGTGTGGAGATCACAAGTCCCAGCACAATAGCCATTGTCTTTTCAATAATGCCCCTTGCCCCAGCCACGCCCCCCCGCAGCTCCCAGATCCAGCTCCATGGATCACTGCGGGTGGCAAGTAAGTGCTCCAGTCCTGCTCAGTGCCGGCCACAAGCCGTTTGCCACTGCCCTCTGAACCCTCCTTTTAATATCCATGAAGGGGCTAAGTTTCTCTGCAATCAGGCCAGTGTTGGTCTGGGGGCTTCTGTGCCTCTTAAGAGCAACCAAAATTGCTCCCCAGGTGGCTGAGCCCTTCCCTTCTGTGGAAGCAGGATGCAGAGAAGCTCTGAGCCCTGGCCCAGGCTTCATGCTGGACAGTTGCAGGCTCTCAGAGACCCTTGAAGAGGTCATGCTATGGGAGGGCACAGTGGAACAAATGCTTGGATACCGCCCAGCTGGTGTTTCTGAACCTGTCCCCTGCAACATTTAGGTCAGCTCCAGATCTCAGGCCTCTCCTAGCAGAAGGGCAACCAGCAGGCAAAGGGGGGACAGGCTTCACAACCACCCCCTTCCGCAAGCCCTTCCCAAGACCGAGCAGGAGACCATGGCACCCTTTGTCTACACAGTCACCAAACCGGCCTAAATAAGCACACCCATTCTGGGAAGCCAGCTTTCCTGGAAGAACTAAGCCCCAAAGGGAGAGATGCTCACCCTAGCCTATGCTTGATGCAGCGCTCAGCACGCAGGGGTACTTTCTCACAACGAAGATGTGGGATTCCATCCTGACAAGCCTTCCCCCCCGCCACACACACACAACAGATACATCCTAATCCAGGCCAGGGCCTGGCACACAGAAGCACACAAAAGGTACTCAACCTGTTTTGGCTAAGTTATTATTGCAAAGATTTTAAGTGACTGACTCTGCCTTAACTGGCAGAGTGCAGAAGCCAATAAGCAGAGGATGCCCATAGAGTAGTCAGTCCTTCCCCAGAGGTCCCTAGGCTCCTCCTGTTGGAGCTGGACAGAGCCCTGAGGTGGAATGAAGACCCCTCTGCCTGCAGTTTGGACCTGGCACACCAGCAAGGCAGCTTTCTCAGTCTAATCTGATGGCAGCACTGACCCGCTGAGTCAGCAGCCACAGAGGGTGAAGAAAGGGGACGAGAGAAGAATGGAGCAAAGGGCTTCCTGAGGCTGAGAAAGGGCTCAGAGGAACCCTGCCACAGTCACACACTATTTTCACAGAACATTCTGGCCACAAGAGGGGACAGGCCCTTGGACCATCCCAAAGCATTTCCTCCTATGGAAAATCTTGAGCCAGATGAGATCCTTGGGAGAAGCAGGCTGGTTAGGTGGCCAGGGTGTGGGGCCTGGGGCCTGCTTACCTGACAGCTTGTTTGGAGGAGACGCGCTGGGCTGGTGGTGGGGGGAGCCGTGGGAGAGCAGGGGGTTCAGGCTGTGCGTCTGGTTGGAGCCATAGGCATCCATGGCCAGCTTCTGCCGGAATGCTTCCTCTTTCCTACGGTTTGCAAACCAGTTGTAGACACGGACTTCAGTGACCAGATTGGAGCCCAGGCCATGGGCTTTGGAGGGAGAGACCCCTCGCTGCAAACATTCTGCTCTGAAAATGGACAGAAGGGAGATGGTGAGCGAGGGCAGGCAGAGGTGGATGGCGGTGCTTGGTCTCAAACACATAATCACAGTGGTCTTGGCTAGGAGTACAAAGAGGCCCAGGAGAGAGTGGGAGCCTGGGGAAAAGCCTGTCTAGAGAAAAGGTAGTTCTCTGATGAGATGGCTAGAGTGGGGCCGAACACAGGTACTGAGCAAGTTCTGCTGCCTAGAAGTCAGGGACTTAGCCTCTGATGTGGCTCCAGTAAAAAGAGAGCAAGCTGGGGACAGGAAATTCAGGGGGAAGGTCCAGACTGGGCTTCCTGACACCTCCTTATGTTGCTACTCTTCCATTGTACCAAAGGCAAAGTCTTTTGCTGACTGTCCAAGTCGAGTCCCTTCATGGCACTCTAAAAAACTTCTGACATTTTGGGGTTTGGACACCCCAAAAGGATGTCAGAGAAGACAGATCCATCACTTGCACGGCAGATATTCCCCCAGAGGGCAGGCTGGGTGAGGTATAAAGGAGGGCATGCAGAGATGGTTGGTCTCTAGTTTTATCATTGCTGATGAACTCCCAGTTCCAGGTGTGAGAGAGATTCTTAGACACCACTGGATACTGGCAGGGGGACAGAGCACAGCCTGAGGACTCTGTGACATGTATAGCTCATCGCTTTGACTCCTCACTTTCTGGTCTGACCTCACTGGCCACATCTTTCCACTGCCAGAGCCAGGCCAGCCCAGAGACAGAGAGAGAGCCCACAGGTCTTGGCCAGAGCAAAGAGCAGATTTTTTAGAAAGCCACTGTTGGAGTCAGGGAGGATGGGGCAGGAATGAAGGAAAAAGAGATCTCAAGGACTTCTAATAGTTTTCTTTAAAATTACATGTAGTTGTTAAGATACAAAAAGAACTCTAATCAGTGTGGGCTGAGTAGACTGAACAGATCTAACTAATTCTTGCTCTCCTGCCAAATTTCCTTTTGGACCGATGGCTATACAACAGTTGGTAGAGGCCAGAGTCAGTCTGTGGCTAAGAGATAGTTTTTCTCTGGTTTATGTGCAGTCAAACATATGATTCTCATTTCGCTGGCATCATATTTTAGATCAGCCCTCTCTAGAGTATCTTCCCTGGAATAATAGTTCACAGGGGTATTCTCTGAAAAAAAAAATCATGGTCAACAATCAATTCAACAAAGCTAAGTGGGTTTCTCAACTGCGGAACTCCTCAGAGCCTTTAATATATTAATGTATGTCATGACAAGAGGAAGTATGCATATGACAATCCTCAAATCTATTTATTAATGACTTGAAATTAGTATTCCATGGAACACACTTTGGGCAGTCCTGATTTAGCCACACTTATCTGGATAACCAGTGTCTCAATATCCCAGGACTGAGGGGATGGATATTTGGTCCACGTGCTTGCCAGCCTGCTTGGGTGAGCTTCTGGTGGTGTTACCTGTTGCATTCCTCCACTAAGGCCTCCCTCTCTTCCTTGCTGGGGTTCTTTTGCCGGTCGTAGGCCTGGTACAAGATTTGCTGGGATGCGGGCCCCCATTTGAACCGGTTGCGACGCATCTTCTTGTTGGCGGGCTCAGAGCAGGCGTCATCGGACTGCCCAGGCCCCTGGCTCTGTTGACTGAACTCTGGAAAGAGAAACAGCAGCTGATCCTGACTGCTTTTGTCTGTCATATTTCCAGAACTCTGGACTGTCTGGTTGAATTCTGAAAAGAGAAAGGAGTAGATTTGATAGGGTCTGTAGCCTTCACTTGGCAGACAGATAGACGAACAAAAACACTTTTATTCCTCGCCCTTAAGCTTTGCGATCTGCTGTTATTGTATATGAGGATGCAGAGGGAAGGCTCACGACAGGCCCCTCACTGCCCACCTCAGTTCACTCCACCAAAGCCACCCCTTTCCTTTCTTTGAAGGAGCTTTAATGTTGCCAACCATTGTTTTAAGAGCAATTTATTATTTTTTTCCCCCATTGGTTCACTGGCCTCAAACATGAAGCAATATTCTGTATTGAACTCTTGTATTTTTATGTCAAGGGGATGAACTCAACCAAGTCTCAGATCTAGGAGGAAAGTACTCAAATGTAGTTTGTAGTTAGACAAAATATTCAGAGACTGAAAGTATCTCTCCCCACCCCTCCTCTCTCCTCATGTGTACTAGGAATCTACATTATAATGTTATACTCTTAGAAAAACCCCAAACTCAAAAAACCTTGACTACAGCTTTGAAATAAATATAACTGGAGTTTTATATTGGAAAGAGTAGAAGCTCTTCAGATCTAGATAACTTCAAAGGCAATGGTGTGTGTGTGTGTGTGTGTGTGTGTGTGTGTGTGTGTGTGTGTGTGTCCAGGGATCCCTTTATGAGGAAAAGGCCTTACAGATACACCCACACATTTGAAAAATGGCAAATGCAGAAGACAGCAGACACAGGACTCTTCTAGGAATGACATTTAATGAGTTGGAGAAAGATAAATGCAGATGAAATGATCCTCCCTGTCTGTCCCTTCCCAGGACCCAGGCATATCAAGATCCTCAATACATTTTGGTTGAATGAATGAAAAAAAGACAGCAGCTTGCCCAGTGGCGACGCCCTAGCCTATACGGTTTAAGACTGATTTGATATTTGCTTATGGAAGAAGAGGGCTTTGTTGTTCTCTTCCTCACAGCTGCACGAAGCAGGGTTCATCAGGGTGATTGATTCCATTTTACAGATGAATAAGCATAGAGGCCAAGCACCCTGCTGAGCAAGGACACGTAACAGATCAATTTCTTAACTCCTGGTCCCCATGTTCTGGACCTTAATGTTTTTCTTTCTTGGTTCCTGAAGTCACTCCCACATGTGTGAGAGATGACTGGAACCAAAATCCTCAAGGTTCAAAGTCAGGCCACTACTTAATGCTTGAATCCCCTCTACCACATCCTGCCATGTGGTCCTCCAATCTATACACCCCCAGCAATGGGGAACTTACTATCAATCAAGGGATTCATTTCCATTTTGGTCCATCACAGGAGCAGTGGGCCACTAACCCACCTGGACTTAAGCCCCCAGCTGCAGGTGGTATTGGGCTCTATTTAACCAGTTGCTGACTGACCAAGTCAATGAACAGTCTCCCTGGTTGATGAACTGAATGTGTCACTGGGG
This sequence comes from Eidolon dupreanum, assembly GCA_028627145.1. Taxonomy (NCBI): domain Eukaryota; kingdom Metazoa; phylum Chordata; class Mammalia; order Chiroptera; family Pteropodidae; genus Eidolon; species Eidolon dupreanum. The sequence continues at coordinate 80,494,185 of CM053506.1, read as the reverse complement.
CCTTTGATTTGGGTCCTATCCACTTTAGATGAGTCTCAAGCCATTTAGGGCTCTGTTTTCACTGGTTCCCCAAACTCCTTTAGATTGTGGAAGAGTCTGTGCCAAGTTTATGGTTAGGAAGTCACTGACTCAACAGGATAATGTAGGGCCCCAGCCAACTACTTAAATCCCCAGTCTCTCAGCTTCCCCATCTGTAGAATAGGACTGCATGTAAACCTAAGGGTTTCTAAATATCTTTAGAACATCTACCACTAGTCAGGATGATGATGATGATGACTCAAATTCCTATGGAGGTTATACTTTTTGAAATGCTTTCACATCTTCTATAATATTGGGTCTTTGCAGCAGGCATCTAAGTGCAGTTACTTTAGAGGCAATCAGAGGAATAGAGAGAAGTTCCTTACTCCAGCAGTCCCCAACTTTTTGGCACCAGGAACTGGTGCTCCTATGAGAATCTAAATCCTGATGATCTGGGGTAGAGCTGAGGGAGTGATGCTAGCGCTGGGGAGCGGCTGCAAATACAGATGAAGCTTTGATTGCTCCCCAGCTGTTCACCTCCTGCTGTGCGGCCCAGTTCCTAACAGTCCACAGACAGGTACCAGTCTGCATCCTGGGAACTGGGAAACCCTGCGCTATTTGGCACTATTCAGTGGGGGTCTGCCTCAGTGTCTTCTCTCCTTCCTGTGGTCCTGAGGAATCACCATTAATAACAGCCAAAGCCAGTATGGATAAGCCCAAGGACCCAGGATCAATTTGAGGTTCTCAATGTGAACAGATATAATAACAGTTAACATTTATTGAACCATTTCTATAGAAGCCAAGTCCTCTAAATGTGTCCCTTCATCTAATTCTCACATCCTCGCCATGCAACAAGTATTGTTATCTCCGTTTTATAGATGAAGAAACTGAGGTTCAGACTCGTTAAGTGACTTGTCCAAAGTCACAGGGATGTGGGGCAGAAGCCATGATGTGAACCCAGCCTGGAGACCTTAAGGCTCCTAACCAGCAGCCCTTGTATCACCTCTTGCTAAACAAACAAACAAACAAACAAACAAAACCACACAAACAACACACCTGTAAAACCTTCAAATCTGACTTAGGTGGAAGTAAAACTGACTCTTAAAGTTTTATCTGTGGTGGGTGTGAAACATTCACAACCACCCATAGTGTGGGGGGCTGCCTGTCTGTCCATTGCCCTTTGAAGAGACAGCAGCCTGCATGGTGTGCAGAACCTAGAGCATGGCAGAAACATCCAGGTTCTACCCACCTCAGGGCCTTGGCCCTTGTCTCTCAGTTTTTGAAGAACCAGACTTCCCATGTCCTCCAGCCACTACCAACTCTCTTCTACTTCTTTCCAGATTAATGAGGGTGGAAGTAAGGCAGGAAGAGAAAGAAAATGTTCACCACCCATAAAAATTAACTTGGAGAAGTTGGGTTCAGTAGCCTTTTTACAGGCTCAGAAGTTGACTTGAACAAGAAGATTCTATGTGTGTAGATGAGCCCATGAATATTATCATTTATTATTTTTGTTTGCTTTTTTTTAAAGAAAATTTGTATTCGCATAACACCTTTTTAAAATTCTCCCCCCTCTTTCTCTTTCCTCCTACCGCATTCACTTGTGTCATCTGTCAGACTTTGGTTCAAATGTCACCTCATCTAGGAAGCCTTTCATGATGTCTCCAGGCAGTTTAGCAATTCCTCTACTGCCCCTTGTATATACCTTTATAGCAGCTTTAGAAAGCATTTGGCATTATCTATTCACACATTTCATCCCTTCATTAGGTTGTAAGACTCTGGGCTGTGTATTCCATGGCCCAGCACAGTGCTTGGCACCTAATAGCTGCTCATATAATATTTACAGAATGAAGAAATGTTTCTTAAGCTTTATGTCTCATTGATTTTGAATAATGATAAAAATAACAATTAAAAAATACCTTGCAGAGACTATATCATAAGTTTTTTATAAAATGTCTCTTCTCAAGGATCTTGAGAAATTTTCTGGGCTTCTTTTCTTTTTAGAAGCTCCCACTTGGTCTTTCCTACTTCCCTCTCCTTTCTGAGGGAACTGCCATTGAACACAGAGAGGTAACTCAAACTAAAGGTGTCAAGTGGGCCTTGGATTAGTGAGGGCAGGTTCCAAGGGTTCTCTGGCCTTTGGAGACTGTGACTCCTGATAATGGACTTTTCAGGAATTACAGAGAGTTGCTTCATGTCAGAAACACAAATTCTTACAGACCTAGTCACCACAGATGGTGGATCAACCCAGAGACTCCTACCCTATGCAACAAAGAGCTCTCACTTTGCTTCTTCTAATCTATCCATTTCAATGCTTCCAGCAAAAGAGAGAATGACTACAATATGAGATAAATGCCTAAAAATATCTTTTCTTCCACCATGAAGGCCTTTCCAGCACACATACATTGAGACAATAAATATTTAAACAATCACTTCAGAGCAGTGTGTGATAAAAAATGAAAGTAATTTTTTAAAAGTGGCCATCTAGTGAGAGGGGGAAAAAACCCAATTCAGAAAGTGATGGAAACTAATTTTCTTGACAAAGACAGAGAAGTCCATAGCCCAGAGGACAGTATGCTGAAGAGTGAAAACTCATACAAAATTTTCCTAGGAAAAGGATCAAAATAATTAAAGTATAATGTAAAGGTATACTTTCCTAAAATAAAAATAATATGTCATTTCTTACTCTGTCATTCAAATGAAGTTCAAACTTCCCTAGATTTCAAAACAAAAGTCCCTAGATATTATTAAGTGGAAGAAATTTGGGACAGAAAAGAAATCTGGGAATGGGAATGACCAGAATTGATTGGTCAGAGTTCCAAAGGCAGACACTTTTACTGTATCCTGCCTTAGCCAGAAGTGGCTTCTGCACTTGGTGTCCCCAAACTCTACCACCTTTGGTAAATGTGAGTAAGTGCCTTAAATTTCTTCAGAACTCAGTCACCACCCCCTCCCCAAAATAATGGGGTCAGGTTCTAAATATATCTATATATACAAATGTCCTATTTTTTAAAAAAATAATTCCTCCTCCACAGAGGGGAGGAAAATAACAGTAATAGTGATCAATATTATTGTTTGCTATAAAATGTCTTCCTTGGCAACTCTAATCTGTGGTCATGTATCAAGGGGAGCTGTTTGGCTTACTTTGGGAACAATATTCCACTGCTACCCATTTGGTTTCAAAGAGAAAGATGTTGGAAGCAGGGAGCAAATAATTCAAGGTCCATCGTGCACACTGAAGGACTTGTCAGAACACCTGGCTGGGTAGTAAGAAACTGTGTAAGAAGAAAATGATATAAGCCAATTCATCGTAGAGCAACTATGAAGGCCAAATCTAACTGCCAGCTTCCTTATATTTGCCGAGTGCCACGCAGACCTTCTTGGAGAAGGGGAAACTGAGGCATCCCATAAGGGTTAGAGTTAGGGCAAAGATCACTCCAGGTTGAGGCAGAGGCAAAATTAAAACACTTACGTCTGAGGATCTCCCGTTGCTTTCGGACGTACCAGGTGTACAGGGCGGCACGCTTCTGAGTCTTCATAGGGGTGCCCTTGTTGAGATGCTGGGAGAGGTGTGACTGGTTCAGACCCGTGACATCGACTACCTCCCTCTGGGGGATGTTGTGCTGCTGCATGTAGCCTTTGATCATTTTGGCAGCCCTCCAAGGATCCTCACTAGACATATAAGTAAATAGTTAGGATGCTGGTAGAAGATGTCTGGGGAGATATATTCTCTAAATGTTTTACCTAAACTCTGTGAAAAACTCTGATCTTCACCTATGTCTCCACCTGTCCAAACCACATCCTCGAGAGAGATGTGAGGCCAAAATAGAACCTAAATAAAAGAGGAGATGAATGCTCCTAGATAGCACACTACGCTCCTTTCGTTTGAGATTAAGTGAGAAAAGATGAAGATGACTTCCTATTTTCAGGAATGGGAAAGCACTACCAGCACTGTCTCTTCTTAAGCAGAAAGAAAAGTTCCTTCATTTCCCTGGACTGAGAGAGACTTAAACGGCAGGAGACCCTCTGGAAAGTGTAGATGCCATTAGCGTGGGGCTGGGCTGGCTGATCCAAAAATAATCGGGGTAGTAGCATCAGTTTCTAAATTCACCTAGACCTCTTTTACATCGTTTTCCTTCTGAATGGGTGTCTCAATTTCTTGTCTTACAAAATAGGAATAAAACATATATGTCTTTCTCCTGAGACACAAAGATGACTTGTTAGCCACATGTTAAATGGTTTTCAGAATTTTAGAAAAGTTTTAAGAACTACAATGACATTCCTCCCTGAGAATGAAGAATCACTCCACTGAAGTGAGGCAAGTTAGAAAAAAAAAAAAAAAATCACCACAGCCACTCCTCCAAAATAAAACCTAATGGGGGTGAATAATTTCAATTTCCAAATAGTAATGATTCCCAACAACTTGTTTTTCTGTATTCTTACATTTCTACTCTGATAGGGAAGAGTATCTAGAAAGCAATACTTCTCCCAAATTTCAAGCTTGTATAAGACCTTACTTATACTCTTCATTTCTCATAAACTCAGATGTACAAAAAGCTTCTTTAGAACAATGTGGTCATGCCTTTGGATTTTATTTATTTAAAATGTTTTTAACTTTGACAATATTGTTTCTTGTTTATTGAATAGGTGACAAAACTGAGAGATATCATTTAAAACAAAAAGAAAAAAGAAAAGAAAATTATGCACAGTATAGAACAAAAGTATTAAAGAAGCAGTATATCCACATATACAATTTGTTTAGTGCAGCCACATATTAAACTTAAAAAAATTATATGTTGATGTATATAATAGCCTAATAAAACATGAAAAAAATGAAGGGAAAAATGTAAAAATAGTGTAAAGCAGAGGTAAAAAGATACAGTGTTGCAAATTAAATACCCAATTTATTTTGAAATGGTGCCTATAATGTCAAATAAAATAGTTTAATAAATCAAAAGTCTAGTAATTAAACTGAGATATTTTGTAAGCATTTGGGTAACTATTTTAGCAAATCTTTGATATTAAATTTGTGAGAATACAGGCTTTGATAGAGATGTTTCTGAGAAATGCAAACTTTTAAGATTAATTACATATAAGTTAACGAATTTCTCAAGTATTTATAAAGAAACTTACAAGTAATACAATATAATGAAGTAACAATAGAACAAAAATGAGAAAGTGTGTTACAGTTTCAAACATGGAGAATTCACTTGGAGTAAGATAAAAATAATGTAACATTTTGGACATAACTGTGGAAAGACTAGAGATCATTTAAAAGCTTATTTGTGGAGAATATTTCCACAGATATTTCTAGGGTGAAAAAACACTTTCACCAGATACGAACAATAGCTTTTAAAGTTAGAAAAAGTAGTTGGATTTTAAAAATTATTATTATTGCTTTAACAGATTCTTTGACTGTTTTTGTTTTGCTTACAGTTTTAATTTGTGTTCATTTTGTGTGTCTACGAAAACTAGAGAAATAATGTAGTGTTCTAAGCGCTAAGGGTTCTGTGGAAAGAGTGAATTAGTTCAACGACTGGGAAAGTTAAAAAAAGAAGACCAAGAAAACCCTATAGACCGCAGCAAAGCTTTTAAGACCGCATTAAAGAACTAGAGTTGCGGGTAAGATGGCGTAGTTATACCTTTACAGCTCTCTGACCCCAGAATTAACAACAGATTCACCGAGAAGAGCCCAGAGAACTGGTTACTTTTTAAAATTTGAAAATACAGCCCATGTTCAGGGGTCCCCGACCCCAATGAATACACGACCCCGAGAAGCACGCGCGGCCTTTGTGCTCCGAGCGCAGGTGTCAAACGCCGGACCTGGGCGCGCGCACCGTCCGCCCAGCACGCCGCTTTCCAAACAATGCCTCGGCGGCCCACGACCAGAAACGCCCTGGACCCCAGCACAGCTGGCCGCGTGTTGGTTAAGAAGCCTCAACTCCAGCTTCTTTCCAAACGCCGCCGACGCGCCAGCCTGGAGAGACCGGAGAGGGAGGCCGGCTCCACCCAGAGCCAGGGACCCGGCAGCGCGCTGTCCCCGACCTTCCTTTTTCGCCTTCCTCTTCTAGGAGGTATGGAGAGCTTCCGAGCGCTCCAAAAAGTGACTTTTCCTGTTCTTTTCTTTCCGCTTTAGGGAAACTGGGTGGGCAAAAAACGGAGTGTGTGTCTGGCGCTCAGGAGCCGACCGTGCAGTGACCTGGGGACCGCTAGCAATTTCTTGAAAAATGTATAAGTCCGAGCACTCCCGAAGGTGGGGGAAGGAAGGCAGCACCCGTTTGGGAAGGGGAGAAAACCCTGGGGTCCGTCCTGCGTCCCCATCGCGGCGAGTGTCTCGGAACCCCGAGCCTCGCCAGCCGCCTGGCTGGAGTCGGCGTTTTGCAGAGGGCAGAGGGCTGAGGTCCAGGACCCAGGGCCGAGCCGGGCTCTCTGCCGGCTGGGGCTGCAGGTGTCGCCGGGCCTGCAGGTGTCGGTGGCCCCGGAGCTGCGCCGGCACTGGGGGCTTGGCCAGAGTGCCCCGAAGTGCCGTGTGTGTGTACTGGGAACGGCGAGCAACCCCTCATCGGAGTTTTGATTTCCTTCCCTTACTAAGCCGCGTTTACAACTTCACCAATGAATAACCCGCCTCTCTTTTCAAACTAATCACGACTCTTTGTGTATCTTTCTGTTGATGATTTATAGAAATAAATTAATAACACCCTAACTCCACGTGCTGCAGTTTATGTTACATTTCTGCTGCGTCCAGCCCGGTGCGGGGCTGGGTGCGGAGGGGCGTCCTTGGTCGCCTTGGGCTTCCTAGACCCCCGTAGAGCCTGCTCGCGAGCTCTTGGGCTGATGGGCCTAGGCCTGGCGGGCCCCAAGTGGCAGGCGGCGGGAGCTTACGTTAGTCCACCAGGCCCTGGTGAACCTCCAGGCTGCCTGGCTCCCTGGACGCTCCTACCGAACGCTCTCGCCTTCCTGAGCACAAACTCCCGCGGGCGAAAAACCGCCGCCACTCGGAGAAATGACGAGGGAAGAACGTCAAACCTACGAATTGTAACAAAGTATTTGGGGGCGGGGGGAGGGCTACAAGTCCCTCCTGATTGTCTTTGCTAGAGAGAAAGCCGCCAGGTCCACAGACGGCAAATTCAAATGCAAGGTCATATCCCACCCCAAAGTGCCACTCCGGGCATGCAGCTGAGGCTGCCCGAGTCCGGGTCGCGACTTTGGTCCTGGCCCTGCCTTGAAACCGCGGCGCTGAAGTGTCCGAGGCCACGCGAGGGAGTTCGGTCCTAAAGCGCAGTGGCTGGGAGCGACTTGCGATCTAAGGGAACCGCTCGGCTCCTTGAATAATTAGTAACCAGCTGTCAAAGCCCTAGGCCGATCGAAGAGGCCCAGGAAACGATCCCGAACCGGGAGATAGACTGCAGGCAAGCCGCCTGAATTCCCGGGGAAGCCAGGGTGTCAGCGGCGAGATCCGGAAACGCCCTTTCTCAGGTTGCGACCGGGTCCGCTGCGAACTGGGGTTTTAGCCGCATTTGCCCCTCGCTTGTTTAGATATATAGCTTATTTTGCCCCGTGAGTGTCTATCCTGACTCTACAACATGCAAACATTTCCTTTTGCAAATCTAAACCAGTATGGGGGATTCCGGATAATTCTGGGCCTTGCTTGGGAGCTGCAGATGGGAGTGCCCACCTGAGAATTTGCCCCCACCCCCATCCCCCATCCTGGCCTCCGCTAATGCCTGTCCTTTTGCAAAGAACAGTAGGACACTGTGCCCTAGGCCTGCGTTTTTCCCGGACCGGAGAGGAGGCGCCCGGGAGAAATGCGTGGCCTGGGACTTGTGCGGCCCGAGCCTCTGCTCCTGGGAAACCACTGCTGTTTCACGGCACCCAGTCACACCTTCAGTTGCGCCGGCAAAGGGCTCCGCAGCTCGGGTGCTCGCAGGCCCAGCCGCAGCCCGGCCAGGAGGGACTCTTGGGTCCCGGGCGCTTGCCTGGGCAGGGGGAGATGAAGCCTCAGGGCTCAGGGCCATCCAGTTGAGGAGTTGAGAGGGGGTCCAGGTGTTGGGAGAAGCGGAGCGCCCCCCGGGGGACTTCTGTGGTGGGAAACAGGTATGGCGAGAGACATGGGCTCTGTGTAGCTTAGGCACAAGGCCGGGGGCTCAAGGGACTCAGTGCGTACCCCCGATCTCGGTCCGCACCCACCTGAGCATCCGGTCCACCTCCGCCCGCTGCTCCGCCGCCTCCTCGGTGTTGAGCGCCTGCAGTTCCTTGAGGATGGGAGGGGTGTCATAATCGTCCCCGTCCTCGGAGCCCTCGTCCCCGGACAAGCGGCCCTTGGCGTGGCCGTTCGTGAGGGTATGGAAAACCGGCTTGGTCTCGGGTTCGGTCCCGCTCCCGGGGGACAGAGGCAGCGTCTCCAGCTTCACCCCGAAACTCGGAGATGGCAGTAACTCTTCCAAGGCCTGGACCAGCACCTCCTTGGTGACTCCAGAGCTCAGCAGGGCGCTCAGGAGTTCTTGCTGGAGCGACGTGAGCTTGGACACCATTTTCCAAGGACAGAAAAAGAAGGGGGTGTGTGGGTGCAAGAGAAGAAGGTAGTGGGGAGTTTCACAAGCGAACCCCAAGTCCAGGAAGCCCCCACACTTCAGCCTCCAGACACCAGTTACTCCGCGGGGTCCCGGAGTCTCCTCCGAGAAGTCAGAAAACTTCTAACTTGCCATGATCGCCACCATTAGGCCATATAAGATATGCAAATTAGCAGGGAGGGCCCGGCTTTCGGCAAGATGCAAATGGTCGTGGGGAGGGGGGAAAACAGAGAGGGAGAGTTTGTGGGGCAGACGTGGAGAGCTGGGGACTCAGGCGGGAGCAAGGCTTGTCAGGGTCCATTGTACTCACGCTGGGGGGCTGCAGACCTTCTTGTACTGGTTCTGTTTATCGGCTAAACTTTAGCTGACCTTTGGACTTGTTAAGCAAGTAGTTTGCAGCCTAGTGTGGAAGACTCCGGGGCTTTCACACCAGCCTCGAGTCCGGATTTAGTCTGGAGAGAAGAAGAAACTGTGCTTCGGGGGTTCAGGTGAGAGCTGAGGAAGTTGGGGTGTTCTTGGAAGGAGATGGAAGAGAATGGGAGAGTAGAGACCCTCCGAGGTGTCCCAACAGACACAGGTGGTGGGCCAGGAGAGCCAATCGAGCAGAGGAGATACTGACCGATTGAGAATGGGCGCCGAGACCTGGGGAAAAGTGTGTGTGGGGGGGGGGGGGGGAGATGTTAGACGGGTAAGTGCGGATTGCAGGGACCCCGTTTAGTTCTACCAGGTTTACCACTCCGCAGACCCCAGGCCATCATCAGCCGGATCTGGTGGTTTGGATTTGTAGAAATGCCTGCTCCCGGAGCGTAGGCGAGCGGGAAGGAGGCGCGACTAACTTATGGCCAGGGAGAGTAGCCAAAGTTGAGCTCCCGTAGCAGCCGGGCTGCCCCAGCACCCAGCCTGGCCAGGCCGCGGGGCAACTGGACACCTGGGCCAAGCTCTCCAGTTGAAAACCGGAATATCAAAGTGCCTCCGCTTTCAGGGCAAAACTAGGATTGCCGGGCCACCTTTCTAGCAGTGAAAGCAAAGTTTGCCTAGCAGCTGGATGGACAGTTGGAGACACGTGTCTGTCCCCTCCACCGCCAATGATTTCTGATTTATTTGCGGCTCCAGGACACAAGCGATTCCTGGAGCCAGGGATGGCGCCCTGCAGACGTGAGGCCGCAGGTGGCAGCGGCGGTAGAAGGCACAAGTTGAGAAGGTGCCCATAAAACCGCTGAGGGATAAAAGTTTTTTTTTACCCGGGCCTGGGCGGGGAAGGAAGCCGGGAACTTTTCAGCACTCTATGACTTTCACCTGCATCTCCCTGGGGGCGCAAAGTGTGTGGGAAGGAGTCCTGAGGTGCACCCAGACCTACAGGCTGAACCTGACCTGCAGAAGAATAGGGAAAGAGGCTTTTTAGGATCTACGGCTCACAGATCGAAAGCTCCCGGGGCAGCGGACACTTCTTTCTCCTCTCTAAGCCTGTTTTCTCATCTGTAAAATACTGATACATACAGTACAGGGAGAGGAGCCTTGTATGCATTGAATGAGACCACCTGTGAAACCCCTTAGTCTAATAACAGCGTTCACCCTTTGCAGTATAGGAAGGCAGGAAGCCACTTCCCAGTGGTAAAATCTAGTCTCTGGAGGCTTAGATTTCTCAAAATCAGGAAGATCTGGAGCTGAGTTTGGAGGGACTGGGAGATTAGGAACAAAAATTCAGAATCCACAGGGAATTTGCAAAGGCTCTTCTAAGCAAATTCTCCTACCTTTCTCACCTTTACAAGATAATTAGGAGGAAGTTGGGCTTAGTTTTGGGAAGAGAAGAATTTCAATGTGGGGGAAGAGGAGTCAGCAAGCTCTCAATCTGCTTGATTCAGAATCAAATCTAGGTGTACTCCAGGTGTGATTGATTCAAGTCAGGTCATTAAGGAGCTAGGCTGCCTCTTTCAAATACAGAATCAGCTACAGATGTCTGGACCACCTATGCTGAGAGCCAGAAAATAGCGAGGTGGTCCTGTGCCTGGAGCCCTGGGGAAGGTTTGTACTACTTCTCTCTTTCCCTGAGAGGGGTGATAAGTTCATGGAAACGAGGGTCCTTCCGTTCACCTTATTGTCTTTTAGTTTGTTGTGACATATGGCAGGTCCTTGCCCCTCACAGTTTAGCCCACTACGAGAACATTCTCTGCCTACCCAGCTCCCCTCAACCAGGATAATGAAGTGCTGAGAGTAAATGTCACTGGAAAACAACCTCTTTTTTTCTGTTTCTCATTTGCTATCATGACAGAAGCAGTCAAGTGTAATGAAGATCAGTTTCTGTGTTTAGCTGGGAAAACCCATTAAAAAACCAGCAATCACTTCCCTTTTAACAACAAAGCTTTGATTTGTAGTTCCAACTGTTGTATGCTCAGTCTGACTCTCGATCTTTCTTATCTCTCAAAATTCAGGTGTCAGCAAACCCATTCTTCTCTGTACCTCAAATAAACTGTGAATGTACAAGAAGTTTCACAGAGTACAGGGAAACTTCCTGTGAGTGTCCAGGTACATCTTGCAGGTGATCTATATGTATTTAGCAACTTACTGTAATAATCCTGCCCAGTTCTGCCTTGTATATACCACCTAGTGCAATATGGGTGCTCACCAAGTAACTGCTACTATAGATATGTGAACAGATCCAATCCCTACCCCTTCCTATGGAAATTTCAAAAGAAAAGTATAAGCATCCCAGTAGAGAGTCCTTCAGGATGTGAGTTAAAAATGCTAACTAAATGATTTATCAAATAAAACTCTTTAGTTAAACTCCCAAATAGAGGAAGCAAGAGTACAGTGGAAATACTCTTTGTTTATGCTTCACATAGGATAAAGTGGTGATGAACTCACATAGTAGTCCTATTTTAAAGATGGGGAAAATAAGACATAGGACATTTGAAGGTGGTGTCTTGGAGCCATTAGAGCAAGTTACTTGAAGGGTTGAGACTGGGGCTCAGAACTTTTGAAAAGGGCTTTAGGAGGAAAGACAAAGGTTTCTAGCTTTTACTGATTTGGGGGATAAAAAGTTGAAAGGGGGGAGTCTATAAAGGAGAAGCAGAGGATTCATAGCAGAGAAGAGAAGGTAGATATTGGAATCAAACAGACCTAAATCTTGGTCTCAGATATGCTTAACCAGCTGTGTGACTTGAGCATGTTACATAAGCTTTCTGACCCTCAGTTTCCTTATGTGGAAAATGATAATAATACTCTACTATGTTTTGGGGAAGATTAAATGAGTTAGTAACCTCAAGTTCCTGGAGTGTGACAGGCTCACATGTTTAGAAAGAATAAGCACATCATGAAAACACTTGAAAAAGTGAGGCAGCCGATGCTCTTTGATTCCCAGCTTGTTTTTTTTTTTAAGAGTTACTGAATTTGAAAAGTCTACCTTAAGTTATTCTACTCAAACAATGAATTCGCAGTTCAAATTCCAAGATTTTTTATGGGAGACGCAGTCCCTGCTGTAAGATAATTTAAAATCAGTTGGCTCATCGCTCTATGAAGGTTTTTCGAGGATCATCTTGGAAATTTCACAGAATGGCAAACCATTCCTGGGGACCCACCTCTCCTGTAACTTTGCAGCATAAGTGATATTCCTTTTTTTTGCTCTTGTGCATACAACCTTCCCCCTACTTTCCATGGTTACCCTGCTTTTCTTATAGCCAGGAGTGCCTGGCCTTCTCCATCCTCTGCTACTCCACTCTCCGAGACTTTCCTTTTGATTATGGAGTCTCTAGAAGACCTCAAAATGAAATCATCTCTAGAGAAAAACATAAATACTGCCCTATCCTGGTCTGAAGGAGATCGGGGGCCTTCTTGTTAGAGAGTAGTGTCACAGCCTGGAGAACATTCTAGACTGCAGGGTTAGTAGCCTGAAGTTCTAGCTCTGGATACAACATTCTTTTCTGGATGACTCTTCACTTTCCTAAAGGCTTCAGTGAGTACCTTCTCTGGGCTTTCGATCTTTTGAAAAATGGCCATTTGGTCTAGATGACTATTTAGCTTTCCTGTGACTTGAAAAATAAATGATCCTAAATTACCAGAGAGTCCATTTTCAGGCCTTCGGGGCAGATGGTCCAAGAGCTTGGCCAGACCTCTCTCTATGTAGTGCTAGACATGATACTTTTGATGAACCCATGAAGAAATATACCATAGGCAGTAAGCTCCACAAGAGCAGGAACCATCTCATGTCTTACTCTTAAATGCCTGGAGAAATGCCTGATACATAGCAGTTGCTCAATAAAATATTTGTTGACTAAATGAACAAGTGATCATCTCTAGATGATGCCATTAAGGATGATTTTTTTTTTTACCTTATTTGTACTTCTCAGTTTTCCAAGTTGTTAGCAGTAAAGTTGTAGAACACCATTCCCACCCATAAAAGAATACATACTGTGTGCTTCCATTTATATGAAGCTAAAAAGAAGGAAAAACTAATCCATGGTGATATAGGTTAAAATTGAGGTTACTTTGGGAAATGTATTCATAGGGGTGGGTCAGGAGAGAGCTCTCTGGCATGCTAGAAAATTTCTATATCTTGATTAGAATGGTGGATACATCAGCTACACATTTAGGATTTGTATATGTTGCCGTAAATTATAACAGTAAAAAGTAAATGAATAATTTCAAAGTATAAAATGTAAAGAGTGGAGGTCACCTCCTTATTCCCTCCTAACTGCTACTGTTGATGCATGATCTTCAAATTCTTTTCCATTTACCATGCATAGTTTATCATCATTAAAACTAGAGACCTATGTATTTCAGGGGCTGGCAAACTTTTTCTATAAAGTGCCAGAAAGTAATATATTAAAATGTGGCTTTGGGAGCCATACAGTCTTTCTCACAACTACTCAACTCTGCTATTATAGACAATACATAAATGAGTATGTGTGGCTGTATTCCAATAAAACTATAAAACCAATTGGCTGGCTGGATTTGGCTCATGGGTCCCAGTTTGTCAACCCTTGGAAAAACATCTATGTAGTCAGAAATAAATTACTTAATTTGAGTCTTTATATTATCACTGTATGTAAATGGTGATAATAATGGAATTTATACCTCATAGGATTATTTGAAGAATTAAATTAGGTAACAAAGAAAATTGCCTTGTATGGGCTGGCACAAACAACGCTTGAGTTCACAAGTGCTTTCTCAATCACACCACATGGCTCAGGGGCTCCTTTCCTTCTAAATGCACAGCTTCTGGTATAAATTCACTGACAAACACTATCAAGTGTCTGCTGTGTGTGAAGCCCTTTGCAGAAAGCTACAAGGTAATAGCAAGCAGATGGAAAATTCCAAGCAACAGCAGTCAGCTTCCTTTCTAGAAATCCCTTGCAGCTCTGCTTTTATTTCCCAAACATGCTGCTATCAGATGATCTCTGCCAGGGAACCTCCTAAGGGTAGAGGAGATTTCTCTCATTTTGATTCAATAATTCACATCCTTCTGTTGGGTCATTTTTAGAAATAGGGTGTTCCCAGTAGTTTGTAAAAGATTAAATTAAAAACTAGTGACCTAGTATGATATTAAACTAATAAATACTACACCTGGCAGAGAGATCCTTCACGCCAGAGCAATAATCTATTTCTCTTCTACACCCATAAAAAGTGAGATTGGCAGTGGGCCCAGCACACAGCAAGTGCTCCATAAATGTTTACTGAAAACTTAATATGGGCTAGGCTATGGTGTTTAGGAAAAAAAAAGCAATGCCCTTTACTAAAATGCTTTGAATCTGTTTTCAGATTAATATTCAAATAAGTTAGTGAGGTGCCCTCGCTACACTCTCTCTTTTATTCCTCCTTACAAATCTGTGAGGTAGACAGTATCATCTCCAGATTAATGATGAGGAAATGGAGGCTTTAAAAGGGTAAGGATTAGCCCAAGGACCCACAAACAGTTAAGAAGCGGGACCTTGAACTACAGATTGTCCCATCCCATGCAGAGTACTTCCCTTCTGGCTCTTCCCTATCTTCCCAGCCCTCTGCTCACCTAAACAGAGGGGAGCACATGCAAACACCCTGAACAGCCTCAGCACAGGGAGAAATCTTGTCATTATGTGTGTGAGGAGACCAAATTCTTTCCTATCTACGAAGATACCTGCCACATAAAGAACTAGAATATTCGTTCAGTGTTTTATGGTGTGCAAAGATCTTTCTCTTTTTGTTTGATCTTCAAAATAGTCCCACAAAGAAGGCAAAGTAGGCATTAGTATGCACATTTCACAGATGAATAAACTGAGTCTCAGAGAAGAAAAATGACGCCCTGAAGGTGCCAGAATCACTATCTGTTGACCTAAGTCTTCTGAATCTTGACTCCACTATTTTCTCTACAACATTGTTTGTATAATGACAACATTCTCACAGGTGCAGCCGACGAGCAGATATAAGACCTGGGAATAAGACGTGATAAGAGACCCCGTTTCCACTCCCAATGTCATGCTTCTGTGATGGAAAAGCTGTAAAAGATGCCAAGAAAGGCACTGCGTCCAATCAATGAGTCAGAAACTGCTACCTGCTTGGTATTATACTGTGCCTCCCCCACCTATGTCTCTTCAACTCGCATCTTAGTTTGTAGTTGTAGAGCAGGACCAGGGTGGACCCTGCCCTGCCCTACCTGCTTGTGCGTGGTCAGGAGTGCTATCCACGACATGCACCTTGAGCATGAGAGTGACCGCTGGGCCTCATGCTAAGGGATGATATCCTTTAATGCTCTGATGACTAGGCAAAAACCCTGCTTCCAGGCCTAGGGGTGAAGAGCTGTGCAGGGCTGCTGAGTCAATGCAGCAAACATTTATTAAGCACCCAGTATGTGCTGGGCACTGTAGTAGATGTCCAGAGCTGGTGGGATGAACAAAATTCAATTTCTGCTCCGAAGGACTTGGTTATATGGTGAAAGAGACAGACATTTACTTCTATTGCTAAATGGAATGGAGCAAGCTTTAAAATAAGCACTATGCTGATTACTTTACAGAAAATATCTCATTTATTCCTCATAACAGTCCCATGAGAGAGTATCACTATTCTTGTAGTTTTCGCAACTGATGCTCAGAGAGCTTGAGTTGCAGAAAGCCTCTGGTTGCTCCTACTGAGTTGAGATTCAAAAGCAGCTAGCAGCTCTGTCTGGCTTCAAAGATTTTCTGTCCTAGCCAAGAGGCAGATGCAATAAGGGAATCAGTGTGGGGCTTGGAGCCAGGCTGATGTACATTCAAAATCTGTCTCTGCCACTTCCTAGGTGTGACCTTGGGCAAGGTGCCACTCTGAACCTAAGTTTCTTCTACTGTAAAAAGGAAAACAGTGTAGAATTTGGCAAGAAAGATAATATATGTTAACAACTTGGCACAATTAATAAATAGGAGCAAATGCTAATAATAGAGGAACCAGCAAAGTTCTTAAAGGATAAGAAGGATTTTGATAATAAGTCAGAGAGCATTTCAGGCAGAAACATGAGCTGAGCAAAGCCTTAAAAGCCAAACCAGATTCTATAACTTATCAAAAAATTTGCTTTAAAATTTGTGAGCTGCAGGAACATTTCCTGACTACTGCCGTTCCTTCTAATAATTCCCCCCTCTACCCAGCCCCCTGCCGCCACCGCCACCCTGTAACCTTCTAGGACTGGCTGAGGGCTCACTCCTTTAGGAAGGGCCCACGTAACCCTAGGGTGAGTTCAGTGGTTGTCACCTTAGGGTGGTTTTGGCCCCTTAGGGGAGATTTGGCAATGTCTGGCAGGGCTAGCTTCATGGGAGTTCTTGGGGTTTAATGCTCTGTAGTCCATCCCAAAATTCTTAATAATTTTATCTTTGAATTTCTGTTCTCTAAGTGAAGTCTGACAGGTCAATGGAGCATGCCCAGGAGCTCGGAGCCTCAGCTCATGAGGTTCCACATTTATGGGACTTTATGGGATGGATTTTTGGCTCCAGCTCCTCTGTAAGTTGGTGTCCCTGCCCTACCAGGCTTCTCTCTCCCGACTCTGACCTGGCAACCATTGCTTCCCTCTGTGCTTTTTTGGGGCCTGATTGTGGGCACAAAATAGGGTGCTCTAGTCCTGTGGTATCTTAGGGTGGGGCATGACAATGGCCATCCCTTACCCAAGCTGGCAGTGCCATATAGCATTAGGCAAGAGTCTATGTAAGCCTTTCACCAACCCCCACCCTTGCAATGCCCTTGGGGTCACCCATCCACTGTGGGGTAGAGCAGCAGCCCTGGGAAGGATAGATGCCTGGCTTGACTGTCATGCCTTCAGCTGGGGTACAGTTCACAAGTCCAATGGTTCGTCAGAGGGGGAGACTGGCACTAACCCTGCTAGCATCCACATTCCCCAGGGAATATGACATCAAGTAGCAAATAAAAAGTGAGAACAAGAGCAAGAGTGAGAGCGAGAGAGAATAGACCACTGAAAACATGAAATATATCTTATACTTCAGTATTTTTAATGATACTTTTTCTTCCTGCTTTTTGAACAAGGGATCCTGCATTTTTGTTTCGCAGTTGGCCCCACAAATTATGTAGTTGGTTCTAATGTCTAGAGACATTTTTGATTGTTATGGCTAGGGGATGATACAGCATCTAGTGCGTAGAGGCCAAGGATGTTTCTAAACAGCCTACCATGCAATCCAAAACAAAGAATTATCAGGTCCAAATGCCAACAGTGCCCAGGTTGAGAAACCTTGGGATATGTGCCTCTTCTCTCTGCATCCAGTATTTTTTTATGCTTCTCTCTCTTCTAACTCTTTACTCATGTTGTCAAAATGACCACACTACCTGTCTAGACTGGAAGCTCCTCAAAGGCAAGATTGCAATTTTTATTAATCTTTGTGCTGCCAGAACCTAAGGCAGTGTTGGCATATAGTAGGTTCTCAATATTCATTGACTGGACCAACCAGCAGGGTGTACAAACTGACCTTATCAGATTTTAACCTATCATTTTGTACTATATGTTGAAAGCATGAAACTGCTTTTAGCTATTCTAAGGCACTATATGATTCTATGTTTATCTCCTCTAGGTGAATTATAAATACCTATAGCACAGGAAATAAACTTTTTAAATCTTCCATGTTGCTTGGTGGTGCTTAGAACAGTATACTGCATGCAGCAGGCACTCTGTAAGTACTTGCTTGCTGATTCACCTTTCTGTATGTCCAAAGCCCAGAACATATTCACTTATTAATTCAACAAACATTTATTGAGCTTTTACTACAAGTGAAACTTTGGGGATTTAAAGATGTTAAGGATACAATTCCCACCCTCAAAGAGTTCATTCTGGCCAAGGAGTCAAAGAGTGTTTTAACTCAGCACAATTAAGCATCACAGTTGTGAAATTAGCCTTCAGGAAACTAAGAATAAAAAGGAGAGAGGATCCAGTGACATTTCTAAAGGAGTCCCCTTCGGCCATGTTTGGTCTAACTTAGTAATTTGCAGCACTTAGTTTGTTCACTCATCAAGCATTTACCTGTGTCAGGCACTATTCTGGATGCTGGAGATGAATCAGGGACTAAAACAGAAGGCCCTGTCCTTGGAGACCTTTCACTCCAGCAAGAGTGGGAGACCCACAACCAGTGAACGAGTAAATACATGATATGTCAGGTGATGGTGTACGGCGGAGAAAAATAGAAGGGCAGGGAAGGTGGAAAGGCAGTGTGGGAGATGCTGTTGTAAATGAGGGTTTACCCAGGGAAGACTTTTCAAATAAGTGACATATAGCTGAAAATCAAACTTGGTGTAGTTTCTCTGTAGTGATAGCATTTTTTGGGGTGTCAAGTTTCAGCCCTCTTCACTGACTCCGACCCTATGTGTGCCCCAGAATCCTCTGGGAAACCAATCAAAGGCACTGACTTTAAACAGCAATGAGTTGAATAAAGTGTTATTCAATGTTTAAGGGACTTTTCTTTAAAGCAGTAATCTGGAAATGTTTTTCCCAGTCGCTCCTCTCAAAAAAAAAAAAAAAAAAGTTTTAGCACCTGAACCCCATTATCTGTATTAATTAATTAACTTACTAAATGTGCTGCAGTACTAATATTTTATGCTCATTATTAAGCAAACATGAAAATAAAAAGGGCATGGAGTCAACATAAATATAAAAATAAGACCTAATATTTTCAGCCTGTACCCAAAATATATCACCTTGTACATTCCACTTTGGGACCCCTGTTCAAATGCATAAAAGTGCTAATACATTTTATTTTATTCTATTTTATTCTATTTTATTCTATTTTATTTTATTTTATTTTATTTTATTTTATTTTATTTTATTTTGTTTTGTTTTATTTTATTTTATTTTATTTTATTTTATTTTATTTTATTTTATTTTATTTTATTTTATTTTATAAGAGAAAACCTGGCTAGAGGTCACCAGATACCTGCCTCTTAAGAATTTTTTAAGATTTGGATAAAAAGGGAAATTGATTGAAGGAATAGAATGAGAGAAAGGAAAAAAGGAAGAAAGGGGAATAATGAGAAAAAGAGATAAGATTAATAAAATTTTAAAGGAAAGGAAGAAAGGTAAAAAAGGGAGAGAAATAAGAAAGAAAAAAGAAGGAAAAGAAAGGAAAGGAAAGGAAAAGAAAAAAGAAGGAAGGAAGGAAGGAAGGAAGGAAGGAAGGAAGGAAGGAAGGAAGGAAGGAAGGAAGAAAGGGAGGGAAAAGAGAGTGAGAGTGTGTTTGAGAGACGAGTAAAGGGAAAACGTCCCCAAGACGGCAGGGCATAGAGGTAACGTGGCTGTTCTTTGCCCTCCCTTTGCCCAGACCTTACAGCGTTGTAAGAATGTTCTGTCACAGTCTGTAGGCTGGACCTTGGCCTCTTTCCACACACTCAGGATCACCAGCTAATGAAGTGGATATTGTTTTCTGGTCCATCTCTCTTACCCTATGGCTAGTTCCCCTCTGTGGCCCTCACTTAGCAGTGGTGTCAGGAGTGATATAGAGCCTGACCTTTTCCCATCACTGTCCCGCACACTTCATTAACTCCTCCTTGCAGCTGGAGATGACTATTACGGATTAGAAAAGCTGGCAGGTTCTTTAGAGAGCAGAGGAATCCGCAGTTTCCCAGAAGTTCCTGACCCAATTTTTTCCTGCAGGACATGGGAGACAATCTTCTGGTTTATACGGCCATCCAAAGAAAGTCATGTTTGAGCTCCCAGAGAACTCTGAATTCTTTATTTTTAGAGACTTACTTTAAAAACAAAGGAATGAGACAGGGTACTTCAATGTAGAACTCATCAAAGACAATAAAATAAAAGAATACAAAGATACTATTAAAAATTACACAAAATGAAAACTCAAGCAATATTTATTGAATGATATGCTCTCTTTTTTTTTAAATTTGATCTAGCCCTGGGCCAGGAGGCATGCAATATTTACTGAATAAATGAATAAGTGAGTGATGAATTTTCACAATAATACTGTGGTGATATAAGGTGGGTAGTGCCTTCATATAACTGAGGAGACTAAAGCTCAAGAAGTTAAGTGTCTAAGATCACTCAGTGAGTCAGCAGGTGTCAAAGTCCTGTCCTCCACTGTCATCGGGGCCATGCTCTCATGCAGTCCTTTTGTTACCTTTGGGACATTTGTCATTTGCCTAGATGCTCTGTGAAGTCATTCCTTTAATTCATATGTATTGAACACCTACAAGAAGACAGGCAGAGTGTTGGGCACAGGGCCGGGTAGAAGAGAAGGCTGTAAAGCATTATTCACAGTTAATAAAGCATGGAAGCAACCCAAGTGCCCATCAGTCTATAAATGGATAAGCAAAATGTGGTATATATGCACTATGGAATATCATTCAGTCTTAAAAAGGAAGGATATTCTGACATGTGCTAAAACATGGATGAACCTTGAGGACATTATGCTAAGTAAAATAAGCCAGTCTCCAAAAGAGAAATACTATATGATTCCACTTATATGAGATACTGGGAACAGTCAAATTCAGAGAGACATAAAATAGAACAATGGTTGAGGGGTGGGGGGAAGTGGGGAATTGTGAGTTTGGGCTTAATGGTTTCAGAGTTTCAGTCTTGCAAGAAATTCTGGAGAAGGATGGTGGTGACGGTTGCACAACAGTGTAAATGCATTTAATATTCCTGAACTGTGCATTTAAAAATGGTAATGATGGTAAATTTTATGTTTGTTCTACCGCAAACATAAAATTTACCATGTTAGGTTTTTCTAAGAAAACCTAACAGACATTATAAAAAATTCAAACACTCTGAACTTGTATAAAGCCAAAAAGAGTCTCCTTTCTCATCTATTTACTGCTTAATTTCAAATCCCTAATTCCCTCTCTTACTCTAAGCAATTGCTATTCAGTTTGTTTCCTTCCTGTATGCTTACACAGATGTGTGTGTGTGTGCATGTGTGTGTACTTTTAAAAACCAAATTAGGAACCTTGATTCCTTCTTAACCATTATATACTCCTCAAGGGCAGCCGGGAGGAGCACTTAAGCACAAAGGCAGTAAGGGCTGACGGCTGGGTATGAATTTCCATTCCAGCCCTCACTGACTGTGACCATGGGCTAGTGACTTAACTTCTCTAAATCTCAGTTTTCTCATCTGAAAATGAGTACTCTATTATTGTCAGGAGATAATAAAAAGAATGGCAGGTGCTTGGCACATAGGAAACATGCAGTAAGGGCTGACTGTAGTTGTTGTTCTCTGGAAGTTTCTCCAATGACCTGCACCCTGAGAGCAGTCAGGGCTCAGGGAAGTCTGCAGCGAGGGAGGGAAGGGAGGATGTGCTATGCTCACACTTGCAATGTGTGTGTCATCTTTCCACAGACGGTCTGGCTAAGAACAAGATATTAAGAAGGCGTTATCTTTATCTTTTCAGCAATCAAGAGCAGCTATTACAATACAGCTATCCTTTTCAAAACAGTAGATCCCTGGAGTGAAAGCTTATACTGTAAACTTTTAGGAAGTGATGATAGAGCAGAATCCAGAAAATATTTAGGCCCTGTGGAACATGGATAGTAATTATAGGAAGATACTGGAGTAGTGGAACACGGGCAGCACTTGGCGTCAAGTGACCTGAGTTCAAGTTCTGCTTTGTAGATATATATAACTTTGAGTCATGCATACTATAAACTGTTTGAGCCTCAGTTTCCTGGCCCAAGAAGTGGGCATCATATTACATATTATATAGGATTCCTACGAGGATCAAAGTGAAGCAGTATGCAGAAGTGCTCTGCCGACCACAAAGCTCCAAGCAGGTGTAAACGATTACTACTGACTCTTTGTATCGATGGTTTTGTGTCAGTGTTCTGCCACATGGGCTTATGAATTACTGGAATCTTTTTTTAATAGAATAACTTCCTTTTTTTGTTGTTGTTCTTGATACTATATAATTATTACAAAAAAAAATAAAGCAAAATGAGAAAGCGGAGGTTTCTTAATCGCAACTGCTATTGACACCTTTTAATCTTTATTTAAAGATATCTCAACATATTAAGTGAAAAGAGGCTTCAAACATCTTTATAGTGTGATTCTATTTTTTTCATATATTTGTGGCTCATGAATTACTGCCAATCAGGTATTAGTGATGGGAATAAACATGCAAGACACTACATTTAGATCATATGATCTTTTTGGCTTTTATAATCCTGAAATTCTATCAGTTATTTCTAAAGAGACTTCATGTATTTAAAATAGAAGAGTGTACTAGCCAGGGCCTAGGTTCTACATGGGTAAAATAAAGGTAATATAGTGTAATTCATAGTTTTAGTGATGATTAAATTAGATAATGTACAGTGACATCATAGAGTGAGCCTTCAATAAATGTTAGTTGCTATTGTCAATAATAATAATAAAGTTATTTTGTTTCCTGCTTTTGTGAAAGGACTCACTTACTGATTACCACTGAGTGGTTGATCTGATTAACCTGTGATTACCTGAAATAAAGGAGGTAGACGTTTATAGGGACTAGTATTCTCAATTTACAAGATTTGAAGGTGGAGTTGGAGTAAGGATGATTGCATAAAGACTCTTTGGAGATCAGGGTGGTGATGGTGATGGGTGGGTGGTCTGGCTAGGGGATGGTCCTGGGATTTCTAACTGTGGTTACCCACTGTGGCTTCTTTGGTCTAAACTTTAACTACTATTATAACTGAAATTTCATGTGACTTTCTCTCCGACTCTCTGTCCGAATCTTCTGCCAGATTTGCTACTATGAGAGGAAATAGTGCTTTATTTTTCTTTGCCAAATTATGGGAAATTTACTATGTGAACCATCTTATAATTCTTGAGCAAAAATTTTTTTTCCATTTCATCAAATTCTAAAGTCTTTCCCCTAACCCTATTAGATAAAGGGGTTATTTCAATGTTAAATGTGCAATGCTTGGAACAAAACGAGAGGCCTGTGGTTATTTAAAGTTTAAAAGTTACTTTTTAAAACAGCATTTACTACCACAGAGAATTTCTTCTGTATCATGAAAAAGCTGTTAAACTACACACACACACACACACACACACACGCACACACACACCTCCCAGCTTTCAATGAATGGTATCAATAACAATTGTGACTTTAACCACAACAAAAATGTGTCACCTTTTAGGTGGTCTTTGAGGTTTACCTTCTAAAAACTAGAAGAGCCAAGTTTTGGTTTTGTTTTTTTCTCTGATCACTGCTGACTGACTAAGGACTTCAGGCTG
The DNA here is from genome assembly GCA_028627145.1 of Eidolon dupreanum. Taxonomy (NCBI): domain Eukaryota; kingdom Metazoa; phylum Chordata; class Mammalia; order Chiroptera; family Pteropodidae; genus Eidolon; species Eidolon dupreanum. Next base: position 80,470,952 of record CM053506.1, on the reverse strand, counting down.
TTTACATGGGAGGGCTTTAGATATGGTTATTTGTGTGGCATTGTATCAAGGCCTTCAAATATTTGCCAGGAGATTTGGTGGAAAATGTCTAGACCAGCGCAAACACTGCAGGCCCCAGAGAAATCCAAGAAGCTCAAAGGACCATTCAAGAGCCCCCTGCTCTGTCTTGTTGTCACTACAAAGAAACCTTCTGAATCTTTGTCAGACTGGATGAGCCCATTGGATGGGTCCAAGTCAATGAAAGAATTATGATTTCTGATTCTGGTTCTGATTTCACCACACTACTTTCATTCATTCTATATCTATGACAGGTACAGTGGAAGGCCAGGGACCTCATAGTCAGGAATACTGAATATCAACCCTAGATCTGCTAGTTACTTGCTGGGTCACTCTGCCAAGTCACCAGCCTTCTCTGCACTCTGATTTTCTTAGTTTTAAAAGAAGATGATGATCTCTAAAATCTCACTCTTTGATCCTATGTGTCTGTGAAGTACCTCTTGGGGTATAGGCATTGGACCAGGCTGGCAGTGAAGGATACAAAGAAAAATAAGATAAGGCCTTTCGTCTCTAGTAAGTTTGATTGGATGTTTAACCTCTTTTATTATTTCTCAGCTCCTAACAGTCCCCTGGAGGCTCATAATCTTTGAGTATACACAGGGTGGTCATAGGCACATAATAAATTATTTACTGATATTACATTACAGTGCATGATGAAATAATATTGTCTATGTTTCCAGACTTTACAGCCACCTTGAATTTTTGTACAGGTGACCACACACTCAGAAGGCCAACACACAAGTAAATATACATACAATAGCAGTTACTTTCATGAGTAATAATAGCCATAATATATCGAACACCTAATAGGTACCAAGCTCTGTGCTAGATGCTTCATCTCAGAAATTCTCATGACAATTTTGCAAGGTAGGCAGTATTATCTCCATTTTACACACATAAAAAATAAAGACTTTAAGAGGTTAAGAAACTTGCCCAACATCAAATTTATAGCTAGAGGCTCCAAATCCAGCTCTTTTTGGTCTCAGAGTCTAGTCTCGTTGTTACTGTACCTTTGCCTCTGGTATAATGTTTTGCATTTTACAGAGCACATATGTACATCCAGATTGTGAAGATGAGTGAATTGAAGCACAGAGACTTGAAGCGATGTGCCTCGAATCCCTTGGCTGAGGATTAACAAACACGGGACACGAAACCAGGTGTTCTCACTCAAAAAACCAGGGCTTTCCCCACTTCAAAACATTGCTTGTACAGCATGCCCTGGCTGACTTGGTTTTGTAAAATTTTTTGAATTTCCCCCTCCCCCAGGTGGGGCAAGCACACCACCCGTATCCCTCCCTTTCTGTTGTTTATACATGATTCTTATTTCTGTCCTCTGATCTGCTTTTCCTGTAATCATTCTCAATTCCACAACGGCAATTCCATCTTTCTACGTGCTCATGCCCCAAACAAGACCTCAGCTTTTCCCCTTATACCTGTATCTAAATCCTTCAGCGAATCCTGTTGAATCTTCCTTTAAAATAAGCCCAGTATCTAATCACTTCTTGGCACCTCAATCAATATTCTCTCAGTCACACCGGTCATTCTTCCTATCGTCTAATTTGGTCCCTCTGCTTCTGCCTTTGCTCCCTGGCCTATTCTCTCATCGCACCCAGAGAGATTTTGTTAAATCCAAAGTCAGATCATGTCTTTCTCTGCTGATAAATACCCCCAATGGCATCTTATCCCCACATGTGGTACTTGATTCAGCCATAGGGCCTCCTCGCTGTTCCTGGAACAAACCAGACACATTCCTACCCCAGGGTCTTTGAGGTTGCTAGCTCCTTGCTGTGTTACATCTTCCTCAGATATCTGCACAGCCCACTCTTCACCTCTCTCAAGTCTCTACTCTTTTGTCATCTTCTCAGTGAATCTTTTCTTGCCCATCATTATTAAAACAGCCCATTCCCTACTTGATATTCTCTAGCCCCATACCTTTGCTTTTTTCTTCTTCCTCAAAGTGTTTAATCATCACTGACAGGCTATGTACTGAACCAATTAATTCTGTTTATTGTCTGTCTCCTCAACTTGACGTAAGCCCCATGAAGGCAGGAATTCTTCTGGGGGTGGCGGGGGGGGAGGTCTGGTTCGTTCACTGCTATAATGCCAGCATCTAGAACAATGCTTGATACTTAGTAGGTCTTGATAAGTGTTTTTTTAATAAACAGATGAATGAAACTTCCCTGGCCCCTAAAGGTATTTGAATTTCAGCCCTGCCCATCTTTTCATGATCTTCGTGATCTGCAGAGCAGATCATTTTTATCTCGGTCACATGGCCATACTTCCAAAGTATGGTTCATTTATCAATGCCTCTTCATCTGAGCCCAGCTCCTAAGAAGCTCTCCAAAGAGACTGAGCTGATATGCTGCAGTTGGGTTGGCTTCTGACCTAATCCCACATTCTGCGAATTTAATGAAGGGCATTTACTTAGGTGTTGTCTCAGACTCCTCCATAAGACACTGTCTTCACGTGCAATGCTTTTAGTTTTAGGAGTTATCTAGCTGCTGAAGGTCAACCTTTCAGCTCATTGAATATTAATTATTCAAATGTATTTGGTCTTATGGGAAATGTTCAGCCAGCAATGAAACGAGGGTGAATCAGGGCAAGGGAGAGAGCCCATATTAATGTCATTTTTTTTCTCTTCTCTAATGGGGTAAATGCCCTCTAATGAGCCCCTGTGTTTCTGAGTTGAAGACAGGCAAGCAGCACAGGAGGAGAGGCAAGTCTATTCACCGTGTAATTTGCAAAAAATAATAATAATAATAAGTGTCATTTATCAAAGTTACTGCTTGATATATTAAATGATAGAATTTTGCCATTCGAAATTTCTTTAGAGGTAATGTTGCCGATTAAAAACAAAGCATGTGCTCCCATTTTGTGAATGAGAAAACAGCCACATGGAGTGGGGTCATGGTTTTCCAAGGACAACAGCAACCCAATCAATTCTACCTTTATATCAAGGGATAATCATGTTTGCCTCCATCTACCTGATGTGTTCCCAGACCATCTCATAATGAAAATTACCTACCACTGAGAGAAAGAAAAAGAGTAAAAGCCACTTACTTACTCAAGCACCCAACAGTATTGAATCAAGGGTGAGAGCAGAGTAGGCAGAGCTGAGAAGAACGTTAAGAGTGGCAAAAGTGACCCAGCTGGAATAATCCTTAGAGGTCACCTAAAGCAAACTTAGAGGTCATTTGCACATGGGAAGGTTGAGGGCCTGGGCATGTGGGAAGTTAGCGACTAGCAAAGAGAATTCCCCCACCTTGAGTCTTCATGGAACCTTTATCTAGGGTCCTCAAATGACCCAGGTGACCTCTGGTCTTATACTCTCATTTTCCAGATGAGAAAACAGAGACCAGTAATGCAGAAAGAGCAATGAGGCCAAGGAGGACTTAGGAGGCCAGAGGAGATACTTAAAATGAACCTTCACCCCTTTGGGTTCTCTTGAGTTTATTTAAGCAGGACTTTCAGTTCTTTCTTCTTTTCCATCAATGTCACAGTAACTTGTACGTCAATTTCGTCTAGTCCCTGAGGAAACAGATTTGTGAACTTGAAAAACAAATGCCTAAACTCACTGAACCAAGTTAGTTTTTTGTACTGTCCCTCTCTTCCATGCCAGTGTTCCTGTCCAGAGTGGGGTCAGTTTGGTCAGAGTCAGGGCAAGAGTTATACTGGACTCCCTAAGAGCCATAGTTTAGCAAAGAGGCACTTAGGACTGTCTCCCCAAAGTAGACTATCCCGGTGTTTTTGGCAGAGAGTGGATACTTAAAAAATGATCGTTGGATTACTTTGTTAGGTGCCACTCTGGAAAACTTGTAAGTTATCACCTTCACGATTGACCAATGGATGAGCGTATTGATCAGCCAACTACTTCGTGTCCAGATTAATACATGGAATTGTGCATTAGTCAAGAGAAATATGTGTGTTTTTAGTCTTACCCTCAGGGGCCTTAAAATCCCGTTGGGAAGTCAGATCTACCATATGTGATGACAATTGAGCAAAATACAAGACCGTTCCCATGTAAGACCATATAACATTGATAGAGTTGTGGGAGTGGATTTAAAAGCAATCTCTCTTCATTATGCCAATGTAATAGTAATGACAATAATAATAATAGCTGCCTTTCTTTGAGGAGTTAGTGTCGTTACTGCTAGGCACATGCTAAGCGCTTTACAGATATTGTCTCATTTAATCTACACAACAATCCTACCAAGTTGGGTACTGATATTATGCCCTTGCCCAAGGTCATATGTTATAGTGTAGAGCCAGAATTTGAACCCAGGTCCACCTTACTCCAAAGCCATGTTCTTAGTATTGATACTACAGCCCATACTCAGCCTTCTGGCCCACTCTAGGCCTCTAGGTGTATGTGGTTTCTTTAATATGACTCCAATACCTTTTAAAGTCTCTATCCTCATCCTTTGGCCACCATCTCTGGTCCAGACAAGTGGTTTTCAAACTCACACTATAGGGTCCAAATGAGTGAGAAAGAAAGAGGAACTGTTCATAATGTGTGGCCCATTTACTTCCATCCCAGCTGGGAGTAGGGGCACAAGTGAACCTCATCCCAACATTACCAGCCAGGTGGAACAAGTTGAGAACCACTGTTCCTGGCCATTCCCTATTGCTCTGTTCGCACTTTGCCCATGCCCTTCTTGCTTTCCCATGTTTAACTGTGCTCTCCTGAAGTCTGTCTTAAATGCTAGTGATAACATCACCTCTAAAGCTCAGGGAGCCAACTCTCCTGTAAGTCTCCTGGGTTCCTCAGGGTATTCCTAGTTCCTAATCCAGTTATTTTTTCCTGGAAGGGGGGTTCAGACATTATGGGTGCCGGATCACTGCTCCTCCTTGTGGTTATATCTGGGAATTGCAGCTCTCCTGTTCTGTAATGGAGCATGAGGACAACTGGGCCTGAGCACAGAGCCTTCACGTTTCAATCACACCTTTCTCCCAGACCTATATTCACTTAGACAGCCTTCTAAGTTTACCATCGCGTTGAGGAGCCCATTTGACTTCCTCGAAATACTACTTGGCTTCTGGGTACCTTTAAATTAAAATCACCCTGATATTACAATTCCTACTGCTACCGCTACTACACTGCTACCGCTATTATTACTAATACTACTAATGTTACTGCTACTCCTACTACTGCTACAGCTACTGCTACTACCACAACTACCACTATTGTCACTAGTACTACTACTGCTTCTACCACTATTATTACTACCTCTATTGCTACTACCACTATTACTATTACCACCACAGCTACTACCACTATTAATATCACCATTACTACACTAATTACTATTACCATCGCTGCTGCTGCTGCTACTGAAGAATTGCTGTGTGCTTGGCTCATGGTATTTAACTTAAGTTGTCTCATTTAATTCTCACATTGACCCTTTATCTAGGAAATATCATCCCTATTTTACAGGTAAGATAACTAAGCCTTGGAAAGTCCTATGAATTGTCAGAATTCCCATTGCTAGTAAGAGGTGAGTCAGGCTATGAATCCAAATTGTCTGACATCAGAGCCTATGTACTCAGCCACTGTGCTTAAGTGGTCTTCCAGTGTAAGGAGGTGACATTGGCTTTGGAGTCAGGGAGACCTGGGTTAGACGCCCCACCTAGCTGGGTAGCAAGGCAAGTTAGTCTTATCTGTAAAATGAAGTTTCCAGTTGCATGTTATTTTGAGAATTAAATGAGAGGATGTATATAAAACACAAGGCGGAAAAGCTGTACTCTGACTCCTGGGAGCCTACAGACCTATCTTGTGATTCTCCTCGCATGGCCAACAATAGGTCCTCGGTTTCTAGAATGACTCACTCAGGTCATACAAACTACTCGTTAATCATTTGTTTGTTCATTCCTTAACCCATCTATCACACCATTATTGAGCACCTACTAATGCCAGGTATAGAGCTTGGGCCCTGGGAATAAAAGGGTGAGAAAGCAGATATGGTTGCTGTCCTTGCAGAGTATACCCTAGTGGAATTTTCTGTGTGTAGATGCAGAGTATGCAAAGGACAATGTAGACAGGCAAGGCACGTAGCACCTGAGTTTGGAAAGAGAGGTAAATCAAGGACATCAATGACTAGGCACAATGAAGATTAAGATAAACATTTTAAGAGATTGGGGGAATGGAAGTTGAATGGGAGAGAATTCCCATCAAAGGAAAGAGAAATCCCATTGGTGGATGGATCAGGAAAAGCTTGGTAGCATCAATGTGAAGGCAAAGAAAGTGGCCAAAGGTAGCAGCCTGGAGGTGCACCCCAAGTAATCGGTGCCTTATCATTGAGGGCGCTAACCAACTATTCTTTCACAGCAGTCTCACTGAAGCGGAGAAGACCTGGATATTAGAGGTTCCTCTAGAATCAGTAAGAGACAGATTGTTAACCAAGTGAAAATACTCTCACCAAATGCCAGGTACTGTGCTGGACTCCAATCCTCACCAGCTGTGTGTGGACCCTTATTTCACAGATGAGAAACTTAGGCTCATAGACATTCAGTGACTTACTCAAATTACTGAATGTAGATGTCAGGATGCAAACTTGGATCCAATTCATTCCAAAAGCCACACTCTTTCCATCACAGGGCACAGTGACTCTTTTACTGAAAAGGCAAGGAACCCAGTGAACTTTCACTCAGATCTGAACACCCAGGGGAGGGGCCTCTGATGCAGCTTTTCTTGTGAACCAAAGGAAAGGCAGTGTTCTAAATATGAAGAAGGGTGTACTTGGTGCCGCACAAGGTCACTGACAGGAATGAATCAAGAGCCTTTGGGCAGTGTGGCATAGTGGAAGGCTGAAGAGTACAGCATTGATATCAGGTAGACTTGGGCTTGCATCTCAGCTGGGCAAGTTTTTTAAACTACTTTAAAGCTTCAGTTTCCTCCTCTGTAAAATAGAAGATAAACCAATAGTATCTACCATAGAATTAAATCAGTTACTACAAGAGAATCCCCTTCAAATGCATGTATATAGTAAGTACTTAATGCATGTTAATTTTCGGCCTTGTTTTTCTAGACAGGCCTGGGATAGTGCTAAGGGCATTCTAGGTTCTCAGGATACAGCTAGTATACTTCTCTTTTTCCAAGGCCTGACAAAATCTTGGCCCTCTTACCCCTAACTATAAGTCAAGTGGGTGTTTCATAAGCTTATGAATTTTTATAAGGTTCTATTTTTGCTATTTCATGTAATGCTCCAGTGCCATAGGACACGTCAGCTCCTGACCTTTCAGTTGGTGAGGCACTTCCCATAAACAGAGCCATAAAAGCCCACTGGTTTTCTCCTTGGCCTAAGAGTTTATTTGGTGCTCTCCCTCTCTCCTTCACCATTTGAATAGTGATGTCAAGTTCTAATATCCTCTCACCTCTACTGAAAAAGACCTATCCACGATTCCCTCCTGGGGGCTCAGCAATTCCCAGGGGGGAAGTTGTGGTTTCAGTAAGGTGCAGGCATCATGAAACCGAGAGAGAAACAGTAGGGTAGAAGAAAACACCCATGTGTGTTTGTTAAGCTCAAGTCGGTGGCCAAGTCAGGCTTTTTCATTGTTGCTGTTTTTTAAGACTTGCTGTTAAGACATTGCTATGATAATATTTAAGGAAATATAAGTGGAATAAAGCACCCAGCCATTTCCCCTCCCCTCAATTGCTAGCCCAATTATTTTCCTCCATGACTGTTTTCAGTTGTTACACATATGTTTAGGAAAATTATAATCATACTGTGCATTTAAATTTGGAGTTCTTCTCTTTTTCCCTTAGTGCTATTTCAGGAAGGCCTTTGATATATTGCTGTACTGTCTTTGTGCTTAGCGTAAAAGCTATCATATCATGGTTCAATCCTGAGACTTACTGCTCCAGTGTCTTGGTCCCAAGCAATCCTAGGGATGAGTGGGACAGTCACAAAGCCTTCAGTTCATACCTTGGTTCGTCCATTTACTAGCCATATGACATTGATTCTTGATTCATTACTGCCTTGTGCTCTGAGCCTCAGTTTCCACATCCATAACGGAGTAGCTGTGAGGTTTAGAAGCATGTCAAGACCTGTCAGAGAATTTCTTTACGAATGGCAACGGTTAAGTGAGATGTACTGTTTGCTTTATTGTTGGATAGTTCTAAATAACACCAAAATGGGAGGCTTTTGTCTCCTTTTTGATTTCTCTTTTGGGAAAAAGTCCCAAGAATGGGATTATTTAGCCCCATGCTATAGACATTTTTGTGGCTTTTAATATACGCCAATTTGCTTTCTAGAAAGCTGATAGCAATTCACATAGTTGTTGGACATGTAACCTGTATCTGATCCAAAGCTAGTAGCAAAAGATGGTGTGGGGACTAGTAATACTAGTAATGCAATTCAGCAAGAAGCAGGTTCTTCAGGAACCAGGATGCAGCAGTTAGTGGGATTTTGATGTTGGAAGGAAGGAATTTGCAAGATAGTATGGAGGTGATGGAAATTAGCCTGAGCACAGTTACAGACCTACTAAAGGCAGATGTTAAAGCATGTAATCCAGCAGGCTCAAGCATTTAATATTAAAATGTGACTTTTTCCAAATTCATTTCTGGTTTAAAGCCTGAAAAGGAATTTCTGCTCAAGTCTTACATTTATGGTTATCTTTCTTCCTCTAATTGCTGTGTCTCTTGTCCTTTTCCTGGGGAGTTTATTAAACTATTAAAAACGAGTTGCTCTGCTCATCTATTTTTGATTATTATAATACATTCAAGCAATTGCTTTACTGGTTTTGCGTTCCACTTCGTGCACAGGTACTGTTTCCATTTGGAGGGGGTAAAGTTCAGGTCTGATATTTTCATTCATACCTTATGATTTATAACACACCTCTTCAGTGGGGTGCAGAAAGCACAGAGTTGAGAACTGCTTGATCTGGGTTCAGGACCTGGTTTTCTCTCTCATTACCTCATAGTGTAATTTGGGACAAATCACTTCCCTTTCTCCAAATTCTGATGCCTCCTTCTATGGAAACTTATTACTATAGTGACCATGTCACTGGTGACTGATGGGAATACAGCCCTTGGACCAGAGTCTTCTCAAATTATTTTTCATTTCTAATTGTTAAGATGATCTGATTTCCTGAGTTCAAGGGCATGGTTTCCTTGACTCTGCCCAGTCCATCAGACACCTATATCGTTCTACAGCCCCAGTAGGAACTCCTGCAGGAATATATACCTTTAAGTTGAAGATCTTAAACTACATAATATTGAAGGTCTCCATCTAGCACCTATTTCCAAAAAAAAAAAAAAAAAAAAAAAAAAAAAAAGATTTAGTGAATATTGAAATTAATCCAGGAAAAATTGCTTGAACATTGAAAAGTACCTAGGTCAACATTCATTTTCTTAAGTTTGATTTACAGATGATAATTGGAAACAACACAAGTGTCTAACAGTGGGGAATAGTTAAGTAAATTCCAGCACATTCACATCATGAAGTGTTTTTGTGGTCATTAAAAAAATATAAGAGTTTGAAATAACATGGAAAAAGACTTCTGGGATAATGTTCAGTGATAAAATTAAGTCTGATGTCAATTAAGTAATGAAAACATGATTGTGTATAGAAAAAAACTAGAGAGGTATATCTAAAGTACATATAATGCATTCAGATTTTAGATGATTTTATTTTTCAGCTTTTCTATATTTTGCCAAATGTAATTTATTTCTATTTTCTATTTTTTATGGTAAAAAATTTTATTCAGGCTTCATAAAATTTTTGAAATTGCTTTCATCTAACCAGAAGTTGAATTACTCAAAAGTTTAAAACATTCTAGTAAGATAAGAACAGCCAATTAGGACAGTAAAATAAATATGTGAATGAGAGAAATGGGCAAAATTGACCTCTTTGGACAAAAATGATTCTCCTTAGCATGATATATGAAAGAGTTTTGCATTTAAGTCAAAGAACATGGGTTCAAATTTCAGTAGAATTCTGGTTGAATATGACCTTTGGCATATTAATATTTTTAGCCCTTTGTTTCTTCATTTATAAAATGTACCTCTCAGGATTGTTGTAAGATTAAATGAGACGTCTGTAGAACTCTTCTGTAAAATGTTAAATGTTATATGAAAGGTTAATAACTGAAGAAAAGAAGGGAAGAAGCCCTTCTCTGCTTTCCTTCATAAGGAAAATAGCAGTGTTTTTAAAACCGTGGGTTCTGGCCCGTTAATGGGTCATATAATCAATTTATTGTTTCATGAACAGAAAAAAATTTTAAAGGATACAATTGAAAATGCCAATATGTGTTGCAGACTGTTATTGTAGTGCCAGAGTGTGTTATATTGTCATTGTTTTGTGAAACATACATACCAGGTCATGATATAAAACATATTTCTTATTGGCCTATGGACCTAAGATGACTGGATAGGACTAGAGAGTATGTCTGTTTCTTTGAGCTCAATACCTATGGAGAGACCAGAATAGCAAAGATTCCTTTCTCTTGTTTAGTGCATGAAATTCAATGAAATTGGTGTCTGATGTCTCCGTGAACGTTTCAGGAGGAGAAGGGAAGTTAAGGAGGAGTGGCTTATTCTATTGCATGACATTACAATATTTATATTGTATCATGCCCCACAATTAGTAAATATTTTAGTGTGCAGAATCCATCCTTCTTTCTTTCATAAAAAATATTTATTAGGCACCTAGTATTAGGGACTGAATTGTATCTTCCCAAAATTCACATGCTGAAGCCTTAACCCCCAATACAACTGTATTTGGAGATAGGGCCTTTAAAGAGGTAATTAAGATTAGATGAAGTTATAAGAGTGGACCCCTAATCTAATGTGACCAATGTTCTTATAAGATAAGGAAGAGATACCAGAGATACACACACACAGAGAAGAGGTTGTGTGAAGACACAGGGAGATGACCGCCATCTATAAGCCAAAGGGAGAGGCCTGAGGAGAAACCAAATGTGTTGGCACCTTGATCTTAGACTTCCAACCTTCAGAATTATTAGAAAATAAATTTCTGTTGCTTAAGCCCTCAGTCTGTGAAGCCCTAGCAAATGAATACACCTACTCTGTGCCAAGTGTGGTCCTAGGTCCTGGGGGATCCACAGATGAAAAGATCAGGTTCTTATCTTCCTGGGGACAGATATACAAATAAGCACTTACAATGCAGTATGTTAATTGCAATACAATGCTAAGTGCAGCTCAAAGTCCAAAGGGGCTCAGAGATAGCTGTCTCTAAGTCTTCCCAAGGGAGTTGGGGGCAGCATCCCCGAGGAGGAAACTTTAGAGACTTTAAGGATAAACCTCATTCCTCCTATTTTCTAACACTGTTAATAACAGGTCTTAGATCAGAGCACAAGTCCCCTGATTTGGATACCTTCATGTCTGATCTCCAGTTCCTAATACCCTATAACAAAGAGTCTCAGATTGTAGGTGTATCTGCAATACCTACACAGGAACTGCAGTAATCTTAAAGGGACATGTGGAAGGGACCACCAAGAGGCTCTAATAGAGGGAATTCAGGGGTAATGCAGCTTGTTGGATGTGGAGAAGTTGCAGAAGTGAGAGAGACAGCTCATGGAGACACGGTTCTGACCCGCTCCACATGGGGAATAAATTTTTGCCCTCTCCACAGACAGTCTTCTGTAAGCTGGCAGAGATTTTTCTTCATGAGTGATACGTCTCCCCTTGGAAGTGTGTAGTTTTAGGTGGTAAAGCCCGAGATCACTTCCAAAATTCTATTCCAGATATGTATCCTCTATAGGAAGGATCTGCAAGTGCTCCCTGGTAAAGAGCAAGACAATACCTACTTCTGGCTTTGAGCACCATACAGCCTGTGTGACTACTGGATGTTGCAAAGGCAGCCCAGGCGAACATGTCAACAAATGCTCATGGCTGTATACCACCAAAATTTTATTTATGGACATTGAAATTTGGATTTCATATAATTTTCACTTGTCATGAAATGTTCTTTTTATTTCAAACATTCAGAAGTGTACAAACCACTCTCAACTCACAAGATATACACAACAGCAGGCAATAGTTTGCCCACCTCTGACTTACATGAATACATACATTTTTCATGAATTTGGTGCTTTTTTCCCCCCAAGTGAATCCGGGAAATCCTAATAGTATCTAAGAGAAAGTTAAGGATGGTTGAGTTTGCTTCACAACTTTTGAGCTTTCATAAATCATTTCTGAAGTTCTCTATGACAATATGCCAAGGAGATTTTAATAAAAGAATTCATTATATTTTAATAAATGTATTTAAAATACCCTAGGGGTATTTGCATGGTGACTTGGGGCATCCCTTCCCCTCACTGGGCCTTGGTTTCCACATCTGTAAATGAGGGGGTTGATTTAGGCAACTGCTCAAGTCCCTCCCTCCCTCTCTGAAGACCCACAGTATCTCGAAAGTGCCCCCCAGTCCACCCCCACCAGTGCTAATGTTGAGAGTCAGTATCTCGAAAGTAAGTGCCCCCCACCCAGCCCCCACCGTGCTAATGTTGAGAATTGGTATTGCTCTGCTTGGCCTCCACCATGCGCTTGGGCCTGTGGACTTTGTGGCACTCTGTCCGATGTAGCTTCTTTCCCCTGGTTAATCTTTAAGAAAGGAAGGATTACATATACAGAGTTGGAGAGCTGAGGCCTTTGCATCTTTCTTGGCAACAAAATCTGGGAGGCCCCTTCAAAGAACTTCCTCATCTTTTGTTCTCTTTCCCAGCCTATCCAAAGAGCCATCTGGAGAACTAGGTGTCAGATTTGGGGTGCCCATCCCAATGGGGAACAGTGCAGACTCTGGGTACCCACGCAACTCTGTGTTGGCTGGCTCAGGGGACTCCATCTCAGTTTCTCTGGCAGGAAGTGACTGCAGTCTGAGGGCCCCAGACACTATTTATAGGCCACATTCATTGCCAGTGAAAGAAAAATGCCCAGGGCAATGTAATTAAATGTAGATGAGATATTACTGGAACCACTATTTTTCCCCCCTCTTAAAAAAAAAAAAAGAAAAGAAAAAGAAAAAAGTCTGAGGAGTCAGAGTAGCATAGTAAAGATCTCTCACTCTTGAGCACAGCTACATGTATGAAAACTAATAAGCAGATGGCCAGCCCTTCTTTACCCCTCTTCCCAACACCATACTAAGAATCCAGACATTCACAGCCTGTCTAGGACAGTTTTTAAAAAGCAGGTGGGCTCAGAGGAACCAGTGAAGCTGTAATCTGATTAAATGACCTGGTCTAGTTATGGCCCCAAATGCTGTGGGGACCTGTGGGGTATGTGAAAGGATGGAGGGTGCCTTCTTAAAGTTTTTCTTAAAGACTCAGAAAAAAATATTGTTGGTATTAGTCACTAGAGAGTGAAGTGACTGTCGTACAAGGAAATATGTTAAAGTTCATTTTCTGTGGTTAACCCAGGGAAATAATTGGTTCTTCTTTTTCCCACGCACCTAGAATACTATGTGCAGACAGACAGATCTTCAGCATAACCATATAATATTTCCCTATAATCTCTGAGCTCTAGCTTTGAGTCTGGGTCTTCTTTTCTTAAAGTATGTTGCTCTTCTCCAACTTATCACCTCCAGTTCCCATGGCCTGTGTACATAGCACAGTACCTGCCTTGTGTTGGACCCTTGCTAGTCAAAGTGTGATCAGTGGACCAGCAGCTCTGATGTCACCTGGGAGCTTGTTAGAAATGCAGAACCTCCAGCCCCACCCTGGATCTCCTCAATCAGGATCTACAATTTAAAAAGTTCTCAGAGTGACCTGTGGTGCATTAAGGTCTGAGAAGCCTTGAATTAGATAGAGAACAGATGTTTGCTGAGTGTATAATGTCAGGGAGAATCAAGAGACGTGGGTCCTTGTCCTGCTGTCATTCTCTTTGCCAGTCTCTTAGTGTGCAATCGTTAGTAAGCCATTTAACAGCTTTGGGCCTCAACTGCCTTTGGACTGGATCAAATCATATAAAAGTAATTTTTAAGCGGACCTTTATAGGGACTATAAAAGATGGATCAGGCATGAATCCTGCCCTCGATGGGTTTAGATTCCAATGATGGAGATAAGACAAATATGCAATACAGCGTGAAAAGTGGCAGGTGCCCCAGGAGAAGTGCAGAGTAGAGGCTCTGAGGCTTCAGAGAAAGAGGAGGCTCTTGCTAGCTTATTGTAAAATTCTGCCTTTCTATGGCTCCAAAGGAAAATGAATTTCATGTGGGGGCGCTAGTTGAGACACGCCCCCCCCTCTACAAGCTACCATGAGCTGCAATGCTGCCACTGTTCAGGAAGAAGGGAAATTGTTTAGGAGTAATGTCAAAGACTCTAAGTAGGTAAATAAATAAAAATAAAAATAAAAAAATGAAAATAAATGAAAAAAATCACAGGAAATTTCTTATTTCTCATACACATTCTATATCATCCAGACTGTTAGTAGTCGGGGAGGGAGGCTCATCCTGTTTATCTCTGCGTCCTCAGGGTGTGGCACAGTGCAGGGTCCACAGCAAAAGCTCAATAAACATTTGTAGGACTGAATCAGACTGAATTGATTTTCATGGGCAAAACATGTATACCCTGGGGACGGAGAAACATAGCCCTGTGAGCAATTTCAAGGCTATGAATAAAATTCTACGATGTAGAAAATTATTACCCTGTCTTCATTTGAGAAAGGCATATTCTAGAAAGTAGTTCCTTCAGTTGCTCGGGTATGAGTAAAAAATTTTTGAGGACCATGTTTCAATTTCCCTCCAATAAACCCTGGGCATTGCTATTGCCCATGAAGAAGAGCTTATTATTAGTGAGATGTAGTGACATTTGACTGTTAGCATTTTGGGGGTAAACTACAATACTTTTACATGCAAAGCTCTTTAAAACAATTCTTTAGGTATTCTAATATACCACAAGTTAGGTCAATAGAATCACTTTTATTTTGAAGAACAAAAGAGCTAGGCATATTTTCTGTCTATTGTCACCAGATATAACTGGAAGAGAACCTTACGTGCTAAAGCATGTGTCCACTGGCATCACTGGGTCTTATGTCTATTTCCACAGAAAAAGAGATATGGAAAGATGAACAGGGTTCTTAGATTTCTATTATTGACATTAATCTTCTCCTTTGGGTACATTTCAAATTATAGACTTTAGAACCTGAAAGAACTTTGGATATTCATTCATTCATCATAAAGAAATTTCTGAAGATTTCTGGTTAATGAGATAGACTGACATGGGCTTGTTTCTTTTCACAGTCACAGAAAATGTAGATTAAATAGAATGAAAAAATAGTTTCCAAATACATTTTTGAGCTGGTAAGAAAAATAAAAAGAAGGGTTCAAAACTATAGTAGGAAGTAAGTGCCGAGACGACGATGCTGACATGGGTTTCAAATTCAGAGATAGGCTTTAGGACCTGGAGGCTAAGTTTAAATACTAAATGAATGCGCAGAAGAGAAACTCCGAGGACAGGGAGAGGTAAGGAAGTAGAGTGAATTCGAAGGATTCTGCTGTACATGAATGGGAATTGGAAAACTGCTCAGCAGCCTAAAAAATTTACAAGGAGTCTCAATACCCACCTGGAACTATGGGTGGAAGAATAGACACCCATGAGAAATGGTAAACACAAGGCTGTGTTATATGTCGGTATAGAGTTTGAATTTATAATGTCCAGGTAGGACAGTATGAGGACGAGTTTAAATCAGTAAAAACCTAGGGCCCTAAAAGGCCTGTGTGAAACTGCACAAAAGATAATCTCTGCGGAAGATAGGCCCACAATAAAAAGTTACAAACTACACGAGGAAATGAAGCACCGTGAAGGAGAGTTAACAGAGGCTGTAAGTAGGAGTATTAGTATCCACAAAACTGCAGATAATAGAACATTGTGAAAGAGATTATAAAATATATGTGCCTCAAATCTTTAAATATGTAAAGGGTTAAGAATGGGATACTAAAAAGAATAAGTAAATGTTAAAAAGTAGAATTTTAAAAAATAAAAAATATAATCATTGAAACCTAAAACTTAATATATTGGCTAGGTGATAGAATAGCTACAAGTGAAGAGAGGATTAGTGATATGAAATATGAATCTAAGGAAGTAATACAAAATGAAACATTGATAAGTAAAGAGATATACATTTTGGAAGGAGGTTAGGAGACATAAAATACAGAATGGGAAGGTTCATCATATTTTTAATAGGAATTCTACAAGACAGTCTAGAGAAAATGTAGAAATGGCAATATTTAAAGAGATCCTGACTTCCAAAATTGAAAAAAGATATGAGTACCCAGGTTAAAGGAGTATACTGAATCCCATGAAGGATAAATAAAAACAACTATGCACTTAGACACATCAGCATAATGAAGCTGCAGAAATTTTACAGATCAAAATGAAATAAAACACAAAAACCAAAAACATTAAAAGCTACGAGAGATAAATAAAAACACATTTCCTATACATGAATGTCAGTTAAACTGAGACATGTTTACTGGCTTTAAAATGCTCTCACTCAGCAACCAAAGGTGCCAGAACATGGTGGAAATAATCTTCAACATGCAAAAGAAGAATAACCATCAATATAGAAATTTATACTAATGTATGCAAAACAATGATATTATCAGGAAAAGACAGAGAATTTATCTGTCACAAACCCTCACTGAAAGGACTACAGAAGGACGCACTGCAAGAAGAGAATTAGCCCAGATAGCAGTGGCATTGTAAGAAGGAATATGAGCCAAAATAAAATAAAATGTGTGTGTGTGTGTGTGTGTGTGTGTGTGTGTGTGTGTGCATTACTATATCTCCACAATCATTGGCTATAAAATTTTTAAAAAGAGTAATTTCGCTGAGTTTAAAAATAAAATGAAATTGAAATACTAAGACACAGTAAGAATTGGGGAAAGACACGTTTGAAGTGTTCTAAGGTTCTTATATTTCAAGGGAAAAGGTAGAAATATCGATTAACTTTATAGTCATCAAGACAAGAATTTATGTTAAAATTTTAAGGGTTCCCACTAAAAGAATGGAAACAAAATATAAACTTCCAAACCAAAGAAAATAGAGGAAATACAGTCAATTTGGTAAAATGCAAAAAAGAGGAGTAGGGATAAAAAGAAAACAAAAGAAAATGGTAGAAATAAGTTCACAAACATCAGTAATCACACTGACTCTAATTGGATGAAACTTAAAATTTCCGAACACACACTTGATGTCAGACACTGTGCTATGCACTGGGGATACAAAAATGGATGAACTACACTTCTGTCTTGAAGAAGCTCATGGTGGAGAGGAGAATTGGGGTAAAAGGCCATAATAATGATAGGCTAAGAATTGTAACAGGAGACAGAGAGTGCTATGGCTCTAAAAGGAGGGGCACATAATTCAGTTTGTGGGGAGAGGGTTAGGAAAGGTTTTTCTGAAGGTGGCGATCCTTCAGCTGCATCCAGAAGGATGAGTGAGAAGGCAAAGGGGATAGAAAGCATATACCAGGCAAACATAATAGCATGTGCAAAGGTACAAAGTGTGAGAAAACATGGCACGTTCTGGTTCAACCTTCTTTTGTTATGGGTGAGGAACTTGAGACCCAGAAAAGGTGAGGAGACTGTCCCAAAGTCACCCAGCTAATTAGTAACAGAATCAGGATTTGTACCCGACTCCCATCTTCTTTTACATCCCCCTTTCTACTGTACCACAGTGCCTTAGGTTTGCAGCAGGAGGTTTGGTGACTGCATGTGGTTGAGACTCCAGCCGACTTTGAAAATGAGCTGCATCTGGGTGTAGGGGCTGGATCTGTCTCTGGCCTGTCCTGGGCTTGGGCAGAGCCAGGAACTTGGCAGTTTCCAGGGTTGAGCAGCCCAGCTCACCCCAAGGAAGCCATGGCACTGATGCCCAGTTTAATTATTAATTCCAAGTTCACAGGGCTGGAGCTGAAAAGCACAGGATCTGGGAACAGCCTGGGTCTCTAGGGAGCTAAGAGAAAGATGGCTCTTGAGATGAGAAGGAATCAAAGTTTAGAATGGGGTCTTCTGTCCCTGAGTGGATCTGGGCTCAGGAATATGGGCTCTCGCTGTTCCTTTCAATTTTGTTGGAGTTTACCCATTATCTTGTTAGCTTGATTTCAGGGTTCTCTTTCAGTGTTCTTAGTGTAGTATACTTCCCTGTGTCACAGCCCTTATCCCGCATGGTCTTTACTCATCCACCTCCCCTGCCACAGTGACCTCCTGGAGCACAGGACTCAGTCTTTTATCTCAGCATCCTCAGTGCCAGGCTGTGCCATAGTGGGTGCTCATTAAATATTTGCTGACTGGTCGAATGAATGAGACCCTAACTCTGCTTAAAAGTGTTCAAAAGCATATGCCTTTTTCTTTTTAATTAAAAGAAATGGAGAATGATTTTGCATAAAAAGTTCAACAGAGGTTCACAAACATCTCTTGAGATACTCTGTGGTCTCTTAAAACATATAACCAAGATGAGGTCCACTGGTCTAAAAGAGATGGAATGTTCTTAAGAAGTTCAGTCTTCTCCCTTTCATCCCTTACCATTTGGAGGACTGCGGAGCATATTTAAGGCTGTTTTGGCATTCTTGGGAGAGGGATGCTATTCAAGCAGGAAGCAACATTTTATTGAGGAAGCAAAAGCCCTGTGGAGGGCAAATTCCACCAGCATAATAAAAGCAACTGCTCTTTATAATTTCTGAACGCTGCAGCCCGTAGTTGGAAAGCCTGCATTAGCAGTAGCATTTCCAAGCCCTGAGCATGCAACTTTAAGGGTACTTATGGATTCCACAGAAGAAAACGTCTACTGGAAGGTGAGGTGCAGGTGGCGGCACAATTTCTGATTTTTTTTCTGGTGAACTTGATTTTCCTAATCTGTAAAGTGGAGGCGGTCATCTCTTCCTCACAAGGCACTTCACAAGGCACTGAAATAATGGCATAAGGTCCTTGGTACCTAGAAGATGCTCAGTAACGGTGCAAATATCTTCTCTCCCTCTCTCTTGAAATTAAGAATCCTGAACCTATATAGAACCAGAGATGTGGAAATCAATTCTGCTCCTAGAGGCCACATGACTGTTGCCCAGCGATTCAGCAGTCCAGTCTGGTAAAAAATCACTCTGCTTTAAAGTGTAAACATTTGCCTTTAGTGTTGCTATAGCACTGGAGGATGCTGGGAGAAGAAATTTCCCTTGCAGGAATGGTTGCTCCCCTGGAAAAGCCAGCTTGCCTGGTTGGAGCTGAGCCAGAAAAGCAGACTCTCACCAGAGCAAATCCTCTATCACTCCAAGGTTCTGGATACTCTGGGAAAACTGGGCAACGCCAGAGAGCTTCCTTCTGTACCAGCCTCTGGGTTCTGGTTCGTTTGCTGGCTGGTGGCATATAACACAACCAGTGTGCATTCACCTTTCTCCACCAGCTGACAGTTCTCCGAGTTCTGTATGTTCTTTAACATTCTAGCACTCAGTGATTGTTATGCGGGGAGAGAAGTTCTTCCTTCAGGAAAGATCACGGCCTGGATTCCTGCAGCTTCTCACTAGTCGTTGGTCCCAGCACTAATCTAGAGCGAATCGCCCTTGCAGGGGACTAGAAGACACTGAACTGCTCTGGTCACCTGACTTCTTTCCCCTTCACCTTTCCATTTCTCTCCCCTGCCCCAAAGAACTGAGATGAAATGAGAAGTAAATTGCTAAGGGAGATCCTCTCCTGAGGCAAATTTCCTGTCTTTGCTTATGGGCACGGAGACTGAGACGGGAGGCCAGTTGCAGGGCACTCTCCCAGAACCAGCCCTGGGGTGACAGGTGCAGGCAGCATCCACTGTTTCATTGGTGGGTGGGTGGGGGGAGGTTTCAAAAGAGGAGGAGGAGAAAGAAAGACTGTAGAAGATCTCAAGGGCTGCCCCTATTCCTCTACTCCGCCCCCAACCCGAAACTGTCAGTCTCCACTAAGCCTCAGAGAGAGACAGAAGTGGGGGTGGGGAGAAAGAGACGGAGGGGGGAAATCAAAGAAAATTGCAAAAGTCAATGGCCTGGAACTAGAGGCAGCCTCAGCAACTGCAGTGTGACTTTGATTCCCCTATCATAACCCTGAATTAAAAATTCAGGCAATTATCTGCATGGCTTCCTTCTGATTAGAATGAGCCGGAGTCTCATTAATGCATCAGCACAGAGGAAAGCCATTAGGGTCTGTGAAATGGAATGTTTCTCTGAGAACAGGTTCCGCTTGATGTAGAATACCCAGCAAAAAGAAATTTCACACATTTTTGAGCTCAGAGTCACAGGACAGCTCCCCGCTTCAGGGCTGCAGAGCCCGCCACCATCGTCCCCTCTCAGCCGGCTCTGGGTGAAAGCCACCTTTGTTTCCCAGCCTCTCTCTCGCACCTCGATCCACTAGAGTCGTGTGGAGGGAGGATGAGGGAGTTGAGGGGCCCAAAGAGACTGCCTGGCTACTCCCTTTGCTTGGTCCTAAGACAGCAAGTTAGCCTGGATGCCCCGTCTCAAAGTCCTTGAGCCATGAGGCACACCAGAACTTTTTGGGAATTCACTGCCCTCCTTTACTAAAAGAACTAGAAGCAAGTTTGTCGAGGACAGAGAAGTCCCAAGACCCTAGGAAAGATCAAAGTATCTGCATGTCCCCAACAGTCTTGGTACTTTCCGGACCCATGTGGTGACTAAAGCAGACGAAACTGAGCCAGCCTTGGGGGCTTGTTGCTTAGGAGAGGGTGAAGGGTTGGAGGTGAGGGGGGGCAACCATTACTCATTCCTTATTCTCAAAGCTCCGAGCTTTCAGAAATGCAAATCTACTGCCCATCTCTACAATATCTGGCATCCTGGAGCTCTCGTGCACCCTCTTTGGGAGATTTCCAGGGTGCATTGCTTGCAGGAGAACCCAAGAGCAGTTTTCCAAACAACTACTCATGTAGCCCTAATAAGTTCATCTCGTGGGAGGATTGGGCTT
Source organism: Eidolon dupreanum (assembly GCA_028627145.1). Classification (NCBI taxonomy): domain Eukaryota; kingdom Metazoa; phylum Chordata; class Mammalia; order Chiroptera; family Pteropodidae; genus Eidolon; species Eidolon dupreanum. Next base: position 80,450,013 of record CM053506.1, on the reverse strand, counting down.
AACCCAGAAATATCATCTAGATTTTCTTTAAGCCAGTGACTGAAACTTGGGTTCCCCATTTTGATCAGCTCAACATTCTTTTAACACAGGGATTTTCAGAACATCAAACATTGATCCTTAGGATTTATAACATAAATAACTTCTTTAGGAGAAAAGCCAGTCTTACATAGTAAAAACTGAAAAAGGTGAAAAAGATTTTGTAAAAAAAGGAACTAGTTGCAGTCAATAGGATGCCAACCAGGAAAATGTTATCCTTCAAACTGAGTAAGCCACGTTTTCCTCCTGGCACACCTGTTAACTATGCAGCTGAGAACCAGGGTCAAGTGTCTGTGCAAAACTGTAAACACAGCTGAGTCTGTAATCAGGATAATGGAGTCAATGTATAACTGATATAATTTGTACCAATGGCGCCCCCTACTGTACACCAGTGAAACTAGGCAACCAGTGGTAATTCAGGTTTTCAAAATGTTTTCGGTCACATCCCACATTAGAAGGGTACATTCCTGGTCACCAGGGAGTTTTTATGAAGCATATTTTCAGTACTGCAGACAGTTTTATGGGTGAAGGCTCCGAGAGTTTACTTCACCCTCCAACACAAACAAGATGCTTGGTGATTCAACCATGTTCTTTGTGGGTGTCCAGTGTTTCTAACACTTTGCTCTCACTGGACCAACACTTAACAAAGGTAAATGCAGTTGAAAACTAGTTGTGACTTCAGATGATCCCTGTGTAAAGAGTTGACCTAAAGGCACCTGAAGTCTTGAGTGGGTGGAGGTTATCTCTCTAGGTTCGCCAGCTGGTATGAGAGCGGAAGCAGCCGGGCAAAGGCCAGGAATGTGGGTCTTGTAGAGAGGGAAGCTGCTCCACCGGCTCCACAGCAGAGGCTGTCTTTCCACCATTGGAAATGTCAGTCTTCAGTACCTTAGTACCATCTACTTTATTTCTCAATATTTTAAACACAGACTCTCTTCCTAGTCTGGTCGTTCTTTTCTTCCCAAGGTAACTCAGTTTCTACCTTTGTAACTTGTCATTCATTCGACAAATATTTTTTGAACAACTATTGTGTGCTAGACATTGTTCTAGGAACGGGACACTGTAACATTGAACATAAACAGATGAAGTCTCTGCTATCATGGAACATACAGACAGCTATGGAAAGACAAACTGGCATATCAGCGGTGTGAGTGCCATAAATAAACAAAGCTAGGTAAGGGGTAGAGAAGGAGGGAGGGCTGCTTTATATGGGTGGTCTCACCGGAAAAACTTTGGATTCCACTCTGGCAATCTAACTTTTTTTCTCTCCTTCAAAACTGGGATTGCCTCTTTCATAAAATACCCCTATTTGGCCTTCTCTCCATTGACATTTACTTTGGCTCATCTCTGTTCAAGCTTCTTCATCCTTGGAAAGATATAGGGTTATGTCTCTGATTATAATCTCCTCGAGAATAAGGGTTCTGTCTTCTATTTCTTTGGTTTGCTACTAGAGCAGGCATTGGGGAGGAGGGGAGGAAACAAGCATTTTTACTACATGCTAGAAGCATTAACACATTCATTCATCTAATCTTCACAAAACTCCTGCAGACTCTGTCTTATTGTCCTCATTTTATAAACAAAGAAAGTGAGGCTTAATTTATCCATGGACACAGTTGACAAGTGGTGGACCCGGGATTTGAACCCTGATCTATTATCATTGGAGCCTGTACTCTTCCAACTCCAGAGCACAGAGTGTTTGTGAAGTGTTGTCAGTGGGTGATGAGTACAAGGAAGTGCTGAGCTCTATTTCTCAGAACAACCATACAAAAGAAGTGATTAAACTCCCCCGTGTGCTGGATTATAAATCCTTCCTTTGCTACTAACCGGGTGGCCCCAGGTACTTCACTTCTCCTTCCTGGGGGCTCATAACCTTCCAGCTCCGCCTGCCCACCACCCCCGGCGCCCCCTGTAAACTGAGGTTAGACCAGATGATCCCCCAGGTCTTTTCCAGCACTGTCTGACATTCCAAGGAATATAACTTTCTGCAGGGGATGGGAGAGGGTGGAGGGTGGGAAGAAGTCAAGTGACTTCACTGCATCAAATCTGAATTTTTATTAAGAGACAGAACAAAACACAAGTTTGTTCATTCAATTAAAATTCAACATATACTGAATAACTACTATGTGCCAGACCCTGGCATGTGCTAAAGATACAGAAATAAGCTTTTAAAACATTGTCTTTACCCTATAAAGAGTGTAAAAGACAAATATGAAATTATTACAATAAAAATAATGGCTAATATTTCACATGGCATTCGCTCTTTGCCAGAAATTGTTCTGAGCATTTGCATTTGAAGCCTTTTAATTCATTTTAATCTTCCCAACCATCTATGAGGTGGGTGCTATTATTTCTATGTATGTCATTATTCCTATGTGTGTATGTATGTCAAAGAAGTATTGTGAACATTAATAATGCATGAAAAGTGTTTATTCACAGGGCCTGAGATGTAGAAATAATAATGGCGATGTTGAAAGCGAGGTATTATAATGCAATGTTAACTGGTGGTTTTGTTCCCCTGATATTTCTGTTATTCCTTGCTTGACCCTTCTGACATTTAGGATTAGCCACACACACCCAGTTGGAGGGGAGAGATTTTTTGTAAAGAGCAGAGAAAGTTTTAGTTTTGAAACTCAAAACAAGTGGTTGTGAAGTAACTCAAGACATAAACAAACCTGCTGAGTTAGAGCCAGTTTTCCTGCCCCCAGGGACCGGGAGAGTGAGGAGGGAAAGAGGCATGCAGAGATCCCCTAAGAAATGGAACACTAGATCCTGCTCCTCATTTCAGTTGGATGTCCAGTGAGTCCTGGGGACCAGATCGTAGAGCAGGAATGGCTGGTGTGTGTGACCTACATGGTCCTGCAGGTTGTTCCCTGGGCACTGACATGGTGGAAGAGCAAATGTGCTCTGGTTTGAGGGCAGTTGAAAGTAAAAGGGGTCTTAGTCCTGCAAAGTTGCCCTCTGGCCAGCACAGTGCACACGACAGAATAAATTTCCGTCTTCTTAGAAGTGTGGAAGTCAAAAGAGGGTAGCTAGAAAAAAAAAAAAAGAGAGAGAGAGAGAGAGGGTTGTGGGGTCTAAAGAGCCCTCTAGAATGGGAACAAGGAAAGATGCTGCCTGGGGGAAATGATGCTCCAGGGCTAGCATGGGAGAGGATGTCTCCTGGCTACTGCAAAGAGGCAGAGGCATATGGAGGCCAGGATGGGAACTCCTTTGGGGCTGGGGTCTCTGTCTGCTTTGTTCACTGCTCCATCCTGTCAGGTAAAAAGCAATGGATCCATCAATGTTTGTTAAATGCATGGCTTTAGGTGGGCCGCCTCTAGACACAGGTCAGTGGGTTTCAATCTTGGCTCTGCCTCTTACTAGTATGTAATCCTGGGGTAAGTCTCTTCCTTTCTCCATGCCTCTTGTGTAAAATGAGGATAAAAATTGTGCAGACCAGTACTAATCTGAGATAAAAAGAGAGAATGCGTATAAAACATTTAGTGTCTGGCACAGCACAAGCACTCACTAAGTAATTGCTTAGTGTTAGTAGATGCTACTGTCCCACCCTTGCCCAGCACCTTAGCACTATATTAAGTGTCCCCCTCCTTGAACTTAGACACAGCCTTGAAGAAAAGATGAGGACTCCAGAATTAGCTAAGATCAAGTTCCTACCACCACAATACAGTGGAGACTCCTAACAGAAATTAAGTTAGGCACTTAAAAAAAGAATTTACTTTTCTTGCAAAATAGATTTTGTAGGCTGATATTAATATTCAAGAAGAGTGCAAGCCTGTGAGAATTAGGTGTCCCTTGGAGATCATTCCTTGCATTTTAAATTAAGCAGCTTTCTCCCTTATAGGTGTGTTTAGTCACAGAACAACTTACCTCTTACCTTGTCTTTCTAGAAAAGCACAGTTCTCCAGGTGAGTTATCATCTGCAAGTGCTACTAATAGAACTCAAATTTAAGGTAAAGAGGAAAAGTCTAGAAAGCAGAACTATGTCCTTCCCTCTTCTTTCCACTTCCTCCTCCCAAAAGAGCTCTGGGCTTTCCTGATGAAATCCAGTACAAAGAGTTTTATTTCTTGCTAAAATATGCTTTCCTGAGGGTGAGTGATAAATAATATCATTAACTTTTTATTTAAAAAATACTAGATTTACATGGCTTCCCACTTATTAAATGCTAATAGGTGACCAACTGTCCTATTTGCCCAGGATTGTCCCCATTTTAGCACTGAAAAACCCTCACCCTGTGAAAACCCTCAATCCTAGACAAAAATGCCCTGAATATCCTGGACAAACACTAAATGTCAATAATGATTCAGCTGGTTTTGTCAGCCTGAAGCAGTATTTGGAGATTTTTTTTTTAATGGGCAAGGAAATGTATTCTTTTGAAATCAGAAGAGCTCACTTTCTAAGTGGGAAAAACAAATCTGATCTCCCTCGGGGCTCTTTTTATTCTGCTTGGTGTTGGCAAGCCTAGCCCTGAAGATCCTGCAGAGGGAGATGCACCCTGCCTGGAAACAGCTGATTTGAAAATGGGGACATATGAGGGCAGAGAGAAGACTGTTTCAAATAGGGCCACCAGACAAGCTTGCGAAGCCTTGTCTCGGCATCTTTCCCATAAAGTCCCTCACTTTAGGTCAGGCTCTGGAGCCCCCAACAAATCCCCATTGCTGCATAGAGCAGTTCCCTGTCTCTGAGTCACTGTCAAATCTGCGCAGAGCCCTGTGGTTTGTCCCCACACAAGGGAGCAGCACAGGCATGAGGGGTCCCCTCAGAATACATGGAGTGGCCTCCTGAAGCCTCTGTGTGCATCCCTTTTCCTCAGACCAAGTATCTTTGGCTGTTTTCATGGTGTCCTCAGACCTCACAGAATTGGCCAATGGCATGCAGATCGAGTTTCTGGTTCCAGAGCATGTAGCACAGCTTGTTTCTGCATCTTGTGGGTGAAAGGAAGGGCCTATGAGGATTATGGACATTTGGCTTTGAGGCTTTATTCCTGAAGCCACAGTGCTTCTTCCATGGATCAGGGTCTCTCAGGATATTGCAGTCAAGATGTTGGCCAGGCTGCAGTTATCTGAAGGCTTGATTGGGGCCAGAGGGTCTGCTTTCGAGATGGCTCGTCACATGGCTGTCGCACAAGGCTTCAGTTCCTCACCGTGAGGATCTCTCCATAGGGCTGGTTGAGTGTCTTCGTGAGAGTCAGCTTCTCCTGAAATGAGGGATCCATGAGAGAGAAAGCAAGAGGGAAGCCATGGTGCCTTTTAAGACTCAATCACGCATCATCATTTCCTTCACATTCATTTGTTAGAAGAAAGTCACTAACTCCAACCTTACTCAAGGGGAGAAGAGATTGGGAGAGAAGAGCATCAAAGGATTTGTGAATGGATTTTTAAACTGCAGTTTCCCAAAACATTAAGGAGCTGGACCATGGATGAATTTCCACAAAGGGTAGTTCTGGTAGTAACATGGTGGGAAAAACATGGGCTTTGAGTCAAATTATAGTTTGAAACCAGGTTTTACTCTTTTCTAGTTTGCAGGATCTGGGGCAAAAGGATCATCTCTAAACCTTACTTTCTTCATCAGTAACATGAAGATAACAATAGTAATTCTTCTAGAGTTATTATAATATTTAAATGAGATTACCCATGCAGGGACAGACCCAAATTGTATGGGGCCTGACACTTTTACATTTTGACAGGGCCCTCATTAAGAAAATAGAATGGAAATTACAATTATAAGTTAACTACAAAATGAACATTGATTTAGAATTAGAAATGGCAAAACAACACATTTTAAAAGCTGGCAAATAACATTAATACCACGAAATCAAGAAAAAAATGACAATTAAAAAAATTAACTACCTAAACATATCTCCTTGAAATGCTTACTTTGCTATATTTGGACTGCATACTTTTTGATCACTCCTTAACATGACAACGATTTTGTAATATTTTCCATAGTCAAAAGAGAAAGATAATTCTGTCTTCCTTAGTATAGTTGATTAAAATTTGTTTTTTTATTATTGAGAACTTATTATTCAGCTTCACAACTCATTATTTATAATATCAGTTACTTTTTTAGGGGTGTTGTCAAATTTGGAAAACCTCTATCAGGTTTCTCTTATATATGAGCTCAGGACATTTCCAGTGTTTCTGTGTAGTTAATTGGTGGCACTCATTCCCCAGAGCCGGGGTCTGCACCAAGGAGGGGCCCAAAGCTTCAGCTTCCCTATAAACCTTCCCGTCAAAGCAGGTACATGTCAGTCATGGAGACTGGCATGTACGAGGTGCTCAGGAAATGAGTGAAACATGGAGAAAACCTTCATCTTCCTTCTCCATTGCCCCAGGCGAAGTCAGGGATTTCCCAACCTTTATTTCATCTTCTTCCATCTCCAGTAGCCTTTCTGGGGCCCCACAGAAGGCAGGAACAAAAACACAGCCCTTGGTCCAATACAGTGGAAAGAACACTGAACTCAGAATGGAAAGACAGGGGTTTGCATCCTGGCTTTGTCACTTATCAGCTGTGTGACTGTGGTGAATTACCCAACCTCCCTGTATTTGTTTCCTCATCTCTGAGATGAGTTGTTATCCTCATGCCAGCCTCATGAGTTGTTATAGGGATAATGACAAGATATAAGTAAAAGGGCTTCATAAATTGTACAGCAATTTTAGTAACATGTTTTTATTTTGGTGCCTGGAAGTTACTAAGGAATCAGTTTGGACACTATCCAACATCTATGAACATCTAAACTTCTTTGTTCTCTGTGGCCTATAGGATTCAAATTGGACTTTAATCAAATTTGGCATAAAGAACAGGACAGCAAAATTGTCCATTCTCTCCACAAAAAGGTATTGAGCTTCAGCTATTGCAATAATTTGTGCTAGAAATGGGGATTCAAAGGTAGATAAGCGCCATCCTGGCCCTTCAGGTATGTAGGGCAGGTAGATGGAATTCCAGACTGACAGCTGGAGGGCGGTTCAGCTCCCGGGCCTGTTGGGTTCACAGCCTTGGCCTCCCTGTGCTCCAGTGTCGCTTTCTGCCAAAGAGCATGGCTAACTGCCAGAGAAGGTGCGCAAACAAGTGAACGAAAGCCCATAGACGTTGGAGAATACTTGGACAGTTGTCTAACAGAGCCATCAGAGGGCTGCACAGAGCCCCGTGGAGACAGGCTGTTCTTTTTGGGGTATTTTCTGGAAGCTTTGAAGTGTCGCCAGGGCGAAGGAGGCTGGCCCATCCTGGAGGTATAGTCACTTGTAATTTACTCCTCCACGTGGGCGCTGGAGCTCCAGTCTCATAAATTCATCACCCACTCAGCCCCGCCCTGGGTAAAGGAAGACTGACAAGAGGAGGGTGGAGGGGAGGAATCGCTAAATTAAGAAGGTCTCTGGGAGTGACTGGCCTACAGACACGACTGAGTCCCCTGGGTTTCTCTCTTTAAAGTATAAATATTTCCAACTAAGATCACAGACTCTCTCATCATAAAATCAATGAAACCACACACAAAAATAATGACCTCCTGCTTGACTGCACCAGAAATATCTCAAACGAAGTCATTTCCCCTCCCGCAGAAGCAACTGTGCTTGTGCTCAGGATTTGAAATCTGGGCACTGCTGTTGAGTATTTGAGGCTAAGAGGAAAGCAGGTGGGTTGGGTGCATGTCTGTCTGCTTTTACTTGCTATGTTTTGTGATGGCGTCTGTGCAACTCCTGCTGCAACATGAGATTTTTTCCTGGAGTCACACCTGGGTTCAAGCTCCAGCTCCTCTAATTACTGGCTGCGTGTCTCAGAAAAGCAGAACCTCTCCAACCCAGTTTCCTCATCTAATCAATGGAGGATAATAATGCAAGTTTGGCCTGCCCTATAGGGGAGGGGACAAGATCAGGAGATCTGTCCAGGCAAATGCTTTGTAAACCACAAAGCTCTTGATAAATAACGGATTTCTTATTAAAAGATAAAAGCACCAATCCTGCTAATGTAGCTATTGGAACTTCTTATGCTGATTGAGGTGAGGGCTAGAATCAAACAATGCCACCAAGGGCCAGCTCCTCCCCATCAACCACAGTGTCTACATGTCTCATATCTTAACAGACGCCATACAGAGGAAGTGGGGGGGGGGGAGCAGTCTTCTTTCCAGTAGTAACTTCTGTGGAAGAGAGAGGGAGAGAGGGGAGTGAAGAACTCTTCTTTTTCCAGACTTAACATATGTATCAAATTGCATTGGCTTTCTTTAGCCAGGGGGTAAGATATGCTGATTAGCCAAAAGAAAAAAATCAAAGCCCATCCCCAGATTTGGGGGAATTTTCACAATGCCAAACAAATCACATTTGGATGAGTTATTTTTATCAGAAGAAAAGTGAGTAGATGCTGAGTTACAAAAAACAACATCTATCCGATATAGTCCACCCCTTTTAACTATTCAATACCCACACCCACCTACAGTCCTATAAATATACCTTCAAAAGTTCCCACTCTCTACATAAATATAATCAACCTCTTTTCCCAAAAGTGATGAGCCACAATTTCATTCATTCTGGTTGTCTAGGTGATGTACAATCCTCATGTATGGAGCTCTAATGATCTTGTGTGGTCTACAGGCTAAGTGGTTCATGTAATCACCTCTGATGTACTCAGAAAACAAGAACGGAGAGAAAACAGGGTAACTGCGGTGAAAACTCTCATTTGGAAAGGAAAAGAAAAGAAAAGGAAACAACTGTCAGTGGTCACCAGTCCACAACCCATGTCATATTTTACCAGGAATCACATGGACAGCAAGCATGTGTCTTCCCTAGTTCTGACTTCTGGAAGCCTCCCTTTGCCCTTTGCCCCTGCTTGTCTCTTCAGGAAAAAAAAATCTCTCCTGTGGCTTGTCCTTCATGGGCCATACGATATGTACAGTGAAGAGGATGGCCCTTCTGGGGGCTGCACTGTTTCAGCAGCTCTCTACTTGCTGATGTGAGTTTGGGAGTCTGGAAATCATGATCACAGACCACTGTGGGCCAGATTTGAGGTTTCTTTGGCAAAATGATGCCCTAAAAAAGTTAATGGGTTGTGGCAACATGGATGGATCTTGACAGTATCATACTAAGTGAAATAAGTCTGACAGAAAAGAACAAAACCATGTGATTTCACTCATCTGTGGGATATAAAACAATAAACAAACACACCAAACAAACTCATAGACACAGACAACAGTATGGTGATTATCAGAGAAGAAAGGGTGGGTAGAAGATGAAAAGGATAAAGGGGGTCAAATATATGGTGATGGAAGGAGACTAGACTTTGAGTGGTTAGCACACAATGGAATATGTAGATGTTGTATTATAAAGTTGTACACCTGAAACTAATATATTGTTATTAACCAATGTTACCCAAATAAATTAAATTTTTTAAAACATTAATGAGATTCTGGTTAATTTGCTTCTGGCTAACACTATGGATAGTAATAAGGGTCAGAAATCTTACTGGATCATGGTCTTCGAAACTAGATCCTGCCTAGGAATAGTTATATCCTAGCAATAGGTCCAGGTGCTCTGGTCATCCCTTGAGTCCTCACTTAAATATTTCTATCTTGTCCTCTATCTGAGAATAATATAAAACGACAGATTAGCTGGGGATGACTCACAAAATTACCCCTTCCTCACAATGACAACAAAATTATTAGGAGTAACATTTATTGATTACTTACTGTGGGGTTTTGTGTGTATTAACTTGTTTAATCCTCACAGCAATGCTATAAGACAGGAACTGTTATCGTTCTCCTTTTGCAAAAATGAGTCATGGAGCAGTAAAGAACTTGCTCTTAAGTGCAGAGCAGGGATTCGAACCCAGGTGGCCTGGCTCTATGTCCTGCTCTAACTACTGTTCTGTGCTGCTCGCAGACTGTCCTGCTGCATCTTCCCAAGGGGACTGTTGACTTCTTTGTTCAAGGCATAACAGGGGGTGCTTGGAAGGGGTCTCTCCCAGGCCTTAATCTTATTTCCTGTTGGGTTCCTATGTTCCCACCTTTCTCCTGCTAACTTTGACTTGAGGGTAGAGAATTGAGATTTTACTGTATTCCCAGACAACTGTAACTGCAGGCCATTGGCAAAAAGACAACTCATAGCAAATCTGTGCTTTCTTCCCTCTCTCTGTTGCATAGACTGAGTTCAGTTTGTCTCTTTCTTAGAAGACCTTGCTGAAGAAAGTATTGGCACACTCTAAATAAAATGTGAGATTTTTCTTACAATACATTTTAATGTTAAAGCCAAGTCTGAATCTCAAGGTGTAACAGGCAACAGATTAACCAGCTGTTTACTATAACATAACAAAGAATTACTAAATTCTCATATCAATTCTTTCCCTTCACCAAAATGTCTCTGCTTAGCCTTACAAAAATCCCACTTCTGGTATGAGATTATGTTTTGGTTAGGAACTTTTGGTTTCAACTCAAACTAATTTAAGCATAAAATACATTTACTGGAAGGCTTCTGGGGGCTCCAAGAATGGACGGGAGCCTGGGGATCACAGTTAGGAAACCTCAACAGTGATCCCCTTGGAGGAGCCACTGGGCCCGTGCTGGCCAGGGGGATGGTGCTGCAGCCAATCCCTGCTTATTTGCTCCCTGCTCAAGATTCCAGTCCCAGGGAAGGAACATCAGATTAGTCAGCCTGGGGTCACCTGCCTACCTCGTAGCTAGGAGTAGGTAGGACCCACTAGACTATGCTTGATGTGGAAGAGATGACTCCAATAAAGGAAAGTAGGGTGCTGTTAGGAAGGAGAAGTAGATGCAGAGCAGCCCAAATCCAGCAAACTCCCCTTACACCTAGCAGTGTTGAGCATATGGCAGTGTAGTTAATCCAGTTTAGTCAAGAGAGTTGGATCAAAATGAGAACAAGTTGGATAGAGGCCGAGAGGAAATCAAATAGCAGTTAGGTGAATGTCAGGGACTATGACTGTTCCCAGCCAAAATTTGTCCTTTGATGTCACCTTCAGGGACAAAATTCTACATTTGATCTGATTTACTGTGGTAAGACTTAGGCTCTTTGGGGTTAAAATATAACAAAACAAAATTTTGCTTTAATCAATGTTAGTTTTGTTTATTTTGGCTGTTTGTATCTGTAGGGCAAATACAAATGCATTTGACTGTCAGCATGTGATTAGGTTCTCAGAAGCTAGTGATTCACTCCCTGACTCATTCATCATTTAACAAATCCCTTAATGAATATTTATAGAGCAGTTTCTTAGTCCTGGGCACTGACTAGGAGCTAAGGAGATACAAACATGTACGACATACTTTCTGTACTCAGGGGCTTCAGATCCATGTGGTGACAGAATAGAAATACTTTAGTCTACTTAAAAGGAATGGTTCAATGTAAAGGCTCTGAAGTCAGACAGATAAGTGCAGCATTGGGTTTAAATCCTGCCCATGTGACCTTTGGCAAGTTACTTAAGCTCTCCAAACCTCAGTTTTCTCATCTTTATACTGGGGGTAATAATAGTTTTTAATTCAAAGAACTGTAACTGTCCTCAAATTGATTAATAGATCAAGGTAATCCCAGCATGTTTATTTAAAATGGAAATTGATAAGCAGAATAAGTCTAAACTGAATATAGGAATACAAAAGGCCAAGAATAGCCAAGACAATCTTGAAGAAGAATGAGCAAGAAGGCTCACACTACTATATAACTTGCCTTATTGCAAAGCCAGTGTAACTAAGACAGTGTGATATTTTGGCCCAAGATTAGACGTATAGGCTAATAGAATAGTCTAGAAATAGACCAACATGTATAGGTCACTTAATTTATTAATTTATGAAAATAGATGATATGCAGAGCACAGGGGATAATATTTTTTTGGTAACAATATTTGTCCTTTTGTGTTCTTTTGCTTATTTCACTTAGCATAATGTCTTCAAGATTCATCCATGTTGTAGTATGTGTTGGAATTTCATACCTTCTTAAATCTGAATAATATTCTATTGTATATACATTCTATATTTTATTTATCCATTTGTTCGTTCAATGCTGCTTTGAACTTTGGTGTACAAATATATGTTTGAGTTTATGCTTTCAATTATTTTGAGTACATACTCAAAAGTGGAATTGCTGGATTATATGCTAATTCCATGTTTAATATTTTGAGGAACCATAATCCATTTTACATTCCCATTAGCGTTGCACAAGTTTTCCAATTTCTCCACATTCTTGCCAACATTTATTTCCTGTTTTTTGTTTGTTTGTTTGGTTGGTTGGTTGGTTTTTGTTTTTGATAATAGCCATCCCAATGGGTGTGACCTAATTTTTTTTATTTACTTTTTGTACTGCTAAATGAGTGTCTCACTTTGGCTTATCATGCTCACTGGGTACTATTAATACTATGAATTTAACAATTAACATTTAATAAGTACCTTCATGTAATAGGAACTGAACTGAGTTCTTTAACTTATGTTATTTAATCCCCACAACAATAATTTTTCTGGCAAACTTTTAATTGAGGTATGCCTACAGGAAAGTGAACACATCATAAGTGTAGAGATTGATGAATTTTCACAAACTGTACGTATACCTATGTAACCAGCACGTAAAACATTACCAGCACCCAGAAATTCCCGTGGTGCTCTCTCCCAGTTCTACCCAGTCCCCCAATCCCCACTCACTCACAATAAAAAGCAATGACAACTAACACCTTGGCTTTAAACCCATTTTATAAAATGAGTTTATAATTTCATAAAAATTTTATAAAATGAAATTTTATAAAAATGGAATTGTAGAAAAAATATTTCGTATTTCTTTGATGAATAGTGAAATTGAGCACTATTTTCATATATTTATTAGCCACTTAGATATCTTTTATGCAGGGTCTGTTCAAGTATTTTGCCTGTTTTTCTATTAAGTTTTCTTTTTTTCTTTTTAAATGTGCAAGTCTTTTATATATTCTACAAGTGAGTCCTTTGTGTGCTGTATATTGCAAATATCTTTTCTCACTTGCCTTTGCACTCAGTTGTATCTTTTGATGAACAGAAGTTTTAAATTTTAATCCAGTCCAGTTTATTGTTTTATTTTAATGGTTAATACTTTTTGTATTCTGTTTAAGAATCTGCCATCCTCCAAGGTCATGAAGACATTTCATATTTTATTCTAGAATGTTTATTAGTTTTTCTTTTACATTTAGATCTATAAGGCATCTGAATAAATTTGTATGTATTAGATGAAGTAGGAATTTGAGATTCACTTTTTTCCATGTGGATAGCCAATTTAAAATGAATAAGATTGTGGATTTGGCCAAATACAAACACCCTTATGAAATACTCTTATAGAATCCTACTTATTAACTAATTAGTTAATTTTAATTAATTCAATAAACACTTTTTGCACATCCAGTATTTGCTAGTTTAGCTAGATTGCTAAGAGCTGACATTTGAGCTCAGACCTGATTAGCCAAACAGCCACTAGTGGAGTTGAGGAAGAAAATTCCAGGAAGAGGAAACAAGTAGGTAGATAAAAGCTTGACACGTTCAAGGTAGAATAAGAAGGCCAGCGCAGCTGAAGTACAATGCTTAAGAAGATGTGGAGCACGAGATAATTCTTTCGAATGCGAGATCAAAGGGAAGAAAAGCAGACTGATATCACTCCAGACAATGGAGCAGTGGCTGTGAAGAAGTTCTGAGGGAAAACTCTTCAACCTAGAATTCTCTCTACCGAGAGTGAGGGCAGAATAAAGTCATTTCCGACTTACAAGAACTTTTACCTACAAAGCAACGTTTCTTAGGATTTTTACATGGCGATCTACTCGAAGAAGGTGCGGGCAAGAGGAAGAGAGGAGCCAACCCAGGAAGATGATGAGAAGAGGCACCGTGAGAGCAGTGTGGGTTCCCGGGAGAACAACTGGGTCAGACTGGAGCAGGTCTGGAAGATGTTCTGAGTATTTTGAGCTGCTGTTTGTGCCACTTCCAATCCATTTTCCATAACGTTGCTCATGTAAACTTGATAAAGTTTTAGATTACCTTCCCCCCTCAGTTTAAAATCCTTTGATGGCTCCCCATAAGTTTCAGAATAAAATTCAATTTTCATCGCAATATAAAAGGCCCTTCGTTACTGAACCCTGCCAAATTCTCACCACTCCGCATGGCCACTCAGTCCCTCTGCTCCAATCACTGACCTTTTAACAGACTTCTAAAGCTATTTGCCACATTGGAGCCTGTTTATCTGCTGTTCTTTCTCAGCAAGGAAACCCTTCCTCCTCTCCTTTCCCTGGTAGATTCTTCCTTGTTTTTCAAACCTCATTATCTTGGGGAAACCTTCTTTGGCCACCCTGTGCTCTCCTCCCACCCACCACTGGCTTAAGTCTCCGTGACTTTACTGCATGATTTCTCTCTGTTGCTCATCTCCAGTATCATTCTGCCTCTCTCTTTTTATTTGTTATTTATTTATTTATTTATTTATTTATTTATTTATTTATTTATCTGTTCTCCTCACTAGATTATGATCTCTCTGAGAGTAGGGACTGCGTTTTAACCATTGTTGAAGTTTCTATAATGGCTTCTCTAGTCAGACTGCTTAGGTTAAAATCTCAGCTGCATTACTTGCTATGTTGTCTTAAGAATGCTGAGTCTAGTTCCTCACTTGTAAAATAATGTGGTGTTTTTATCTGCAGTACCTGGCATGCAGAAGGGACTCAGTAAGGTGTGTGGAATAAATCCATGCAGATGGGCAGAGTTCCCCAGGGTGGGAACCTCTCAGCAGGGGAGTGAGGATGACTCACTTATCTTGATTCCTCCCCCCCTCTCCCTTGGAGAAGTGCTCAGCTTCCTCTCTAGGACCGTTATGACTTGGGGGTTGTAAGGAAAATCTGAAAAATGCAAGCTCTTTTCCTTTTCATGTTTATCCATGTATCGACATAAGGAATTCAGTTATCTCACAGAAAAATTTCTAAAGTGTGTCATTGTCTGACCATTCTTATGAGGCTGTTTAAACATGGCGCTACTTTACGACCCAAGTAAAATACAGGATACCCAGTTAAATTTGAATTTCAGATAAAAAACATGTAATTTTTTTAGTATAAGTGTGTTCCATGCAATATTTGTTTGTCTGAAATTCAAGTTTAACTGGGAATCTCTTTTTATTTGCTAAATCTAGCAGCCTTACCTCTGATTCCCTTCTAGTTGTTGCAAAGTGATAAATGCAGCCCCACTGCAGGGCTAATGTTTTGTAATGTGCACCATCTAGCGGTTACATGAACAAAGAACCATCTCCAAGACAACTTGAAACCGACATTGCGTGAAAGCTGAAAAGAAACAATTCTGCTTTAATTTTAAAAATTCTTTAAAAATCTTTAACTTACTTCTTTGAATGTGGTGTCTGTGATCAGATCAGCAGCTTAGAGAGTCCAGCGAATATGTGAAATCCCTCGTAAGCCACCCAGTGTTTAAATAGCAACAGTCGCCTGGCTGAGGCCTTGGGCTCTGTTAACATGTAAATGTGAATTAAACAGCCTTGTCCTTCATCTATTGTGGTTCCTAGCATTGCTAGTGATTGTTTTACAATAAGCACATGGCACCCAGAAATATCTATCAAGTGCAATAAATGTCAGTTGGTGCAATTTTGTAAAACCCAACTGAACCTGTAGGGAGATACAAGAAAGCAGGTATCTCCTATTTATCATTTAACCAAGGCGGTGTAGGGTTAAGTGCAAAAGGGAATTGGCACCTTCCAGTGGGTCTCTGGCTGCTCACTGGAATCACCTGTGCCTTCCCCTTCCTCTCCCCCACCCCCTCCTTCTCGTGTTTTCCTTCTTTTTAAATCATGTGAGTTTATACATCTACATGGTGTTACCTGAAAGTAGTGCATTATGCAATGCTGAAGACTTATTAAGAGATAGACAATAAAATCAGATTTCACTTTAAAGCTTGAGATATTTTAGGGATAAAATCTCTCATCCTCCGCATATCCACTGAGACAAGGAGGCTCTTTGTTTTATTTTGTTTTGTTTTATAGACAAGGCTGAAAGGCACAGGAGCTTCCCTGTCTTCAGTTTCTGTGGTTCTGTGATTTCATCACAAATACTCATTATGAAATGGTATAGACACTTCGTTTAAAATGTAGCCTGGATAAAAACCCAGAGCTCAGTTTGTTCTTTGAAGAGGTTTCAAAATAAGCTAGCGGATGAGAGGGAATTTGGGGATGAAAATATGTTTTCAAATACCATCCAAATTGACAAGGTATTTCTATATAATTGTAACAGCAATTGTGATAATAATGAAATAATACCTGCAATTTATTGAGGGTCTCTTAATTGCCAGACATCAATAAGGATGCTTCCCATACATTGTCTTTAACTGCCGAAGCAACCCAGCAGGCTAGAGACTATGTTCCCATGTTATACACAAAGAAACTGAGGCTCAGATTTTGTATTTTCTAAGATGACACAGCTGGTAAGTGGCAGGGCTGTTTTTCACGCCCAACTTTGACTGCAAATCCTTTGCTTTTCCTACTCAGATATTCTGCCAAGGCTACGATGCATAGTTCTGCAGAATTCTTTCTCCTCTAAGCTCATGCTTGCAATGGAGAGCTCTCTGCCAAGTCCCTCACATGTCAATGACACTCAATTTCCAGCCACATGGCCTGGTATTTTGAAGTCCTCGAAACCAGATTTCAAAAAATTCACTTCCTTTTGGCTGGCTCTAAAAGTCAAAAGTAGTTTTCATTTTTCATGGCACTTACCTTTGAGTAGCTGAGTCACCTTGGGAGTCTTACTGGGGCTTTAGTGATGACATTAAAAACTGAACAGTCACACCTCGGAGATATTGTGGATTCAATTCCAGACCAGCACAATAAAGCAAGTATCGCAATTAAGTGAGTCATTATCTTTTTGCTGGTGGAGGGTCTTGCCCTCAATTTGTAAAAAATGCAACATCTGTGAAGCGCAATAAAGCAAAACAGTACAATGAGGTATGCTGGTATCTAAGGCTCTATGAAGCTCCCCTGGGAAGGAGGAACAAAAATACTATCAACCATTTATGAGAGGAACAGGTGGAGATATACCAACCCAGAAACAGTGTTTCAGAATCAATCCATTCCTCATGCTTCAAATTCTCTCATGCTGAGATGATGTCACCTCCTCTGGGAAACCTTCTACGACCTGCCTCTACCGAGGCCCATGAGCTGCTCCCTCCAGGCTCCCGCTGCCTTCACACATCCCTCTGATCTCGCTCTCAGCACACTGTATCAGAAGCCATGGGCTGCGGGATGTGTATACATACACATCCCTTTCTCTAGACTGTGGGCTCCCGGGCAGAGCAGAGCTGCACTAGACTGGCTCAAGCTTCCTCCATGAGTTTATGGTATGCAAAAGGAAAGGGTCCCAGGCACATGGAGTGAGCAGTGAGCTAGAATGAGGTACCTTGCCAGACCTTGCTTGGGGACTCAGGACTGCATGGATTAGTCACTCCCGAGGGTTTTGACAACCTTTATGGTGTTACTGTACAGTAAATCTTGTCCACATCACAGCCTGTGTTTTTTCTGAGCATCCTAGGTTTTCCTGAATATCTTCAGCCTCTTTTCTGTGACTCAATAGCTGGCATAGGACTTAACACATCACATTTATTTTTTAATTCATCAAGTACTTCTTGAGAGCCTGTTAAAGGCCAGGCCCTGGGTACCAGGGATACAATGGTGAACAAAATTATCATGGCTCCTGCCCCTACGGAGCTTACAGACAAGGGGAAAAGAAAGATTTACAGTCACTGGACTGAAATTCTCTCCCCCAATACATCATGAGTTCCTTGAAGGTTGCAGATTAGGTTGTATTTACTTTTTAACATTTTCACTTTATTTTTTATTTTATTATGTAATTTACACATCATCAAATGCACCCTTTTATTTTAAAGAGGACAATTTGGGTTTTTAGTCTATGCATAAGGTTTGCATCTATCACCCTATCTAATAGCAGAGCATTTTCCTTGACACTCCCCCTCCCCAAAAGAAATCCTATACCCATTAGCAATCACTCACCATTGCCCCCTGCCCCAGGCCCTGGCAACAACTAATCTACTTCCCGTTCTGTGGGTTTGCCTTTTCTAGAGATTTCACTTACATGGAATCACGCAGTGTGTGGTCTCTTGTGTCTGACTTCTTGCACTTAGCATATTATTTCCAAGGTTCATCCATACTGTAGCATATGTCAGTGCTTCATTCCTTTTTATGGTCAATAATATTCCATTAAATAAATATACTACATTTTTTATGCAGTCATCGGTTGCTGTATAGTTATATTTACTTTCGTATTTTTTACCTCAGTATCTTCCTCCCTCCCTTTACATTCAAATATTTATTATTCCCCACATAGCACATTGCAGGGACTGTAATCAAACATCTGAAAAAGGTCCCAGTCTGAGGAAATTGAAAGACAACATTTTAAACATCTTTAAATAAGTGCTTTATTTTAAAAGTTTTAGATTTACAGAAAAGTTGCAAAGATAGTACAGAATTCCCACATACCCATCACCCAGTTTCCCTTGTTGTTAACATCTTACATACTACGGAACATTTGTTCCAACTAAGGAACCAGCATTGTTACATTACTATTAACTAGACTCTACATTTTATTAAGATTTCACTGGTTTTTCCCTAATGGCCTTTTCTTTTTCCAGGATCCCATTCAGGATACATCACGTTTGATCGTCATGTCTCCTTAGGCACCTCTGATCTGTGACTGTTTCTTGGGCTTCCCTTGTTTTTGATGACCTTGAGGAGTACTGGTCAGGTTCTTTGTAAATATCCCTCGGTTGGAGTTGGCCTGATGTTTTCTCATGATTAGACTGGGGTTATGGGTTTTCAGGGGATGGCCACAGAAGTGAATAAAGATATCATTCTAAAATTGCTGTGAGGAGCCCTGAAATTAAGAAGTGAGACCAAATCTGCCAGATTTTTCAGAAAAAATCAGAGAAATTTTACTTTTGAGAACTTCAAGTGGTAGAAGTGGTGGATGGAAGGATTCCCTGGGTAATTTTTTCCAAAGAGAGTTGTCTGTAGCCTATCCTCATGGTGATGAAGAAATGAACCTTTATCTGATGTATTAAACACAACTTGACATTTGTTTTATCTCTCTCCATTGGTTCTAGAGTGTGATGTCAGAAGAGTCACACTTTTATCTTTCTTGGTATCTATACAAAGTTGAAGCTGATGATCTCCAAAGCCTCTTCCCACTGAGATGGCTTATGATCTAAGAGATGATCCTAAGTCCCCTCAACATCCAGCAAATTCCTAAGTTTGGCTCCCCCGTTTCTCATATCAATCACAAGCTGTTGTATTCAGGTGACATGCCTCCAAAAATTATGCCCACCTCAATCCCACTTTTATTTTATTTTTATTTTTAAATAGTAAGTAGCTTTCATTTTTTTTCTTTTTCTTTTTTTTATGGTGACATTGGTTAATGAAATCCAAAAAGTTTACAATCCCACTTTTCATACCTCCCTTGCAGATAAACACACTAAAAGAAAACAGACCCTAGACCTTTGCCGTGTGGATCTCCACTTTGAGGAGCCCAGGGAGCATTCCAGAGCAGCAGTGCCCAGAGCAGGACCCCTGTCCTGGCTGTCCCTGCTCCCCTGCTGACACAGCACAAGGGCCAGAGTGATGAGGGTCACAGGAAGATCCACACACCACACAATGCTGGAGACTCTTTAACCCCAAGGGGCTGTTTTGGTTCAGCAGCTCCTGTGGCTCAAATAAGTTAATCACTGATGACAAGAGATTAATTTATAACTGCACAGCAGACAAGATAGTTCAGGCTTCGGTGGGGTGGCACTGAACTGTGGCATGGGGCATTGCTCAGAAGGTGCCTGGATGTGCAGCTGGGTGGAGAGGCTGAGAACTTCAGATCCACGTTGCTTCCTAGAGGCCACCTGGTCCAAACAGAGAGGGAAAATATTCACTGGTCTTAAAAAAAAACTTGTCCAGGCAATAGACAGGCACATTAGGAGAGCCCAGTTTAGAAAGTCCAACTAAGAGGGAGCATCAGAAAAAAATTTAAAAAGAAGGAACATTGGCCTGCCAACCCACCCGGGGCCCCCTGACCAACTGTGTAGGAGGGGAGCAGGGAGCAAGGAGGCAATGGAAAGATGGAGGAGAATGGACAGGAACTGGGGCATAAGAAGTCATTCCTATAGCCTGAAGTACCAGCTTGTGGATTGTTTCCACTCCAGTGAAGGCAGGTCTTTGAAGATCTGCCCTCCCATCCCACATGCACCACCCCCTTAGTTCTCCTCCCTAATTCTGGGCCCAAAAGAGATGATGTAGAGGCCCCTCTGGGGCCTGGTGTTTATGCTTCAGACATTGCTTTTACCTCAAGTAAAATGACCCTTTTCTGACACACTGGTGAGCATGGCTGGAGATGTTGGCTGTGGATGCTGCCATTTTGCCAGCTTCAGTAATCTCTTATTTCCAGCCAAGATAGTCTTTAAGTCAAGTCTATTCATCAGGAAAGCCTCTGACAATACTGCCTTGATGGAACTGAGCTCGGAGGGCTATTTGTTAAGCCACAGTCTCTCTAGAGAAAGAAGAAAAAAAAAAAAGCAATGTAAATGGAACCAAAAATAGATATGCAGCTTGCATTACAAATGGGGGGCACAGATAACAGAGGAAATCCTCTGTGAGTTGCTAAAATATGGGCTTCCTACCAAGGAGGATTCTGGGAGCCCAGGTGAATGATGGGTGACTTACGCTTGATTTTCTATACTAGGAGCCTGATTCTTATCATTTTGAATCGATCCCACTGCCCTGCCCTATAAATGCATCCCATGTAGTGTCCTGTCTCTCTGTTTTTGTTCATGCTGTTCCTTTGACTCAGAATGCCCTTCTCTCCTTTCTTTACATCATTCACTTTTGTCAGTCAT
The DNA here is from genome assembly GCA_028627145.1 of Eidolon dupreanum. Lineage (NCBI taxonomy): Eukaryota > Metazoa > Chordata > Mammalia > Chiroptera > Pteropodidae > Eidolon > Eidolon dupreanum. Next base: position 80,429,125 of record CM053506.1, on the reverse strand, counting down.
CAAGACCTGGCTGAGGCATCATCTCCACCAGAATGACTGCCATGAAACTTCAGGTTGGACCACAGGTTCCTTCTGTTTTGTATATAAGTTTCTTTATATCTATTGCAACAGTATCTGTGGCTTCTCAACCCTGATAGGTGGTTTAGCATCACCTTGTGAAAAATACAAATTCTAGATGCCCGAATTTCCTAGGGTGAGGATTGGGAAGCTGTGTTTTTATCAGTGTGTTTTGGATGCCAGGCCAAGGTTAGGTAGTCTTTTCTATTCTATATCCCTTGGGCCTGGGCACAAGGCATAGGTCATGAAGACCGTGTGTTACTGTGCCCAAATAGCCTTCTAGGCCTGGTAGGAAGAGATATGGAAGTGCAAGGCACATGCCCTTTAATTTTCACCTTTTCATCTATTCATAGCTCCTGCTTTGTGTCCCAGACTCTGTACTGGAGACACAAGCAAATCCCAACACTGTCTGCCCTCACACAGCCCTCATGCAGCTTACAATCTAGTAAGGGAGATGCAAGTAAATCAAATTACCTACACATGAGTGCACAACATGGGTGTTGAAAAGAAAAATAAAGCTGCTCTGAGAACCTATAATGGGCTCTGGCACAGGCTGGGAGGCCAGGGAAGGCTGAGCTGAGCCCTAATGAGGGGTAGTGAAGGATGAGGAGAAGCAGGGAACCATCTGTTACTGGGCTCTTCTCAGAACTGTGCTGTTTTGGAAGCCAACTGGGAGGCATTGGGTTATAAGCCCCTCTAGACACCCAGATGGTCTTCGAGGGGAGCTTCTACTCATACCTGCCTACAAACCAGCCTTCACGTCTGCTTTTCTGCCATCCATTCTTGCCATGAGCCTTTGGGAGATTATGTATCTGTAAGCAAAGAGCTATTTTTCCTTGCTGGGGGCTGTCTGCTAACATATATAGTGCCTTTGCTGAATGACAGAAAGGTGCACCTCCCTTGAACTGACATGATCTTGCACTGAGCACATGGCTTGGCTAGTGGAGCACAGGCTGGATTTAAGCCACCCGCCTCTAATCCTTTATCCTCACCCTCCATCAGCTGAGCACCCTTGTGCAGTGAACAACTTGGACAACAGTCTGTGGTGGCCCTGCTGCAGTCTCAAGCAGAACATTCTGGGTTCTTGGCTCTTCCTCATAGCTGGAAGATTCCTTTATCCTAGGAGAAGATAATTACATCTTCTACGGACATAAATCTCTTTGGACATTTAGAAAGGAATTTATATGTATTTTCTGGAGAACTGGGTGTTTTTCTTATCTAAATTGAAAAGAGGATTCTTTTAAATATGATCCAAGAGAGTTCTTTCATATGGTAATTCACACACACTTTGGCTGATAAGCCCTAGACTTGGCATAAGGTTCAAAGCAGAAATTGTGTTCAGATGAGGCACAGGGATGCTTTTTGATCTGATTTGCTTTTAGTTGCTGACATTTGGGATAATTTTGGCCTCCGAGTAGCAGTAGGCCTCAAAAACGTGGTAAAACAAGATCTTTTTGAAGAAAGTCTGAACTACCTAGAATGGATGGAAGAGTCCTTGCACATTTGAGAGCTAGAAAAATAATCGTTTTCTAATGAACGATAACTCTCGTCACATGCTAGCCAAGCTGGAGTGGCCTTTGAGAGGCACCTCATTCAGAACCTTTCTTTTACCAGTGAGGAAACTGAGGCTCAGAGAGAGATACTGGGTTGGCTTAGGTCACACAGTGATGGCAGAGCCAGGTTGACACCTGACAAGCGCTTTCTTCTGCACCTGAAACTTGTTAATAGCCAACGTTGTCCAGTATGAGGATGGTATGAGCTAAACGTGTGACTGTGTAGGGGGAAGGTGATAAGGGGACATGCAAGGATAAAAGACATGATATCTCACCAAGACCGGTGCGGCGCCTCCTCTTTCAGATATGAGGAGATGCATTTCCTACTTAAAAGGAGTTAGGGATAAGTGTTGTCTAGAGAAGATGACACTAGGAGTAGGGTGGGAACTGGGAATGAAAGAAAGGGAAGATGGAAGCTCTTCCGTCTCCAGTAGAAGACGTTGGAGAACATATAGTGAACCCCATGCCATACCACTGATTCACAAGGGATTGTGACAATCGGTTTGAGGTGGGCAAGAGCTGGGTGTCAAAGTGACATCCTACCTTGGGTGTCATATCTTTCCATGTCTGACATTAGTGAAAACACTTTCAGTTGTAAGGATAAGATAAGTTAATAGGTGCCTGGCACTTAGTGGGTGCTCAAGAAATGGCAGCATCTCTCAATAGAGGTCCACTAAGGAAAGGGGCAGAGAAAAGGAAGAGATATAAAGGGCAGAGAAAAGAAAAGATATACGTGCTTTCTCCTTTAATTCCCTCAACAATGCTTTTAGGAGGTATGATTCTCCCCATCTTGCAGATGAGAAAACAAAGATAAGTTTCCTGCCCAAGTCATCCAGCTGGATAGCAGTGAAACTTGGCTCTTCGGGTTCTGTGCCATTTCCACCATGACATGCTAGCTTCACTTAGCTTCAGCTGACATTTCCCTGCTTTGCTTCCAGGCCCTGCCCTCCCTCCCTAGAGTACATGTAGCAGACTTGATCCCTGAATTCGAGTGCATTTAGGTAGAGGTGTGGTGCCTACTACGTAAGCTCTGACATTGGAAAACAAGTGCGTGGAGGCTCAAATAGTTGAGAATGCTAGAAATGGAAGTCCCTTTCCCAAAGATGCAAGGTCAGGGAACATTGTGGAACATACCCAGGTTTGTTTCTTTTTTTACTTAAAAATTAAATTGTTTTCCAGAGGCCCAAGCTCCATCAGCATGGCAGGACCCTGTTCTGATTAAAACTCAGCAAGTCGGCACAGACAGCTCCAGCTGAGGCTGCTCCTGCCGGGTTCCTGAGGAGTCTGGGGACTCCCTGTTCTTCTCTTGCCTCCTGATTACTCTGCTCCTGGTGAAGAGGCAGGGACAGCTTCGAGCAAAGACTTTCATCATTTCTTTTGTGAAACTGTCCTATAGATTGGGCAACTGTGAGTTTTTCATCTATATTCATTTCTCTAGTGAATTTCAACAAGATCTAGCTCTAAAAAATAAAATTCAACATTTCCATTCCCTGTGAAGGGTGTAAGTGAATATGGAAAGACAAACTCAAAAGGTGAGCTTTTCTAACTCTGAAGGACATATGCAGGAGTTCTGAACAGGTGGGGAGTGAGGAGACCTACATTTTGGTCTTGATTCCCTCCTCCTGTCTGCGTGATCTTGAGCAAGTTGCTTAACCTCTCTGGGCCTACCTGTTTGCTAAGAACTCTTTCAGTGCAAATATTTTATGGTTATAAATTCAGAGAGACTCCTCTGTGTAACGTAGTTCCTTTGCAGTGCTGAATTTAACACATTCACCATGGCTGATGGTTGGAACAGGAACAGCTGTTAAAAAAAAGACTTGAGTTCTTTCCAACTGTGGCCCTATGTTTGTGGGTTTGGTAGGCCAAACAGGCTGCAGAGTCATATGCATTTTACACTGAAAAATATTTCCCTTTAGCTCAAAATAAAATCCTGGAGGTGAAGTGGTATTTCAAAACTCCACCGAGTTGTAGCCTCAGAACTAGAGAGCTGGACCATTTGGTCTAAACTCCTGAGCTTATAGGTGTGGAGGCCCAGAGTCAAGGAAGGAAAGAACCCAAGACTCCCAGATAATTTGAGATAGAACTGGAGCTAGAACCTAGCTGCCATCACACCCAGTCTAATGCTTGCATCCTCTCTGTAGGTACAGAAGCTGATTTGAAGGGCAAAGGAATATAAAAATTATACTGTATCTTAAGAGTAACTTTAAACTTATAAATAAAAGTCCAAAGATTTTTATTTATATTTTTAGTTTAACACGCATCAAAACCCTGCATATATTTAAACACCACTATGGACATTTAATTTGCATTTCCTGAAGCCACCCCAGTGAGCAACTCTGAAACAAATTAAAAAGAATAGTCAAGCCTGAATGCACACTGAGGTTTCCATGTGCCCAACTCAGCATATTCAGGTAGGACCCCTACAGAGCTTGGACTCTGAACTGGCACTAACATTCTCTACGCTCAATGACCACTTCACACAATGAATTCATCTGTGTAATTGTGCTTAGCTGTCCCAAGATTAACTCCATGTTTGCATGAAGATCAAAATGCTTACTTTAAAAAGTTTAGTTTTCTTCCATTTCTGTCTTATCTGGGGAGGTAGTCATGCTTGGAATTTCCTGGGCTTTTCTTTTTTAAATCTCTTGTTGGAATTGAGAATGTGAGAGCAAGAGTAGGGGGTGGGGTGCCTTACCTCTTATTGTTCTTTTTAAAACAACAACTGGCAATTATTCTTCACTATTTTGGTGTCCTCTTATCAAAGTCAACCCAGAACACTGGGATCTTAAAAGCAGGTAACAACAGCATTCCCACTTGCCCCCCACTCTCAAATCCTATTCTAGTAAGAATATGATCTAGAATTCTGCTTTATTAAAAATTTTTCTTTTGGATTATAATTCACATACAGTAAAGAGTACACACTGGAAGTGTGCATCTTGATAAATTTTTACATGCGCATACATTTCTGCTTTGCTTATTTCTTCAGTTATTGTTTAGAAGCACTTGGCAGTGGAATATCTGTTCTGTTTTTTCCAAGGACTGTCGCGTCCAAGTGGGGTGGAGGACGACGTTTGGAGTGCTGGAAGGGTGGTGGCGTGATTCAAGTTGAAAGGATTTACTTTTTACTGTTTTACCTTGCTTGCACTTTAGCCACAAGTTCTGGAAGAAATAGTGGAAAGCACACTGCATTTTCTTTCACAATGGGGATCTGGGCATCTGGAGGGGAAAGGGAGACATCTGAATGGGGTGGGGTGTTTCCACTTAATCATTACCACTGCTGACATCAGGGAAAACCAAGTAATGTGTATCGTCTGCATAGGCACCTACAACGCGTGGAAAGGAGGCCAGAATCTCGGTAAGTGTTACGATGAGGCAGGGGACAGACTGAATACAGGACTGAGAGGCGAAGTTGTGTGGTTTGTATTTTGGCCTCAGTGTATGACTGTTTTTTTGTGGTTGAAGGATCCAGAATTCCATAGCTACTTCAAAACGATGTTGGGAGGGGAGCAGTTGTCTTTTTCAGCACCCCAGTGGGTGCCCGGGACATGAGACAGCCTTGAGAACAAACACGTTCTTTCCCGAAATAGGAAGCCAACTATTTACTTATGCAAGCGATGCAATAAAAGGGCTTTATAAGTTGAGTTGCAGCTCCTGAGCTTTGGACTGACCCCTAGATTTGTCTCAAAAGGCTCCTTCCGGAGGAAGGAAAGTCCTGAGGCTCTCAGGTCGAGCACTGGCTCAAACAATTTAAATCAAGTAGAACCTCCTCTGTCTACAAGTTGAACCAGCCCAGGCAAACACCCTTAAGAAAGCTTCTGAACAAAGATGCCAATACTATCCTTTCAACCTGAACGGGCAGCACAACCTAGTGTCAAAATTCATTTTATAAAGCTAAAAAATGTTTTTAAAATAAAATTTACTTTTAAATACTATAAGTATTCACCTTAATCATCGCATACCCTCAACTCTCTCTTTTCCTCCTTCACTTCCTCATATTCTTTGGCAAAACCACAACCCTGGTTAGATCTAACTCTCCCACTCACTTACTGCCTGACCCTGTGTAGCTAAATGAGGTTCAAGAAAAATGCACAATCATGCTGGTGGCTCATGCTTTAAAATCACAGCCTCAAACCTCAAGTGGCTCCTTCATGCTCCTAGGCAATCATACCATGCATCCCTAGTCAATATATGTTGGCCTGTCCCACTCAATCGATATTTGCTGAATGAATGGATTGAATAAATGAATTTTAATTAGGGTCTCATTGATGCTATAGTTCTGCTTGTCCAAGTTTAAACATGAGTTTTATTTTAAAAACTTTTTGTTTAACGAGTACTGGGCTTGGACCTAGAAGAAGACCTGTATCCAAGTCCCAGCACTGCTGCTTACTAGCTGGGTGACCCTAAATGAGTCACGCTTCCTCTATGGGACTCAGCTCTTCTATAAAATTAGGCAGCTGGACCAGGAACGCTAGAGATTGGAGAGTCCCTCCAGATGTTGGTTGAGTGAGTGACATGAGGTCCCTACCTTCTGCTGAAGTTCACGGATCTGTGATTCTTCCTTGAGCCAAGCAAGCCTGTTGACAGCTGGATCAATCAGGAAAGAAAGTGAGGTCACATGCAAAGAGAAACACAGGAGGACCCCGTCTCTTCTTCATTGGTCTCTGATTTTACTTTTTCAGTCCTGCAGCTAGAAAGAGATTCCAAAGCAGGCAAACCTCTTACGCTAAAAGCAGATGGTGACTTTGATTCTGAGCAAACTTCAGATGAAGTATAGAGTAGAGATGACAATGATTTGGAACTCGGGGACCTGGATTCTAACCAAATTCCGTCACTGATCATCAGTCTCTCCCTCCTCTCAGGCCTCGCTTTCCTCATCTGTATAATGAGTGAGTTTAAGTTCACTAAGCCCTTTCCTGGCTTCCACTATTTCCTAGCACTGTGGCATCTTTTATTTTATTTTATTTTTTGTCATTTTTAACTTGTCTGGCCTCTTTCAGATCAGAACTTGCACAGCATTGGCACATTTATGGTTTACAAGCCCCAAGACATGCTATGCAAATAAATGATAAAGGCATTAGGAATATGGCATGGGAACACCAAGATCTTAAACAAAGCAAGACTTTGGAATTGTAAGAGGAATGGAAAGACATTGACCCAGAAACACCTGTCCTTGAGTTTAAAACCAATTGAACAAGTGACCACAGACTGTGGGAGACACCCAGAGCCAGAGGCTAGATATAATACATGGCACTTTCCCCCAGCATGTGGTATGGTAGGAAGTATGGGGGCTACATAAGCAAATCATTAAAAATAAATCAAAATCTCTAGTGAGAAAATCATTTTCAATTATCTTGCAATCTTTCCGATTCCTTTAAGAGGTCTGTTGTTGCGCTAGGATTTTGTAATAACTCTCAAACTTTTGCTAATCTGAGACTCAGATAAGCTGACTAGAAATGCATAGCTAGTAATTCGTGAACTCAGGATTTGAACCCAGAACCACCTGACCTGTGCTCTGTTCCACTATCTTGTGCTATCCCCTGTGGGGCCTGGGACAGGGCTCAGAGCACAGGACACATCCAACCCAAGTGTTGAGGGAATATTAAATCGTGATCAGAGCCGGGAGAGAGAATGTCATACGGAGAGCACTGATCATAGAGACTTGGCCTACGGAAACCGATGCAGCCCTAATAAACCAAGAAAGTGAGAAAACTGGAAAGCTGAAGACACCGTGGAAAGCGGATGGGATGAATTCTGTAGGCCAAGCATTAACACCTCATAAATTGCTTTCTTAAGGACTCAGTTGGTTTATGAGGAAGGAAGATTCAATCATTGTACTCAGGGTAAGGCGGAAAGCAAGAAAGAAACAATATTCTATGTGAGGGCCACCCATAAGACTCCCCCTTATTACCCAGCAGCTCTTGTCTATGTTGATTGCTCCATGCCTCCCACTATAAGCTATTCCCTTGTCTCATGTCATCCCCATGGCCTCGGCTTGGACTGTTTCCTCTGGGGCTCTGCTTTCTAACAGCTTCATGCTTATTACTGGCTTCGAAGGTGTGGAAGAAATGGACTCTGTGAACACATTAGCGTAATATCCAAAACACTGCTATGCCATACATTCGAGAGAGATTCATGTTCCAGGCACCGTTTTAGGTACTGGACATATATTAGTGAATCACCCAGATACAAATCCTCTGCCTTATAGCCTAGTCATTCTGGTGAGGGAGAGAGTCAATAAACCAGATAGATAAGTAAAATGTTAGATAGCGATAAGCAATAAGGGGAAAATGTGGAACATGGACAAGGAGGCAATAAAATGTTGGGGGCTCACATTTTGGATAGGGATGGCCAGGAAGGCCTTACTGAGAAGGGGCTTTTAAATTCTTACAAAAGCCCTTTGAACAGAGAAGAGATCTAACATTTGTTGTGTATCTAGCAGATGCCAGGCATTGCATATATGTCCCATATATACCTTTTCCCTTCCAGCTTACAGATGAGTAAAGTCAAGCTCTGAGTAATTTTTCCTAGGTCACTCAGCCAGAATATGGAAGAGCCAGAGTTAGAAATTGATTCTGACGCACTCTCTTCCTGAAACTGTCAGCCAGGCTGAGCACCATTCACCTCACTTTATAGAAAAGAAAACAGAGGCCACCTGCAGATGCTGAGCTCTGGCTTTGCCCAACATTGGGAGCTCACTTCAGAGTGACTGTGGGGATCAGGTATGGAGTGGTGGTTTTTCTGTTTCATGTCCCACCACACTGAGACAAGGACTAGCAGGATGGATGCTCTTTGTGATCCACAAGTACCTGAGAAGGAATATCTAGGAATAAACAGAGCTTTCAACTCTTGATAATTCTGACATATGGAGGCTTTCGCAAGGTTTAGTTCAACCTAGTAATTGTTTATTGATTTCCTACTGTGTGCCAGACATTGTGCTAGGTACTGGGGATCTGAAGGTGAGTAAAATGCCCTAGGGTCCTCTTGGGAAGGGTCACATTCTTGCATGTGTATGTTTATATGTGCAGGGGTGAGATGAGATGAGAGACCTGGCATGGTAGAGCTATCCCAGGCCCAGGTGCTACATGAGCCTTGAGAGGCAAGGTGCAGGACAGGTTAAGGAAAACTTCCTGGCTCCTGAGCTGTCTAAAAGGCTGGGAAATGCCCTGTGTAGTAGCTGCCCCCCTACAACACACACACACACACACACACACACACACACACACACACACACACACACACACACACTGCACTTTGCCTGGGGAAATAGAACAGCAATCACTTCTTTGCAGAACCTCAGAAATAAGCACAATAAGCAGTTTATGATTTTTAAATAAAAGTTCTGGCTTCCATTAAGATCTAGATTTGTTCTCTAGATTTTTATAAATGTATCAGAGAGCACCTCATGATTACATGCAGATGCCTTCTGGGATACGGTTTAATCTCGATGATTATTACTACATAGTGAATATAGTTTGATGAAAACTTTTAGGGAAATAAAACTCTTCGTAATGGTCCCCAGATTTTACTATAGCACCAATCACCTCTGGGATGTATTTATTGACACCAGGTCATTCTCCTGTGGGATAAATGGACTAGAAAGCCCACACAGCTGTGCAGGAATATAAGAATGTAGTATCAGAGCACAGAGGCACGTCAAACTCAGAGAAAGGATGGTCCGATTATCAAATCAGTGGTGCAGAGACAACTGGCTAACTACTTGGAAAGACAAAGTTACATCTCTGCCTCATGTCACACATTCAAATAAAATTCTAACAACTATTAAAGACTTGCATGTAAATCAACAAACAATTGAGTATGTTCAACAACAGAGAATTGGTTAAATGATAGTATATTGATACTATGGACTATTAGCAATTTATTAAAGTCATGTTTCAGAAGAATATTTTAGTGCTCATGATATATTATTAAGTAAAATAGCCATTTACAAAAACATATATAGGTTATAATCACAATTTTATAGACAAATTTCTCATAATTATATATGGAAGAGTGCTCATGTGTGCACACGTGCACACACATTTGGAGTGTGTATGAGTCCACACGTATAGTGGATACTCACACTTACATATACATGGGTCATGAAAAAGTCTGAAATGAAACATATCAAAACGATAATAGCAATTATCTCAAATCATTTTTACTTACACATAATTATTGTTCTATTTTTCCCCAAAAGTTCCACAATGAAGATTCATTACTTTTATAATATAGAAAACCAGTAAATGTTATTTAGAAAATTAATCTATGCTGGCTCTAATATTAAAATAATTTAAACACTTTGGTGAACAAAAGAGAAGACAAACTTGGGGACCGTAACCCATTGAGGCTAGGAGTCCAGTTGCCTGAGCAGCTCTACTTTTTCCTAACACCCTGCCACGGAAGGACCAAACATGACTATGAACTTCTGGAACCTGATACCACGTTTAGACTATACTCTTCGGGAAAGGAAAAAACCAGCTGGCCAGCACTGGGGCCACTCCTGTGTTCCACGAGATAGTGCAGGGGTGGCCCAGCTGATTTTCTTTCCATTTCCAGGGGAAATAATTAAGTTCATGGTTAGTATTCTCTTCATTTAAATGTTCTTCCTATCAAATTTTCTTAAACATATGATGCCTGAAGTTACTCTGATACATACATTAGAATCTAGTATGAGACTATATGAGATTTAGTCCTGATTATGTATTTAACTATCTTAAATTTAATACATTATCATTTCAGTCTGCACTGGTTCTCAAAAGGATGACGACTACAACAGCCTAAGTCTCTGTTTTTCACAGGTTCTCCATGTGATCCTGAAACACACCAGCTTGAGACCCATTGCTGTCGCCTGCTCTCAAGTAGTGAGTCTCAAACTTTGCTGTAATTACAATCACTTGTGCAGATTTTAAATGTCCCAATGACAAGACTATACCCCAGATTGCTAACCTCGGAATGTGTATTTTTTAAAGCTCCCCAGGTAATTCCAATGTACAGTCAGGTTTGAGAACCAATGTCATAAAGAATGCAACCTCACATCCAGGTGCCGCAGCTCCTGAGACTTAAGACAACTTTGGTAAATGACCCGAGTCTGAAATGATTTTGTGTTCTCTGTCTCCATCTGCTGGCCATTGTCCTACATTGCTATAATTTACCTACACAATCAGAATGTTTGCCGAAAGAATCAGAGGCCTGAAAAGAGTTGAAATTTGTAAGTAATAAATTAGCCACCAAATATATTCTTGTATTTAAAGGAATTGTCTAAGAGTTATAAATGCATTATAATAATGCATCTATGATCTTTTCTATGTTTGGTAAATAAAAAGCAGCCAATAAATGTTAATTATTACCATATAGTTAGGCAACAGATAGACACCATCTTTTGAGTACCGGAGAGTCATTCTAAATGAATGGCTTTTATCCATTTAAAAATATAGTGTGACTATACCTGGCACACTGTCCACTATTGCCCAAACTGGGCAATAAGACACAGTTTGTACAGTGAGAGAGATTGAGAGACTGTGTGTGATTTTTAAAAATTATCTACTACAGTATTATTTCAATAAAATAGCCTTGTTCCATATCTATTTTTGTCACATGCATAGATTTATGTAACCACCACCACAGTCAAGATTCCAAACACTTCCATCATCTTCAAAAAACTTGTTCATGCTTTCCTATAGTCAAATCCTACGCCCACCCCTATTCCTGGCAACTACTGTTTTGTTCCTATAATTTTGCCTTTTCCATAATGCCATGTAAAAGGAATCATATGGTAGGGAACTTTTTGAGAGTTGCTTCTTTTGTTCAGCCTAACTTTCTTCCTTCTGCTTGATTTAGGTGTACTTAATTTTTCTGGTTTCTTGAGTCTGGAGTTTAGATGGTTAACTTGAGACCCTTCTTTTCTAAAACAACCACCGAATGCTATAAATTTCCATCCTGGCCTTGCTTTTAGCTGTACCTACACATTTTGATATGTTGTATTTTCATTTTAGTTCAGTTTAAAATATTTTCTAATTTCCAATTTTCTAATATTCCTTGAAATTTCCCCTTCAACCCAGGGATTACTTAGAAATGTGTTATTAAATTTCCACATACTTGGAGATTTTCCAGTTATTGATTTCTGGTTCAGTTCCATTATGGTCAGAAATGACACTTTCTATTTCAATTCCTTTACATTTGTTAATATTTGTTTCATGATCCAGAATATGATCTATTTGCTCTATCAGTCACTGAGAAAAGAGTATTGAAGTCCCCAACTGTAAGTGCTCATCACCTTTTAGTTCTATCAGTTTTTGCTTCATTTTAAAGATCTGTAATTAGGTATATAGCCATTTAGGATTGTTATGTCTTCTTTGTGATTCAACTCTGTTATCATTATGTAATTTCCTTGCTCTGAAGTCTATTTTGTCTGATATTAATATATTAATATAGCTACTCCAGATTTCTTTTGATTAGTATTTGCATGGCGCAGTTTTCTTTTTTGTCCTTTTATTTTTAACCTATACTATCTAATGGGTTTCTTATAAATACCTTATAGTGGGGTCTTGGATTTTTTTTTTTTTTTTTTTTTACATCCTGACAATCTGTCTTTTAATTAGTATATTTACACCTTTTAAATGTAATGTACTTGTTGGTATGTTTAGATTTAGGTCTACTATTTTATTATTTGTTTTCTATTTGTTTCCTATGTTTTTCATTCCTGTTTTCCCTTTCCTGGTCTTCTTTCAGATTATTTGGATGTTTTTTTGGTATTCCATTTTAATGTATCTATTGAGTTTTTTACTAAATCTTTTTGTGCAATTTTTTAATGTTGTCACTCTACGGATTACAAAATACTTAACTTTTCATAGTCTATTTAGGATTAATATTTTATCACTTCAAGTGAAATATAGAAATCTTACTACCACATAGATCCCTTTACACTTTAACATATGTAATTACATTTGTAATTTTCATGTACTATATCTGCATTCACTGAAAATCCCATCAATGTTGCAAGTTTTGCTCTCACTGATTATACATGTTATGAAGAGCTTAAGATGGGGAAAGCGGTCTATTATATTCACACAAATATTTCCAATCTCTGTTGCTCTTCCTTCATTCCCAAAGTTTCAAATTTCCCTCTGGTTTTAGAGTTTTATTGAGAAAATGTTACTACATTATGAAGTCAAATAAGAAGTGGGGGGTGGGGGGAGAGGTAAAGTAATGAGCATTATTCCCTATTCCCTTGCTGTTGGGACCACATGTTCTCTGGTCAGAAGCAAGAGTGCCCCTCCCTGAAATTTTAGGCAATGACAGCCACTGCTCCAATGAGATTGCCAAGGAGGAGAGAAGCAACAAACAGGGATTTTCTCCACCCTCCCGGACCTGTACAGGACCTTTTGCTCCTACCTAGGACTAGAAGTAGAGAGCTTCTCTGGGAATTCTTTCTGTCCGCATCCAGCATGCAGGTCCAGGTTTCCTGTTTGCCTTAGAGTCCAGTCCTGAAGATACCAGAGGGTTAAAAAGGTAAACTTATTTTCTGTTTGGTGGTGCTCTGAGTTCTCTTTTCCTTCCCTGATCTTGGTTTCCTTTTCTTTCTGATATCGCTGCTCCATGCATTTAGTCCAGGCCCAGTAGCTTCTGTCAGTAGGAGAGATACGGCGGGGTTAGGACAGAACAGAGAATGAGACATGGATTTTAATGTAATAATCAGAAGCACATATTTACAAAGGCTGAAAAATGCTCTCTCGGGGCACACTAATTAGGGAGAAATTCTCTTTTCCCACAGTATGTATAGTGGCTAAAAGCCTGATTCCTTTTGCATTCATATTTCAGGTGAACCTTAGAATTGTCATTTAAAAAAATCTTATTTGACAGAAATTTACATTGATATATATATGGATAAAAGTGGTCTTTTTATAATATTTAGTCCTATCTAGGAACATGGTTGAACCTCCCTCCTTCCCCCTCCACCCCAGTCTTCTTTTATGACCTTCAAAAAATTTTATTTTTCACAAAATTTTCATATGAGCTTTGGTCAAATTTATTCCTAGGTATTTTATTATTTTTGTTACTATTGTGAATGAGATTTTTAACAACAAAAAAATTGAGTTGGCTTTTGCTGATACAAAGAAAAGCTACTAATTTTGACATATTTATTTTGTAACCAGCTACCTTACAGAACTTTTATTAGTTCTATTATTTTCTGAGTTGATTTTCTTCAAATAATGATTTGAGAATTCAGTCTCACAGACTGATGCTCCATGATAATTTAGAACCTCTCTTTCAAAAACATTTTTGAAAAATTCTACTTTTGTTTTATTTAATCACATTGGCTATCAGAACCTAGACAATGTTAGGTAATAATGGTGATGACAGGCTTGCTTCTGACTTTTTTGGTTCTGACTTTTTTAAAAAAATCACTATTAAGATAGATATGTCTTATGATGTTAATGAAGTAGCTTTTTAAATTCCTTTAAAAAAATAATTTTGATCAAACAAGGAGATTGAGTTTTATCAAATTCTCTTTCAGCATCCATAAAAATGACCATTTGGGTTTTCTTATTTGACCTATTAATGTGGTAACATTTTGTTCATAGAACTTCTCATTCAAGAAAATGCCTGCATACCTACAGTAAATCTGCATTATTCATGGAATAGATTGTAGAGCAATCATTCCCAAGAAAAGGCTTTTGCAAATGATACAGGCTGCTCCTGGTTTGAATTATGTCCCCAGTTGTACCACCACCACCTCCCTCCTGGTCCCCATTAGTCCGGTGAGCTACTGTTACTGATAGCAGTATAATAGTCCTCAGGTGTGTTGGACAGAAAGGGCAAATGAAAGCTCAGTATTTGATATCTTGGCCCCAACTCTAATATAAGGTCCTTGTCCACTGGAGCACCAAGGATCCCTTTAGTTTAGACCCGAGGACTCAAGATCTATACTAGAAAGCAGATGCTCCCAAGATCCCACTCCAATGATCTAATGAGGAGACAGACATTCAAGCCCAAGGAGGACACCAAAGAGAAGTGTAACAAGGGCACCACTTATTATTGAACACCTGCTCTGTGCCAGCTCCCGGCTAGATGTTTACACATGGAACCTACTCCTGAAACTCTATGAGGTATTGTTATCCAATTTTACAGGTAGAAGGTCAGGTAACTTGCTCAAGGACTTTGTTACCAAGTAGCAGAGTTGTCCTTTAAAAACCAGGTGTAATTCCAAAGCTTGTGTAAACTTGGTCTGTAATTTCTAAAGACTGGCATTCAGGGATGAGGCAGAACTAGGACAGCAGATACTACACCCCTGTTAAGTGTGTGGCCTCTTACTTGTAGCCCTTTCCCTTGCCCATGAGGGATCTGTGGGGTCAAGATGGAGGGCCGTTTCTGGCTACGGAGGTCTTGGGGTAGTGCCTCTCCACACTGCTGAATCCAGGTTCCTGAGGCATCTGAGCTAATAAGTGCAGTCAGGGAATCCAGCTGTTTGTCATCATGAAAGCTCATGGTGTGTTGACAATATTTCTGCCTAGTGTTCTAAAAATTCAAGGAAAACAAATATCTAACATTTATTGAGTACTGGAAGCTATCCTAAGAACTTTCCATGTATTAACAAATTTAACCATTATAACATCTTATGAGGTAGGTATATTATCCCCATTTAGATGAGAAAACTAAGGCACAAGAGAGTTAGTAATGTTCACATAGAGCGGCAGAGCCAGGATTTAAGCCTAGGCTCTTAATCACTGTATTGTATTAATGAGGTGAAGGCTGAATAAACCAGAATAACTACAGCTCACTTATTTTTTATGGTGTAAAGATGGTGAGGTTCTGTTCCTGGTTTTTTATGGTGGATAGATGGTGAGGTTCTGCTCTGGTTTGGATTCATGTACAAAGATCAAAATCCAGGAAGTCATTGACTGTGTTCTATGGGAGGGTTCTGTCTGCCCCTTTAGACACCCGCTTCACTACTATCACAAAAAGGTTACAATGTATGCCTTCCATGAGTTTACAATGATTAGTTAGGAATTAGTGTGTTTCCTTTAATGGTCATGGGAAAAATTCAAATAGGAAGATAAGTGGTAATTCATAATATTGTCAGTTTAATAAATAAAAAGCACTAGCCATCTGTGCCAGGATGGCCTGTCAAATTTTTTTTTTAAATATCAAAAGACAGCTCAGAATTTGGCATTCTTAATTAGAATTCTGAATCAGAGTCAGACTTTCCCATTTCTACATCAAATAAGTTCAAACTCTATTCTCTGCATGGCTGCCTTTCATGATGGCAGCTTTACTGAGGCACCAGCTCAAGGTGTCTGAGCCGGGCTCCTGCCCATGGTGTACGCCCACAAAGCCACAGTGAAGAGATCGTCAACATTCCATCGGGACAGAAATCGTAGCCCAGACTCATGGAATTCTACTGGAATTTCTATAATTGCTTACCCTTGATCTCCCCCTGAGTACGAACATTAACATCTGTTTCAGAGACGTGGAAAGCTTCACAGTACCAAAAAGTTTAAAAAGAAAATATTAGATTTTATTCAAGATGAGCAAAGGGTAAGAATGATTTATCAAATGAAACCATTCAAAGTCGTTTCACAAATATTTTATCAGGAAACCCACTGATGAAAGCCCAAAGCACCAGGAATAAACTATATATGCCACATTTTTTCTTTTATGAAAATGACAAGTAAATAAACCGCTTCCTTCAAGAGACGTGGAGGGGTGTCCAGAGTGGGTACTTGGGGAGTTCAGCACAGCAGCTATTTACCAACCTACAAGGAAAGGTTTCAGTATTTTAGCAACCAATGCAGCTGTTACCAGTGCAAACTGGCTGAATATCATCAGCATGGCTCACAGCTCTCTATAAATGCAGATGATGGGTAGACTCTTTTTCATTAGTTTATTAAAAAAGAAAAACAATTCTCACAGACACAATATACAACATTCTAATTCCTAAATCCTTTTGCTGCTTTTTAAAAAATCTTCTGAGACTAAACAGCCTTCACAACCCCCCAGTCTGCTCAACCCACACCACAACTCAACTCCTTAGCTCCTGATTGCATGGGTCAAAGGGTCCGACAATCTGATCATGGCCTATGCAGCAGAACCACCTCTGAAGTGGTAGTCCTTTTAGAAAAACATACATAGCTGGTAACCCATTCTAAATAAATAGTGGATGGATTATTTCTGTCCCGAAGATTAAATCCCACACCTCAGATGCTCAAAAGCTCCCATCTTCCTGTTATCTCTTGACCCCTGGAAAGTGTGGTGGAATATTCACCGATTTCTTAATCCTAGGAGTGTTATTTATGATTCAGAGGAATCAAAATAAATGGTTAGGATATCTTCTAAAAAGTCCATGATGGCTCTTTTGGCTGTGTCACCAGCCAGTGCCTGGACACTGCTTATGTGCTCCAGGGCCGTTTTGACCATCTGGTCTCTTTCCTGTGGGCTGTGGGGACCTCCGGTGTCATCTCCCTCTGCTCCTGATTTTAAAAACTGTAGGATATAGGACTGGACCATGTCTCCATTCACTTCAAGGGTTTTCTGGATGCAAGGCAGGTCTAAGGCACTGGCCAAGCTCAAGAGGTGAATCAGCGCCTGGCAGATTTGGGTCCGTAGGCTAGCACAGTACTTGAATTCCAAAAAGTCTGTGGTGTCTTCACTCTTCTGTAAGGCAGTGACCAGTGCATTCCAGATCTGAGCATACTGGTCAACAGACCCATAGTGCTCTCTCTTGCACGGGATGGAAAGGGCAGTGGCAGATCTGATGCGCACTTTGAAGTTCTTGCATGATGTCACAACCGATGTCAGGGCGTTGTAGGCCTGGGAGGTCCACGGGGCTGTTCCTGGAAAGAATCCACAGTCATTTAAACAAATGAAGGATTAGATGTAAGTATGGTGAGAGGGAGAAGGGCAGAAGAAAACATATAGACACTAGTGCTCAAGTTAGTTTCTTTTAATTCTTGCAATAATCCTATAGAATCAGAGTGGTGAGTGATTAACTGTGGGATCCTACAAAAGTGGCCAAGTACCGACTCTCAAACTTCTCTCTTCCCCTACATAAGTCTGCCACATGCTGAGGGCCTCTGTAACCCGAAATAGGGACTTTGGTGACTTTGAAAGAGACTTCTCTGGGAAGATGCTGTCCTGAGGGGTATGGTTTTAGTGGTAGGAGCATGGATTGAATCATTCCCTTAGTTGGGTACATCTGAGCAGTGTGCAAACCACAACTGGTTGTTTGCCCAGCCCTGTTAGTGCTGGCAAAAGAATATTTTTTTACTCAGATTAGCATCCAGACATTGATCTGGCCATAATAAATCATGCATTTTATTGCAGAGAAAAAGAAAATACTGTCTAGGCAGTAACTAGAAATCAGTACTCAGATTAAGGAAAGGCTCAAGTTTCTAATTTAGAGAAGATGATGCCCAGATTTTTGTCTTCTTTCCCTTCTTAGTGGTCCCAGAAAATTAGCTTGCTTTCCTCCTTGTCAGAGATACCACCACCCATTCCATTTTGGGGGGGTTCTTATTCCTCAAGATCAGCAGCAGAGTAGAACTGAGCTTTCCTAACTTTCCTGGCCTTTCCAACTTCTTTGTTGCCTCTGAAGACAGCCAAGCCAACACCCACCCTCAATGAACACCAACTCTAAAAGCCACGTTAGGCACTTTAAATGGAAAAAGACATGAGGCTATTTATCCACTAGCTCCCAGCTTACTGGTCTGCCTGGATGCTCCTGGCAATAAAGGAAAGCAAAGCCAGATTCCCCTAACTTGATGCATGCTCTGCTGGACCAGAAAGGTTTTTCCTCTCTAGGAACATATACTATGTTTCAAATCTTGTCACAAAGACAAATGTATAAGGCAAATGCTGGCAATTAAAGTGAATGGGATTTGGAGGCTATGATCCATATGCCTAAGCAGCTTTTAGCTACTTATGATATATTGAGGTGCATGACACATCATAACTTAGATACAGATGTCCTCCTTATATGCAGCATTCTACTTTAGTACCAAGGGTTCACGGGATTTTCAATTTGTACCCTCTTTCTCCCATGCCAGTGTTTTCCTTTATTTTTTTTCCTGATTTTTAAAACAATATAACTCATTGTAGAAAATTTAGAAAATGAAATAAGAAAATAATCCTACTCATCATCTCGCCCAGAGGCAACCACTATTAATAATCAGGCTAATTTCCTTTCAGTCTTTTTTTCTAAACAGTTTATAGAGATCATGCTGTAGAAACAATTTCATATCTAGTTCTAGTTCATTTAACATCGGAAGTATTTTCCCAGATTATCAAAAACTTTTTGTAAACATAATTTTAAAAGCAATGAAATGCCTCAATATCTCATTGAATATACATACCATGATCAGTATCTTTCCTTTTTTTTTTATTACTGTGATAAATATTGTGATAAACATCTTTAATAACAGTGTAGACTGGGGTGTGTTGTCCAAAGAGGCCTTCCACTAGAAGGAAGAGGAAAATTTCTTACCTAATGGAAGAGAAGGATTTTTAAATACATTTCCCATTGCATAACAAGCATTCCATCGGACTTTCATGGCAGCGTCAATTAGAACAGTAGAAATTAAGGCCTGGATAGACTCCTCAATAATTTCAGCAAATCTGGGTTTTTCTATATGAGATGGTTGCAGAAAATGAAGCAAATTTCCAAGGGCCCGGACTGCATTACTTTTCACCTAGAATAAAACGTAAAAGCATTAGAAATCTGTTTTGCCAAAAAGATGTTTCAGAAATTATTTCTGCTTAAAAAAACCCAGGAGGTCCTAGATGCCTTGAAGCAAGAGAGTTAATGAAAACCGCAGCCTGTAAAGGTGCCAGTTCTCAGACCTCTACAAGGTCTTGTGTGGTTAACACTCTGAGCCATTGGAAAGATGAGGTTCTAGAGAGCTCCTCACCTTGATATTTTTTGTGTTAGACTGGACTTCAGAGAGACCCATCTTCCTCAATTTAGAGATAGCATATAAAGCCCAGGGAGACACTGCTTGTTTGCAGCAAGGCTAGGAGGAGAAGCTGGGTTTCATAATTCCGGTCCAATACTTCTGTACTAGAGAAAAGCATCTTTTTCTTTGTAGTATACTAGAATCATCTGAGGAGCTTTCTTTTTAAAAAAACAATCCCCAGGCCCTAACTCCAGAAATTCTGATTGAATTAGTCTGAGGTAGAGCTTCCCAGGTTTTTAGAACCACCGTACTAAATTAAGCACTTGGTATGGGTCAGGTACTATGCCAGGTACTGTGCTAGGTGCCTTAACATAAGATATCTCAGAGTCTAATGAGGTATATGTAACCACTTCCATGTTATAACGAAGGACACTGACCTTTAGAGAAGTTAAATAATGCACCGAAGGTCACCCAGCTACTATAGGGCACACCAAGATTTGAACTATGTCTGCTTGATCGGATATTCAAAACCAAGAACTGCTCATCTTTCCGACTTGTCAATTCTACTTAAAGATTTTTTTGAAAAAATCAGATTAACATTAAAACAACATGGACTTATCATGGAGTAGTATTACAAATGGCACTGATATTTTTCATGAGATAATAGATAGCAAAGAAACTGTACAAGTGTGGAGTGGGCCACTTTCTACCCTGAGTATACTCTTGATCTCCTTTAAACAGGGATAGATCTGATAGAATAAAACTATAATACACTAAGTATCTACCTGACAAATACTAGATTTTGTTGTGGGTTTACCTTGTCTTTATCCTTGGATGCCTCTATAGCTGATCGCAGCATCTTCAAGAGCAGGAGCCCAGAGAACTCTTCCTGGAAACTTGGGTCTGGTGTTTCCCTGTTCCACCCAAAGCAGGCAAAATGTTAAAAGGTAAAATCCATTTAAATGTATATGTACACAAATATGTTCACTTAGTATAACTATAAAAACTTCAGGAAAACAGCTTAACAAATCTGTTCAGCTCATACCAAGAACTTATAGTTTATACCCTTTGACCACATTTAGGAATATAACCAAAAGAAATATTTCAAATGAAGATTTCATGCACAAAAATATTTACTGCATATCACAGCCTAAAACAACATAAATGTCCAATAAGAGAAAAATGGTTAAATAATCATCGCAAAGTGATGACTGTGTAAAATAAATAATGATTTTTAAAAAGTCAGGAGAATGCATATACATGTTGTATGTTAGAGTTAAGCAACAAAAAGTTGAACACTTGTGTATAAATAACAGCAGTTGCCTCTAGGGAGGGGAATAAGGCAATTAAGGTAAGAGAAAGGCTTTTGTACTGTTTGAACTTTTTCTGTAACCTGCAAATATATTACTTAAAAAAATAAAAATGTGATATTTGAGAAGTTGGGAAACCACTGCAAAGGTTTTAGATATGTACTTTCATATTTTCCACATTTTCTATAATGTGGATGTATTTCTTATATCAGCATACAGTTTTTTATACATATACAAATTAAGAACTGCTTACTAATCTTACTACTTGAAGGAATATAAAACAAAACAAAGCAAGAAGATTGACTGCATAATATGGGGGGAATTACCGCTAATTCTTTTATAGTAGAGATCAAAGATTTTCTCTTGGGACCTCAGCCTCAGAAGTCACCCAAGGGAAATAAGCTGAATCACCTACATGTTAACAATCAGAGTGTCTGTCAGGTTGCCCAGAGACCAGGCTGCTTTGGCTCGGACATTCAGAGACTTGTCTTGAAGTGACATCAATACTGCATTTGCTGTGTCTGCAACAAATATGACATCCTATAAGATAAACAAAACAAATGCTATAGTTACTTTAGGAGTTTACACTGTTACCCTGGAAATTCTCAAATTCATTTTCAGATAAAGCAATAAGTCTTTACCACAAATTTCTATTTGGAAATCAAAACTCATTTACTCAATTTATTGTTCTTATATATTACAATCTGAACACTCATTAAAATCCAAGGGGAAGTTCTCCCATGATTTTGGCATGTGCCATGCACACCTGAGGAGCCTATGGATTTGCTTTTATAAACATCTTATACCCTAGCCTGTGACAGTTATCTATGAATTCTGAGCTTATATTGATTTCCACCTTGAGAAATGATGTTGACAATGAAATGCATTTCGAAAACATATATTACTTACTTACATACTTTTCAGTGAGATAAATGTCACAAGAGTGAAGGAGAAATTTATTTCCTTTTTAGTAAAAACAATCAGCCTTCTAAATTATTACTATCACATGGTAAGGTCTCATCTTATTTTTTCCCAATTGTTCATTAAACATTTACTGGGCACCTAGTGTCCTGGGCAGTGTGCTAATTAAAAATAAATTAACTATTGGTACTATCATATTTTAGTAGCAATTAAGGAAACTAGATTACAAAGCAATTTAATTTCCTTTACTGTCTAACTCAGAAGCTCTACATTCCAACCCTCCCAAAAAAAAAAAAAAAGGATTGCTAGAGACTACAAAAGAGACACAGAAGAGCTATACAGGCTCACTCTGACCTGTCTGAGACAGGGGAAAAGCACATAGACTCCAAGGGCCCGCGAGGCCGCAGCTTTCACTAAACGATTCTTGCTGTCGTTCAGCCCAAGGAGCATTGTGATGCACAGGATCTGCCAGTCACTCTGCAGTGAGAAAGGTTGGCAATGGAAAAGTGAGAATGAAATAATAAGGGACTGTGACATGTCTGTGTTTTGAGTCCATATTCAGAAGTTGAAACAACTCCTTATTATATGAGTCCCCATTTGGTGCAGGGCACACACAGCATCTGTGATCGCTTAACCTTTACAACTGTAAGAATTAGGTCATTTTATTCTACTTCATTAAAGCTGCCTTCTTTATAAAAGCTCATTTATATAAATAAGAGCAGATGCAAATACCATTGAGTACTAAAGGAAAGGACAGGTTGGATATCATTATGGTGTTAGGTACCAGCTAAGTATTTTCATGTACTTCATGTTATTACTCATGTCATTCCCATTTTATAGATAAAATGCAGTTTTAGGGAAGTTAAGATAATCAAAGATCCAGGAAGTGAAAGAGCTAGGATTTAAACCCAGGTCTTTCTAATGTTTAGATTTGAAATATTTCTGAAATCTCCCTGACTTCAAAGCCTCTGCTCCCTACACCTCTACCACCTGCCTTCTAAGCACAGGGAGGAAAAGCTCTCCTGAGACATTAAGATTTTAAGTTTTCCCATTGCCCTCACCCCACACTCCAGCAGAATAACCACCTTTTCCTCAGAAATAATGCTGAATACTGGTCCAAACAAAAAAGAATCAAAATCAAACTCAAGCTCTGATGCTCAGGGGCATGATTTAAAGATGAGAAAACACTTCTAAAGTTACCGGCAGACTGCTGAAGGCTTCTGGCAAGATGGAAGACAGGGCGTCACAGGCACTCGCCTGCAGAGTCGGGTGCTCTGAATTCTGCAGGGCTCTGGGTAGAGGACCGTTCAGCATCATAGTCCAGAACACCACCACCTGGAATGGGGCACAGTTAAAACTACAGCCCAGAAGCAATAGTGGACCTAAGGTGACACTAAGTCTATCCCAGTGACCAAAGTAATGAAATGGTTTTCCTCACGGTGGAAACTTTTTGTAAATGCTTTTGCTAGTTCTTCTTCTATAACAATGAAAAGAACTTTAAAAAACAACTAACTAACTCCTTTCATTTTATTGATTGGGAAACTACAGTCTACCATGAAAAAGTGATAGGTATAATAATGAGGAGGATGAAGATGATGATAGTAACAACAATAGCGTAGCAGCTAATGTTTTTTAGAGAACTTATGATATGCCAGGTATTGTTCTAAGTGCTTTCACATATCAACTCATATCATCCTCCGCACAACTAACTGCAGTATATATCACTACCTCTATATTCACACAAGGAAACAAAGGCACAAAGAAATAATGTAACTTGCTAGTAGGTAGTAGAGCTGGACTAAAATCCAGATGACTGACACCCAACTGGGGCTTTCAAACTGATCCCTTATGGGCACAGAAATTAGGGTCCCAGAGTGGTTCAGAGGCCATATGCCAGAGTCCAAAGAGCATGGGATCCAGACGCAGAGCTGGGACTGAGTCCTTCAGCTGATGCTTCCTGTCTCTGCAATCCTGGGTGAGTCATGGAACCTAAGCTTTGGTTCCTCTTCAGTAAAACAAGGCAAAGACATCCATTTGGCAGAGTTTGTATGGTAATAAAATGTAATACCATGTGTAAAGTTCCTAGCAGAGTGCTTAGTGCATAGCAGAGACTCAAACTGAGCAGTAGGCTCTGTTTTAAGCACTTGGAAGAATTACCTCACTTAAAAGCTCTTGAAGTAGGCATCCAAAGAGTACCTTGACCAGTTTCCTTCCCATGCTTTATTAAATCCCTGGGATTTCCGGTTCATTTGCAAATCTGTCTGGGGTATTGGTGTCTCCTCTGTCCCATGGATTTAGTCCTGAGTTTTGCCGTGTATCCTGTGCACCCATTCTGTCTTCCCCACAAGCCTAGCTTCTGGAAACCCAGTCTGGGCCCTCCCTATCCCAAACCAGAAGAATGTGGATAGCTGTGGTTGCCGACCTCCAAGATGACCCAAAATGATTCTTGACTCTTAATGTTTAGGAAGTGGTCCCCTCGCACACTAACCTGAGCTGACCTGTGTATCATGGTGTGGTAATGACACTGTAACAACTTCTGAAGCTTGGTCATAAAAACCCTGCATAAAAACCCTCTCTCTCTCCCTCTCTCTTTCTCTTTCACCCCTTGCCTCTCTCTCTTTGATTCACTTGCTGTGGGGGAAGCCAGTTGCCATATCGAGAGAACACTCAAGCAGCCCTCTGAAGAGGTCCTCATGGGGAGGAAGTGAGTGAGGCCTTCTTCTAACTGCCAACACTAACTTGCTAGGTATGTGAGTGAGCCACCTTGAAAAATGATGCTTCAACCCCCATCAAGTTCAGCTGACTGCAGCCTCTGCCAGCATCGTGACTAACAATGTCGTGAGAGACCTGAGCCAGAACCACCCAGCTAAATTGCTCTCAATTCCTGACCCAGAGAAACTCTGTGAGAGGAAAACTGTATATTGCTTTAAGCTGCTAAGTGTTTAGGATAATTTATTCCTCAACAAAAAGTAATATGGAAAGTATATCCCTTTTATACAAATGAAACGATACCTGTGTGAACAGTTAAGAGTCACTTGACAAGCAAGGGGAGTAGTTTGGATTCAAAGCTAGGTCTGTCTAATGGCAAAGCTCAACCCATTTCCCTGCAAATGGTGACATTTCAGCTTTAGTAGCACACTAAGAGAGGAACTAGGGCTAGACTTTGTTAATTCACTTCAATAATAATGGAAATTGTGAAGGGAAACAAAATAAGCAGGATAAGTGGGGCACAGGGAGAAAATATCACTAATGTTGAGATGATTTTTCTTTTGGCACAAAGTAGACTTTTTTGTTGAGCCCATGTGTTCCTCCTCCCACGAAGAACTGGGACAGTGTGGGGGTCACAAACAACCTAAGATCACATGAATCTAACAGGAACTGTGGCGAGGTTGCGACAGTGAAGGAGTTAAGGGGATTAACATTCATTAAGCAGCTACAATTTGTCAGCTTCTTTCTGTTTCATTCAATCTTCCAACAGCCCTATGAGTTAAGATTTTTACTCCTCTTTACAATGAGGAAATTATGCTTATAATCACATATCCATTAAGTGGTGCTTGCTAGATTTGATCTCATGCCTTCTGATTCTAAATCGTTGGCTGTTCTCACCATTCTAGTCTGACTGTTGGGCAGGCTAAGTAACCAAACTAGGTTTTTATGCAAAAGGAATACTGTTTTTTGCACTACTGACGGTATGTTACATATAATCCTAACACATATTGAACTGCAAAGAAACTGAAATGCAAATAAAACCTATTCAGGCTAGTATATCATCCTAGATTAGAAACTATAATTTTGACATTGGAAGAAACCATACTGTCCACTACACTTAATCACTGAGCCTCGAAATAAAACTGACTGAAGCACTAAGAAAAGACACAACTATGAATTGACATTTATTTACCAAGGTGACTGGCACTCTCTGATCAGGTGCTATGGTAGAATCTGGTTTATACTGTTGAATTAAGCCTGTACCCAGTTCTTCCAGAAGCTGTCAAGATAAAAGAAATAGATTATCAAAGCAGAGTGTTAGAACTATGAAGGTAAAAGACTACTTCAGCTTGGAGATTACATCAAATCAAGGAGTAAAATAATTTTCAATTGATTTTCTTTCTTTTCTCTGTAACTTCTATGTCAGAGGCATTCTTTCCAGGAGCAAAATCACCAGCTATATACAGTATTGTTAATTTCTTACCAAATCAATTTTTTGGGATTATATGTAGAGCTAAAAATAGAGGACTGTATGATGACTTCTCTATCTGAAAACTCTTGAAGAAACCTCAGAAGCAATGAACATGTACCAGAGGGAAGAATAGAAAGGTAAAAGAGAGAAAAAAGCATATGGCTTTTAATGAAAATTACCTTTGCTCCATGAAGCTGAATGGATGGATCTGCTTCCCCCATGCACTTGCAAATCACCTCTCCAAGCTCCATCAAGTAGACCTGAGCCACTGAAAAGTAGCCCCTTGCCAGATGAGCCAATACCTGCAAAGAGAACAAGCATTAACCCCAAGAACTGAATGCAGGGCTGCAACATCTGGAAAAGTATTTCAATATTTCAGATATCACTCATACTTTAACAAAGGGGTGAAATATGATGTTGAATAAAATGAACAACTATAATCTTTATTTTATGACTAAAATTGATTACGTCATACATCTATGGTGCTTTGTAATTTATAAAATGTGTTTCATTAAGATTATCAATATTGTCTCATTTAAGCTTGAGCACAATTTTTTGAGGTAGGTGTTAACTGAATATTTCTGCTGAAGAAGCTAAGCTGAAAAAGTTGAAGTTAAAGAGGTTAAAGGACATGTTTAATATTAACCATAATTAGCAGCATATTCCAGGACCAAACCCATGCCTTACATTATATTTGAGTACAGAAAAAACAAATACTTCAATCCAGAGTTGTTCTCTTCCATTGAAAGAATAATTTTATTTAGTTGTCTCTAAGCAGATATAAGACCAAAAAAAAGTTTATAGAGACTAAAACATGTATTTAAGTTGTAAAAATCAAAGATTAACTATACAATTTCCTTCAGAATTACTATGGAATTATTACATCCACCTGTCACGTAATACTTGAGGTGACTAATATGGCTTACAAAGAGGAATGAAACTGACATTTTACAACCAAAGCTCCCCATTCCCACAAAAACAGCAACAACAAAGAACTCACACCTAAAATACAACTCCCACTAACACCACTGTCATGTGGCTTGGTTTTACGTTATTTTCAGATTCACCAACACCCTATGAAGGAAGAATAACTGCTTCCGTTTCAGAAATGAGGAAAGGAAACTTCCTACCTGTAAGGCCTCCAATCGCATAGGGGATGGTACGTAGGTGCTTCCTGCTGCAGAGCCAGCATCAATACCCAAACAGGAATCCTCCCTGGGAAGTACAACAGTAGAAATGCAAAGTCGAATGAGCCAGCATGGTTCTGAAGACCCCTTTGGCGAACTAACTGATGCTTCGTCCAGAAAGGGTCCTGAGGGGGCTTTCTTCCACCAATCAGGAGGGCTGAGGTGAGGAGTTGCTGAATTGCTATTGCTGAGTCCGGAAGAACAGGGCTGTTGTAAAAGCAGCTGGACTTCAGGTAAAGGGGCATGAGTGGACACTATGGCTCCTAAGAGTGTGAGGCTTGACACACGAACATTAACATCTGTCAAAGGAAATAGTAAGAACCTATCACCATGGGAACAGCTGTCATGACCATAGTTATCCCTGCAGGCAGTTAAGAATTATGGCATCCTTGTTTAATCTGTATCTAATTAAACCTCTAGACCTAACTTCCAGTTTATAGGAAATACATGGGACAGAAATATAAGTTAAACAACACTATAAAGAATCAGACAAATCGAGAATGTAAGACATTCTATAAAACAACCAGGTTGGACTTTTCCAAAACTCAATTATCATGAAAGAAAAAAAGGGTGGGGCATTCCTCTGGATTTAAAAAGGCTAGAGTGACATAAAAATTAAATGTAATGCATTAACCTTGAACGAACCTAGGTTTTTTGTTTTTTTTTTAAGTTATAAAAGACATTTTGGTACATGTATGGAAATTTGAATGTAGACTAGATATTAGATGATATTATGAAATCAATGTAAATTTCTTAGGTGCAAGAATGGTTTTATGTTTTTTGGGAGGTTGTTTTTATTCTTAGGCAATGCATGCTGAGGTGGAATATCATGTTTGTAATTTACTTTCAAACAGTTCAAGGGAAAAAAGGCCTATTAAATATATATATACATACAAAAATACACATATATACACATACATATGTATACACACATACGTATACGTACATACACAGATGCATTTATGTAGAAAGAGACACAGAAAGCAAGTATGGCAAATATTAACAACTATTAAGTCTAGGTAGAGTTCAATGTACTATTCTTTCAAATTTTCTGTGGATTTGAACGTTTTAATAATAAAAACTTACTGGAAGACAAAGCCAGACACTTGAAAGGAACCCATGAAACATGGTCCACTCCCCTCAGTTTACAGATGAAGAAAATCTGGTGCAGTGGAATAAGCAGGGGACTGAGTGGGAGACTCAGGCTGTTTTAATCTTATTTCTGCCACTAATGTGAGAGACCTTAAGGCAAAATTTACCTTTTTGAGTCCTGTTTTACATGTTGGTAAAAGGAGTAAACTGAACCTAATCTACACATCATTATCTCACTTAAGCCTCATAAAAATCTTATGAGGTAGGTATAATTCTCCCTGTTAGGAAGAAATTAGGGTTCAGAGAAGGCCATGAGTATGAGATGGAAGAAACAGGAGTGAACTGCAGATCCTCAGACTGAGTCCGGGTCTAGCACCCTTCCCATGACATCACAAAAAACATCCATACCTCCTTCAAGTCCTGTAATTGTGGTGGAAAAACTCAACATATCAGAATGTGGTCTGCTCCTAAAGCTTGCAAATAAATGTTCTAAAGGCAAGTATGTATATATATAACACAAATATGTGTGAGAAAAAGTCAGAAAATACCAAGATATAATACCCTATAGTTGGTGAGGATTTCAGGCTCTGGAATTTTATCTAAAATTCAGAGGAGACATTATTAAAGAAGTTAGGCTTTTTATTCCAGTTTTTCTTTCCAAAAAGATGATGTCTCTTTGACTGTCCATCCAGCCTCTACTTATGCCTAATAATATGAGTATTATATAGTAGAGGGGGATCCCTTGCACCTGGCTTAATACTAATTCTAAAGGGATACTCTAGTTACTGCACTGAAGCATTGAAGAGGCATTAAACTTTACAATTAATTCTCCAGTTCATTTCTTTCAGGAGTCAAAAGTAAAATTCTAGCAATAGTTGATTCTCTTGAAAACTTTAGAAGAATAAGTAGAGATTATCATAGAGCTACACAAGTGCTATGAGTATATTTTTAACTAACAATCTAGATTTGATTGATATAAAGAAGCAAATAGTTTTAAACTACCACCAACCTTTGTGGCAGATGTAAGGCTTTATTTGGTTCCAGACTTTGGTCAGCAGGCTGAGTTTCAGACGGTTATAAGGTGAATTTGATACTAAATTTGCAAGGCACTGCAAAATACAAGAATAGCTTGTCAAAAGGCCTGATTGAGCCACAGTACAAAGACAAAATATGATAGCATTTAATTTCAAAAGAAAAGTCTTCCCATCTATTTGAAAATCAATCTTTTTTTTTTTCTTCTTTTTTTTTTTAGGGAGAATAGCACTTGTATTCTCAGTGGTACAACTTAAAACTAAAAATAAAGGAGTATTTTTAGTAAATCATTTATTTGGATATACAGATGATAGCTAAGATCAAACAAGTAGGTCCAAATAGAATATCTTTTTAAAAATTAAGCCAAGTTATTCTGGGGCAATGTAAAACATTATGCAAAACTGAAACAGAAAACCCCTCTAGAATCTACTGATATATAACCTGGCATATTTACCTTAATTATCTGAGTAAGGGTCTGTGAGGATGACTCGGCCACTAAAGCCAACAAAAGACATCTGTGCAACTCTCTGATGCTGGAAGCTATCATTACAGAGAAGGGAGTAAAAGCCCTTCTGTGGTCACTGGTATCTTCGGCAACAGAAAGAAACTGCTTTGAGCCTTCCAAGATGGCAGATAAAACTTGCAGAGCACAGGCACGCGTCTGAAATGTCAGGATGATTTATATCAGTTAGTTAAAAAGCAGGAGCCAGATCCCCTTCTTCCTATATACATTTTTAAATTTCAAAGTACTTAGGCTTATTTTAATTAGGAGAATAAAGGCACTGGGATTACCTATCAGGCCCTAAAGGTAGCCATGAACTAGACTACTTGTACCTCACACTTAAAAAAAATCTTGAATCACATTGCTGTTAGGTTTTCTTACAGTAAGGAATAAGTCCAAGCGACACCATAGTACAAAAACCTAAAATTATGAGCATGAGAATAATTTAAAGATTAGAGTCCTAGTTTATTCAAGCATAAGATCAACTGAAAAGAGAGAATAGCTAATGGGACAGAAAAAAATACGTGTCTAGATTCTGTTTCATATTAAAATTTCTGAGGTCAGTCTGCTTTATATTCTACCCTGAAGCATCTTTGAGTGTTCAGTGTTAATTAAATAGGGTATTAGGAACTGTGTAAATTCGATTTGGCAGGCACCGTTAGTGATCCGAATTTTTCATTCTTAGGTGCAGGAAACAGCACTGCCTACAGCAAAAGGTAATCAAATAACACCCTTAATATATCTTGATGGATGAAAAGGAAACAGGTGCACCTTTGTCATACGACTGTTGTATTTGTCAGGAAAAGTGTCACTGCATGAATGCATTTTCTTCATGAGGTTAAAAGATTACTTTCGATTGACACTGTAATACTTTTGCAGCATTGAAAACAAGAAAATAAATACAAGAAAGCCAATTTAACTAAAATAAAGTGTAAGTGATAATAATATGAAAAAATGCTGTACCCTCTCTGGGCAGCTCACCCAAAAATGCCAATTAAACACTTTGTCAGACTTTTGAAAAGCAGGAATCAACATAATTCTAGGAACTAATATGAACATTTACTCAACATGAAGCATATCTGAATTTAGGAGAAGAAAGGTTTTTCAGAAAATCCTCAATTATATGATCTCCAAGTAACCAAGGAATAAGTCATTTCTGCATGTATTTTATAGAGTGGAATCATAAACAAAAACTACAGAGTTATTGCTTTGAGAAGAAATTTATAACAGCAGTATGATTCTTTGGAATTAAGTATATCACTTAAATTAGAAAGTTGATAATGGATTAGGTAATTTTATGTGAAGGAAAGCAAGTACACACGAGAGTGTGCTAGCAGGCTAGTGCTCAAGTCAGCTGATCCAAGAACTTACATCAGGGGCTGGCAAACTTCTACAGTAAAGAGCTGGTAGTACATATTTTATATTATAGAATTTGTAGACCAGAGTCTCTGGAGCAACCACTCAACTCTGCCAGGGTAACTATATAAAGGAATAAATGTGATAATGTTCCAATAAATTTTTACTTACGAACAACGAAAACTGAATTTCATATAACTTTCACATGTCATAAAATATTATTTTTTTTGATTTTTAAAAAACTATTTAAAGCATAAAAACCACTCTTAGCTCATGGGTCATACAAAAACAGGTAGTGAGCCAAATCTGGCCCACAGGCCAGTTTGCCAACCCCTGATTAGATGGGTGGCTGGTATGAACTGAAAAGGTAGATAGATGTTAGCTAAGCTTCCATTTCTTTAGAAGGAAATTTTAAAAATCACAATTCTGACAGCTCACAAACCAAGTAAAATTAAAAACCATGTTGTGGAAATAAATGACGCTCAAGAATAAAAAATATTCATTTCAATTAACTTTGGTACCTACCCTAAGAGAAAAAAAGCATCTATGACTATCATAGATGAAAACAAAAGAAATGTCACTGAAATTAGTTATTTTTCACCACTGAGGTATAAAATCTTTATAGATATGTGATATTATATCAAATTATACTTCTCATAGTTCTGATTTAATTTCTTTTAAGCTGTTTAAAATCTTTCTTGTTATAAAAATACTATTTATGACACTAAATCCAGTTCAAGTTCTGCTTCATTTATTCTTATATCAATATTTAATATACTGTTTACCAGCTCTAATCAGCACTGTCAGCAGAAATTACTGATGTGCAAGCAAACCATTAGAGCTACAGCTCTCCAGAGAGCTTATTTTGTTCATAAGTTTTTACTGTCAGAATATGTACAATGATGTAGGAAAGACTTCAACCTTAAAACACCAGTGCTCAGTTTCACAAGAGGGTAGTTACACCGCCTTGGGCATGAAGGCTTGTTTAAAGGTAAAGAAACAGAAAGGCACTTTTCCTTTTTTACTACTTAAGAGTGTAGCAAAACTATTTGCTGAGATAGCTCAGTCTATTGTTATTTTTTCCTTTTTATGTATGTTGCGTCTCAGAGTATTTCTGAGGGTGATGAAGAAATCACTGCTGGGAGTGGGTACCACGGAAGTTTCAACGCAGGGCACCTGGCTGTTCTCTTCTTTAGCTTTGTCAAAGTACTGATTATTCTTCACATATGTTCAGGATTAAGTTCATTGACTCACACTTCCAAAGTTGGTTGCCTTTTAGACAGAGGCATTTGAACGTTGTGTCAGGGTCTCTAGATTCAGAGAGATCCAAGCAAAGGTCTTCTGTTCTTGGTTGGCCATAGAACCTACCATTCCATGACAGTTAAAAACTCTAACCCTTTATTCTCTTTCCTAGTTATACCATCTATTATCTAGATTTTGATTTGTTTCCATATTTCATAGCTCTCTAAAAGAGAAGTAAATCATCATGGAATTTGAAAATCAGGATAATTCTCAAGGTACCAAGAGGAAGGTTTTTCCTATAGTTTGTTCTTTAGATCAAGTCCCAAGTGGGACTTATATCTATATAAGCTACCTTTGTAACACCTGAGGAAATCGTATAGAAGAAATTCTTAAATTAGTTGTGTTATTTTACTGATTACTCCATGCTACCTGGAAGCACAGGATGTGCCTTCTGAAGCACATTTCCAAGATGTAAACATGTGACAATTTCCCAAATTGCCAAATCCTAAAGGAAATTTCTAAGTTTTCTCCTTCCCACTGAACCATTCTAGAATTTCATATTTCAATTTCCTGATAGTAATCTGTCATCGTTGGTGTTCTGAATGGAAGAGTCCAATCAACTTTCCTTCTGTCCATTTTTCTTTGGAAAATTTCTCAGTGTATCAGTGAAAATTGTGCTTTCAGTTGAATCTACAATTGATCATATAGAAGCTGCCATGAACTCATACTATTATCACTGTATACTTCAATGACAAGAACTATTATTGTTGTATTGTCATGTTTCATCCTGGCTAACTTCAGTCAGCCATCCCTATACTCAATGAGCACCTAAGATGACCACTCAGCCTTTTTACATGGCTGCACCTCTTAATCTAGCTCTGATCAATCCAAAATGCTGTTCCATACCAATTACATGAACTAGTACTTCCAAGTTTTTGCATATAACTTTCTAGAAGTCTTCATAAAAAGCATCTCAGACTGCCGTCATCTACCAAAAAACTTTCTTTTACTATGTGTTTTGGTGCATAGTTAATTACACTACAGACATTGTGCTGAGGTATGCTTCCAAGCCTCTTCTACACAATAATTATCACTTATTTATACCCTTCTAAACTTAATAGCTGCTAAGAATCTATTGATATAAGCATTTCACTTGCCATTACATTGAACTGATGAATTTTAATCATTATTTTGACCTTTTTAAAATCCTCTTTAAGAATGATGACTAGTTTTCCATTTTTCCAGGATCTTCTAGTGGCTTTTGTATTACTGGACCTAGGACATCTCCCAGAAGGAAGTTTTGTACTTTTTTTACTCATCACTTTTCTTGTACTCACTGAATTTAAACAGCAAGAACATATCTAAAAGGAATCCAGATCAAGGACAACTACTTTGCAGTACATAAAATTTCTC
Source organism: Eidolon dupreanum (assembly GCA_028627145.1). Classification (NCBI taxonomy): domain Eukaryota; kingdom Metazoa; phylum Chordata; class Mammalia; order Chiroptera; family Pteropodidae; genus Eidolon; species Eidolon dupreanum. Next base: position 80,395,392 of record CM053506.1, on the reverse strand, counting down.
ATGACACTCTTAAGTCAAATGTAAACATTTAAAAAATATAAAGACAACATCATGAAAATTATTTCAATCCACTTTCATCAGACATGACCTCATAACCTCTCATATCCCAAATTCACATGTCCCACATCCCCTCATCTGCAATGCAGCTGGTTTACTTAGCCTGCTAATTGCTCCATGGCACCATCTCCTTGGCTATCTATTACAGCTCCTCTCACCTGGAGGGTCTTTATATATATATATTTTAGCCTTTATAACAGTTTTCCTTTCACTAATTAGAATGGCTTCATTATTGATTTACTTGCCACCATTCATTTTCCTTTTATCTCCCAGGTTCTCATTCACTGTTAATTTAGTCCATCTGAAAATTTTCTACTGGTTTGACTACTTAGGATATTGTGTATTTGAAATAACCTACAAAAAATACTACTGTCCTAAGTAAAACTATTCACTTTGAAAGGCATTCTATATTGTATACTTTCATGAAACATCATAAGCATTTTTATAAGCCTTACACATCCTTCATAACCATTATGTACTATGATATTCACTGATTATTTAAGCCATTTTTTTTTCCTATTATGAGTACCATGGCAATCAATATTTCCATAAAAGAGAGAGAAGCACAGCTGCTTCAGTGCAGCTCAAAGGAGACAATAACTAAGTGTGCTCAGGCTTCAAGCAGGCCCTGGGGCAGGAGGTGACCTCGGTGTGATTTCCCTCGACCTGTTTTCCACATAAACCCATTTCCTGCCTACCCAGTGGTTCTCAAGTCAGGACTTCCATTGGTAGTGTACAAGCTGCATTCAGCTAAGATTGAATAGGGCAGAGAAAACCATAAAGACTTGTAAAGTTTTTCTCCTGGGATAATGCTTAGAATTTGAATGCCCTTACCTTTGGCGAAGGATCTTTCAATGTAAGAGTCATCAAGGAGACAGACTGTGGGCTTCCCAGCTCAGGTGTATCAGGAACAAAGGCTGACCAGTAGCCATAAAGAACTTTTTTTTCTATTGATTTTATAGTAGAAAGAAAACAAGCTAATGCTCCTTGGCGAACTTTGGCTTGGTAAGACCTTTAATAACCAAGAGAAGAAACAAAAAGTCTTTTAATAGTTTTTTTTTTAAATATAAGCATGAAATACTATTTATTCAAGCCAACTCAAATGACATGGAGAAATTCAACATCCTGAATAAGTCCTAAAGATGGCAACATGATATTTTAAAAAATCATATTTTCAAAATGCAATTAAAACGTGTTAAAGCAATTTGTTTATATAACAAGTTAATAAAGTTGACAATTAATAAAACACAACTAGATAGAGAATGAGAAGGCAGCATTTTGATGATAAGAAACCAGCATTACATGAGATACTGCAGAGTAGCCATTCATCCAACAAACATGTACTGAGTATTCTCATGTGTGTGTCAGGCATTGTGCTGACATAAACCAAGTCCCTGCCCTTGATGAGCTTATTAATGCCAGAGACAGACAATTGAAGAGATAACTACAACACATCATGATCAATATTAAGGCAGAGATAGATAAAAGGGTTACCTAAGCCAGAATCGGGTGGTCAGAAAATGCTTCTCAGAAGATATGACTGCCAAGCTCATAGTTAAGATGAGTAGTGGTTAACAAGGCAAAAAGGCAAAAAAAAAAAAAAATGAAAGAAAGAATATTCCAGGCAGAGGAACTACATGTACAAAGGCCAATCAAGAGAACAAGGCAAAATGCAGAGTAATGCAAAGTCTCATGTAAATGAGAATCAAGTTAAATCACATGCAGCAGTCATATAACTTAGGAAAGTTATAAAAACTTTCATGCAACATAAAATATAAGGCATAAAAGTATAACAAAATACTACTACCTCATTTTACTCTGCAGGCCTCCTTCAGCATCAGAATAATCTGACTCACTGCTGCTGAGCTTTTTCCAACTGGGAGAGCTGAAGGGTGAAGAGACTCGATCTTTTCCTGCAGCTCCACTTCCATCTAATGACAAACTCTGGACACCCAAGGAGGAGAGACGCTGAGTGTTCCCTTCATGCAGATTTATTCTGCCCAAGCCAGTGACCGGGGCTGCTTCTTTTTCACCACTGGATTCTTCTTCCTCCTCCTCCCCTTGCTGGATTTTCTTTGGTTTTACTTTTGATTTTTTCTTTTTATTCTGATGTTAGGAGCAAATGAAACATTTATATGATAGCTATTTCAAAACAGCTTTTAACTGAATCATTAGTACTTTCTCATTTGAGAATTACCAAATATATCCCCAATGTCATTGGGGAAAAAAAGGTAGCACTTCCTTAACACTCTATGTGTCAGGTACTATCTTAAGTGCTTACACATACCCTATGGGACTACACAAAGCAAGGTATGAAAAGTGTGGGACAGAGCAAAACTTGTGGCCTGGGTTTACATTCCGCCCCTCTGACCCTGGGCAAATCGTTTAGCCTCTCTGAGCTTGACCTTCTCATCTGTGAGTATAAAGCTAATGCTACTGACCTTACACATTGCACAGTGTGAAAGCATTCAGCCTTCTCAACTGGTGTTCTGCAAGAGAATTAAGGTCTACAGAAAATGACCTGAGTGACTGTTTTCTCAGTTCTCCCAAATAAGACCCATAATTAGTACCACTCTAGATGTATAAGAGAGACATTAATCCATTGCATATAATGTATGTTTCAGGGCACTGGGGTTTTGTAGGTATAGATATCAAGTAAAAGCCAGTTTCTTTCTTTTCCTTCTTTCTGACATCCAAATATCTCGGGAATCTGTGATCTCCTCTGTAGTCTCAAATTTTCTGAACTTGGGGAAAAAGATCCTCATCGCTTCCACCTTAGATTATTAATGTGGCTCCAGACTCGAACCACAATGATTTTTCTAAAATTCAAATCTTATGACATCGCTCTGCTATATAATATTCTTCAGTGAATCTCTCCCACTTATATGATAAAAGCCCAAACTCTTTAGCATACTATATAAGACTCTTATGATTTGGCCTCTGCTTCATACTTCCCCCAACCCTCCCCTCCTTGTACCTGACACTCTAGCCCAACTAGTTAACCATGGGCTACACACACTCTCGTTCCCTATGTTTACACACATTTTGTTCCCTTGTAATAAAATATCTTCCTTCCTTCTCTATACCACTACCAATTCCTGAGTCTCAGTTTAGCCACCACATCTTTTAAAAAGCCTTCTTATTCCTTAATTTGATTGGGTACCCTGAATGTGTTCCCAAAGTACCCTGTGACTATTCTGGTGAAAGAAACCATAATATTGCATTAAAATTGTTTACGTAGCCACCTTCACCTTTCCTCCAAACTCCTAAAAACAGACCACATCGTTAATGCTTAGCACAATATCTGGGATACAGCAAATGTATAGTAAATGTAGACTAACTGAATGAGTGAAAGAATTCCTAATTATAAGCATTTTTATCAGGTATTACATTTCTAGATGTAATACCCTGGCCATGTATCTGTAGATTCTAGCTTTTCCAACAGAAATATGAGGGAGAGGACAGCTATCTGAAAAGGCTGGGAAATTGGTAAATATAAGTAGCATAGAGATAGTTAGCTGACTGGTGAGTGGATTCTAATGGTCTAGAGAGGGGTTGGCAAATTATAGTCCAAAGACCAAATGCAGCCCAGTGCATAGCCTATTTCAGTAAATAAAGTTTTACTGGAACACAGCACACACATTCATTAACATAGTGTCTAGGGCTGCCTTTGCCCTAGGACATCAAAGTTGGCATTTGCAACAGAGACCTAAAATATGTACCAGCTAGCCTTTCACAGAAAAAGTTTGTTGACCTGTGGGCTTCAGCATTTGAGAGATGAAGATGCTTGGCTTTGGGTGTAAACTGAATGCCTATTTTTTATAGCTGCTATACTACTTAGACATCTTAAAATATAAGATACTCTAACTGGTATTTTTAGCAGTGTGATGAATTTAAATTTACTATGCTAAAACCCCTAACTTGAATCAAATTCAGTGTGAGCCTTTGGCACAGTAGTAACGTAAATCACAGAAAACACACAGCAAGCAATTAAAACAATCTGCGACTTAAATGTAAATTGGCATAAATGTACCACAGTTGGTCGAGAAACGCTGGATTCTGATTGCTGCGGTTTGACGGATGGTCGCCCATCATACTGAGGTAGCGGAGTGGGGTACAATACTGTGGGCATCTCTATGTTTACTCCAGGGAGTCCATGAAACATGGATTTCTAATGATGATGATTAAGGAAACACACACAAAAAACATAAATCAGGAAACAGAAACCAGAATTATTCATTGTGTTCTGGATCATACAAACAGATTACTGTTTAGAAGTTTAATTAAAGAAATAAACATGAGAGAGAAAATAAACAGCTTGAAGGTTTAGGACTTAAAAAAGAATTTAATCTCATCCAGGCTCCAGGTGGATCTGGTTTGTCCAGATCAAGTTAGGTTTGATTTTAGTTTACTTATTTACTTATTTTTATTCATTAATTTTTAAAATTTACCCAACCAGTTTTATCCAATTATTTTATCTGTCTATAATTTTTTTTACCAATTTATCATTTATATTTAGCTTATCCATGTCCACACCCAGACATCTATCTATTTAGAAGTAGTGGTGATGGCACAGGGACAGAATAAAAATTTCATCATGATAAAGCTAAGTTATCATACATGGCTTTGATCTGAGGCCAGGACAAAGCTTCTTACCATTTCTTGGCTCAAAAGAAGAGAGCTGAGCCCCAGAGAGGGTGACCTGACTTGCCCTCTGACTCACAGGCTCAGAAGCCAAAAGACAGCAGCCTACTGACACATGTCTCGATTGGCCTGCCCACTACTTGGGGGCAAGAGCCAAGGAGAAACTCTGGTTCTTCTTTCAAGTACAAAGAGATTCAAAATAACCTAAAATTATCTACAGATCATATCTTATAACCTATTCCCTTTCTAAGTCAAAATATATTTACTAAAGCAAGGTTTATTATATTCCGTTTTTTTTTTTGTTTTTTTTTTTTTTTAATTTATTATTATTTATGCCTACAGCGCCTGGTCTTCCTAGGTGGTCTCCCATCCAAGTACTAAGCTTAGCTTCCGAGATCAGACCTCGGGCTTGTTCAGGGTGGCGTGGCCGTAGACCACGTACCATGGCTCCACTGGAGTGTGAACCCAGGACCTTCTGAGTGTAAAGCAAATGTGCCAACCACTACACTCTATGGAACCACGCATGTCCCATTAATTGTAAGTATGCTTGAATATAAACATTTTATTTCTTTCTCTTAAAAAAAAAAAAAAAAAAAAAAAAAACACCCTAAAGCTAGCCTTGGAGTGATAATGTAAAGTGGTCTTTATTCCTGGAGTTTAATAGGAAAGATACTAACCATAATGAGGATGTGGAGTTTAAAGAGATAATGCCTTACCTTTAGCACTGCTAGAAGAGCTCCAAGGTCATCAGTCTGTGTCAATTTCATCTTCCCACCATTTAAAAGAGACTGTATACCTTTTAATGCATTTTGTAACAACTAAGGGGGAAAAAGAGACCAAGTTAAAAGACAAAACGAAATTTGGTTGTCTAGGCATCAACTTTCTAGTACCACTTAAAATGGAGAAAAAGTCTTTAGATGATGAAAAATCTTTAGACGGGAGGGGTGGGGTGGTGGGGAAAGTAGAGATGAAGATCCAAAAAGAGATCTTCTCTTCTAGCTTCTACTAATTATTTTCCAGAAGAACAGGGTGCTCTTATTGAATAAGAGTGATCTTCTAAGAGCTTATAAACCAGCATGTACAAATGATGAGTAAAGGAGGGGAGGGAGAGAAGAGATGTTTGGTGGGAAGAATGTGACTGGAATGAAAAAATGGCAGCAGAGATCAGAAGCAGGGAATATCTATAATGCAGCAACCTCAGTAGCTCTTAAAAGCAAAGAAATGTATGTGGGGACAGGTTTCTGGAGGACACTTCTGATCTAGACGGATTTTTGACTCAGAAATCTCATGTCTAGGATGCTATCCTTTAGAAATACTCCCCACTTGGAGAGAATGGGAACTGTAGCCTTGTTTGAAATAGTGGAAACACTGAAAAAACTTCAATTTCCATCAATCATGACAATAAATATATAAGAAGCTAACCCTCTGCTAACATGTGAAACTCAACAATAATAATAGCATGCATTTTGCCAAGCACTTTAAATGCTTTATTTCATATACTACTCATAAGACCCTTAAACAAGGTAGTTATATCATCTGTCTCATTTCTGAGATAAGGAACATGGAGGCTCAAGAAGTTAAGTAACTTGCCCAAGGTCTCTCAGCTAGAGTTAGAAAGCATGAGGTACAAGAAAAGAGGTACTGAATAGGTAGGTATTAAAAAGAGGTCCAAGAGATATTAAGCTTAAAAAAGAAAGTGGCAAAACAGCATATTTAACATGATCCCATTTAAAAATTATAAATATAATATTTACATATATAAAATAAAAATCTGGGAGCACGTAGGACAAAGTGTTTCCGGTGGTTATATCTGAGCAGAGGGCTATAAGGAACTTTCACCATCTTAGTTCTATAATTTTTGAAATGTGCTACTCAGAATTGAAAACATGTTAAGAAATTGTCATATTTGCAACAGATTTATAAAAAAGAAATAAAATACTGCAGATATTGTTGAATTCACTCCTTTCCCTTCCATCTAAGACAGTCACTAGTTTGAAATTGCATTGCTTTTATAGTCAGGAGGGAAAAAATAGTTTTCTTTAAAAACCTAGAATTACAAAACAAAAACAACAGCAAAACAAGACAAACAAAAACAGTGTCCTTGTAATTTAAACTTGAAAAATATGATTTTAAATTTTTAGGCTATTAACATTACACTTATACCTTTCTCTCTAGACAAAACTAATACAGCAACCAAATTAAACTCTTCGGTACCAGCTTCTGTTTCATTGCTGCATCTAACACATCTCTAACATTCACAAGATTAGTGAGTCCCACCTACCATGCAAAACGTGATATCATCCATATCACACGATTTTGGAGACTGTAAAGTGGTCAAGAAAGCTTGGAAGCAAATTTTTTGGTAGGGCTCCTCCAAGTACGGCTGTCCTGGCACACTGAAACACATACAGAGAAAGCAGCTCAAACT